>OY728148.1:41916245-43166245 GCA_963277665.1 Viscum album
ATCTAGGTGGTGAAGCTTATTAAAGTAGAAAATATAGAATATTATGAGAAAAAATCATAACAATTTAAATATAAGGACTACGACTCATATTCCACTATTTTTTCAGAGGACTACAAACATCCAAATATATGTTCTCGATATTGTAGTATCAATCAAGCTCCATCATTCAAATTAATTAAATAAAAATTAATTATATTTGTTTAATTATTCATTCCCCGTGATTAGAATTTCTCTATTCTTTAACATAGTACCTTCGACATCATTATTCATATTATAATATTCTCAAGTATCTCACAATCATTAACAACATGACAAAAATAAATCTATATTTAATCCCAATATCCTTGGTTCATAGCATTATAAATCACATGGTTTCCATTTGTATTACATAAGTAATTTAGCATCACTGCCATCAGTGACACCACATTCCAGGATATTTTTATTTATTTATTTACAATTCAAAAAATATATAGGAAATTTAGGCCACTACATAATCTACCACATAAATGATTCCAACATAGATGATAGATTACAACTGTTTCAAGTGGTGGGAACCCAAGAACAATGAACATTTAGCCACCCAACCATTTAAGATAAATTAAGAAAAAAGATAGCATTATGAATAAATATATGCTCTAAAATCATCCCAATATCATAGTATCCTACACTGTTTCATATAACATCAAAATTCAAATCCATCACAGAAATCATCCATCAATATAGCCCAGGATCCCACCCCATTATTCACTAGAGGAAAATAACCACATTAATTTCACAAAAATCAAAAAAAATATCTATTTTTCGTGAGAAATTATACTTTATAACATCTATATTTTCAGTATAGTACATGCATGGGGAAAAAAGGCTATATAACCATGGATTAGAAGAAATCCATAATACGAATAGGCTTACTCATTTTCAATGCATATGTCACCCAAAAATAACCATTCTTATTTTTTTATTGAATTAAGAGAGTCATTAAGAATATGTTTTCAAATAATATGAAAGCTATATAATATTATATACCAACTATAATAGACTATCATAAACTTGTGATTACTATTCCATTAATATCTAATAAAAAATAAAAGGAAGATGATATTTCATTTTACATTCATATTACATTATTCACATCATCTTAATTACATTAGACCCATGAAATTTTCAAATTTCAAGAAAATAAACATGTTATGAATAAAAACCACCATAGCATATCAATAAAACATTATCTAAAAAAAGAGTCAATGATATTATAAAAAATATATATGGATCATGGAATCCTTACCAAAGATAATACATTAATTAAATCAGTATTATAATATTTATTTAGTAAATTTTACCATTAAAAATATTAATCTAACATATTATGAAAATTACACATTAAGGATAATAAATGTAATGAATACATTACTTAAATATGGATCATCATTTATTTCATCATAAAATAACAATGAATAAGTAATGACATAAGATCATCATGGAAAAAAATTAAAGTAATATAAATTAAGATAGATAAATTATAAAAATAGGTTAAATTGAAGAATAATTATTTGATAACATTATAGGAGATAACACAAGAGAAAAAGGGTTAATAGAAGGAAAAAATAATTATGTTTACAAATAATTTATCTTTTGAATACTGGTGTTTAATCTTATAGATGGTATAGCACCACATAACCATACTATATTTTTTGATTAAAAAAACATTCATTACACACTATATTAAATAAAAATTCTTAGTTAAAGGATTTTTTTCTAAAAAATATAATTTTTTTATTTCAATGGCATTTTAATATTTTAAATAGTTTGTCAAATGATTTATATTAGTAAAACCCATTTACATTTTATCATGTTAAAAAAATTTCCACTAAAAAATCAATAATAATTTTTAAACGCATCATAAATGTTCTCTAGATAATAAACTCTTTTGGACACATCATATATATTATTTTTTACATAACATTCAAAAAAGGAAAAAAAGAAAAGATATTGTAAATCCCCCAATAATGTATAATGTTAGCAATAAAATTTTATTATCCTAATTTTTTATATGACATATATATGGGTATAATTATGGTACATAATAAAATCAAATGAAACAAAACTTATATCATAAAACACAGTGTAATTTATGGAAACCATAATACATAAATCAAAAGTGTGTTGAAACATAAGTCAAAAAACATGATCCATCAAAACATTGGATAAGTTTGAGAATACGGATAAAATTATTACATCATTCAAATATGGAACAAGAATTAACTTATTTAAACATTAAATTAATGATCCACAACATCGGTTCCCATGTCTAAATATAAAGAAGTGTACATGCGAATACTAGTTTGATGAGATATAAATCCTTAACCAATGCATTTGAGGGAGATATAGGACCCCACCCATCGTTCATCTATATTAATGAGTTCAAATTGAAAAATAATTTTCATATCACATCATAATGATCCCATGTAAATAAAGTGGGTATTAGAAAGTATAAAAATGATAATTATTCATATTAATATCATTATTATCCCCTATAAAATAATATGGGTTTCATTCAATACATTATAAAAACTCAAGGAATTATAATGGGATTCATGTCAATTTAAAATTTATTTACATAAGGAACTCGTTAGTAATTCCATGAATAATCATATATTAAAAAACACTTAAAAAATAAATTGGTACCTAATGAAATAAATTATATTTCTTGGTAAAAAACTCAGTTCATATAATAATGAATATGATATTAAAAATATATATATAATTATTATTTAGTTTTGATAATATTTTCACCATAAAATTTATGTATGTAACCATGGAGAAGAATATCCAATAATAAAAAGGAAATATATAGTTTTCAATGGGATAACACATTGGTATATACATTTTATTTATAGAATTTGAATGATTGTCATAACACCCCATGATTTTTTGATATAATAATAAATTTTATTTATTTGATATATTATGCCACATGGAATACTGTGTATAAATGAATCATAATATATTATACCATTATATCCTACTCGTTAAATTGGAAAAATAAATATAAATTTATTTATTTTATAAGAAAAATGTATAATTTTTTAAATAAAAAAAATTAGTAATGTCATTATATTCTTTAGAAACATTTTTTTCTCAAAACGTTTTTGTATTGTTTTTTGTTTGAGAATATTAAAGTTATTTTGTGACACACAAGCCTCATGTATAGAAGGATAAGATGATATTTAAAAATTACCTTAATAAAATGATAATTTTTTTATTTAATTGAAAAAAATTCCTTTTGATAATATTTAAATTGATGAACATACTTTATAAAAATATTCATGGAATAGATTTCTGAAATTTTAACCTAGAAATAAAATTTTATAACTAATGTAAAATGTATTATTTAAAATTTCCCAATTTTATTTTTAATAATTTATAATAATAATTATAATTATCAATTTATTAAATATTAATTTTTAAAAAATAGATATAATGACATTTGGAGGTACACATTTTTTTTCAGACAAAATATCATTTTAAAAAATTGTTTTTTAAATGGAATAATGTATATCCATTTTAAATATTTAAAATAATATTTAATAATGACTTGAATAAATAATATTTATACACTTTATACCAAATAATATTAATTTAAATTAGTCTAATGATTATTTCTAGTGATATATTTGATATTAGATCATCTTATTCCTTAAAATTGTATTTCCAAAAAAACTATTTTTCAACAAGAATTATGGGTTTGTTTTCAAATTAAATTCGATCACATTTGTGAAATGAATTTAGTAACTTTAATTCCATATTTTTAATTATCATAATTAATTTCATTATATATGTTAAACTTGTTTTTTGTTCATAATGATTAGTAAAATCATTAAAAATTATTTAATGTGATTAATGTTAAAATGTGGTTTTGCATACCACATGTTCTTCTGTTAAATTTTATTCTTCACAAACATAAGTGTTGGTTGGAGAAGGAAACTAAAGAGGGGGGTGAATTGAGTTCCTATAAGAATTTCTGTTAAAAAGTATAATATGAAAGTCCCAAAAAATTAAAATTCAATTGACCCATTATCCAGTAGTGGATATATAAGAGCTTGACTGTTCGATTAATTTCTAAAAAGACTTATTAGTTCTCAATTGTATCAATTTGATAATTAATAAATTTTTTAAAACTAATCTAATAAGTCAATAATGTTATAAACACTTATTAAGACTAACTATCAATGTTCAATTTAGTTTTGTAAATTATGTGATAAAAAAGAGTCAAACTAAATGTAAAAACACAGTGGAAATAAGACAAGAGGCTCAGTCTCAAGCTGAGACTTAGTCCTCTCCACTTGATTATTACCTTCCACCATGTAGTTTAAATTAATAAACAATTTTATCCACACCCTGGATCGGGGTTCACAACTGCACACAGACTATCCAGGTCATAAGACCTCTACCACAGTTCTTCATGGGTACAAACTACTAGGTCACAAGACCTATTCCATAGTTATACATTTGAAAACAAGATGTAGAAATAATTTTAAGTGAGGATATCAAGTATCCTCCAGTTGAGTGCAAGAAACAGTGTGTTTTTTACAAACATACCCACACACACTGCTCAAAATGTAGTAAAATGATACACAATAGAGAAATAATTATTGGAAGATGTTTAGGATGCTCTGAGTGCTGTGTAGATCAACTCTGGAATCTTTAATGTGTTGGAATAAATGTTGGAGTCCTCTTTTGAAAATAGACACAAGAATAGAGGGTTATGAAGCAATGGGTTCTGCCTTCCAGGTGAATGAGATATACATCTTCTTTAGTTTTAATGAATGCTCTAAATAACATAACAACTTTACCCACACTAGCTTCTTGGTTTACAGCAACAAACTGTTACTCTGGTATTTTTCTGTTCTTCTTAGGTGTAAAATAAGTACATGTTCTTTCTTTAATTTTCTACATCTTTTTTTTCTTTTTTTTCATCTCAGATGATTTTTTCCTTTTTAAACATTCTATCCCAACAATGTGCATGTGGGGGGAACCTCGTACCTCATACTTTCTACTATCTAATATGTAAATAGACATTAATTATGTCAGAGTCATTAAATAACACAAATATGACCATCAAAAAAATTGTGATTTAAATAAATTTAAACAGTCTGTCGGTAGGTGGTGCATTTGTGACTCATTTCAACAGTGATTCATTCTTTCTGTCAGTGAGGCATTTGATCTAACAGTGACTCATTTTAATGGAGATTCCTTCCAACAATGAGTTCTTCCAATGGTGAGTCCTTCCAATGGTAATTCCTTCTAACGGTGATTCCTTCCAATGGTGATTCCTTCCAATGGTGAGTTCTTTTAACTGTCAGTGAGTCCTTGCATTAGTAGCACCATGCATCGGTATTAGTGACTTGTCTATGATGGTAGGTTACATGGACTAACAGTAGGTCATCTGCGTCAGTGAGTCATATGCATCGGTGTGTCATTTGCATCGGTGTATCATTTTCATCGGTGAATCAGTTCTTCTGTCGGTGTCAGTTTCACATACTTAGAACATATGCCTGTTTGAACTGTCCTTCAACACAAATATGGTTAGAATGCATTTATCCTATGCATGATTATGGATAACTATAATTTAAAAAAAATAATCTGATTAATAATATTATCAATAATAATTTGACTTGATTTGTGATTATTAAAACCATATAGAATATCCAAGAAACCTATGGGCCAAAAATATCCCCCTTTTTATGATAAAAAATCATGGAATTATTCAATTCAATCATTAGATGTGGAATGAAATGATCCTACTTATCATTTCTCATTACAAATGATAAATAGTAAAATTAATATACGTAATATATATAAAAGGATAATGGTATAAAAGGATAATGCCTAAAGGTTCTCCCCCATTTAGAATTATCAAATAAAGTATAGGGAGCAAAAAAATAATAGAATAAAATAAAAGATAAAATAGAAAAGAAAGAAATTCAAGAATACATAAATTCCATTAATGAGGAATTTACAATATATTATAAGGCTCCAAATAGAAAAATAAAGAAAGTAAGAAAACCCATATGAGAATGATCCACACTATAGTTGAGGTGACTTTCCTTTCTTAGATGGAGGAATGGATGGCTTAGTAGGAGGGTTAGGCTGAGAATCAGGAGGGTCTACATGGATTTTCATAGGATTTAGAGGTAGTCCTTCGAAAACTATAGGAGATAGGGAAGTTTTTTGATGAGAAATAAGTTGAGACTGAACAAGCTCTGTAAAAATAGGTTTGATCTGAGATAAAGCCTGAGAAACTAACATCTGAGCTTGAGAAGTTACTAAACCAATAGGGCCAAGTTGTGAAACAGTAAGAACACCACGATGGATTCACTTTGGACATGGATATATGGTTTTAAAATCTTTATGAACTCTTAAATGATTTCACCACCATATTTCATTGCCTTTTCAAAATCATATTTTTATATGAACTTGTCCAACAAGGGAGTTAATTATCTCAGCTTCTAAATCAGACCCATAAAACCCTTTTTCACTAGAGTAAGAGTAATATTGGTGGACAAATACTTAAACAGACTGGTCATTTGATTCTTTTTAATGAGTTTGGGGAAAAAATAATTAATCCTTTTGGTCATATCTTTCCAAATCTGTGAAGAACTCCTTGTATAATAATTCACATGGTTATACACCTTATCTGAATTATCCTCAACCTTTGCCACACTAAAAATTAAATTTTTAAACTCTTCTTTCAAAACTGAACTAATAGTAGCATGCTCCATAGATTGTGATGGATGAACAGGTGGAGCAGAGGTTGAGACAAGAGCAGAGGGGGAAAGTTCCTTAACTTATTTTCTTAGTTTGGAAAAATAAAGATTTTCAAGATGAGGAATAAGATCTTCAATTCCTTTCATGACACTCTCCATTGAAGTCTTGTACTCAGAGGTTAAAGCATTGGTGCTAGTAGTTAACTTTTTCATCTCATTCCTAAGCTTGGTGTTGTCTTCCAAAATGGTTTTAGCTGTTGTAATAAAATTGGGATGAATTTACTTTATCACCATCTTTGAGACTAAACTATAATAAACTTGAGATGCACTTGTTGAGTCAAGAGTAGAACTGTAAGTTCTAGTTTTCCTTACACCTTCGGTCATAGACCAGATAGCTTTGAAGTTTTTATTTAGCTTAGTGTTATCTCTTCTATATTCATAAATAACATATCTCATTTCATATTTTACTGAGTGTATTACTGAGGAAAATATGTATTGCTTAAATTTTTCCCAACCGGCTTTAGTGATATAGTCATTATGAACTAAAATGATAGGAGGCTCAGGGAAAGAGGTGGCTGGTATTTTTTTGAGAAATGTTTTCATTTATGTGCCCCTAAACCAGTACAGGTTTCCTTAGAGAAGCATCATTGATGTCATCAAAATCATAATCTAATCCAAAAAGGCATACCCGAGATTTGTTTCCCATTTAGATGCAATAGATGCACACATAAGATTAATTGTATCTATTTTGATCCTTTATGCTTGATACTCCCCCTCACTTAAAGATTACTTTCTTGGTTGCTTCTACTTTATGTTGAATTATTTTTTTATTATATACATCTTGATAAACTAGATCTGTTGGAGCAACATTTTTTTCTTGAACAACACCCTCAACAGATACACCGACATTAGCTTCAACAATATCTCTACTAACAGTATCAAGATTCCCATCATGATGATCAGATTCACTATCACTTCCACTTTCACTAATTTATTCATTATCACCATCTTCATTATTTTAATCACCATTTTAATCATAATTTTCTTCAAATTCTTCTTCTATACTTTATTCTGAACCACTTTCACCACTAACACCTTCCTTTTCTTCATCTTTTTTATTCACTTGATTCACTGACATATTCTACACTTCTTTCAGCTTTTGTTTCTTCACTTATAGTATATTGGAGAATAGGTTCCGGAGATGGTAAGTCTAAAGGTGGACTTGGAGGTCCAATAGAATCTATTTTTGTTGGTCCAGTTGTTTCTGGGTCACTTCTATCATCAATTGGTTATCCCTCATCTCTAACATGAGTAGAAGGATCCTTATCCTTGTCTGAAGAATAAATTACTTGATCATTTGGACCGAGGCCAGGATTCACTATATTACTTGTTCAAACTAGATGATTTATAGGATTGAACTTTTTAGATAGTCTATATTCATCACCAAACCACTCTTTCCTCTGTGGGTTCTAGTTAATTTTCATTCTCTTACAGATGTCATAACTTAAGCATATTCCACTGCATTTTGTAACTACTACATCATCAACCCCACTTAAATAGCCTTTCTCCTTTAGCATTGCTGAAATCATTCTAGATTAGAAAAGAGAATTTTACTTACAACTGGGTTTTATCATCTCATTTATGTGCACCATCATATATCTACATAGATTCCATTTGAATTTTTTCTATATAAAATACAACAAGTATACATCTTGATAATCGAGAGAAGTAAAGTCCCCTTTCCTGGGAAAAATATGGTATTGAATAAACTTAAATAAAATTATGCACCAAATGTTTAACTCTGATGTTATGGGTCTCCTATGTTCCTCATTTCCAGTTAGCTCTTTCAGAGATGTCTTATAACAAAATAATTCACTTTCAGGTGGAGAAGTGATTTAATAATCATCAAATATTCCTTTGTGAGTAACTTTAAGATATTCATCCCAATGTCTTGAATATAAGGAGATTATCTTTCCCATTACTATTCACATGATCCATGCGACATCACTCCCTTCATAAAAAAGTTCCATATTCATTTAAAATTCATGTACCATCTTTGGGTAGAAGACGCTTTCATTTTTTGTAAACCATTCAAGCCATCAATGATCTTGCATGACCTTTAATAACAACGATTTGCTCTCTAAGATCCATTATGCTAGTACTTCTTTCTCTAAAGTTACAACATGGTTTTCCAGACTGGGATTTAAAACAGATGAATATTTTCTTGATTCACCTTTCTGTTTCTTAGAAGCATGAGACTCACCATCATCAAGAGCTCGCATCACACATTCCATGGAAACCAGTTCAGTTTAAAGGTCATAAGGTGAAAGTTCAAGGGTAAAGAGTGATCATTGTTCGAGAGACTATAGTGATAAAGGAGTGGAGTGGATCTATTCAAATTTATATCATTTAAGGATTTTTAAATTACACAATCGTGAAATCATGAACCGAGTTCAACAAATTTAATGAAACAATGTTGTTTTGATAAAAACATAAAACATATAGAAACAGTAAGTCATTGGTGTCATCATGATAGATTTTACATAACACTAACGGTGTCATAATGACAAGGAAAAAATGTCAGCATGACATATCATCAATGTTGACATGACAACTGTGTCGGCATAACAACTATATCAGTGTTACTATGACAACTGTGACAGCATGACATAGCATCAGTTTCGACTTGAAAACTTTACTTAAAAATATAAAATGAATAGAAACTTAAGGTCTTATCGATTGATCATTCCTAAATCATGTCTTATATAATTATTTCATTCATAGATCAATGTATTAGTGAATATGTTAGAAAGAAGATATTCAGTTACAATAAATTCTAAAGTGATATCACCCTTCTGATAATTATCTCTCAAAAAGTGTTGTATTACATCAATATGTTTTGTTCTAGAAGGATAAAATGGTTTCTTAGAAATGTTAATAGCACTTGTATTGCCACAATTTCAAGGTATATGTCTAAATAGATATCCATAGTCTATCATAGTGTGTTTCACCTAAAATATCTAAACACAATAGCTACAAGAAGCTATGTATTCAGCTTTAGCAGTAGATAATACAATAGAATTTTTTTTCATACTACACCATGAAACTAAATAATTTTCCCAAAAAGTGACATGTCCTAGAGGTTCACTTTCTATCTAACTTGCATCCACCAAAATTAGCATCATAATAACTCAACATATCAAATTATTGTCCTTTAGGATAAAACAAACTTAGATTAATAGTATGTTTGAGGTATTTGAAAAAAATAATAACAGGATTTAAGTGAGATTCTTTGAGATTAGCTTGAAAATGGGCACACATACACACACTAAACATTATATCTATCCTACTAGAAGTTAAGTAGAGAAAACTTCCAATCATTCCCCTATAAGTGGTTTGATCAACAGATTTACCATCCTCATCAAGATTCAACTTACAAGTTGTACTCATTAGAGTGTCACTTCATTTGATGCTATCAAAGCCATATATTTTTAAAATATCTTTTGTGTATTTACATTGATTTAAGATGATACCTTCTTTATTTTAAAAAATCATAAATCCAATAAATAATTTATGTTCACCCATTAAACTCATTTCAAATTTACTTTGCATCATTTTATAAAAATCAATACATAAAGAATTTTTTGAAGATCCAAAAATAATGTCTTCTACATAAATTTGAACTACAAAAACATCTTTAAAAATTCATTTTATAAAAAGCGTAGGATTAGAAAAATATTTTATAAAATCTTTTGTAATGAGAAAAGTACTTAGTCTATCATACCAAGATCTTAGAGATATTTTTAAACCATATAAAGTTTGTGTTAATTTGGAATAATGATTTTGAAAATGAGGGTTTGTAAAACTACGGGGTTGTTCAATAAAAACATCATCAACTATATATCAATTTAGTAATTCTATAGCGACCCAATATTGACATACATAGACATTACATTACTTTTACAGAATACTTAATACATGAAAAAAACAGACCCCAACGACTGCATTAGATTAGTGTCTTTGGAAACATGGAACATGATATTCTATCTTGGTGAATGGTCTTCAATATCTCCCAAAAAGATCTCCCCATTTTGTTTTCCTACCTAAAACCTTTATTTATATCCTGGAGAAAATAAAACATAAAATTTTTTAGCTCAAATTCTCAGTAATGGTAACCATAAACTTAATAATGTAAAAACATGAACATAAAGTTTAAACGTCATAATATTGAGTCATGAAATAAATCTTGGAATATTGTAAGGAAGTGATCATAAAGGAACATTAATCTTGATAAAATTGAATTGGAATAAAACATGGAATTTTCACAAATCATTAAGCAAATAATATGATCTCCATAGTATCCATGACATTTATTCCAAGACCATCATTGTGGAAAAATTCCATTATTGAACCGGGTTCACTTTCCATTCCAACCATGTATTACTTAATAAGATTTACTTTTTGTTCCAATCCTGTATTATTGAATCAGATTTACTTGTCATTTCAACCATTTCTATATCATGAGATATAAATATTTACCCAATTTATTGGAGGGAGATATAGGTCCCACCCATCTCATAATGAAATCATTCTTACTTGTTCCACAAAAACATAAATCGTTAATCATAGCATAACCCAAGGAATAAAATGGGTTTCTTAAGAACCATTCCATCATAATACATATAAAACAAATGGATTTCATAAATATAATTAAATCATAAAAACAATAAAATCATAGTAATAAGAGGTATATAAACATAACTCTATGTCATCTTAGATGGAAAATAATTTTGATAAAACACTTGAGCTTAATTCCTAAGGAAAACATCCTTTCTTCTTCAAAAAAATTTTCTTTTCTAAAAATGATATGTAATTTAAAAATAAAGGAATTTAGTTGAAAATACACTTGAAAACCAGTAGAGTACGCTTCATATATGTAAGTAGTTATAAAGATGTAAAATTATGTTCATGTTGTATATGTTAAAAAAACCTTCTTCTCGTATTTTTATCGAAAAAGTAAAAAGGTGCCTTGTATGGTAAAAAAAATATTCCTTCCATACCATGTATTAAAAGTAAAAAAAGGGTAAAAATTAATTTAAACATACATATAAGAATAGTAAAAAATTTAAGAAAACATTTTTATAAAACATGGACACAGATGATAAATATATCCCAGTAAATACATACGAATAAACAATCATGGATAATAATAAGATTGAAAAATTATCCATTACCTTATACTTTTTTGTTAGTATAGGGTGTGTTCACCACTTGTATAATGGTAAAGTCACATGATATTAAATTATACCAGGACAAAATCTTTATTTATGATATCATATATTATCTTATTATATCATTTTTTTAATAGTACTTTAATATTACCATTATTTCGGGTGTTAACTGCTTCATTTTCCCATTATTTTTTTGTCATGTAAGTCATGTTTTTTATGCATATAATTTATTTTATTTATGAAATTATGTTCGTAATTATTATTTTCAAAAATCATATAAATTTTATAATCATTATTGAATTGTTCACGTGGAGAATGAATCTCATCACGTCGTGGAAACGGTAGGTCATACGTAAGCACGAGCGAAGATATCATTCTCTTGATATATAAATGGTCTCTAATGGGATGGTATATTAATTATAAATAATAATTATCATGTTATATTCATTATTTAAATCTATTATACTCATCATTATACCCATCCTAATAATGTATTTTTGAATAAAAAATTACACCATAGTGTGGAGACGGTAAGTCGTACGCACGCACACATGGTGATATTATTATTTGCAGGATGAGTAAAAGGAGGTTTAAGGCTATACCTTAATTATAATAACATCTCAGAATGTAAATTATACTCTATTTATTACTTTAGTATGGAATTAGCATAGAAATAGAAAGTATAAGAAGAAAAACAAATAGGATTGAATTGGTAAAGCAATTACCTCTTCTTTATTGGATTTCCATTGGATATCTTCTTAGGGACACTAGGGATGGAATTTTTTGGAAAAAAACGACCTCCATAAGTTAACTAGGAATTTTTATAGGAGAATAGGTCTGGGGTTCATCAATCTAGAAGGTCCAAGGTGGTGTGAGGAAATGTGGGAGGAGATGCCTTTTTATAAGAGAGGAGGATGGGAACTTTAAAAAGGTATTGAAATATTATATTATTATAAAATTATTTTATGGTTTAAAGGGTCAAAATGTCATTTACATAAAAGATAAGATTATTATTGTTCGAAATACTCCCAAAAAATAGGTTTTAGACAATTTTTTATCTCATATTTAACCTTATCTTTTAGTTTTAACCCTTAGTTAACTAATTTAACTCTTACCATGTATTCTTGTATATTCATACTATATGGTAAATATAGTTACTAAAAGATTCTAATAGAACCTAAAGTGGTTAATTAATGACATTATCGACATCATATGAGTCATTTTTCTGAATATTATATTTTTAGGACTATTATATAATTTAAAAAAATAGTATTTATTTTAAAAACTCATTTATATCAATTTTTATACTATTCATATCATGACATTTTAAAAATCCATAACAACATTATTATTTAGAAAAAACATCATTAATTCAAATATAAAAAGTAATAATTATCCATAAAAATAGTTTATGGCATAAAAAGATTCAAAATAAATTTATTTTGATATTTATTATGTCATTTATTTAAATCCTTCATTAATAAGGTAATCTCTACATCATCATTGTGACATAAAATAAATATATTTATCTGTTGTATAAAAATTATAAATAAAATACCATGATGTAAGAAATATTTTTATATTTAAAATTAATATTTATAGTATAATTTATCTAATATATAACCCCATATTAAAATTATATTATTAAGAATATACAAGTTTATGTCATATTTTTCAAAACTTTAAACTAATTCTTATATAAATTTCATTTTCACATACAAGTGGTTTCATGGTGTCCCAAAATCAACCCAAGGATGCCCATGGTCAAAAATATCTCATCCCATAGGATTAATACATGTGTTAGGGTAGTTTAATATTATTATAATATTATTTTTTTACCATTATTTACCAGATTTACCATTTAGCCAGGGTAAATAAAATAATTAATGAAGTTACTATTCATAATGTCCATAAATAAATGGTACCTATTTATATAATTAGAACCTTTTGATTCCAAATATGGAATCCATTTTTCCAAATTCAACACAAAAAAGTTTCATAAATTAATTTAAAATTAATCCTCATTGTCAAAACCAAAAAGCGGGTTTTTAAGACGTAATAACTATTAAAATATTGACATGTGTTTATGTCCAATTTCAATGGTAAATTACTTTAAGTGACCAAAATTAGATTAAATGATAAAAAATTAATCTAATTAAACTTTAAAAAAAAATTAAAAATATAATCAAACTATACAAAAAAATTAGATGAAACGACAATTTTGAATTAAAATGTAGTATTTTCACTATTCATTAAAATTTGAATTTTATCAGAAAAATTCAAAAAATTCAACTGAAGTAAATTTTTATGTTATTATTCCAGATAATAAGTTTATCTTGTTAAATTTAACTTATAAAAGTGTCAAAAACTAGATGTAAAATGGGTGCACTATCAAAAGGCGGTAAAACTACGTTTTTTGAAAAATACTTATTTTATCCAAAAAATTGATTTTGTTCTCATACCATGTTATAGAAAATATATAAGATGAATTTTAATGTTATATAAAATTTAAAATTTGGTTAATATTATTCATAACATCTAGTTCATATCTTATTAAAAAATAATATTTTAATAATATATCGTTGTTTAGTGAAGCTCAGTATTGCATACAATGCAAGCCATCGGGGAAGGTTGCTCTTGCATGTAGAAAAATCTATGTCAGTGTTACATGTAGTGAAATATTCATTTGGTTTTTCTTATAACATAATCCAGACAGAGTTCTTTTATACGTCAACAAAAAATATACTCAATGTTGCGTGAAATGAATTTTATTAAAAGAACATGAAATTGTGTGTAACACTAGTCAAGAATGGTGTTGCGTATACTGCAAGATTATACAGTGTTGAATATATCACAAGATAGTATTGGTATAGTATACAACACAAGGCATAAAATAAATTAAAACTAATCCATCTCATACAATCTCAGGGTGTTACATTCTACCCACCTTAAAATGAATTTCTCCCTTGAAATTCGTCGGGGTTATAAATGGTTCAATACTTAAATGTTTCTTTCATGGAAACCCACAACATAAAAAGGGGTACTAAAACATAATTTTAAAAATGAATATTTGAAACATATATTTTACCCAATATAACTCATCACTGGGTTTCCACATATGAGAACATAGGTGGGAAGTGAAAACATGTATATGGAAGAGAAATATAACCGTATTGTTCTGATGGATAGTCATAGAGAATAAGGTTTTAGAGAAAGTTAAATACAAGAAATCTATAAATATGTGATGATTTATGGGACCATATGATTCATTATATAATATTTTACTAGGAAATTATTTTTGGTTTTAAGATCCTTTCTCAAAAGTTGAAGAATTTTGCATTGAATAAATACTTACATGATTTTGGTACAATATCACCATTGTTCATGCCTGGAACAAATTCACTTCACCTATTATTTAAATAAATTAAGTCAAATTTTTCATTCTTTAAGTGTTATCATATCATTCTATAGAATGATAGGTCATTCCATCTGCCTTTATCTCAAAAAGGATAGCACAAGTTATCAAATATAAATAAGTCCATCTATGGTGAGATTAATCATATATGGTTCCAAAAAATGGACTTATACTTTATATATCATATATATTAAATAAAATAAAACAAATTTATACTAACTAGGGACTTCCTGTAAGCCATTGGTAGGCGATAAAGTTGTGTCACACTTCAGTTGTGGGTTCAATTTTCACTGCCTTGCCCGACGTGACGGATTGTCGCCTATCCCGCGGGTTGTCCTTTTTCTAAAAATATACTATTATAACATTCTAGAAATAATATTACAAAAAATATTTTACCCTTAAAAAATACAATCTGATGTCAAACATAATCCATTACAACCTTTAGTCTTATCCAAAATACTTCTTTCCAAACTCACATTACAAAAACAATTACAAGAAATGTCATATAACAAGCATGCAAATACCTTCATTTATCCCCGATAAATCATAAGATATTTCCCATTGGTCACATTCCAAAAAATTTAATTACTCTATCACACATTATATTGAGTCATGGTAATATCCTAAATTATCATATATCCTTATTGAAAACAATCATGTTTCATTATTCCAAAATTTATTGGATATATTCCTAAAGTCCCAAAAAGTTGTATACTTCATCCATGATAACATAACCCAGTTGTCAATAAATCCATAATTAGTTCCCAAAAACTATAATTATCCAATTTACTTATTCCAATCCAATATATCTTTATCTAAAAATCATTATTTGAACATAAATGGCATATTAAGGGTTATCTTTCCCTTAATCATGTGTTCTCAAAGTATATCACCATACTCTTATATCACTTTTTTTATCCTTAAAACTATTCAACATATCATTAACAATATTTAATAAAAACTTATACTAAAAACAATTATATATTTCATGATTCATATAACATAATCTTTTAATTCCAAAACATATACACTTCAAAAATCCAACATTATTCTTAAACCATTTCACAGGATCCATCATCTTTATCTTTCCTAAAATATGAATCATGTCTTATGGTTTTTCAACCTCAAACATCTTATGATTAATGTAAACAATACTTTTATAATGTCACATTCCTTTCACATATCATTTAAAATCTCTTTATCTGTAGTAGTATGACCAATACTCATACCATCATCATGATTATCATCATGATATTTCAACTTAGAAAATCGATCTTCATAATTCCCATAATTTTCACATCTGAAAAATTAAATGGTTAACTAAGTTATATGTATTTATGGATATTGACTAAGATTAGAAAGAAATGTGTGAGAAGTAAATATCATATATTAGAAAAACATAAGTAAGGTAAATTACATATAATATTTCAATCTATGATATCTTCAATTTAACCCTAGGTTAGTCATGATTATCACAAAAACCCTAGTATTGTAACTTATACATGGATTATCCTTCAGACATCCCCATATATATCATTAGAAATATCTCTTGTGATCTCACTAAAGTTTGTACATCCTAGTTTCAAAAGGTTGACTAAACCATCACTCTGATACCAACTATAGCAACCCAAGATTAGAGTACATGGATAGTACCTTACTTTTGTGGAATAATTAATACATGACACAAACATATTCCCAAAGACTATATTAGTTTAGTGTATTTGGAAACTAGAAACATGATATTATATCTTGGTGAAAGATCTTAAACATCTCCCAAAAAGATATTCTCCTTTTGTTTTCTTATCTAAAACCATTCTTTATATCCAATGGAAAATAAAACATAAAAAGTGTGAGCTCAAATGCTCCGTAATGGTAAACATAGACATAAGAATTTAAAAATATGAACATAAAGTTTAAACATCAAAATCATGAGTCTTGAAATAAATTTTGGTAGTTCCTAAGACATAGATCATAAAGAAACATTAATCATGATATAATAGCATTGGAATAAAACATGGAATTGTGGAAAACCATTATGTACATAATATTTTATCCATAGTATCCCTGGAATTGCTTCCAATACCATCATAGTGTACAAATTCAATTACTGAACTGGGTTTACTTGTCGTTCTAGCCATGTATTACTGAATTATATTTAGTTGTTGTTCCAGCCCTGTATTACTAAACAAGATTTACTTTCCATTCCAGCCATGTATATCTCATGATATATAAATCTTCACCTAATTAATTGGAGGGAGATATAGGTCACACCCATATCATAATGATATCATTATTACTTGTTCTACAAAAACATAAATTTTTCATCATAGCATAACCCAAGGAAAAAATGGGTTTCTTATACATAATTCCATCATAATCCATATAAAAAAAATGTATTTTATAAATATAATTAAATCATAAAAACAATAAAATCATAGTAACAATATGGATAGAAAAATAAACCTATGTCATCTTAGATGGAAAATAATTTTGATAAAACACTTGAGCTTAATTCATGAGGAAAATATCCTTTCTTCTTCACAAAATTTTTTTAATCAAAATGAAACAAAATATTAAAAGGGAATAATTTAGTTGAAAATACACTTGAAAATATGTAGAGTAATCTTCATGGAAATAATTTGTTATGATGATGTAAAAATCAATTCATTCTGTATAGGTTAAAAACATTATTCTCATATTTTTGCCAAAAAAGTCAAATAGTACCTCATATGGTAAAAAAAAGAAAGATTACTTCCATACCATGTAGAAAAATTCAAAAATGGGTAAAAATGAATTTAAACATACATAGAATAATATTAAACATTTTATGAAAATATTTTTAGAAAACATGGACATGGATGATAAATATATCTCAAAAAATACTTACGAATAAACAAATCTCAGATAATAATGAGATTTTAAAATTATCCCTTAACTTGTACTTTTAGTTAGTCAAGGGTGTGGTCACCTCATATATAATGGATAAATCATGTTATTAAATTATACCAAGACTATATTCATATTTATGATATCATATATAATCCTATTATATCATTTTGTTAATATTATTTCAATATTACCATTATTTCAGGTGTTGACTACTTCATTTTACCATTCCTAATTTTCTATGTAAGTCTTGTTTATTATAAATAAGATTTATTTTATTCATTAAATTAACTTCATAATTATTATTTACACAAATAATATAAATTTTATAACCATTCTTGATTTTTAAGGTGGAGAACGAATCTCACCACGTTGTGGAGACGGTCAGGCATACATACGCTAGAGCAACAATATCATTCTCTTGATGGTTAAATTTTATGTAATTGGATGGTATATTAATTATAAAGAATAATTATCTTATTATATTCATTATTTAAATCCATTATACTCATCATTATACCCATCCTAATAAATTATTTTTGAATAACAAATTACACCACGGTGTGGAGATGGTAAGTCATACGTATGCACACATTGTGATATTGTTATTTGTAGGATGTATAAAATTAGGTATAAGGTTGTTCCATAATTATAATAACATCTATGAATTTAGAATATACTGTATTTATTACTTTATTATGGAATCAACATAAGAGGAAGTAGAAAAAGAAAATAAATTGAATTGAATTGGTAAAGCAATTACCTCTTCTTTGTTGTATTTCCTTTGGATATCTTCTTAGAGACACTAGGGATGAAATTCTTGGAAAAACAGGACCACAAAAAGATAAATAAGAATGTTTATAGGATAATTATTCTGGGTTAGGTTGATATATAAGGTTCATGGTGGTGTGAGTAAATGTGGGAGGATATGCCTTTTTATAAGAGAGGAGTGGCACTTTAGGAAGGTATTGAAATATTATATTATTATAAAAGTATTTTCCATTTAAAAAGGTCCAAAACTAATTTAGTTCTATTATTAGATGAATATTGTTTTAAATCCTATCAAACAATAGGTTTTATACAATTTTAGGTCTCAAATTTAACATTATCTTTTAGCTTTTACCCTTAATTAACTAATTTAACTCTTACCATGTCTTCTTGTATATTCATACGATATGGTTAAGATTGTTACTATAAAATGAAAATAGAACCTAAAGTGGTTCATTAATTACATTTTAAACATTATATAAGTAATTTGGTTGAATATTATATTTTTAGGACTATTATATCATTTAATAAAATAGTATTTGTTTTAAAAACTCATTTATGTCAATTTTTATACTATTCATATCATGACTTTTTAAAAATCCATAACAACTTTATTATTTCAAAAAACACCATTAATAAAAATATAACAATTAATAATCATCCATATAATTATTAGAGGGCATAAAAAGTTTCAAAATAAATTTATTTTAATATTTATAGTCTCATTTATTTAAATCATTCATTAATTAGGTAATCACTACATCATCATTGTGTCATAAATAAAATTATTTATTTGGTGTATAAAAATTATAAATAAAATTCAATAATGTAGGAAATATTTTTATATTTCCAATTACTATTTTTACTATAATTTATCTTATGTATATCCCCATATTAAAATTGTTTTGTTATGAAGATACAAGTTTATGTCATATTTCTCTTTACTTTAAATTAATTCTTATAAATTGTCATTTTCACATATAAGTAGTTCCATGGGGTCCCAAAATAGACCCAAGGATTACCATAGTCAGAAATATCTCATAAAATATGATTAGGACATGTTTTAGGGTAGTTTAATACTATTATAATATTATTTTTTACCCTTATTTACCAGATTTACCCTTTAACCATGTTAAAGAAAATAATTATTGAAGTTACTATTAATAATGTCCAATAATAAAGGTACTTATTTACACAATTTAAACTTTATGATTCCAAATATGAAATATATTTTTCAAAATTCAAAACACAGAAGTTGCAGTAATTAATTTAAAATTAATTCTCTTTGTAAAAAAACAAAAAGCATATTTTTAAGAAGTAATAACGATCAAAAGATTGGCATGTTTTTATGTCCAATTTCAATGGGAAATTACATAAAATAACCAAATTGGATTAAATGATAAAAACATAATCCAATTACACTTTAAACCCAATTAAAAATATAATCTAACTATATAAATAAATTAGATGAAAAGACAGTTTTGAATTAAATTGCAGTATTTTGCACTATTCATTAAAATTTGAATTTTTTTTAGAAATGCCAAAAATTCAAAAAAAGTAAATTTTTTATGTCCTTATTCTAAATAAGAAGTTTATTTTGTCAAATATAACTTATAAAAGTGTCAAAACTAGATTTAAAATGGGTTCCCCATCAAAAGGTGGTAAAATTGCATTTTTTCAAAAATACTTCTTTTATCTGAAAAATTGATTTTGTTCACATACCATGTTATTGAAAATATATAAGATAAATTATGATGTTAAATAAAATTCAAATTTTGGTTAATACTATTCATAAGGGCTATTTTATATACAATTAAATAATAATATTTTAATAATATATCTATTTTTAGTGAAACTCAGAATTGTGTACGACAAAAGCTATCGAGGAAGGTCACTCTTGTGTGTAACACAAGACAAGTAAGTGTTTTGTGTAGTGAAATATTTATTTGGTGCTGCATATAACATAATCCAAACATAGTTCTTTTATACATCGAACAAAATATATACTCAATGTTGCGTGAAATGAATTATATCAAAAGAACTTGAAATTGAGTGTAACACAAGCCAAGAATAGTGTTGCGTATACTACAAGATAATACAATGTTGTGTATAGTGTATGATAATCTTTGTGTAACATAGAACACAAGACATCAAAAAAATTAAAAATAATATATCGCATAAGACATTTGGATCTTAAAAATACACTTTTAACATCCATTTGATAATGTTTTAAATTAATACAGGTAGCATAATAAAATTAAGGATTTTTATGGCCTCAAGTCTAGAAACAGGTGAAAAATTATCTTCATAGTTAGTGACTTATTATTAACTATAACCTTGGGAAACCAATATGGCTTTATTTCTAACAATATTACCAGATTTATCTACTTTTTTCCTAAACACCTACTTAGTGTCTAAGGTCAAGGTGTCTTTGGGTCAATCGACAAGTTTCCAAGCATTATTTATTTCAAATTGATTAAGTTATTCTTGCATATACATCACCTGAAATTCATCTTTAATTTCATCATTGTTGTTTTTAGTTTCAAGTTGTGACAAGAAATCTTGATGATCAACCTGATTTCTAAAAGAATATCTACATTGTGTCCCTTTATCTAAGTCTCTAACAAAAGCATCTAAAGTATGGTTCTTGAGGGTTCTAGTTGGTCTAGAAAAGGAGGGAATAGTAATTTTAGGATAATCTACACGTTCAAGTTCATCATGTTCAGATTCTGAAGAATTTCCAAAACTGTTTAATTTAATAGATGGCTTGACAAGATGATTAAATGATTTTTCATTTATGTCTAGGTTGGGCATAACATCTTAAAGGTTTCATTGGGAGTTATTAGGTTCATGTGAATATGTTTCGTCAAATTTGATATGCAAAGATTCATCCACACAGTTGGTTCTTTTATTAAAGACTCTATAAGCTTTACTAGAGGTTGAGTAACCTAGGAATATTCCTTTATCACTCTTGGATATAATTTTTTCAATATTATCCTTTGTATTAAGGATATATACTTTGAAACAAAAGAATATGAAGTAAATAACTTAGGTTTTTCTATTATTACACAACTCATAAGGATTCTTATTTATGATAGGTCTAATTAAGACTCTGTTTATTATGTAGCAAGCTATATTCACAACCTCGTCCCAAAAGTAAATAGGTATATCATATTCATTAATCATTGTATGAGTTATCTCTTATAAGGTTCTATTTCTTCTTTCCACAAATCTATTTTGATGAGGTGTCATAGGGGTAGAGAAGTTATGACTATAACCATTGTGTGAGAAAAAACATTCAAAGACTTTATTTTCAAACTCACATCCATGATCACTTTTAAAATATTTTATTCTATGTACACTTATATTTTCAATTGTTTTAGCATACATGGTGAAGTAAGTACATACTTCACTTTTGGGAGCTAAGAAATAAGTCCAAATATACCTAGAATCGTCATCTACAAGAACATATACATAATTCTTCCCATTTAAATAAGAAACTCTAAATGGTATAATCAAGTCCATGTGAACAAAATATAAAGTTTGAGAAGTTGAAACTTATTTCCTTGATTTGAAAGATATCTTGTGTTTTTTACCCTTTTGACAAGGATTACAAACTTCATCATTTGAAAACTCAAGTTTAGGTAGACCATTGAATAGTCCTTTTATAGTAAGCTTTCTAGGAGAGTGTACATTAAAATGTCCTAATCTACTATTCCAAATCTAAGTCTCTTTATGAAAGGCACTTAAACAAGAAACATTTTGAGAAACTAAAGAATCTAAGTTAACAGAATATACATTTTCATTTCTAAAAGCGCAAAATACTAATTCATTTTTAGAATTAAAAACATTGCAAGCATAATTTTCAAATTTAACATGATATCTATCATCACATAATTTGGAAATACTAAGAAGATTATATTTGAATCCACCAAAAAAATGTACTTTAGAAATTAAAACTAAGTTAGAGTTACCAATCTAGACTAAGCCAATTATTTTTCCTTTAGCATTGTCACTAGAGGTGACATATCCACCTTCAATCTTGATTAGGTCCTTGAAGATTGAATAGTATCATATCATGTGTCTTCAACATACATGGTCCAAGTACCACTAACTCATGTATGATATCTTTAAACAGCTTTCCTACAGAATAATCAAACAAAAACATATTTTGGTGCCCATACTTGTTTGGGTCCCATGACATTTGTAATAAATGCTTTAAGTACCCTAATTTTCTTCATGGATTACCTATAATCATTATATAACATATTTTAAAAATATAATCTATTTATTCCATAAAAACTAGAGGTTGTAAAAGATTTCATAGAACTGGAACTATCTGGAGAATTTTTTTAGGTAAAAGAACATGTTTTCTAGATTTAGTTACAAAATGTGTTCTCGATAGGTTTCTCTATCCAGGATGATACACAATACCAGAAGTATACATAGTAGGTATATTTCTACCAATAATTTGAGTAAGACTATTTTTCCCATTCGTAAAATTTTCTATATCCTTCTTCAATTTCTCATTAAAAATTTTTAATTCATTGTTTTCTTTGAGTAGTTGAGCATTATTTTCCTTTTCAGTTTTATATTCAAACTTAATAGTTACCATAAGAGAATTTTATTTCATTAATGATTTATATTTATCTTTTAGTACATTGAATTTATTTTCCATCATGTTAAAATTTTCAAATAGTTCCTAAACTTTCATATTTTTATAATCAATTTCATTTCTAGAATAATAGGAATTGTGTACCAAATAATCTATTATTACCTCAGATGTGTTTGTTATAAAACACATATTTTCCATGTCATATGTTTAATCATGAGATGATGTGGATTTATTGGATCTATCCTCAGAGGCACTCTCGGTGGCCTTCATAGCTTTCTTATACTTAATATCTTTATTTTTATACTTCTTTTTGTATTTTAATTTTGTATTTTCAGCTTTGAAATATCCTCTCCTCTTACATTCATAGAAAAAAATATCCACTGATTTTTCATTTATCTTCCAATCCTTTTTCCAGTTTCCCTTGTTATCATACCTTCCTTTATAATTGATATTCCTGAATAACTTCTTCATTCTATAGAATTTCTTGAATATTTTGTCTAGATAATCCATCTCTTTATCACTATCTGTTGTTTATTCATCATTACTGGAGATTTTAACAGAGGTCAGCACGTTTTCTTTTTCCTTATTCTTATATGTAGTAGTCTTGAAGGCTATAGATTTTCTCCTAGGTTCATCCTCTTCCTCATTGAATTTCATCTCTTCTTCATGAATCATCGGTTTTCTAATGAGTTCATTTATAGAGAGTTTGCTGATGTCACATGATTATATAATGGAGATAGAAGTTTATCTCTATCTGTCAGGTAAGCATATGAGATTCCTCATAATTTTCTCCTTGGTAGTAACATCTCTTCCTAGAGAGATCATAGTGTTTACTATTTTATTAATCCAAAGATACATGTCAGAAATAATCTCGTCAGGCTTCATTTTAAAGTTATCATATTTAATAGTATATTTTTTAAGTCTCATTTCTTTAACAATAAAAGTTCCTTCTTGTAAAATAGACAAAGTATCCCAAAATTCTTGGGTTGTTTTACATGTAGAAATTCTATTGAATTCTATATATCCTAAAGAATAGTATAAGGCATTCATATCTTTTCAATTATTATTATATGTAGTCTTAGTTGAGTCATCCCAAGTTGTTCTAGTAGTAACACGAATCTTATATTCATCTATAATTAAAGACTAAATTTCAAAACCCATACTTTCTAAGTGCATTTTAAATTTAATTTTACATTGGGAATAATTTTTTTCATTAAATAATGGAGGTCTATTGGTATTATAACCTTCTAATATATTTTCCATAATAAAATAATGATGTATTGGTACCTAAAGAACTAAAAATTTAGAACTAACTAAAATTTTGATATCTTTAAAACACAACTAAAATCACATTTGAAAAAGTTTGAAAAAGATTTAAAAATTAAAAATTCCAAAACCTCTAATACCAAATGTTGGTCAGAGAAGAACACTCAAGAGGGGATTGAATTGAGTTTCTATAAAAATTTCTGTTAAAAATTATAATTTGAAAGTCCCCCAAATTTAAAATCCAATTGACCATTTATCCAGTAGTGAATTTATAAGAGCTTAACTTTTCGATTAATTTCTTAAAATAATGATTAGTTCTTAGTTGTATCAATTTGATAATTAATACAACATTTGAAACTAATCTAATAATTCAATACTGTTATAAACACTTGCTAAGAATAACTATCAGAGTTCAATTTAGTATTATGAAATATGTGATAAAATAGAGTAAAAATAAAAGTAAAAACATAGTAGAAAATAAGACAGTAGGTTTAGTCTCAAGATGAGACTTATTCCCCTCCACTTGGTGATCACCTACCACCAACTAGTTTAAATTAATAAATAGCTTGATCCACACCCTGGATCGAGGTTCAAAATAGCACATAGGTTTTCCAGGTCATAAGACTTCTACCACAATTCTTTTTGGGTACAAACTACTAGTTCACAAAACCTCTCCCCAGTTATACATGGGAAAAAATATATAGAAAGAGTTTTAAGTGATGATATCATGTATAATCCAATTAGGTGAAGGAGAGAGTGTGGTTTTTACAAATACACACACAAACAACTCAAAATTTAGTAAAACTTTACACAATAGAGCAATAATTATTAGAAGAGGTTTAGGATGCTCCGAGTGTTTTGTAGATCAGCTCTGGACTTTTTAATGTGTTAGAGTAGATGTTAGAGTAATCTTCTTGAAATAGACACTGGAACATAGGGTTGTGAAGCACTAGGTTATGCCTTTCAAGTGAATGATATGGTCCTCTCCTTCAGTTTGGTTGAAGTCTATAAACAAGATAACAACTTGATCCACACTAGCTTCTCGGTTCACAATAAAAAACAATTCCTTTAGTATTTTTATCTTCTTCTCAGGTGTAAAATGAATATGTGTTCTTTCTTATATTTTCTATATTTTTTTCGTTTTATTCAGATCACATTCTTTTTTTCCTTTTTAAACTTTCTAACCCAACAATATGCATGTGGGGGGTACCTTGTACCTCGTACTATCTACTGTCTAGTCTGTAAATAGACATTAATTATGTTTAAGTCATTAAATAACACAAATATTGCCATTAGAAAATATTTGTGATCTAAATAAATTTAAACGGTTTGTCGGTAGGTGGTGCATCAGTGACTCGTTTAAATGCTGATTCCTTCCATCTGTCGGTGAGACAGTTGATCTAACAGTGACTCATTTTAATGGTGAGTCCTTACAATGGTGAGTCCTTCTAACTATGATTCCTTACAAAGGTGAGACCTTTTAACTATCAGTGAGTCCTTTCATTGGTAGAACCATGCATTAGTATTTGTGAATCGTCTGCGTCGATAGGTCACATGGACTAATGGTAGGTCATCTTCATCGGTGTGTCATATGCATCGGTGAGTCATTTTCATCAGTGACTCGGTTCTTCTGTCAGTGTCAGTTTCACATACTTATAATGTATGCCTGTTTGAACTATCTTTCAACACTGATACGGTTAGAATGCATTTATCCTATGCATGATTATTTATAAATATTATTTAAACAAATGTAATATGATTAATAAGATTATCAATAATAAATTGACATGATTTGTGATTATTAAAACTAGAGAGAGTAACTGAACAACCTATGGGACAACAATAAGTTTATTTGTTTTATAAAATATATTTTATATTTAGAATAATTAAGTCCTTATTATCTAAAAATTGACATTTTATTTTAGTCTACATGGATTAATTAACATGGATAAAACAATAACTTACCATAGTGAGAACTAAAATGGTAAAAGTAAATAAACAAAGAGGTTAAGGAAATCAGGCGTTCAATATGTGGTTCAAATTTTTTTGGGGGTATTTTGGAATGACCACAACATCCATCTACTTCATTATTTATCAATTTTATAGGCACATGGGTGAGAGTGAATTCCCATTATTGAATAGTTTTTAGTATTTATAAAAATTCAACTCCCCCTCAATTATAATAGAAAACACCTTTCCCTCACTTATTCCCACCTATCAAGCCATTTGGAATGACCTATCCCTGAAAAATATTTCTCCCAAAAATCATTATCCACATTTAATTTTTTCCCAAAAATATTAACCAGAAGGATAATAAGATGAGATCCAAATGAGGTTTCTCTATGATAATGTAATAGTATGAAAGTATATATTTCTTTATATTCCATCTTTTACCACCATAAATTATGTCTTAACAATTATAATATAATAATAAATTTTTATCTTATACCTGAATTTTATTATGTTTATGGAATAATATTTATCAATCTAATTCTCCATCAAATTTGAAACAAATATATCAGTCATGTGTTAAACAGACTACTGCCTTACCAATCGATGTAAATTTTTTCTATCACCGAATCACATGGATTGTAATAATTATGGAAATAATTTATATAGATGATACATGTGATATTAAAATAATTCTTTGAAATTAATATACCATGTACTTCCTTACCATTACACCCATTAAGTGGATGATATTTTCACCCGTGTGTAAGTATGAAATAATGTCTACACCAAGTAATGTTATTCATTTTCCATGCCTATAATTCATGAATGTTTAAAAAAATTATTTAATGATTAAATAAAATATTTATATCATTAATAATATACTGATAGAGATTTATCTATATCTAATATACCATAACATTCAAATTCTAAAAAAACACACATGAGAAAACGAGGAAATTAAAACCTTAATCAGCAATAATAAAAATTATTGTTAAATAATGAGTGGTATAAAGTTATATGAGGATAATGTATGATATTATAAATATTAATATTGTATATTTAATAATTAATAACATGTTCAAAACTATATGATCTATAAAAATTATATGAGGTATAGTTCCTTTAATTTTTTGTTAAACCCTTTTTGTGGATCTCTTTTTGATTTATACCCCAATGATGATGCCTTGTCCCAGTGGGGGTGTTTTGGGAAGAAGGTAGCATGGGGGCTAGATGCGATATTTATAAAATGTATTAAGTAAATGATGTGTATTTAAATACACACCCTATATTAAATATACAATGTATATTGGTCTTGATAAGCTAATTCATGATGTATATTGGTTTATCACTGGAATGAAAAAACATGAGCATTACATGATGTGTAAAATGCATACACCCTATAAATGTCATGGATTTTTATTAAAGGGGGTATAACCCTCTTTGTTTTCCCCTCATTATCTCCCCTCTATTTCTCTCACATGGTATCTTATCTATGGAAGTACCTCTAAATGACTAAATATAGGCTTTGATAACATTTGTTTATACAACTCTCAATCGAGTAACCATCCATATCATTGGATTCCCATCGGTAAGTTAATGGATCCTCTATCTTTATTTTTTTATTTATCTTACTATTTATGGTTCCATTGTTTATCTGATCATACGCCCCAGTATTATGGAATTTTTATTTTTCTATATTCATCCCTTTTGGACCAAACCAAAGGCCGATACTGGAATAGTGTTCCTTGACAGAAATAAGGTTGGTGGTTTACGATATTTCCCTAATAGCCATGATGTTTTTTTCTTTTCAAAATTGTGTTTCATATTGATTTCACAATGATTTACCCATGAAAGTAATCTTCATTGAATTGTTTTCCCTTCTTAGAACACAATGAATCTTATTACATCCATATAAATGTTAGAGGTTGTTGACCTCAATGTGAGCCTCTCCTTTAGGTGTTCCCATTATATTCCAATTTTACCTCTATGGTTTTGTAACCAAAAAAATCCATTCATGTGTTTTATTTGACTTGTAAAATGAGATATCATTAATATAAATGGGTTACTTTTAGTTTTTGATCATGGATAACAATATTATCTAGATTTGATAAAAAACAATCATATGTATGAATTGATTTGGTAAATTAAAATGAGTTGTATATGAATATTGTAACCCTTACAATATAAAACCTTATCCTAACTAAATGAAATGTAATGATGTGAACTAAATGAAAGAGAAAAATGGATGTAGAAAATATTCATCATTATTACATGGTCAGTGTTACACTTCATATTCACATCATTGGTGTATATAATAATAGAAAATAATATTTTTAATCAATAAATGAATTGTAATGATAATAATTAAATAGAAGTCATAAATATTTATTATTATTAAATGACTAGAGTAACAATTCATTTTATTATACATGGTGACTTTACAACAAAATTTATTCCTATTATCGGAGTGGTAAGATTTAAGATTGCCCTAGATTATTGAGGTAATTCCATGAGTACATGAAGGATGCCACCCTGATTCATTGAGCTGATTTTCATGGGAGATTCCCACCATTAAATCTGGTCCTTTTATTATTATGTGAATTCTTTGAAATTTATATGATGAATAAATTATAATATTTTCATATATTATAATTACTTGAATACAATCATTGGATTCATATTTATGTATACAAAATCATGGTGACATTGATTCCCCCCATTGGTCCCAATAATGATTAGCTCTAAATTACTATGGACGATCTCTACAAGCATAGTTATAAGCTTTTACAATGAAGTGTCTTGTAAATACCCCTTGGATTTCCCTCACACCCCTATAACCAGACTTCATGAGTTATTAATATGATTTGGCTCAACAACTAAGGTCATTGATGCCCAAGTCTCACATAAAAATCTTTTTTTATAAAATTATTATTATGATTATCTATTTAGAGATATGAAACTTATGACATGTTGATTTACTACGTGGACACTTGGGAACTATTCCACACGATCATACTACTTCATGTAAATCTATGAAAATTTTTATATGATGTATGAAAATATATACATGATGGAAGGTGTGAAGAGACATTTATAGAATATTTTAAAGCATGTATGGTTGTCCGATATCCTTGAGGACCCTTATAGACATTATGGTTACATTAAACCATTTACATCACTTCTTATTATTATACTCGAACACTACATCATTTATATTTCCATGATGAATTTTTGTAGACACCATTGGTGGTGACCTTATGAGTATATCTTAGACCCTATTCGGGTCACCTATTGGTACCCTAGCATACTTCATGGATGTGGGTATGGATAAGGGAAAGAAACCAGTTGTAAATTCAAGATTTATTAAAGCATGGGAGTGGGGGATCACTTTATTGAGATATGGCTTGTAATTCTATCTGGAGATAGTATCTTTTGGTCTGTTTCATTCTTTTGATATAAATGTATATATTCTTTCCTCCCTCAATTTCTATCTATTTATTTTGTTTAGATACATGAAATTTCATCATTTTTATTAGAATCTAGATAGTGATGTTGATGATATCTTATTATATCTTGATGATGTACCTTCTTATATTCAATTTTTCTTATTATTATCTATAAATTTTTATAATTATTTATTCCGCAACTATTCTACTCAAATTATTAGGATAGAGTTTCCCAAATACACCACCATGTACCCTTTCTTCTAGTGTAAGGCCTCTAAGTTATGAGAAGGGTTGATTGAGGTCGTGTGACCAACCATATCTGGGACCCATTTAGTGGCTTCTGATTTGAAAATCTAGAAATTGGTATCAGTTGTTTCATTTCCCTACCTTAATATATTAGTATTATACAAAGAAGACTAGTATGTGTCTAAAATTGGTAATAATATTGTTCCTAGGAATATTTATCCCATGTATGTGATAAAATCCAAATTAACTTGTGTCACGAACCAGCCCGGGTACCCTGGTAACTCGATAACTGAGCTAGCCCTGACATAGCCTGAAGGGTGTTCCCAATCCCCATGGGTCGACGACTATCACCGGGCATCGTACAACATACAAGTGGGAATGATTTTTCCACAAGAATACGGAAGCAAGAGTAAAACAAAATAGTATGCATAACAAAAGAAACTCCACTATGAGTAATGTACCAGAATACAAATAGGAACAAAAAGTCAAAGTACTATGACCCAAGTACCAAAAGGGAAAACAGTCCCAAGGTCCCAAAGGGCACAACTCACCAAGTTCAGAGATCAACAACTAGTTCCACCTCCAAGAGGTCCCTTCCCTTTACTCAATCCTGGATGAAGAAAATCTACAAACACCCGAAGGAAAAAGTAAGGTGTGAGCCTAAGCCTAGTAGGATACCACCAAAGATTCTGTAACAAATGCCAAATATAGATCATCCTAATAAAAGATTTCCATTTTCAAATAAATAGGTTTGGAAATTTGAAAGCATATTTTAACAAAACATGCTATACATTTTCAAATTGTGGAAAAAACCAATTTAAACAAAGGTTTTAAAAATGATGAAATATTTCTAAAACAATGGCTTAAGTAAAACATTTATATAAAATAGTTTATATAAATTCAATAGGCATGTAAAGCAGTTCAAAAACATTGACATACATTTATATCTCAAATATAAATAAACAAGTGAGCAACATGGTCATCTGCCAAAAGATACGATAGTATTAATCAGTTATAGTATTCCACACTCTCTATGTGAACTTAGCAAGATGTGTATACACACGTACCTATGAAAATGGCCAAAGGAGACTCGTCACCAACCCATCGGGGATGTGACACGCCACAAGTATGTTTTAAAATGTTGTCGTAGCGTAGAGTGTATCCAAATAATTCACTAACTACCTAAGTCTTGTATATGCTCTTACATGATGGGAGAACAATTTTAAGACTGCTTAAAATACGATCAATCCCATTCTTCTATTTCAAAAATTTCAATTCCTTTCCATTTAAAACCAAAATAGGTTTTATTCAAAAACATGCCTTTCCATAAGATAAAACCATTGGGTTTCTATCAAATAATTTTAAGCCATTTTCAAAAGTTTGAAATCCATTCAAAACTAATTCCATCGTTACAAAATTTATTTCCACAATTAAATTCAACAATCAAATTGAAAACATTTCCATCAAATCCACAATTTAAATTAACCAATTCAAATCAACCAATTTTTCATAAACACACCCAATTTAATGGAATTGGTGTTTTCCAAATTTCCATACCAAAACCATTTCAAATATCTCAATTCAATAGAATCGGGTTTTTATCAATTTAATTGAAATCAACTTGAGAAATTGAATTTATTTCAATAATTGAAATAAATCAAGCAAATACAATGATAATCAATTTGGAAAGACGGGACAGAACCACCTACCTCGAAGGTTTTGACCAGAACCACAACGGTCGATAACACTCAAGAAAACTGGGTCGCTTCGTCAAGAACCCACATTAGACCTCTCCTCCTAGTAAGACCAAGACCAAAACTCATCAAACTTGGTACCACACACTTAGATCTACCCATAACGGGTGTAGATATAAGAAAATGAGAGAAGAGGAGAAGTAAATCTAAGTAGATCTAAGAAACCGATCAAGAACGATGAATAAAGATCACATACCTCAAGAGTCCGACTTTAATTCACCAAGAGGAGCCTTTGGATCACCTCCGGAATGATGGGAGAACCTTTTCTGACCTTAGGAGAAGAAAAATCCCGAGTTAGGGCCCAATAGGAGGAAAAACGAGGCACTTAGAGGAAAAACTGAGCGAGATCCACAATTTAAGGATCTTACTTAAGTGACCGCACAGTTTGACAAACTGTGTGCTAACTATGCGTGAGCCACTGCCTCAGCCACCCTTCTCGCATGGCTCAGCCACATGGTTAGACAAACCGTGCGCTGCCTGTGCGGAAGCTTCTGCCTAGGTTTCAAGTCCTGCACGGTTTGGCCGCACAGTTTGTCAAACCATGCGCAAACCGTGCACAACACACTTTCCTCTAGTTTTTCTTTAAAAGTTCACCCAAATGCAACATAATTCTTTACTCCAAAATAGGGGTACTTAGAAACATCAAAAATTACCTGAAAACGTAACGGGATGTTACAACCTCCCCAACATAATATCTTTCTGCCCCCAAAAATCCTATGAAGAAACCTCCACGTCAAAAAGATGAGGCCAATTATCTCTCATTAGTGCCTCCCTTTCCCACCTTTCATGAGAATCCGAACCATGATGCCAGAGTACATGGACTAGAGGTATCATTCTCCCATGAAGTACCTTGGTCTCAGAATCAACAAGCCTGAATGGTCGTTCAGTAACAGATAAATCTGGTTCAATCTCAATATCACTCCACCTCACAACATGAGATGGATCTGAGAGATACTTTCGAAGTTGCGATACATGGAACACGTTATGTATCGACGTCAGCTGTGGTGGTATATCTAGATGGTAAGCAACTTTTCCCACAAGACCAACAACCTCAAAAGGTCCCACAAAATGAGGAGAAAGCTTCCCTTGCCTCCCAATCCGTCGATGACCTAATCCGGATGAAACTTTCAAGAACACCTGGTCACCAACTGAGAACTCTAAAGGTTTACGTCGACGATCAGCATAATACTTGTACCGACTCGGAGTTGTCAACATTGTTTGACGAATCAATTGGATCTTAGTTGTCGTCTCTTGGACTAAACTCGGTCCCACCAAGGAACTTTCACCAATCTCCAACCAACATAAAGGATATTTACAAGGACGGCCATACAATGCCTCAAAAGGAGACATTTGATCGCATATTGGTAACTGTTGTTATAAGAGAACTCAATTATCCCCAGGTGATCATCCCAAGACCCACCAAAATCGAGAACACAAGAACGGAGCATATCCTCAAGGATATGAATTGCTCTTTCCGTCTGGCCATCTGACTATGGATGGTAGGCCGTGCTCAAATGGACCTAAGATCCCAGTGCCTCCTGAAGGCCTATCCAAAAGTGAGAAGTGAACCGAGGATCCCTATCAGAGACTATAGAAGATGGAACTCTGTGCAAACGAACAACTTCTTTCACATAATCAGTTCCCTACTCCTCAACTTTGGTTGTATCTCGAATAGGTATAAAGTGATCCAACTTAGTTAGTCTATCGATCACAACCCATATTGCGTTCTTATTCCTTTGTGTTTGAGGTAACCCAACCACAAAGTCCATAGATATTTCATCCCACTTCCATGTAGGGATTGGAAGTGGTTGAAGCAAACCCGAAGGTTTCTGGTGGTCGAATTTCACCTGCTGGCATGTATAGCAATGAGATACAAACTCAGCAATGTCTCGTCTCATACCTAGCCACCAGAACTATTTTTGCATGTCATAGAACATTTTCGTGGTTCCTGGGTGAACATCCCACTGAGAGTTATGGCAAACCCCCCTCACATCCTTCCTTTCCGCTAACAGCACAACGTAATAGTTTCGATAACACAGAACTCCCTCTTTAGAGAACGAACACAGGGTGTCGGTCTCCCCACCATAAAGAAAGTTCCTAATGCTATGGAACTCAACATCCAGTTGTTGTTCCTGAAGAATCAACTCGAGAAGAGAAGATGTCAACTGAACACTAACTAAAGAAACCTCATTCCCCTTCCACTGAACTCCAATATGCAACTGAGAAAAAAGCACCATCAAACTCCACTCTTCTAAAGATTCTTTCACATCCTGTGATGAAAATTTCCTTCTTAATGCATCTGCAACTACATTCCCTTTCCTCAGGGTATAGGCAATGTCAAATTCAAAAGATTGTAGGTACTCCACCCAATGCCTTTGGCAGAGATTTAAATCTTTTTGAGAGAAGATATAACTCAATCTCTTGTGGTCTGAATACATGGTAAACCTTTATCCATGAAGGTAATGTCTCCAAAACTTAAGTGTGTGCATTACAGTTGCAAGTTCAATTTCATGGGTAGGATAGTTCTTCTCATGAGGTTTAAGCTGACGAGATTTATAGGCAACAACATGATCGCCTTGCATAAGGACACATCCCAAACCTAAACCCGATGCATCACAGAAAACCACATAACCTATCCCAGCCTCAGGAAGAGTTAACACAGGTGCAGTAGTAAAAAGATGCTTTAGCTCAACAAAATAACTCTAACATTTATCATTCTAGGAAAACTTCACTCCCTTTCAAGTCAGAGCAATCATTGGAGAAGATAACTTTGAGAAGTCTTTAATAAACCGACGATAATATCCCGGTAAGCCCAAGAAGATCCGAATCTTGAAAACGTTTCTTGGTTGTTCCCAAGTCATAACATCCTTCACCTTTTCAGGATAAAATGATATTCCTTTTTCTGACACAACATGTCCCAAGAATTTCACTTTCCGAATCCAGAAATCACACTTTGAAAGCTTGGCATAAAGTCAGTGATTCTTTAGAAGACCCATAACTATTCTCAGATGATGCATATGATCCTCCTCAGTCTTGTAGTAAACAAGAATGTCATCCAAAAAGACCACCATGAAAGTATCTAGATACTCATGGAAAATTGTGTTCATCAAAGCCATTAAAACTGTAGGAGCATTTTTTAGGTTGAAGGGCATAACAAGGTACTCATAATGGCCATACCTACTCCGAAAATTGGTCTTAGGAATGTTAGATTCATTTATCCTCAACTGATGGTAACCAGATCGAAGATCAATTTTTGAAAACCACTTTTCCCCTTCAATTGATCAAACAAATCATCAATTCATGGTAAAGGATATTTGTTCTTTATCGTAACTCGATTGAGCTTTTGATAATCAACACATAAGCGAAGAGAACCATCGAACTTCTTGTCGAAGAGAACAGGTGCTTCCCAAGGTGACACACTCGGGCGTATAAAACCTTTCTCAAGAAGATCGTCTAACTGAGACTTCAGTTCCTTTAGTTCAGCTGGAGCCATTCAGTAAGAGGGAATGGAAACTGGTTGAGTACCAGGCATTAAGTCAATATAGAAAACAACATCCCTTACTGGTGGAAAACCAGAGAAGTCAGAAGGAAACACATCGAGAAACTTAGTGATGACTGGAGGAAGATCACCACACATTGAATCTCTCTCCAGATCAAAGTCAAACATTGATATAACTTTCCCCAACTATAGATAAGAGGGTTCAGCTCTGCTTGACCTTGGGTCCCATTCCCCTTGAAAAAAAAGAGGCACACCACTAGGTGTAATAAGGTAGACCCGTCGAAGATAAAAATCGATCCGAGATTTATTGGAAATGAGCCAATCCATCCCGAATATGACGTCAAAATATTTCATGTCGAGAACCAAGAAACTCCAAACATGATCAACATCTGATAGAGAGAAGACACAAGTAGGACTATGGAGACCCTTCTCTCTCATTACACCAAGGGGTGTAGTAATATCCATTGCACAAGATAAAAGTTCCATAGGCAGATTAAGCAGATTAACTAGATGGGTTGAAATAAAAGAGCGAGATGCACCAGTATCAAAAATAGTTGTCACTAAAGATGAATCTATAGTAATGGTACCTCTCACAGTTGCAGGACCTGTATCAGCTATCTCTGGCGACTCTTCCACTGCGTGAAGAAGCTTCGTTCCGGATGCCTGTGGCTGGAACCCTTTTGTACGTGAAGCATTTGATTGCCCTGCAGTATTTGGAGGTGCTAATGATCCTGTTCCACTACGCGGAGTAGAGAAGTGATGGCAGAATCTCTATAGGTTCCCTAAACGTCCACAGGAGCTACAGTTCTTGGGTGCCTCAGTGCAAACCCTCTTAGAATGTCCTGGCTTCCCACACTGATAGCAAGTCAAGGAATCCCCTCCTGGTGCTACTGGAGTTATGGAATGACTTTGTTGTCGAGAAACACCATGAGAAAAATCACGCTTACATTTTCTTTTAAAGGAACCAACACTGCCACTAAAAAGAAAAGAAACTTCCTGCAACCCTGACTTTCCTTCCAAATCCATCTCAACCATCATTACCCTATCCAGCACATCAGCATAAGTGGGTAGCTTCAGTAAGAAAACCTGAGAATGGATATCTGATCTAAGCCCCAAATCAAATCGTTGAGCCTTCATCCTCTCATTCGATACAATTTCTGGAGCAAACTGTACCAACTCAACAAAGCGATTTGAGTATTCAGTCACGGTTTTGTTGGCCTGCTCAAGTTTGAAAAACTCCACAGCCTTGGCCAACACCATAGATTATGGATAGAACTGATCAGTGAAAAGGAACCTAAAGTCTTTCCACTCCAAACCCTCATGTTTCCCAGCCATCACCATCGTGTCCCACCATATCCTACTTGGTCCCTCCAGCACGAAGGTGGCACACTTCACCTTGATCGCATCCGGTGTCTCCAAAAAACCCAAACAGACGTTCAATCTTACTCAACCATTCCTCATCATATTGAGGATCATTGGATCCTTTGAATAGTGGTGGCTTCTAGCGTAGGAACTATTGGGAATGACTTCAGATAATATCACTATAAGGATCTATAGTTGGATCCTGAACAGGAACTGGAGGTGGTGCATGTCCCAGAGCTTAGACAGTGCGAACAATCGCCTCTACCAGACTTGGATCCACAATAGGACTTGCTTGCTGAGATTCAGCAGCAGCTACTTTTTGGATTTTATTTCCACGTCTTCTCAGAGGCATGATGCTACAAAACATCACCAGACAACAAAGAAGACATTAGATCAACAATCAACCTGGGTAACGAGGAAAACAACTCTTAATAGAAGGGATTAATAAGATTTGGATTCCACTCTATCCAAATCAAAACAGGGAAAATACTAGAACTAATTCACAAGTCTCCCTTCCCTAACCACCCCGGGCGACTTAAGGTTCATTGCGGTGAGAGACGGCCAGGCACTCAATCACAACTACCTCCTAAGTCCCGACAAGAATACTCAAATGCATACTGTCATCAAGGCAAGATGCTCAACCTCCCTTTGATACCATTTTTTCATGAACCATCCCGGATACCCTGGTAACCCGATAACTGAGCTGGCCCTGACATAGCCCGAGTGGCGTTCTCGATCCCCACGGGTCGGCGACTAGCACTGGGCATCGTACAACATACAAGTGGGAACGATTTTTCCACAATAATGTGGAAGCAAGAGTAAAACAAAACATTATGCATAACAAAATAAACTCCACTGGGAGTAATGTACTAGAATACAAATAGGCACAAAAAGTCAAAGTACTATAATCCAAGTACCAAAAGGGAAAATAGTCCCAAGGTCCCAAAGGACACAACTCACCAAGTCCAGAGATCAACAACTAGTTCCACCTCCAAGAGGTCCCTTCCCTTTGCTCGATCCTGGAAGAAGAAAATCTACAAACACCCGAAGGAAAAAGTAGGGTGTGAGCTTAAGACCAATAGGATACCACCAAAGATTCTATAACAAATTCCAAATATAGATCATCCAGATAAAATATTTCCATTTTCAAATAAACAGGTTTGGCAATTTGAAAGAATATTTTAACAAAACATGCTATACATTTTCAAATGATGGAAAAACCCAATTTAAACAAAGGTTTTACAAATGATGGAATATTTATAAAACAATGGCTTAAGTAAAACATTTATATAAAACATTTTATATAAATTCATCAGGCATGTAAAGTAGTTCAAAAACATTGGCATACATTTATATCTCAAATACAAATAAACAAGCGAGCAAAATGGTCATCTGCCAAAAGATACGATAGTATTAACAAGTTATAGGATTCTTCACTCTCTATGTGAACTTAGAAAGATGTGTATACACATGTCCCTATAACAATGGCCAAAGGAGACTCGTCACCAACCCGTCGGGGATGTGACCCACTACAAGTATGTTTTAGAACGTTGTCGTAGCGTAGAGTGTATCCAAATAACTCACTAACTACCTAAGGCTTGCATGTGCTCTTACATGATGGGTGAACTATTTTAAGACTGCTTAAAATACGATCAATCCCATTCTTACATTTCAAAAATTTTAATTCATTTCCATTAAAAACCAAAACATGTTCTATTCAAAAACATTCCTTTCCACAAGATAAAACCATTGGGTTTCTATCAAATCATTTTAATCCATTTTCAAAAGTTTGAAATCCATTCAAAACCAATTCCATCGTTACACAATTTATTTCCACAATTAAATTCAACAATCTAATTGAAAACATTTCCATCAAATCCACAATTTAAATTGACCAATTTTCCATAAACACACCCAATTCAATGGAATTGGGGTTTTCCAAATTTCTATACCAAAACCATTTCAAATATCTCAATTCAATGGAATCGAGTTTTTATCAATTTAATTGAAAGCAACTTGAGAAATTGAATTTAAATAAATCAAGAAAATACAATGATAATCAATTTGGAAAGATGGGACGGAACCACCTACCTCGAAGGTTTTGACCAGAACCACAACGGTCGAGAACACTCAAGAAAACTGGGTCGCTTCGTCAAGAAACCGCCTTATATCTCTCCTCCTAGTAAGACCAAGACCAAAACTCATCAAACTTGGTACCACACACTTAGATCTACCCATAACGGGTGTAGATCTAAGAAACCGAGAGAAGAGGAGAAGTAGATCTAAGTAGATCTATGAAACCGATCAAGAACGATGAAGAACGATCACATACCTCAAGAGTCCGACTTTGATTCACCAAGAGGAGCATTTGGATCACCTTCGGAATGATGGGAGAACCTTCTCTGACCTTAGGAGAAGATAAATCTCGAGTTAAGGCCACATAGGAGGAAAAACGAGGCACTTAGAAGCAAAACCAAGCGAGATCCACAATTCAAGGATCTTACTTAAGTGACTGCATGGTTTGGCCGCACGGTTTGACAAAACGTGCGCTAACCGTGAGTGAGCCACTGCCTCATCCACCCTTCTCGCACGGCTCATCCGCACGGTTAGACAAACCGTGCGCTGCCCGTGCAGAAGCTTCTGCCTAGGTTTCAAGTCCCACACGGTTTGGTCACACGGTTTGTCAAACCGTGTGCATACCGTGCACAACACACTGTCCTCTAGTTTTTCCTTAAAAGTTCACCCAAACACAACCCAAGTCTTTACTCCAAAACAGGGGTACTTAGAAATATCAAAAAGTACCTGAAAACGTAATGGGATGTTACAACTTGGATGAGAAATGAAGCTTTGGATTATACCTATTATGATTTTACTAATTTCACAATTGGATGACGTACATGGATTGTATATTTCATTATTATTGTGTAACTATTTTTATTCCTTGACTAATACTAAAAAGAAGTACTATCTCATGCATCATTATATGCATCATAGAGATTCACATTCCATGAACTATTCCATGGCACATTTACTTACTGTATGAATCTTATATTCCATGTTTCATGTGCATTGATAATTATATTGAAATTGTGCTAACATTTCATGAATGAATATAGAATTAGAATAATTTAAGTGACTACATAAACTAAAATATTGTCCTCATGTATAATAAGATTTTGGAACCTTAATTATAATATTATATTGGGTTTTGCATAGAACCATTGGTTAAACAAGATGAACTGTTAGTTGGGTACAATTATATGTAAGCTGGTTGTAATTTAAAAAGTGTGTTGGCCTCTAAATTTTTTGAAGAGCAATCCATCTAATAGAACCAATATAAAATCAGTGGTGTAATAACATGTTCTGTAACATTAAAAATATAAAGAATAATACATTATAACTTCACAATGAAATACACTTTTAGATGGACACTGATATATTTATAAATATGGACATACAAATGAGATATTGTAGAACCCTTAAGATGGAAAAATTTAAATGAAATGTGATTCATTAAATATTTATTATAATTTAATTTTAAAGTCATTTTATTCTATAAAATGAAATTGAAATACTATATACTAGAACTATGACATAAAATAGAGAAAATGACCAAAACTCAACCATTGTAGTAGAAAATATATAGTGTCTCAAGATTTTTGTCATTTTTTTATACGACACTAAGACCAAGATTTACAAGTACGATGAGGGGTGTGATTCTTAAATAAGAAGGCTTGTGTGAATCCTAATATTCTCTCTATAATATTTCCATTATAAAATACTGTATTATGTGTTTGATTGGAATATATAAATATATTACACCATTTCATACTCTAGTCATGCACTGTGAGGGTTTTGATGACCATGCTCACAAGGTGGTGTGGCCATAACTAGCAGAGTTACTTCCAGTGGTTTCACCTGAGGCCTTTACTATTATATCTTACTTTTGCATCGAATCCTAGTTTCATGAGAGGTTCCTTCGACTTATGTAAAATTCTTATGGATATCCATGGATTTCTCCAACTATATATGATCTAACGTGGGAGTTTAATCAACAAAATTTACCAATGTTATCATGTTATGGTGGACCAAATGCTAGTGAGACATGGATAAACGAAATTATATCTAATAATGATCACTTGAAGACTTATCTAGAGAGGAGGGTTATTCTCTTTCATAATATGCTACATGTATCTTCCAAACATTGGTCGAAAATTGTTACCCAGGAAGAACAACATAGAGATATGGTATTGATACATTTTTAGGATTTTTTCTATAACTTTTTATTTATAAAGGTGTTGAGAGATGATAGAGCTAGAAAGTTACTACATTTATAGGAATGATTCCTTTTAGTTATGAATTATTCATCTCACTTTACTAAGCACTAGTGTGTTTCACTGACCATCATTTCTCATGTGTTTTCTAGAGTGAAACGTTTTGAGGATTGTTGAGGTATGCCATCCGGTATTAGGTAAGTATTATTTTCGTGAATACTATCTCACAAATTATGAATCAATCCATTATTACTAAGCATAATTTGAGGGAAGAATATTGTGTGGGATTCAATGATTCAGAACTATGATAGGGAAGTAGTTTGATCAGTGGTAGGGACCATATTCTCGGAGATTCTTGATAGAGTAGTGGCAACTAGAGTACCCAATCATCTCGTTCAATAATATGTTATCTATGCGGTAGAAAAAGTCTCTTAAAACATCACTCTAATAAATACCCAATCAAGTGTTGGGATTTTGTAAGGATGTGAAATCTTTATATATTCTTTCAGACATTCCTGTCTATTCATAGTGGGCGAGGATCCACACTAGATCAAACGTTTTGAGTATGATCAGTAGCTCTTCATCTGTCTGTAAGCTCCTCTACCACTAGTCATACATGTATGTGGTAGATGAGGCCAGACTCTTGATTAACATAGTCAATTTATTGGGCCCTCTTCTACTATCCAAGTTGAATTATAGAGCCATAGACCATACTATATATATGAAGTACAACATATACCTAAGGAGTAGGGTGCCAGAACGTCAACAATTATATGTATATTCATGGTTGCCTCTAGCTCAGTATCTACACTTATGGATATTGGAACCTGAAATTATTTTATCTCTCTTAATACATTAGAAAAACATGTTCTTGATATTTACTATTTTTATGGAATTATGACACATGATAATCCATTAAAAATTTGATCGAAGAGTGTGCACCAATTCATGTAAAGCCCCCTTGAATTAGAAATTTATCATTTCATATAGGACTTCTTCATCCTCGAGATGACGTGCTATGAATTCATTATAAATATGGATTCATGGTTCCCCATTGATCCTATGTGGGCTCATATTTCTATAAGATTTCATTTAAATGGATAGAGGGTGGTATCACAAAAGGGTGGAAGTTATATTCAAGATGGTGAATATGATGTTCAGGATAATATAGATGAACCATATCATTGTGGTCTATGTGTACTGATATAACACCCCGAGTTTCAATAATAGAATTATTTTAATTAATAAAGGAATATTAAGTTTGATAAACATTATTATGAAACATTTTAATAAAACCATGTGATTTCATTTATACTAAATGAAATTATGTGTTTTAATTAATTTGATTATATGATAATTATACTACTTATAATTAAAGTATACCTATTATTTATTAATTTCAAATTAATATTATAAAAAAACAAATGATGTTTTACAGTATTATTATTTTGTCTTAAAAAAATATATCAATATATTTAAATTTATTTAATTACATTTTTTAAAATATTATCACAAGATTATATAATATTTTAAATGAATAATACCTAAATTTTAATGAAATTATATTTCATAAATGTCTTTTCATTATTTTGATTTATAAATATTTTAAAATACTAAAATATTTTAGTTATAAGTTATGAATATACTCAACTTAAATATTCATATTTAAAGAATAATAATTTTAAAAAATTTATCTAAATAATTAAAATAAAAATATAAAAAATTTGTTTTTATGAATTTTGATTTTCAAATATATGATATATATATGAGATTATTATTATAAATCATGAATAAATTTTTTTTATAAAATTATTACTTTATAAAGTTTTGCCTTATAATTAAAATAACCTTTTTACATAAAAGTATTAATAAAAATATATTAATGGTTTCTGTTATAATATTAAACTATAAAAAAAATAAAGAATCATAATAGGGGTATTGGGGCGTCAATCTGGTATCGCAGGGTTATGATAGAGGTGTGTTGTGGCCTGGGTATTGGGGTCGCACAGTAGGGGATCAAGCCAGGGGGCTTTGGCTCGTGAGGCAGACCGCAAGTAGTAGAGGGTGTCACGCAGTGCCGCACGACCAGGAGGGGCCGAGGCCAAGTTGAAGTCGCCCAGAAACCCCAAGCAGAGGGAGTCACCCGTGAGAGGTTGTGCTAGGCATGGAGTCAAAGGCAGGGGTGTGAGGTCTGTGGTCTGAGCTTCGTCAAAGTGTTTCATTCGGGTTAGGGTTTCATTTCATGTTCCAGATCTTCTTCACGATAGTTTTTTTCTAGCTCCGAATCTATTCAGATTAGCTGGTAGTGTCATCTTCCCTCATTACCCATTTGGCGTTGCTTTAATTTTCTATTCACTATCTTAGACTATTTATCTGTGTTGATGTGTATTGTTTTTCTTTTTATTTTTGAACCAATTTGAATGATTGTGGTCTGCTGATGTCCATTTTGACTTCCTGTTGTAGCTTTACATTTAATCTGTCAATGATTTTCTACATGAAAGAATATTTAATTGAATATTAACTTTGTATATTTTTGTTCTGTAAATTGTATTGTTATGTTTTTTTCACAGATTGATCCTATTGTAGTAATTGGGTGTCTTGGCAGTCTGCATTTCTTTTATTCTGGGCTTGCACAACAAGCGTAATCATGCTAATAATTTGAGATAGTTAGAGATTATAAATAGAAGTATCATTCTATGTCTCCAATGTCTATCACTTTGTGTTTTGTAATTTCTTGCTCAAGAATTTTCACTTTTCACACTCTGTTTAATCATTGCACCTTTTACGTGTGTTGTCTTCTGTATTTTGGTGTGTCCAAATCATAGCCAGTAGTGATGCTGGTTCATTTTGAGGTAATGGATCATTTTATTTGATTTATTTATGTTTTCATGAGAACCTTAATTATGTTTTGATAATGTAGTGTTAGAGATAATACTTTTATGAATCAAATGGTTACTTGAAAATCATAACACAATAGAGCCAGTTTGATTAACTAATTATTTTTATGTGAGTTTAGGAATTTTATCAAAATGACTCAGAATTATTATTTTATTTTTATATGATCAAAATTATTTTAAGGAATTAATTTTATCAACTCATGTTTTAATACAAGGAGTTGTGATAAGATTATTCATGTTTCATTGGAAATGGTATTTTATGTTTTTCAAAATTATGTATTGAATCTTTTTGGAAACTTATATTTTTATTTATCAAATTCTTGAATAAACGTGAATTAATTATGTGATATTGTGTAATGTGAATTCCTTATCAATTATATAAGTATATATATATTTATACATATTTATGTATACATGATTATGGAAAACATTATGTTCTTTAACATGTAATACAAATTTAGGATTTGTAAATATATTAGTGATTTTTGAGATTATGTTTGAGGATTATGATTTATGGGAATACATCAATAATTGTCCATGGCATTTAATACTTTATTTATGTATTCATATGCATTTGGTGATTTTCTCATTTATGGAAGATTTGTGTTAGAATGAATTTATACTAATATGGGTATTACAAATTCCATGTGTATATATTAATTTCCGACTTTATGTTATTTAAGCATATATATATATTGACATAAAAGAAAATTGTTACATGTTTTACTTAGAATGATTCCCTAATAACATCATGTGAATCACATTTATTCTTTTTGATTATTTAAAGAAGAAAAAAATTATATATATGTTTTAGGATCAAATGTGCATTACTTAATTAGCCATTTTATTTGTGATTTACAAATAACCATTTTTATTTCAAGTATGGGATTATCCAAATCAAGTTTTAGGAAACATTCAAGAGAATGTTTAGGAAAAGTTATGCGAAGTCATTTTATTTTAAAGAAAATAAAAGTATGTATGTATTTAGAATTGTTTTGGGTAATAAATGAGAGAGGCAGGTCCATGAGAAAATGTTTTCAAAAATTGGAACTAGTGAATTATGTAACGTTATGGGGAATAAATGCATAAGTCTTAGTTATGACTTGTGGCCTTATGTTATTGATTTTATATTGACCGCCAAACACATGAATGACCCCAAAAAAATTATTACTTTCGAAGGAGAAATCTCAAAAAATTTCAATTATAATTAATTTGTGGAATACTGGTTTTCCAACTATATTCAAGTGTTGTGAAAATCTATTTTGGCGTATATATTTTTATTTTAAAGAAAATTTTAAAGGATTTAATGATTGTTTCACATCCCCATAATGAGCACAAAAAATGTTCACCCTACGTTTTTAAAATATTTTTATAGGTCACTTTTATGTATGAAGTTGGACGTCATTTTTTTTGTGCCCGTGGAAGCGAAATTGGATATTGTTTGATTAATTTTATTGCAACTGTGATAAATTGTAAGTTTGTATCTAATCCTCCAGAACATAGATCGGTAATAGGTCCACTTTTGTGTAATGTTTAAGGATGGGTCCTTGCCGTCGGTATCATAGGAACAGTATAAAAATCTTTAGAGATTAGATGTTGTCATCTAAGCGATAGAGTTTAGAGTTTAGCAGTCCCGGTTTACTTAATTCAAAAGACGGAAAATCAAAATTCTTTTTAGTTTGATGAAACGAATTGGGAGGATGAAATTCTTTTGAGGGGGGATAATGTAACACCCCAAGTTTCAATAAAATAATTATTTTAATTAAAAAATGAATTATAAGTTAAATAATTATTATTATGAAATATTTTAATAAAACCGTGAGATTTCATTTAACCGAAACGAAATTAAGTGTTGTAATTAATTTGATTATAAGATAATTATACTACTCATAATTAGACAATACCTATTATTTATAGATTTCAAATTAATATTCTAAAAAACAAATGATTTTTTAAAGTATTATTATTATTTTTAAAAGAATATTTAAATATATTTATATTCATTTAATTAATTTTTTAACAAATTTCATCAAGAGATTATAAATTTTTTTAAATTAATAATACTTAAATTTTAAGGACATTATATTTCATAAACATCTTATCATTATTTTGATTTATAAATATTTTAAAATACTGAAATATGCTAGTTATAAGTTATGAATCTACTAAACTTAAATATTAATCTTTAATGAATAACAATTATTAAAATTTTATCTAAATATTTAATATTAAAATATATTTTTTATGAATATTGATTTTCAAAATATGATATATATATATATATTATAAAGTATGAATAAATTATTCCTATAAATTTATTACTTTAATAACATAAATATTCGTTTAAATGTAAAAGTATTAATAAAAATATATTAAAGATTTGGTTTATAATTTTAACCTATAAAAAAATAAAGAATCAAAAAAGGGGAAAAGGGGTGTTGATCGGGTGTTGCAGATTTAGGGTAAAGGTGCGCCGCGACATGGGAATCAGGGTCCCACAGCAGGGGATCGAGCCCGGGGGATTCAGATCGTGAGGTAGGCCACGAGCAGGAGAGGGCGTCGCGCGGTGCTGCACCACCTGGAGGGGCCGAGGCCGAATTGGAGTCATGCAGCGACCTCGAGCAGAGGGTGTCATCCGTGGGAGGACACGCTATGGTCGTAGTCGAGGGAAGGGGTGTGAGGTCTGTGGTCGGAACTTTGTTGTAGTGTTTCATTTGGGTTATGTTTTCATTTCAGGTTCCATATCTTCTTCAAAAAAGGTGTTTTTAGGTATGAACCTCTTCAGATTAGTTGGTAGCATCATTTCCTCTCTTTACACATTTTGATTTACTTCAATTTTCTATTCCCTATCTTAGACTTTTTATCAGTGTGGATGTGTACTGTTTTTATTTTGTTTTTTGAAACAATTTGAATGATTTTGGTCCACTGATGTCCATTGTGACTTCCTGTAGTATCTTTACATTTCATATGTCAATGTTTTACTGCTTGAAAGAACATGTCATTTAATATAAATTTTTTATATTTTTGTTATTTCAATTGTATTGTTCTGGTTTTTCACGGATTAGTCTTATTGCAGTAATTGGGTGTATTGGCTATATGCATTTCGTTATCATAGGCTTGCACAACAAGCCTAACCATGACAATAATTTGAGATTGTTGGATATTATAAATAATAATACCATTTTATGTCTGTACTATCTATCATTTTGTGTTCTGCAATGTCTTACACAAGCAGTTTCTCTTTGCACACACTGTTTAATCTTTTCACCTTTTCTGTGTGCTGTCTTCTGCATTTTGCTGTGTCTAAATATCGGCCAACAGTGTTGTTTCTGTTTTATGTAAGGGATAATTTTATTTTTTTGATTTATTTTTTTATGAAAACCTAAATTATGTTTTGAAATTCTAGTTTAATAGAGTACTTTTATGAATCTAATTGTTACTTGACAATCATAATGCAATAGAGCTAGTTTGATTAACTATTTATTTTTAAGTGAGTTTATGATTTTTTCCAAAATCTTTCAAAATTATTAATTTGTTACTTATATGATCAAAAATATTTTAAGGAATTAATTTTTTCAAATAATGTTTTAATACATTGTTGTGTGATAAGATTATTTATGTTTTTTTGAAAATGGTATTTATGTTTATCAAAATTATGTTTGAATCTTGTTAGAAACATATTTTTTTTATCAATGTCTTAAATAAACATTAATTTATTCAGTGATATTGTGTAATGTGAATTCGTTATCAATTACATATGTATGTATATACATATATATATATATATATATATAGACACACAAGATTATGGAAAACTTTAAGCTCTTTACCTTGGGATTCAATTTTATGGTTTATAAATATATAAGTGATTTTTTAGTCTGTTTGATGATTATGAATTATGGTCATACATCAATATGTGTCCATGAAAATTTGTAATTGGTTTATTTATGTATGCATGTGTGTTGAGTGAATTTCTCATTTATCGAAGATTTATGATACAATGAATTTATGCTAATATGGTTATTAAAAATTTCATGCGTATATATTAATTTATATCATTATTTATTTATGCGCATGCGCGCGCACACACATATATACATATCAACATACAGAAAATCTTGTTACATGTATTACATAGAATTTTTTTCAATAACTTCATGTGAGTCACATTTAGTCTTTACTATTATTTGATGAAGACATAAATTATATATGTGTATTCAGATCAAATGTGAATTACTTCATTAGTAATTTTATTTTTTATTTACAAATAAATACATTTATTTCCTTATGATATTATCCTAAAATGGTTTTAGGAAAAACTCAAGAGAATCTTTAGGACATGTTATGAGAAGTCATTTTCTATAAAGAAAATAACACTATGTATGTATTTAGAAATGTTTTGGGTAAGAAATGAGAGGCTCGTACATGAGAAAATGTTTTAAAAAATTGGCACTAGTGAATTATGTGACGTTATGAGAAAATCCATAAGTCTTAATCATGACTAGTGGTTGTATGTTATTGATTTTAATATGGACTATCAAGCATCATGAATGACCCACCAAAAAATTATTACTTTCGAATGAGAAATCCCAACAGTTTTCAATTATAATTAATTTGGGAAATATTAGTTTTCTAAATATATTCAAATGTTATGAAAATCATTTTTTACGTCTGTATGTTTATTTTAAATAAATGTTTTAAAAGGATTTATTAATTGTTTCAAATCCCCCAACTACGCACAATTGATTTTTCACCATATGTTTTAAAAATATTTTCACAAGTCACATTGAAGCCTTATGATGGATATCATCATTTTTGCGTGTAGGGAAGCGAAGTTGGAATTTTTTTGTTTAATTATATTACAACTCTGATAAATTGTAATATTGTATATAATCCTCAAGAACCTAGACCCGTAAAAGATCCTCTATTGTGTAATGTTAAGGCCGAGTCTTTACAATACAGAACCCATATTTCTAAAATATATTTGGAGAAGCAAGGAAAACATTACACCGATTTCCCACCAATTCTATATCATATCAGGGATGATTTCCAAGATGATTTTTTAGTACTACCTCTAGAGAGAGAGGGTTTTCTATTGAGATTTTTTTAAGAGCCTCACTAGTATCCATTCCTCCTTACAGGATAACTACTATTGATTTTTATGAAATTAAGAGGAAGATAGAAGATTTGAATGCTAAGAGATTTATACATCCTATTACACAACCTTTTGTTTCACATGTCCTTTTCCATAATAAGGGGGATATTACCTTCGGATTTTCATGGATTACCATTGGTTAAACCAAATTATGATAAAGAACTGGTATACTTTTCCTTGTATTTATGACTACTTTGACCAGATCATTAGACTTAGGGTCTTCCATAAGATTTATTTTAGGTTAGTTTATCATCATGTATGATTGGGACCATCAAACATACCTAGTAAGACATTTTATAGTAGTTATGGTCATTATGACTATCTCATTATTTAGTTCGGTCTCCTAAATGTGAAAGAAGTATTCATGAAGCTGATGAATCATTTTCCATATATTTTTGGATAAACTTGTGGTAATATTTGTGGATGATATCATAGTGTATTATCACACTTCACATGACCATGTTGAATAAATTTGGATCATATTGAATACACAAATATAGATCCAGTTGAATGATAAGCTTAGTAAATGAAACTTTTGGATTAGAAAATTTCACTTCATGTTTAATATTCTCTCTAAAGAAGGGGTTTATGTTTTCATAGGTAAGGTGGCTGTCTTAGTTTCCCTGGAACTGACTAATAATGTTGTTCACATGCCCAGTTTCTTAAGGCTGTATGGATATTACCGACACATTATTTTTTATTATCCCCACATATAAGAACCTATTATAATATTGAATAATAAGGGTGTGATATTTATATGGAAAGAATTATTTGATAAATACTTTTAGGAGCATAAAGGGAGATTCACTTCAGTGATGATATTTATTCCTCCTGATCCAGGCATAAGAATTGTAGTTTATTGTGATGCAACATGTACTATTCTATGTTAATTTATGTTGCAATATGATCGAATGATTTCATACGGGTCTCGGAAGTTGAGGCCTCACATGAAAATTTACCAGACATAGAATATCAAGTTGGAATCCATAGATCGTGCATTACATTATTGGGGATGTTACCTTCTAGGATAGCATTTTATGGTGCATACAGACCAAAAAATCCTCATGTATATTTTCACTGTCAAAATTAGCTCAGGAAAAGAAGGTGGGTTTAGTACCTATTGTTATTTTATTTTGATCTTACTTATATGCCTAGGATGGGAAATTTTTAAAAGGGTGCTCCAAGATGGAGGGCTCAGACATTTGGAGTGCATGAGGCTGGTAGTGAGTTTCAACAGATGGATCTATTATCTAAGATGATTTTAGTGGTACATGAACAACATGAAAAAACTACTCATATTGTTTTACCAGTGACATATTCACTCCTAGAGAGAGTGGGGATGTTGTAGTTATTAGATCCTAATGTTGTAGTCCCATGGGAGAGTGTTTCAGGAGAGGAACCATTGATATGATGGGTCATTGATGAGGTTGAGGTCTGGAACATCCATAGACCTATCTGGGTTCCTACAGATATCACGTAGGAGGTAATGTAGGATTATTATTCTTCAAAATATGTATCATGATCTACATCAACCATACTAGTGACCGAGGATAAAATGGGAGATATCTGGTTTTGTTACTCGATGTTCCGCCTTTTAGTAGTTGAAGGTGGAACACCAATTATTAGTAGAGATAATAAAACAATTTCCCATTAATGAGTGGAAATGGGATGAAGTTTCCATGTATTTTGGTGACTGTTTTACCAAGATCCCTTTAGGGAAGTGATATTGTATGGGTAGTCATTGATTGGATCACAATGCTTTCCCACATCTGACCTATCAGAGATACCTTCTCATTAGATGGTCTTGGGAGACTCTATGTTTATGATATTATACATTGGAACAAGGGCCCTAACACTATCATTTCATATAGGGACACTCATTTCACATCAAGGTCCAGTTAGGGGTTACAGAATTCTTTAGTTAAACTGATTCTTTTGAGAATAGCCATTCACCCTCAGAATAATACCCATTCTGAATGAACACTACTTGTTTTACCGGATAGGATTCATTCATGAATCCTTGATTTTATATATCTTAGGAGAAACACATATCACTCGCCAAATTTTCATATAATAATAGATTTCGATCAATGATTTTGATAGATCATTTTGAGAAATCACATGGTAGACTATGTCGATTAGATCTATGGTTGTTGGAGGTAGGGGGAAAGCATTATATGAACATTATCCTTTATTTGAGTCTTTAGAGAAGGTCCAGTTGATCAGGAAGCTTATTGACATGGCCCAGTCTAGGATGAAATCTTATATTGATCAGTATTGAATACTTATATAGAATGAGGTAGGTGATTATGTATTATTACATGTATTGAATAGACTATGGCATAGATGGTTTTGAAAGAAAGGAAAGATTTCACCACAGACTTTTCAACCTTTTGTGGTTGTAGAGAGAGTTGTTCTAGTACAAAATTTGTCATAGTATCTTAAGATGTTTTGGGATATGTATGATTTTTTCCATATTACACATCTTTAATGTTGCTATTGAAATATGAATCATATCATTCAACATTATGATGTTTTGTTAGAGGTAGATGTATCCTTTGGGGAGAATCATATTCATATCATAGGCCAGAGGATGAAGGCTCTCCAAGGCAGACTAGTACCTCTAGTACATGGGTTGTGGAATCATGGTAGAGTTTAGGATGAGACTTTGGAGAGAGAGGCCAATATTCATGCTCAGTGGTTGGAGATATTCATAGATGAATATTTACCAACTATGGAAGGTATAATCGAGGATGTGTTTCTTTGGGGGTTGTATGATCCCAAACATTCATGTGAGGTATGGTTACTTTAATTTTTTGTTAAACCATAGTTGATGATCTCTTTTTGGTTTAAACATGGATGCTTCTCCTTGGGTTGGTTGGGGTGTTTTGGGAAGAAGGATGTAGGGGATTGATGGTTGGTTGTAGGCCGAATTCATGGAATATATTAAATACACTATGTGTATTTCAATACACATCATATATTGATTCGTATAGTCTAATTTATGTTGTGTAATTTTTTTCACCATAAGGAAAAAACACAAGCATTACACGATGTGTAAAATTTACACACTGAGTAAAAGTCATAGTTTTGTCTTAAAGGGACTTAACACCCCTTTTTTATTCACCTTGTCCCCTATCGTTCTCTCACAGAGGAGATCCTTAGTGGAAGTTCTTCCAAGATCCTAATGCTAGGATTTAATCTCATATTCCCTTCTAACACCAAATAAATCTATTATTTTACATCATTAAGATATCTGATTTGATGCCTTATTTTCTTGATTTATCTTGAATTCTTAACACTATTTTTTACGATCAAATATTCCATTTTTTATAGAATCTTTATTTTATTCTATTTTATTTTTTTTCATGACCAACCAAAATGCTAATACTTGATGTTTTTTCCTCCACATGCATAAGGTACGTGTTCTATGACTTTTCCCATAAATGTCTTGATGTTCATAATTGATGCAGTTCTGCCACACACTGGTTTCATTGAGTTTCACCCCAAAATTTAATCTATATTGAATTGGTTACACTTCTTAGAACATAATTACTCTTGTTAGATGCTTAAGGATGTTGGAGTTATTCAACCTTAACATGAGAAAATCCTTTGGGTTTTACCATTATATGCATATTTGATAAATATGCTTTTATAACGAAAACACCGACCAGTGTGTTTAATTTGACTTTTAAAATGATATTCCATTAATATAAATGGTTCAATTATTGTGGTGTATTATTTCTAACAAAATTACCCTTACCTGATAATTAATATTCAAATGTATGAATGGACTTGTTAAATTGGAATGTGTTACATATGACCAATTTTACCCTTCATACCTAATAAATTTTCATCACTATATGAAAGGTAATAATGTGAAAAAAATGAAATAGATAAATGGAAGTATTAAAATAGAATTATTATTACATGGCCAATGTTGTATTTCATATTCACAAGATTTGTTCATATTATAATGGACCTGAAAATTTGTCATTAATAAAGGAAATGTAATGATAAAAATAAAAATTATTTTGTAAATTGGTTTGATTATTACAAGATCAATGTTACAATTCATGTGATTAAACACGGTTCCTTTACTACAAATAATTTTACATATAAATGAGTGTTAAGAATCGAGATCAGCATGAATTCTTGGGGGAATTCCTTGGGAACTCATAGGACATAACACTAATTCATTAATCTGATTCCTATGGATGATACCTCCATGGAATATAGTCAATGTCTAAAGACATGTGATTCCATGGATTCAATAAATTGGGTGCTGTCATGCTTATCCTGGGATTATTGTTGATGAGATCCATGGATTCAATTAGACTATTTTATAGTGGTATTCTTTGAGATTACACCATGGATTAAACTCAAACCCTATAGCCAGACCGAATGAGATATTACTATGATTTGGCTCAACCAATGAGGTCATGGATTCCCTAATATCACCTCAGATCATTTAATTATATTTTTAGAACTATGATGCTCTGTTTAGATAACTGAGACTTATGTAATGTTGATTTACAACGTGGATACATACACACTAAGCCATAGTTTCACACCCGTGCATGTATATCGTTGCATCCAATTGTATGATGTATGAATATATATACATGATGGATGGTGCACATAGAATTTTCTAGATTATCCCAAAGTAGGTATGGCGAACCAAAATCCTTGAGGATATCAATTCATCATGGTTGTAACATTAAAAATTTTACATCATTGATGATCATTATACCATCAAACTGCAAAATTTATATTCATATACTGAATTTTTGTAGACAATGTTGGTGGTGGTCTAGTGAGTATATCTCACACCATATTCAGGAAATTGATTATTAACCCGAAAACTGTAAGAAATGTGGGTAGGGATATGAGAGTATTCCTAGTTTTCAATGAATGATTGATTATTATATCTTGATGATTTATCTTCCAATATTCAGTTGACATTATTATGGTTCCTCTATTTTACCATTTATTTATTCCACCCATGAACTACTCTGATTATGATTTTATAGTCTCCCCACTATACCTTCTTGGACTCTCATAGATAGTCAATATCCTCTGGAATACAAGGATGTGTGCTTGAGGCCATGTGACAGACCAGATGGGGGCATCAGTTATTTGATATTAGGATGGTACCTTGCAAAAAAAAATTATAAAGGATCTTAAATCATGATCAAATCAAAGGAAGTGTAATGATGGGGATTTTGTCTCAATTTACATTTCATTAAGACATATTGGTTAATATGAACATATTCAACTTTATTATGTGTGTATACTACCATTTTGTTTTATTTAAAATGAATACCTATTTATTCAATATGTATAGAGTTTAAATTCATGTTTTTCTTTCAATGGGTTCTAATTTAAATTCCACCAAAGAGTTAAGAATCTATTTAATATTTCAAATTATTTTGGGATTTCTTTGGCCCGAATGGCTCGAAGGCCTTCTATTTTTTTTATTTTATTATGGATAATCCCCATTTTAAGGGTTGAAGGGGAACCCGTACATAACCCATAGGCCCAAGGTACAAGGCCCGACAAACCTGCAATACATGACCCGAAGGCCCAGAGGCATATCATGCCCAATACATGACCCTTAGGCCCAACCCACTTGAACTGCCCCTCCCCAGCTTTCTGCATTATTGATCACCTAGCTCCCCACCTTGCATTGCTGATCGGCTAGCATTGCCCCATACAAAGCTGCACGGTGCCTGGTCCCGATGGCGGTTGTCACACCCTCTCATTCTTCCAATCCGGTTAGCTCTGCATCTGGTGTCTGCTACTCCTATTGCTTTGATCCTCTTCTGGGGCCTGTTCTATGTGAACTGGGCTACTCCATGGTCTACGTGAACCGAAGGCCCTGTGGCCCGAAGACCATTGATGACCTGAAGGCCTTGGAGACCCGTAGGCCCAAACCGGTGGCCCGAAGGCCCAAATCGGGTGAATAGTTCCGGCTGCTACAGTACCGAATAGTAACTACTACAGTGACTTCTACAGTACTGCTACAGTACCCCCGAAAATTCGCCTCCACCCAGTTTAGAACTCGGGTCTCTTGAAGGAACCATATCATATAGCCTTCATAATATTCAATAATATTCTTATGCACTACTTATTTAAGAATTTTTTATATTTTATTCCAACTATTTCTCTCATTTATTCTAGATTCATGAATGTAGTTTTTTAATTGAAATGTCAATATAATTTTAACCATTAAATCTGATATATTTTTCTTCATAAACCTATTTTCCAAACGTTTATTTAAAAATGATTGTTTTTTTACACAAATGATTTATTTAGGACATGTTATGTTATAGTCATATTTTATAAATTGTTTTAAAGGAAATTTTATTCTATTTTTAAAAATTCATTTTTTTGACAAAAAATTCCAAAGGAATGGGTTTTAACATACATGATGATATTGGATTTCCCCTCTATAGTAACTATTTTATAAAAGGTTTCTTCTTCTATATATTCACTCTAGAATTAAAAATAAAGCTCTATTATTAAGGATTATTTTAATATTTCACTTCTATTCACTTTATTCTTCCAATGATGACTATTTTATAGAAAATACATATATTATTGATTAATTGATGGTCCCCACCCATCTGTTGGTTTTTTGGTTTTGTTAACTTTCCATTTATACAATTACAACCTTTTTTATAAGTTTCTTTATAAATTACAATTCTATTAAAAATACATAAAATTTGTATAATAGATATTCACACTTCCTAAATTGTATACCATTTTTACATACTGTGTTTATTTGGAACATTATTGTATTAACTTGGGAAATATTCACAAATTCATATCCTTTTCTCTATACAAATACTTATTGATAAGTATTACACCTCATGAATTAAATAAATCACTCTATAAAAAAAGTATGAACTTGAAATGTATTGATGTGAAGGGCCTAAAATTATATATACTCTCGATGCGTCGATAGGTATCATGAGGCAAATTAATTGGCCAAATTAAAAGGGTGTTTACACACAAATTTAAAACTTCCTTATGAAAGGTATGGATAGTATATATATCATGATGTATGAGATCACGAAATCCAATATTAAGAATATCATTCAATAAATATTTAGTTATTTTTTCCATGAGATTATATAACTAATATTATCATGGTTTCTTTTTCATCTATAGTTATTGATAAAATGACACAGGTGTTCTATAATTTAACTTTTTTTATTGATTTTTCCTAATTTATTCATCATACAATACATTATATGTATCTACTAACAAGAAATTGATATCACCCTTATTTTGTTTCATTTCACAATGATATGTAGATAAATTGTTTTACATACATCGATGGTGCTGAATTTTTTCTATTACTATGATTTTTTTATCTCCAATGTAAAATGGGTATCATGTATGTATTTTGATTTCCAAGAATTCTAAATTGACTGGTCCTATGGGATTTTACCCAGCGTATCTATGATACTATAATAAAGTTTACACTAGCATCGGGTTACTAAATATTAGGTCGTTAAAGTTAGTATCAGATACTGCATAGTAGAAACCTTGGGAACTATATTATGGAAATAATGATTACAAAACCCAACCCTATGATAGTATTTGAGGATAACTATAAAAAACATCCTATTTTTTGGGAGATAAGAGATTATATGGAATTTGAATTATATTATATCCCTATATGGATACAATAAGTGGACATGGATTTGTAACATTTATACCTAGGGGTAATCACTCCAAAAAGGGCACATTCGGGGTTGAATTTAATATCACCTTGTGCATGAAAACAATCCTTATTAAGCACCTAAATTCACACTCCTAAGTATTATGCTTAGGATAATTAAAATTATCATTATTAAATATTATGAAGGTATTGAAACTAGTGACATTCATAAAGAAAGCAAGTTTATGATTTTAAGATAAGAAATGCATAAATATTCAATTTATACTAACTATCACACTAGATTTAGAATTATAATTTATTATATAAAATTAAAAAAATATTGTGCATAAATATTATATACCATTATTTAAAAATGGATCATAGTGGAAGGAATGGAAACCAAACTAATATATGTAATCTATATAGGGATTTCAATCAAATTTGATATTTCCCTATCACTATAAAAATGTTGTTATCAATCAAGAAACATTGTGGGAGGCTCATGGTGATAATTATGCATTACATAGTTCCTATTAAGACACATTAACATTCTCTATTTAAGGATATTATAATTATACATAAGGTTAACATTGATATAATCCATTAAATGGACTAGATTCATAAATATGTTAAACTAATTGGTTAGTAGGAGAGGGAAATGATAATTCAAGAAAAGAATGTTCAATTTCTTATGATTATAATTGATAAATCATTATCTAAGTCATGTCTATATCCAACCCTATTAGCAGTTCTAAATGCCATTCTTGGTGAATAAGTGAAATCATAATTGGTGGTTGGACATGGTTATCATCAAATTAATGATGTACTAATTGTACATGGATACATTAATGTGTTTCATGAGAAATTACTTAGATATCCACTAGAGTGTGAATTTGAGTTTTATATAGATTTAATATTTGGTGTAAGACCAATATCAATGACTCCCAATAGAATTTCTATGATGGAAATTATTTTGTTGAATAAAAAATTACAATAATTTTGCGATTAAGGATTTATTTCATGTAGTGTTTCACCATGAGGAGCCCCTGATCTCTTCGTTAAAAAGAAATATGGCTGCATGTGGTAGCCCACTGAATAATTTGAAATCAATGTTACTACAATTATGGATAAGTATCATCTACCTTGAATTGATGGATTGTTTGATCAGCGTGATAAAGATTAATATTTGGAAAATATTTAACATCATTCTGGGTATCATAAATTGCGTGTAATTAAGGAAAAAATTCCAAATATATCATTTTGAATACGTCATATACATTACATGTTTACAAAAATTCCATTTGGATTTAATAATGCACCATGAGTTTTTAAAAATCTAATAAACATAGTATTCATGGAATATAATGATGATTTTTTTGTATTCATTGATGATAGCATGGTGTATTTTAAAATCTATTTGGACTCTAGGAATCACATATGGATAACTCCTAAAACTCATAGAATAAAATAGTTATACATTAAATTTATTATGTATTTTTTTTGGATTCAAGAAGTTTCATTTCATGGCCATATTGTCTCCAGGGATGGAATATTAGTTGATCTTATGAAGAAAAACTTATTCAATGAATGGTGTAAGCCAATGTACTTCAATAATAAAACATTTTTCAATGGTTTGGTAGGTTACCTTTTGTGATTCAATCTGAATTTTTCCATATTTTTTGACTCATTGACCAATCATACACGTAAATGGGCCAACATCATATGGAAAAATTAATTTAAATAATTTTTTGAAGAATTATATTTGATATTGGTCAATGTTAGGATTTTGAATATAAAATTTGGAGAATATGATATTTTAATATATAGGGGAACATCAAACTAGAGACATGGTTGTTTCCTTATGAAAAATGTTAATGTTATTGTATATGAATCATTGTAATTACTAAGTCATGAAAAGAACTATCCAACACATGATCTTGAGTGAGAAGGTAAAAACTTTTCTTTGATGATATGGAGACATTGTCTCTATGATAAAAGATGTGTCATATATAAAAACCATAAGAGCCTGAAATACATCTTTTCACAAAATGATATAACCATGATGAAATAGTAGTGGATCAAGCTACTCATGGACTATTCCTGTTCAATAATCTACCACCAGGGAAGGAAAATTAAACATTAGATGTATTAAGATGGAAATATAATGGATTTATGAACCAAAGAGTGATTGAGATGGATCATATGATCATGTATCTAAAAAATATGGTTATGTGAGTTATGATGAAAGGGGGATATACTTCATTTTTTAGATTATTGATAAACTAACTTTATTGGAAATGATAAAAATTTATCAATCAAATTCTGAGAATTTTCTGATGAAAAATCATGTTGTGAATGATGGGATGTTGGAAGAAATCATTTTTGGAAATGGATTTCTAAAATTTGAATAGATAAAATTTCTTCCATATATACCTAAGCTGAAAAGGGAATAATTGGAAGATTTTTATAGATCACATTTCTCTATACATTCGGGTAACACCACAATTAATAGATATTTGTTGGAAATCACTAGTGGAATCCACAACTATACCAACGCAAATATCCCAATGATTTTAAAAAATCATCAGGATAGGTTCCATATACCAATGGTTCAATGAAACAATTGGTATAGATCTATTAATTGATGGTTTTACCAACTGTTCAATACAACCGCAAGTATAGGGGTGGAATTGTGAAGGGTATACCAATGGTTTTAGAAAACTGTTGGTATATCTTATCTATCCCGAAGGGTTTTGAAAAACCATTGGGATAAAAAACACACCAAATACCGACAACCCTCTAGCTTTATGAAGATCTGTCTATATTCTGTCCACATTTTTCCCTAGTTGTGAGCCTATGTATGCATTTTTTCCTATCCCCCAGCCTCATTCTTCCAGAAGCAGATCTGTTTCTCCTAAACAAGAGACCTATTCCACTTCAAATTCGTAAGTGGTAACTGAGTTATATATTTTTACTCCATCTATTTTGGCTATTTTCATTCTATTTCAGTGCAATATGAATTCAATTTTTACTCTGGGTGCTCATCCTTGAAGTTTTAAGTCAATTTACACCTCTTTAAGGTGTGTGTTTCAATGAAATTATTTCATTTTGAAGTAAATGTTTGTTACTTCTTTGTAAATTTATTTTTATTGAGGGGGGGGGGGGCTGTCCAGGTGGGGTGGGGTGGGGGGCTCTCTAGGGGAGTGGGGGGTTGTCCAGGGGGTGGGGGTGTCTAGGGGGGTGGCGGGGGGGGGGGGGGGGGGGGGGGGCTATACATGGGGGGGGGGGGGATGGGACTATCCAGGGGGTGGGGGTATCTAGGGGGTGGGTGTAACACCCCTAGATTTCATAGTAAGTTATTTTCTATAAAGTAATTCAATAGCTTGTGCTACACGTAACACCAAGTTCGAGTGCACCATGACTTACCAAACTAGCCGTTCAAAAAGCAGTTATGAATAATATTGATTTAATTTTTAATTTTATATACTCCATATAACTTTATAATCCATAATATGTGTTTCTTATATTAGAACATTTATTATTATTTTATTTAAAGAAGAGTTAAAAGTGTTAAATTTAATTTTTCATAACTAAAACATTTTAATATAGAGTTATACATAAGATAAATTAGACTATAAATATTAATTAGAAAGATAAAAATATTTTCTGCATAACAATATTTTATTTATAATTTTTAGACATTAAATGATTAAATTTATTTATCATACAATGATGATACATCAATTACCTTATTAATGAAAGATTAAAATAATTAGTATTATAAAGATCCAAATAAATGTAAATTGAAAATTTTGATGCATTCCACGAATTTTATAGGTTAATATGACATATTAGGATTTATTTAATTTATTTTTCTCTAAGTAATCAAGTTTTTTTGACTTTTACAAAAACCAAATAATAAATAGTGTCTAAATTGACATAAATGTGTTTTTAAAACAAATAATATATTATTAATTGATATAATATTCCTAAAAATATAAGGTTCAGTAAAAGGACTTAGATAAAGTTATATATGTCAATAATGAACCACTTGGGGTTCTTTTAGATTTTTATAGAAAGTTTATTAACCATTTATTATATTAATACAAGAATATATGGTAAAAGTTAAACTATTTAACTAATAGTTAAATCTAAAAGATGAGGTTAATATGATGACCTAAACCTATCTAAAAACTATTTCCTGAGAGTTTTTCGACCTCATCCCACATTATCCTTGAAATAAATATTTTTTGAGCCATTATAAACCGAATATTATTGTATAATAAATTAATATTTCAAGATTTTTCCAAAGTGACCCTCACCTCTCTTATAAAAGGGTACTTCCCCTTATCTCAAAATCACACCTCCAATGCCATTTGACTTGGCCAAAACCTACTCAAATATCTTCCTAACTACCCTCAATGAAACCTAGAGGCCTTACTTTGATCAGAAAGCTGACCTAAGGATCCCTTTTGTCAAATCAAAAGGAAGCACCCAAAGAAGAGGTAATAATTTCACCACCTCTTTCAAAGTTCTTTTCTTCTTCCACTTCCTATCTCATTATTGTTTCCATACCTAAATAATAACTCCTATACCTTATACATATTGTGATGTTATTATAAATATTGTAAAACCATATTCATTATTCTATCCATCCTATGAATGACAAAGTCACTATACGTGCGTACGTACGGCTTACCGTCTCCACGTCGTGGTGTAGTTTGTTATTCAACACTTCATTATTTAGATGGGTATAATAATGAGTATAATTGATGTAAATAATAAATATAACATGTTAATTATTATGTATCTATAATATATCATACAATTACATACGATTACACCATCAATAGAATGATATTGTCGCTTGTGCGTACGTACGGATTACCGTCTCCACAAACACGATGAGATTTATTCTCCATCGTAACCAATCAAGAATAATTTTCATTTTATGATTAAAAATAATTTTTAAAAACTTAATATAATTATATATATGAATCAAATATATCCTATTTAGAACAAACATGACTTACGTAACAAAACATATAAAGGAAAACAAATCAGTTAACACACAAAACAATGATACTACAGAAATATTATTAACAAAGCAATATTAGAAGATCATATATGATATAATATTTATGTATTAAATTCTTTTATAATTTAATAATAGTTATTTAACTATTATACAAGAGGTTAACGTACCCTCAACTAAGGAAATGTACTAGGTAATAAGTTTTCATCTCACTTATTATTCCCGTGAGATTCATGCTATATTGCCACTATTTTATTTTGTGTGTTGTATGTACTACCCATGATTGTATTATTTGTGTAATATACTTTAATTTATGGGTATTTAAATCTTCATTTTATGTTTCTTATTTCATGGGGGTATGTTTCTTAAGTTACCAAATCGGTAAGGGAATTTCTAATTTTGAATTCTACTCATTGGGTTTTACGCAAACTTCATTGATTATTTTACTCCAAGATTATGTATGAAATCACAATTTATTTATTTATGTATTAATTTCCACTCCCCTTTGTGTGGATATACTTTTGATACACATAATAACTAACTTGATAAATTCTCAAGTCATATATATGAACTTTATAAGAGTAATCTTAACTCAATTTCTATTCATTGAGTTAAACATCCAAGTCATTGGTGTTGTTTTTACAAGAATATGTGTGAATGTACTATGATTGATATACAATGAATATCAAATCATATTGAGTGTATTTATATTTTTCACACATAACTATGTCTTTGATTTATCCTTAACCTAAGGATGCAGTCTCTATAAGGGATTTCATCTCAATTTACATGTTATTGAGACTTATTTGTTGTTATGTGCCAATTCACTTTTATATTGTGTACAAGCTGTACTTTGAAATAGTATATCATGGATCCATTTATTCTCAGGATATTATAATATTTTGATTAATTTTATTCCTTAATTATTTTTATTCAAGTGTCTCACATTTTCATAGGAACTCTTTAACAAAAATATTATTTGAAATGCTTTAAAGATTTATTCTTCTAAATATTTCTCATTAATGTCCACGTTTTAAAAATGATTTTAAGGATTTATTTATATACACATGAATGTTTTAAAATTAAAATTCCTTTTAAAAGTTTCAATGTGGTATGTAATACTTTGATTCAAAAATATCTTTTAAACGACTTCTTGATAAATAGTGATACTTTTAAATGTTTTCAAGAAAAAGGGGATACTTATTTCTAATAGTTTTACTAATTATTTTCATATATGTCAATATCCTTCATTTTATTTTATTCTATATTGAGGTTGATTTATTATAATAAAATCTTCAATATTTTATTGAATGAGTTATGTTTGACTCTGTATGTGCTATTATTAAAACAATCATGGTTTGTAGTTAAATTATTGGCATTTATTATGCTAGTTTTAATATGAATGTTTAGATTATGTTTCAACTATATCATATGATGGATGCATTGGACTTAGTAAGTAATGAGTGGAGCCCGCTTTAGCTTCTTGATGCATCAGTAGGTCTCCTAAGACAAACTAGTGTCTTGGTACAAGGCCTTGACAAAATCTTATTTGTAGTCTTGGCACGAGGCCTTGACTATGTGTTTATGATGTCCAACATTATACATCCCATCATTATGAAATTAGCTATTGATATTACATGTGATTATTTGACTAGTACAATATCCATGTGAATAAGTAAATGGAATTATTTGATTTAACTTTTCCATATTATGCTGAATTTTATGTTTAAAAGGCTTGTGTTTTAGTCTTATACATTGCCTTAAATGTGTATGTTTATTTGTGATAGTTTCCACTATATTTTAATCTTTACTTAGCATCTAAGATCACCCCTTTATTATTTTTTCTTTTTTCTAGGATGGGAAGAAGTATATTATGTTTAACCTGCAGGGATAGACCAAAGGATATGAGTGTGTTGAAAGGGGACACAATGTTGTTTTCCTTTATTTCATGATGTAATGTTAAACATATGTATGTATCTATTACTTTCAAGGATACTAAACTAATCAGTATTTCGAGACTTTATCTATTGTGATAATGCCAATGTTATGTAATAATGCAGCATCTCTAGGTAACTAGGTTTGGGGCATTACAATTGGTATCAAAGGAAGTTTTCTACAATCCTTGGAAACTAGATTTAGAAAAACTCTGATTAGATAACATTAACCTAAGATATAATTTGAGGATTAGTATAGAAGAACTACTAGAATTTTGTTAATATAGAGATTTTTTTTGAATTTTCCAAGAAATACATCCATGTCTCGATACGATCAGGTAGAGGTGGATCTGGCACAGTTTTATCTAGGGGTAAAACCCAAAAACACCGCTTTGAGCTAGAATCGAACGGGAACGGGTGCACGATAACAGACCTTTCTACACTCTTGGTTATAACACTCCTGGGGGATATGATTAGGATAATTTATATTTTCATTATATACTAATTTGAAGGATTTTAATATAAGATGAGAACAAATAACCTTGGTTAATCCTAAGGTGTTTTAGATTAAAAATAAGGTGTTATGATATTCTCTAAATGATTTTATGACTATTGTTACTCACACTATGCTTTCCGATTTTAGTCAATAGCTGGATTCTAAGGAAGCCATAGTAACATTTAACATGATGTACAAGATGGGACCGATGGTGGAAATGAAAAACTAAATGGAATGTTGATAGGCATAAAATATATCTTGTTCATGCCGAAGTAGGTTTCCAGAAATATGATTAACAACACATACATTAACTAGCTCCCAAACTCAACAAAGAAGAGAAAGGCATAGAATGGTAAGAGCTCCAGCAGTAGAGACCGTGGAGAAAAAGAAATATCATTTTTCATCATGCAGGAAATGTGGAAGGAGACACCAAGGAAAGTGTCTCAATAGAATAAAATAAGTGCTTTATGTGTTGTAAAGAAAAACATAAATTAAATAATTGCCGAGGAAAAATGAAGAGTACCATGGAAAAAAATAAAAATGATCCTAATAATCCATTTATAGTCATTTTCCATAAATGTAGGGGACCTGGGAATTACCCGAGTCAATTACCTATTCTATAGGATAATGACTAGGTCAAGGAAGAATCTATGTGGAAATAAATGGATGGAGAAATGTTTAAAAGTATTAATTCTCTTTATTTATGGGATTACTTTGGAATAATTTTCTCTTGTATGTGTAACCCTGTAGTTTGTTCTATGAAAATGCTATCTGAGGAAGAATTATCTTTTCTTTTGTGGATACGGTTATAAATAACCATTTGGGTTTATATGATCCTTGAATTTGAGGCAATTACAGATTATTAATTTTTGGGATGAAAATGTGAGGCATGAGATAACATTTTTTTGTTAAATTATGTTATGGTTATTTTGAGGAATTTATCTCATTTTGAGAATGTTATAAAATATAGTTTTTGAAAAAGAATAACATATAGACCGTATGATAACCCATCACATTGGAAAAATCTACGGGAATCGAACCCACAACCAAAGTGTGACTGAGATTTATCACATACCACTAGACTACATGAATTCTCTGGTTAGTGTGAATATTTTTTTAGTTAAATGAATTTATTGATCAATAATAAGTTGATTTGGGATCTTATGTTTTATCAAATGGATATCCTTAGTATATGAAAATGATTTGGTGATTAATTGATAAGTGTTATTTTGGAAGACCTTCGCTATGTTGGGAACACTATATGCCTAAGGAAAAGGGAATTCATTTGAGGAATAAAGGTAGATTTTTTTGGAAGAATCTTTGTTTTTTATAGAGATTCAGGTTATTAATTGAAATGATTAACCTATCATAGATAATTTGTGATTTGGTTAATTACACTTCAATATGAGACTTTAAGAGTATTTGGTGTTATTTGGAGATAAATGTTAAGATTTACTATGAAAGAATATGTGATTATATTATTCATAGTTTTGGGTTTCAATCTTAGTTTGAATTATATTGAAGGATTTTAAGGGCAATTTTTTATTGAATTGTCTTTATTGAACTCTGGGTATTGTTTGTTTATTTTTGGAAATTAAGAATAGTATTTATATCTATAAAGGATTATAGATTTTTGAGATCATCTGATCTTTTACTAACCATTTTGGTTTTGGTTAATCTCTAAAGAAAATGGAAATATATAGTTCATCCTTTGTGTATTATGTGATTATCTAGAAGTGATTCTAGTGCTTTAGGTGTGAGCAAGTCATCTTGAATACTCATCGTTGGGGGGAAAGATGAGTTAGTGGTAGAAATTTATTAAAGGATGAAAATCTACCTGATAAGTAAGTATATCTCTTTATGTTCTTAGTCAATCTCATAAATAAATTCCTCAACATTATGAAATAGAACTTAAAAAAAACATGGTCCGTTTACTTTTCCTACTGGAAAACTAATGACCGTTTAACCCATCACTACTTTTTGGTTTTCTTGCAGTTAACTTTCTCTTGATCATTTTTATTATCACTCTCCATCAGAACATGACACTTAGTTTATCTTCCATATCCATATTTTCCTACATGGAATTCTAGTATGGGTTACCTCAGGTGACCTTTGCACTTCTATTTCTTTTAAAGTGATAGTTTTATTGACTATTTCCAATGTGGGACTTTAAATGAAGTTCCGAATCCCAATTTTAAAATTGAGAGGACATAATTTCAAAAAGGGTGGAAGAATGTAACACCCCAAGATTTCATAGTAAGTTATTTTCTTTAAAGTAATTCAATAGCTTGTGCTGCACACAACACTGAGTTCGAGCACACCATGACTTACCAAACTAGTCGTTCAAAAAGAGGTTATGAATAGTATTAACTGTATTTTTAATTTTATATACATCATATAATTTTTCATCCATATTATGTGTTTCTTATACATAATATAAGAACAAATTCAATTTATCAAATAAAAGAAGTATTTTTCCAAAAAGGCAATTTTACCGCCTTTTAATGGAGAACCCTTTTTAAATCCAATATTGAACACTTTTATATATTCAATTAGAAAAAATAAACTTCTTCATTAGAATAAGGACATAAAAATTCAGTTTGGATAAATTTTCAGTGCTTTTTGGATAACTTTCATATTTTGATGAATAGTGAAAAATACTAAATTTTAATTGAAAACAAATTTTTTAATCAAAATAATTTATAGTGTTAAAATACACATCTCAGTGGTTTTGAAGTATAATTAGATTATATTTTTATCATTTAATCCAATGTTGATCATTGGAATTAATTTTACATTTAAATTGGACATAAACACATATCAATCTTTTGATAGATTTTACTTCTCTAAACCCCGCTTTCTAGTTTTGACAACGAGAATATATTTTTTAAATTAATTAACACAAATTATATATTTTTAAGTTCGTAAAATAGAAATAATTTTTGAATTTGGAATATCAAAATTATCTTTGGGTGAATTTTTTGTATTTTTATAAAAACTTTCAATTTTTGATGAATAGTGAAAAACACTCCTTTATTAATTAAAGCCGAATTTTTATTTAAATAATTATTTTTAAATTTATTTTGAAGTCAAAATATATAAATTATACCTATATTAGTAAAATTTATTTCATTTAAGTCATTTTATAATAAAATTAGATGTAAAAAATATTATTGAACATTTTAATGTCTTTTGCCAACCTTCTAGACACATTCAAAAATTTGCATAAAACATAATTTCACAACTTATGTGAATTTAATTTCAAAAATATAATAGAATAAATTTACATAATTAAGTAAAATGTGGTTCAATATGATGAAAATAATTTTTGGTGAATAGTAATATTTGAATTTTATTTACCACGGTTAAAAGTATATAGGGTAATTAAAGGTAAAAATGATATTATAATTACTCTAACACATGTCATAATTCTATTGGATAAATTTATTTAGACCAAAATAAACCTTAGGAATAAAATATTATCATCTTTTATCCACTTGGAATAGATTAGTACATTTATTATAATTTTATTTAAATAAGAGTAAAAAGTGTAAAATTCTAATTTTCATAACTAAAACATTTTAATATAGGGTTATACATAAGATAAATTAGACTATAAATATTCATTAGAAAGATAAAAATATTTCCTACATAATGGTATTTTATTTATAATTTTTAGACATTAAATAATTAAATTTATTTACAACACAATGATGATGCAATAATTACCATATTAATGAAAGATTAAAATAATTGATGTTGTAGATATCAAAATAAATGTAAATTGAGACTTTTGATGCATTCCAATAATTTTATAGGTTAATATGACATTTTATGATTGATTTAATGTATTTTTTTGAAGTAATAAAGTTTTATAACTTTCACCAAAACCAAATACTAAATAGTGTTAAAATTGACATAAATGAGCTTTTAAAATAAATAATATATTATTAATTGATATAATATTCCTAAAAATCCAACATTCAGAAAAAGGACATATATAAGGTTATATATGTCAATTATGATCCACTTGGGGTTCTCTTATCTTTTTATAGAATGTTTATTAACCATTTAATATAATAATAAAAGAATACATGCTAAAAGTTAAACTATTTAACTAAGAGTTGAATCTATAAGATAAGGTTAATATTGTGATCTAAAACTGTCTAAAACCTATTGACTGAGAGGTTTTCGACCCCATACCACATTATCCTTGAAATAAATATTTTTTGAGCCATTATAAACTGAATATTATTGTATAATAAATTAATATTTCAAGCTTTTCCCAAAGTGACCCTCACCTCTCTTAAAAAAGGGTACTTTACCTTATCTCAAAATAACACCTCCAAAGCCATTTGTCTTGGGAAAACCCTGATAAAATATCTTCCCAACTACCATCACTTAATCCTATAGTCCTTTCTTTTATCATAAATCTGACCTAAGGATCCCTTTTGATCAAATCAAAAGGAAGCACCCGAAGAAGAGGTAATAATTTCATCACATCTTTCAAAGTTTTTTTTCTTCCAATTCATCTTTAATTGTTATTTCCATACCAAAATAATAACTCCAGTACCTTCTAAATACTGTGATGTTATTATAAATATGATACAACCATATTCATTTTTCTATCCATCCTAGGAATGACAAAGTCACCATAAGTGTGTACGTACGGCTTACCGTCTCCACGTCGTGGTGTAGTTTGTTATTCAACACTTCATTATTTGGATGGGTATAATAATGATTATAATTGATTTAAATAATAAATATAACATGTTATTTATTCTTTATATGTAATATACCATCCAATTACATACGATTTCACCATCAGTAGAATGACATTGTCACTCGTGCGTACATACAGATTACCGTCTCCACGAACGCGATGAGATTCATTCCCCATCATATCCATTCAAGAATAATTTTCATTTTATGATTAAAAATAATTTTTAAGAACATAATATCATTCTGGATATGAATAAAATACATCCTATCCATAATAAACATGATATACGTAACAAAACATATAAAGAAAAACAAATTAGTTAACACCCGAAACAATGATACTACTGAAATATTACTAATAAAGTAATATTAGAAGATCATATATGATATCATATTTATGTATGTGGTTATTTTATAATTTAATAAAAATCATTTAACTATTATACATGAGGTTAACATACCCTCGACTAAAGAAAATTACAAGGTAAGGGGTTTTCATCTCACTTCTTATTCTCGTGAGATTCATGCTATATTGCAACTATTTCCATTTGTATTGTGTATTTACTACCCATGATTGTATTATTTGTGTAATATACATTAATTTATGGGTATTCACATCTTCATTTTATGATATTTCTTTCATGGTGGGTATGTTTTGTAAGTTACCAAATTGGTAAGGGAATTTCTAATTTCGATTTCCACTCATTGGTCTTTACAAAAAACTTCATTGATTATTTTACTCCAAGATTATGTGTGAAATCACAATTTATTTATTTATGTAGTAACTTACACTCCCCATTGTGTGGATATACTTTTTATACACATAATCACTCCTTTTATAAATTCTCAAGTCATCTATATGAACTTGATCAGAGTAATCTTAACTCAATTTCCATTCATTGAGTTAAACATCAAAGTCATTGCTATCGTTTTTACCAAAATATGGGTGAATGTCCTCTGATTGATTTACACTGAATATCCAATCATATTCAATTTATTTATATTTTCACACATAATTATGTCATTGATTTATCCTTAACCTAAGGATATAGTCTCTATAAGGGATTTCATCTCAATTTACATTCCATTGAGACTTCTCTATTGTTATGCACCAATTCACTTTTATATTGTGTACATATTGTACTTTGACAGAGTATATCATGAATCCCTTTATTATCATGATATTATAAAGTTTTTATTAATGTTATTCTTAAATTATTTGTATTCAAGCATCTCTCATTTGTTTAAGAACTCTTTAAATAAAATATCATTTTAAATGTTTTAATGATTTATTCTTCAAAATCTTTCTCACAAATTTTCATGTTTTAAAAATGTTTTTAAGGATTTATTTATATGGAAATGAATTTTTTATAATTAAAATTCCTTTTAAAGGTTTCAAATTGGTATGGAACACTTTGATTCAAAAATCTCTTTTAAACCGTTTCTTGATAAATAGTGATACTTTTAAATGTTTTCAGAAAAAAGGGGATATTTCTCCCAAATAGTTTTACTAATTATTTTCATCTATTTTAATATCCTTCATGGAATTTTATTCTTTATTGAAGTTGATTTATTATAATACAATCTTCCATATTATATTGAACGAGATATGTTTGACTGTGGATGTGCTATTTTTATACCATTATTGGTTTTTGGTTAAAGTATTGACATTTCTTATACTAGTTTTAATACAAATGTTTAGATTATGTTTCAACCTTTTTAATATAAGGAATGAATTGGACTTAGTAAGTGATAGGTGGAGCCTGCTATAGCTCCTCGATGCACCGGTAGTTCTCATGAGACAAACTAGTGTCTTGGCACAAGGCCTTTCCAAAATATTATTTGTAGTATTGGCATGAAGGCTTGACTATGTGGTTATGATGTCTAGAATTATGCATTCAATCATTATGAAATTAGCTATTGATATAACATGTGATTATTAGACTAGTAGAATATCCATGCGAATAAGTAAATGGTATTATTTGATTTATCTTTTCCATATTATGCAAATGATTATGTTTAAAAAGATTTTGTTTTAGTCTTATACATTGCCTTAAATGTTTATGATTATTTATGATAGTTTCTACTATATTACAATCCTTACTAAGCATCTGAGCTCACCACTTTCTTATGTTTTATTTTTCCAAGGATGTGAAGAAGTATATTATTTTTAACCTAGAGAGATAGGCCAAAGGATATGAGTGTGTTCAAAGGGGACACAATGTTGTTTTTTCTTTATTTCATGATGTATTGTAAAACATATTTATGTATCTAGTACTTCCAAGGCTACTAAACTAATCGGCCTTTCAAGAATTGATCTCTTGTGATCATGCCAATGTTATGTAATAATTTACCAACTATGGGTAACTAGGGTTGGGGCATTACAGTTGGGGTGTTCAGGGGGTGGTGGTGGTGGTGGTGGGGGGGTTGTCTATGGGGTTGGGGGTGTCCAGGTGGGTGTCTAGGGGAATTTGGGGACTATCCAATTGGGTGGGGATGTTGAGGGTGTGGGGGGTGTTGAGGGGGGTGGGGGTGTCTGTGTGTGTGTGTGGGGGGGGGGGGGTGCTGTCCAGGGGGTTGGGGGCTGTCCACTGGGATAGGGGGTGTCCAGGAGGGTGGGGGAGGGGGGTTGTCCATGGGGGGAGTCCATTGGAGTGGGGGTGTCCATGGGGGTGGGGGTGTCTAGGGTGTGGTGTGGTTTCCAGGGGTGGAGGGGTGTCCAGGGGTGGTAGGGGTTTCCATGGGGGGTGGAGGGGGGGGGGGGGGCTATCCATGGGGGGGAGGGGGGTGGTCCAGGGGGTGGGGGTGTTCAGGACAGTGGGGGTGTCTGAGGGGGTTGGGGGGCTCTAGAAGGGGGTGGAGGTGTCCAAGGGGGCTGTCGAAGGGGGTGGGGGTGTCCAAGGGGGTGGCGGTGTCCAGAGGGTGGGGGTGTCAAAGGGGGTGTGGGGGGGGGGGATGTTACCCCCAATTGCATAGTATCCCAGCTCCCCCATCAGCATGATTTCATGCCCTAACCCAAACAACTCCCGAAGCTCTATCTTTAACCTAGTGTGCAAAACTCCTTCCACCTGATAGATACATATCCTATCAAGAATTTTTTTTATTTCTAGGTTTCAAATTTGTAAGTGATACTTTAGTTTTAATGTTCTGAATCTATTTTACTTTTTTTTTCTATTTTGATTTGGCCCAAACCTAAGTTTCGCGCATTCTGTGGCATGGTATACCGAACACATTGATTTGTTTTATTTTTTGTTCTACACTTAAAGTGTAATGATTGTGTGAATCACCATTATTTGAAGCCTTCATACCCACTCCTTCTGTGTAGATTTCATGAACCATATAAACTAATGGGTGATGGTGAGTTGTGTCCCCACTCCAAGATGGTAAAGGGTAATGGATATAAACATGGTCCATGTGAAGGGATTGGGGATGGTTGGGGTAGTGGTGTAGGTGGTTTTACATTTTTTAGTGGGGTGATATGGTAGTTTCTATGGACATTAGTTTAGTTGAAAATTTGATTGGGATTTCGTATTTATAGTTTTTGTTCAAGGAACAATGGGAAGGGTAGTGATATTGAGGATGAATTGGCTATTGGATGGGTGATGGATTGGAATTATGATATTGGTTGGATTGGGTATAGGTAATTTTCAAGTTATTATATGGGTATTGCCTCCCCTGATCACCTCAATACCTACTCCCCAGACACCCCCCATTGGACAACCCCCCACCCCCTACACAGCCCCACCCCCTGCACACCCCACCCTTTTGTATAGCCCCCACCCCTGGACAGCCCCACCCCCTTGTAAATCCCCCTCAGACACTCCTCACCCCCATGGAAATCCCCCCTCCCCACCCCTGGATATCCCCCATTCCCTAGACACTCCCACCCCTAGGACCCCCCATTGATAGCCCCCCACCCATACACACCACCCCCCTTGGACAAAAACCACCCCTTTGGACACCCCCAACCCCTTGGACATACCCCCTGAACACCCCACCCCCCCGACACCCCTCACCCCCCTATGGACATCCCCACCCCCCTGGACACCCCAATTCCCTAAACACCCCCACACCCTAGACAACCCCCACCCCCTGGACCCCCCATTAGATAACCCCCACCCCTTGGATATCCCCCACCCCCTGGACACCCATCACCCCCATGAAAAACCCCTCCTCCACCCCTATATAACCTTCACCCCTAGACCCCCACCCCCTGGATAGCCCCCACCCCCTGGACACTGCCACCCCCTTGGACAACCCCCACCCCCTGGACACCCCCACCACCTGGACACCCCCACCACCTGGACACCCCCACCCCTGGACATCCCCACCCTATGGACACCCTCCTCCCCCTTGAATATCCCCCACCCCCTTGGACACCACCCTCGGACACCACCCCACCTCATAAGTGCTTGGCCCAGTTTTTAAATTAGAATTAACCATGTAGGTGATTTCCCCTTTCCTCAATGACATTTCCAAAGTGACCCATAGAGCCTTATAAATATAATTTGTCATGTTTTGATAAATTCAATGAGTTTTTTTGAATGAAATGGAAAATTAATGATGGTTTTACTTTCTTAATTAATAAAATGGTTTTAAATAAAATTACCCTAAGAAGAGTTGTAGGGGGTAGGGGGTTGTCCCGGTGGGCAGGTGTCCAGGTGGGGGTGGGTGGTCTAGGGGGGTTAGGAGGGGATGTAGGGGGGTAGAGGGCTGTAGGGGTGTGGGGGAGGGGGGTGTGGGCTGTCCAAGGAGGGGGGTGGGCTATCAAGGGGGGGTCAGAGTGGGTTGTACATGGGGTGAGGGTGGGCTGTCCAGGGGGGTGGGCTGTCCAGGGGGAGATGGCACATCGCACAATTTTGTTCAACTGTGATTTGTTCGATGACTACATGAGGTAATTAAATTGAATATATATATATATTACATATATATATCTGTTAAAATATTCATATTTTTATCTATAGGTAACATAAAGCAATTATAAATAGAAAGCACCATTCTTTATCTCTGAGAAGGAGGGTGACTTTTCATAGCAAAGAGTTTTATACATGGTTAAAATTGAAGGTAAAAATATTAATATTTAAAATAATTAAACCAATATTTAATTAAGTTTAATATTCATTTATATTTTAGGTATTGAGTTTTCTTACTGACTCTGTCTCTGAGGAAATAATAGCATTGGATTTTGGCCCTAATATCATGGTTCATGACGGTAAATAAATTGTTATTAATGGGTACAGATTTATTATCACTGAATGATCAAAGAACATGAGAACACAACATGATGGTGTTATGGTTACTACCACAACAGACTATTATTATAGTGCATCAGATAGTAGACCGTGATTTGAAAATGCAGATTATTATAGAGTTATTGAAAAAATAATAATATTGGATTATTATTCTCTTAGACGAGTCACAATAATTAAATGGTAGTGGTTTGATTTGATGAAGTGGTATGGAACATTTATTTATTATTGTTAATTTTGATTAATTTAGATGACCCTCACTCTTTCTACTGATGAACCATATGTATTGGCATCAATGGAGAAACAAGTTTTTAATGTCAAAGACCATCTTCGACTAGAATTTGGTGTCATTATTGAAGTAATTCCTAGACATATTTTTGATGATGGTGATAATGAATTTGGTACCATACCTACTACCATTGAAAATGATCCATTTATTAACTTTTAGGAATCCAATAACTCAATTGTCAGAGTTTATTGTGAACCTGATGTTGTGGTGGGAAATATATAAAATCATCCATCCATGTTATCAATTATTTTGGTTTAGCTCAACTTGGGTTATTAAGGTTGGTACTTTTCAAATTTATTTAATATTTATTACAAATATGTTGTATCCAACTTGACTATTATGTAAATTTTCAATGTTTATTGGTTTCAATTTTATTTTAATTACATTTTATAATTTGTAATTTAACAGTATTCAAACCTAAAAAACCAACATTTCTAACTTGGTGAACATTTCAATGCTTTATTTAACATGTATAAAATTAGTATAACTCTAAGATATCCCTTTAAAATTTCACCATATAATGAACATGATGGTTTGTCTTCTTCTGCAAAACATGTATAAAAACCTGCATCATCTACCTAGGCTAAAGAAATTAAAATTTTCCTTAATTTTGACAAGTGGTTTACCACTTATGAACATGATGGTTTTTATTCTTAGTAAATAACCATCCTACTAAAAATTAATTTTTTTATTATATATTGTACGATTAATTGAATTCATTATATATATATTCATGCTCACCTAAAACAAGGGATAGTTAAATTATCTATGAATCCCTCTATTCCCTCTCATTTATTTTGTTTTTTGGGTTACACATTAGTTATCCTTTTCTAATTACTTCCATATTTGTTTTCAAATGTAGGAAATGCAACCTATTGAAGAGAGGTGATGAAAAAAGATGATGGACAACAATCGTCGCATGGCTAAGATGGGAATTCCACCACTAGTGCATGTAGTGAGTATTTTATTTCATATATATATATACATATATATTTAAATAATATATAATTTTATGTGATTAATTTTTTTTATACATTTTTAAAGGATCCAACTCTTAGAAGACAATTATTTGATGAACATCCTATTAGTGGTCCTAGTACTCAGGGTGTTCATATGAGGGGGGAGGGGGTGGTACGAGAGTAAGCCGATCTGGTCGGTGTACCTGATTAGACCATGCCCATCCCACTGACATACCATCTATCCCACATTCTGATCCCGATGTGTCGTTAGGGAAACAAGGGATATTTAGGCCTCCCATGTTTTCACCACCCTTTACATCTAAGTCTCCTCACCCATGTTTACCATATTTGAGGATGATTCCCACTCCCCATCTAGAATTCGGCCAGTCATTTGTGCCATCTTCTTTTACTTATACTTTCTTTTCTATGAGCTTCTACATTCCATCTTCTTTGACTCCTAATCTGCTATAGTCAATCCCTACAGAGAATATATTGGGATCTAATCCACATGCACATGGTGTTCCTTTAGTTTCTATGGATCTAGTGTCACCCATTGATCAGACTACCGTATGTATATTTATAGAACCCTAACAAAATTTTATACCATTTTTTTTATTATAACAAGTATTGATAAAGTATTTGTTTTTATTTCATAACAGATACATCTACTAATAGTAGGTAGGGGTGGAGGTGTACACGCATGTGTGCAGTGTGGAACCGCTACATATAGTTGATGTTGAACTATAATGAAGACAACCAAATGATTGAAAAAATAGGGCAGCAATGTCAGAGTTTTTTGGCGACGCTTTCCAAATAATACGACATCATTCCTGTCAGATGGCTCTCATGAATATAGTTTCCAAATGAATTCAAGGATAATTCTTGGGTAGAGATATGGGTAAAAAAATCTGTTGTATTTAATGCAATATATTATTTTTTTATTTATATGAATTAATATTTTTGCATCATCTTTTGTTTAATTTCTCCGATGATGAGGGTACACAACCATCACGTATAAAGGATTTAGGTGAGATTTAGAGATCATATAAGCATGAGTTGTATATTATTGGCATACTACAGTTAGCACAAAGTTAGAGGCAGTCCCTGTCATTGATGACTGTCCGATAGAAAAATATCGACAGATGATTACTCATTGGAAAACTACCCAGTTTAATGTATTAATCACATTTTAGGTATTTAAATGAAAACTTTCATGTTTTGCATTAATACTATCTTTTGTATTATTGAATTTTATTTTGGAATATTCTGGAAGAAATAAAAAAACATTAATGCTAAAAAATTCCTCCACACATTGGGACATACTACGATGCCAGATCATGAGAGGAAGCATGTATGACAGTTTTTTATAATTTTTCTTTACGAATTGCACTTTATATTTTTCCTCCATTATTTATTTGATTTATAAATATGTTATATAATTTTAATTTTGAAATTAATTATTGGTTACCTATTTTTAATTATGGTTTCCTAAATTCAATGTCATTTTAGAGGAAAAAACTGAATATTGAAGGACGGGTGCCTAGAGAAAAACTATTTTTCTCGAGTCGAAGGAAGAAAGATGGAAGTGCGACTAATGAACCGACTCACCAAAAAATTGTATGTTTTAATTTGTTGATTTCAAATTTTAATATCTATTTTTTAAATTAATAATCCATTTATATTTGTAATGGCCTGCTTTGGAAGCCCTTGATGCCCAGGAACCTGACAATTTTGGGCCAAATGATCACTTACATCAGGTGTAGGGAGATGAGCACCCAAGCAGAATACACTGCTGACTTGGGAAGAGGTATTGGACCTTATAACGTATGATTTGTAGTGACATTGAGTTCCAGTAGGTTAAGGAATAGGCAGAACAGGATAAAAAAGGGCCACATATATGGAAGAATAGTATACTAGGGAAAAAACTGCATTTATGAAACTGATGGCTGTTTTACGTCCAACTCTTCCACCAAAGTCTTGCACAACTTATGATGAATATATGTCATAAATGTGTTCTATATATGGTTAAATCGATGGTAGTTCTATTTTTGGTTGAGACGATGGAGAGGAGGAGGCCGAGGTGGAGGAGGAGGAGGCCGTGGAGGAGGCCGAGGCAGAGGAGGAGGGTGAGGAGGAGGCCGAGGCAGAGGAGGAGGATGAGGAAGAGACAGAGGCAGAGTACGAGGGCGAGGAGGAGGATGTTGAGGAAGATGAGGATGATTATGGGGACAATGATGAGGACAAGGGTGGGGCTGATGATGATGGTGATGATAGTTTTGGTGATGAGGGATAGATTTATCCATTACATTTTTGACTGATATTACTGATATTTGATGTTTGATGATTTGTTGTGCTTGAATGTATATGTGATTAGGTAGGTCACGCTATTTATATTTCTTTATATATAATTAATAAAACATGACTTGATGATTGGTTGTGACAAATTCAACCCTCCCCTGGACACCCCCACCCTCCTAGACAACCCCCACCCCCTAGACACCCCCACCCCCTGGACACCCCCACCCCTTGGACACCCTATCCCCATGGACAGCCCCAACCCCCTAGACAGCCCCACCCCCTTAGACACCACCCCAAAACCTGGACACCCCCACCCAATTGGACATCCCCCTACCCCCTTGGACAGCCCCCCAACCCCCTGGACAACCCCCACCCCCTGGACACCAACCCACTACCTAGACACCCCCACCTCTGACACCCCCACCCACATGGACAACCCCAACCCCCTAGACAGCCCCACCCCCTAGACAACACCCCACCACCTGGACACCCCCACCCCACTTGGACACCCCACCCCCATGGACAGCCCCCACACCCCATGGACACCACCCCACACCCTAGACACCACCACCCCCTAGACACCCTCACCCCCATGGACAACCCCCCCCCCCCCACCCCTAGACACCCCACCCACTGAACACCCCCTACCCCCTTGGATAGCCCCCAACCCCCCTGGATAGCCCCCCACCCCTAGGAACCACCCACCACCTGGACACCCCTAACCCCTTGGACAACCCCCACCCCCTAGACACCACCCACCCCCTAGACACCCCATGGATACCCACCCCCATGGAAAACCCCCACCCCCTGGACACCCCTTATCCCCTTGGAAAGCCCCCAACCCCCTGGACATCCCCCCCACCCCCTATACACCACCCCACCACCTAGACTCCCCCACACCGTGGACACCCCCGACCCCCTTAGACAGCCCCCCATCTCCCTAAACACCCCACCCCCTGGACCGCCCCACCCCCTAGACAGCCCCCACACCCCATGGACACCCCACCCCCTGGACACCCCCACCCCCTTGGACATCCCCCAACCCCCATGAATCACCCCCACCCCCTGGATACCACCCCACCACCTAGACACCCCCACCCCCATGGACATCCCCCCACCCCTGGACACCCCATCCCCCATAAACACCCCAACCCCATGGACACCCCTAACCCCTTGGATAGCCCCTAACCCCTAGAAAACCCTACCCCACCCCCTAGACACCCCCACCCCCATGGAAACCCCACCCCCCTGGACAGACCCCCACCCCCTAGACACCCCCTACCCCAATTAGAAATCCCCTAACCCCCTGGACAACCTGAACCCCCTAGAAACTACCCAACCACCTAGACACCCCCACCCCCTGGACACCCCCACCCCCTGGACACCCCCATCCCCATGAACAACCTCCACCCCTAGATAGCCCCCCAACCCCCTGGACAACACCCGCCCCCTGGACACCCCACCCCCATGAATAACCCCCACCCCCGGATAGCCCCCCACCCATCCCCCCGGACATCCCCACCCCATGGACTCCCCCTACCCCCTTGGATAGTCCCCAACCCCTTGGATAGCCCCCCAACCCCCTGGATAGCCCCACCCCCCAGACACCCCACCCCCTAGACACCCCCATGGATATTCCCCCACCCCCTGGACACACCCTAACCCCTTGGACAACCCCCAACTCCCTGGACAACCCCAACCCCTGGACCCCCTCCCCCACGCCACTTGGACACCCCCACCCCACCCCCACCCCTTGGACCCCCAACCCCCTGGATAGTCCCCACCCCCCTGGACCGCCCCCACCCCCTGGACACCACCACCCCCTAGACACCCCCTACCTCCTTGGATAGGCATACACCATTAGAGCCTCTACCACATGTCACATCACCCCTTACTATATCATGGCATAACACATTATCCAAAAATTTAAATCTCATCTGAAATCATCTATGGCTGTGAACAACAATTCTATATTCAAAACCCGAAACATGATTTTATTATATAGGGATTATTACCTTCTGAATTCTGAATTAAATTCTGTATGTGTTATAGAGAATTCAATATTGTTTTTATTCAATTCAGAATCCTGTATTGCATAGGGTAATTGATCTGAATTATAAATTGAATTATTTATATATTTAATTAACTTATGAATTATGTGCTAATGTTGTATGGGTATACTTGTTGTATGTGTATACTTGATGGAATTAACTTATTAATTATGTGTTTATTCTGTATGTGTGTATGGGGTAATTAAATACAGAACTGCAGGTATGGTATGTGTGTATTGAGAACAGGTGGAAGTGCATTGCTGTAGGTGCACAGGGTGAGGCAGGCCTGCTGCTGTAGGTGAATAAAGGCTATGCCAACAATTTACAACCATTGGAATATGTTTTAAAAGAAACCACACACCAACGGTTTCATGTAAATCATTGGTATAGATTCTATACCCAACTTTTCACAACAATTTATGAGGAACTGTTGGTAAAACTCTATACCAACGGTTGTCCAAACCGTTGGAATAAACATGGAATTTTATAATTCCAATAGTTTTAAACCTTTGGTAATAATTTATACCAACGTTTTCTTGTAATCATTGGTATATAATCCACTAAGCACCCATATCCCAAAGGTTCTCATAGAACAGTTGGTATATATCTATCCCCACGACTATAGAGCCAACCGTTTGGGCAACTGTTGGTATAGTTTTTACCAACGGTTGGTCAACCTTTACCAATGGTTTGAAACTGTTGGTAAAGTCTATCTTTAATGTATTGAATGTTTTGTGGCATACCATAATATAGAAATTTATAATTATATATGAAGACGCTTACATTTTCAAAAAGTGAAGGCTGAGATATAGAGTAATAGAAGAGTTATGAAAACATTTTCTATTCATAAGTTTAAAGGGGATGAAATTATTATATAATTTTTAATAGAACTAATAATAAATCCTAGAAGGAATTATGCAAAGTGGATTATAGTATATTTCTAAACCAAATCTTCAAATATCCTCCTAATTAGAGAATATTTACCTCTTTTGTGCCTCAGAAGTCTATATATTAATTATGTTATAATATATCATGGTTAATATATTTCAATTTTTTTGATCGTAGTCCATGGTTTTTATCAAAATTCTATAAGATTCTTCAGATTTCTCTTAATACATAACTTCATTTAAGAACAGCCTACCATCATCAAACTATGTAATTTCTAAAAGTAATATAAAAAAATAAGAAAAATTGAATATAAGAACAAATGGATTTCATGGTAAGTGGGATCACTACATACCTATGGTAAATTATTCCAATAATATTAGTTTCCTTGAAAATATTCAACTTACAACATTTAAATCTTTATATATAAAGAGATGATATACTCACTACCACAAAATAGGGAAAGGGAAGCGCTTCCCTTTATCAGCGCTAAATAGAAATCAATGATAAAGGGGTGTGCCTTTATCAGCGCTAGATAAAAGCATTGATAAAGGTAACCTTTATCAGCGATAAAATAAGCACTGATAAAGGTTTACCCTTTATCAGTGACTTTTGTAGGGCTGATAAAGGGAACATTTATTAGGGCTATTATTAGCATTGATAAATGTTTTTATTCTTAATTTATATAAAATTATAATATTTATAATAAGAAATAGTGTTGTTGTATAGATTAACAATTATATAACAATATTTATAAATATATAATATTTATTTTTATAATTATTAATTAATAAATAAATATTTATCTTATATTTAATTTTAAATAAATATATAAGAATATAAATAAATTATTAAATAAAAACTGTTGGAACCTTTATCAGTGCTCGTTAAAAGCGCTGATAAAGGTATATTTTATCAGGGAAAAATAAAAGCACTAATAAAACATACCTTTATCAGCACTTTTATTTTAACACTGATAAAACATACCTTTATCAGTGCTTTTAACGAGCACTGATAAAGGTTCTGATGGTTTTTATTTAAGAACCCTAACAGGCCCCTCCTCTCTCACACGTGTTCAAGCTTTCACGGAAGCTGAAACTGACCCCTTTTCTTCCATGACCTCTCCTCTTCCTCCTCCTCCTCCACCGCCTCTGGGTTTTCCTCCACTACCATGACCATCATCCTCCCCTGCCACCACTGCCTCTGCCACCACTACCTTGGTCGCCGCTGCCTCCTCCGCTGCTGCCTCCGACGCTGTTGCCTCCTCTGCAACTGCCTCCTTCGTAGTTGCCTCTGCCGTGACTGCCTCCTCCCCCACTACCTCTACCGCTGCTGCCTCCTCCGCATTTATATGTTGTTGAGTTGGTGAATCTGATTTATCTGGTTGCACATAAATACCATATTTAGATTTTAAATGATGTACTAGATAAATTTTATATGTTTACAGGATGATCAGGATAATCTTGATGTGATCCAAAGGTGATTCATGAGGTAAATCATGATTAAATTATGTGATTTTGGGGGTGAAACCCATTCATCCAATTATTTAGGGGGTGGAATTATTTCTTCACTTGATTCTAGGATTGAATCATTTGTAAAAATGTAGTGGTAGAGTTTTTTCTTGAGATTAGATGTAGTATACAATAAAGGGAAATGGTTACTTCATATTGGGTATGATATGTTTATTTTGAGGTATTACTAGGACTTTTTGAGGGAAAGTCAGTGTGTTAGGGCCCTGTTCATAAGTAGTGGAGACTTATTTGATTCTCTTTGGAATAAAATATGACAACTAGTACTTGATTTTGGAGGTTTTTTTCATATGTGTTTTGGTTTGGTTAGTTATAAACCACACCAAGTGGGTTTTTGGACTACTAGATGATGTGTTACAATAGGCATTTACGATGGTGGGGAGCACTTTGGATCAGGATCGTGGTGGGTATCACTATGAACCTGATGATGTGTTTAGTGAAAAAATTGTGCCCTTGAATGGATGGGTTTCATGGATCATCATATATATGTTTCAATGATGTTTAACCATAAATTTACCATTCCTAAATATCATTGGACTTATTTTGGATAGGTATAACATATGAGTTCTCATTTTATGTTTTCTTTTCAGTTGGAAATCTCCTCTACTGTGCGCCTCTCCTCTACCGCGAATGCACCTATGTCATGTGCTGAACGACACCTTCACAGTGAGTTTTCTCCTGTTACTCATTGGTTTCCTCTTGTTATCATGTTATTACTATTTGATATTGATGGTTATAATGTGAAATATACGGGCTAAATGCCCCTCTGAAAATCATGGCCATTGGTGGTCCTTGTTTGCACACTAAATGAATTGCATGTTGGTTGGTTCCTGTTGAAAATTTGAATATAAAAATAGGTAATTTACATATACTTGACTTATGAATTAATTCCCCAAGAAGATAAAACTTTTGTGATAACCCCTTAATTAACAAACAAAATTGAATAAGGGATGTTTTTTAAAATCTAAAATTGTGATTTTTTGGTTTGTATGGTGTTGAAATTGTGAGCATGATTGTGTGTTTGTAAGGTGTTGCGGTTGTTGGCATGATTGATATGCCATTTGTTTTTCATGTTGTAGTTCTTCCACCATTGAATATCAATACAATCTTTACCCATTTCAATCTCACCACCACTTTGTTACAAGTGTAATTCCACTGAATCCTAGAAAACCACTTCACTGGAAGACTCTATGAGACACTTAATGGACACCCTAGTCAAAAATGGATTTCACCTAATTACTTTTTGTGTGGGAAAAACTATTGGAGAATAAAAACTCACATGCCCCTCTATTTATAGAAAAAAAATTCTTTGTGTTGCTTATTTTCAATGCAGTGGTGGAGACAAAAAAAATTGAGGAATGTGATGTGATCATCGAGATTTAGGGAAATTCAAATGAGATATGATTTTATTATTTATGTGTTTGACTCATTCTCCACAAAACTAGAATTCACTTCTTCTTCTTAAAAAAAATTGTCAATGATGACCATTTTTATGATAAAATGATTATAGTGAGAAAATAATGAAAATGAATAATAATTAAATAAATTATTCTTCTTCTCATAAGGTGCTCAAAATTAAATACTTCATGCTAGTTTAATTATTTTACTTTGATTAAATTTTACCTATGTTCATGCTAGTTTAATTATTTTAATATTTTATTTCTAGCATGGGATGAACATGAGGATGAAGCTTTCACATGTTTTTTAAAATTTTATTTTCTGAATTTTTCCTTGTATTTTTCTATAATGTGGTTTTTTTCGTATTGATGATTATTTAAACTAAAAATTATCCTCAATAATATTATTATTTGGTAATTTATTTCTCTGTGAAATAAATTTTAGTTCAAATAATTATAATACATTAAGAAACTTTTCCCCCATGAATAGAGAATTATAATATTGTCTAATACTAATGTTCTTTGATGAACCTAAACATGAGCTCACCCATGGGTGGTTGAGTATTTTTCCCACCACCACCGTCACAAATATTCAGATGTAATACACATTTGAGTTTGATGGTTATTCTTCAATGTCTCAATAGAGTAAAATCGAAGAGTTCTTGGGTTTAGAAGCATGATGATAATGATATGGTGAGTTCTAGGTGTATTTTAAAGAACAGTTGGATGATGATTTATTAGATAGTGATAGTTGGAAAGATATTAACCCAACAAGGTGCATTGGATGCTATGAGGGTGACAAATTTGTTTGGTAATGGAAAAAAAACTATGAAAGGAGGTGAAAGTGGTGTGTATGGTGTGAAGATGATGTTTTTCAAATTCTATATATTTTTAAAATACAAGGTATATAGTCTTGTTAAATGGAACATGCTTCACCAAACATAGATTTCATATAGATTTTAATGCCACATAAAATTTATCTCTAAAATTTACACCACATGACTCATCTTCTGAATCAAACTTGGAATAAGTTTCATTTTAAATGTTACATGTCATGTGAGCCTAGGTCACACACAATTTATCTCCAAGACATATACTTCATCATGAAACCATGTACATGCCATGAAATAATGGTAGAACCACATGATATATGTTTTAATTCACTCACACCATGCATAGATACCATAGAAACTTGATGTGTATAGACTATACACCCCTAGTGGTCATGTAAGGACTACACACCGTGTATTCCACAAAAATGTGATGCATAGCCGGTGAGGTGACTTAGTATGTATCTAAAGTAAACGCCTTTATCTCAAGTTGTTCTATATGTCATGTATTTTTAGAGGCATCATGCAGTCTTTGTAAGACTAACTTGGAATTAATTTGATATATGTCAGATTAAATCAGGTAAATATTATCCATACACGATGTTCAACCTACTGGACACACCATGTATATGGATTTCACATGATTTTAGAAATGGTAGTATACAACCAACCTTGACTGAGAGCCCTACACATTGTGTACCCATTGAAAAAATTGCATGCTATGTTACTTTCATTATTATTATTTATTTTTCACTTAGATGATTGTATTTCATGTATTAGTAGCCCATTATAAATATCTTCTCATGTAGATCAAAATAGTATGATTCCCTCAATCATTAGAAATTGCACACGATGTGGTTTGGATATTTTAATTATATTCACTTTTCATGAGAGTTGACAAGTGAAAAGTGAGATGTTTGGAGAAAATATAGAGTATGGTACTCCCCCATGTTTCTGTGAAGAGACCTCCATGTATAGGTTTTAGGTACTCTGTAACATCCCATATCCGGGTACCACTCCATGGGTTCCTCGAACCCGGTTGGTCACATGATCTCAAGTGAATTTCCCCAAATGCCAGAGGCTGCCGACTAGCAGCAAGGGCCCAGGTCTGATAGTGGAGAAACTATTCCCTCATTTGTCAAAGTGCAGCGCAACGGAATAAATAAATAGCATACAACAAGCAGAAGTGGTAAAAAATATGTATAACAGAAATGGATAATTGATAATAACTAATAAACCAACAGTCATATATATATGAAAATGAAGCATGTCACTATTCTATAAAATAGCCAAAACATGTTACACTGCAATACAATACAACTGAAGTAAAAGTACAGAAAAGCAAAACAGAAAAACCAGCAGCATCGCGAGCCAAGCTCAGTCCCATACTCCCCTACTTCCCAGCAACAAATCAAGTACCTGTATAGGGACCCTTGCCCTTATCCACACCTATAGAAACGTAATCTGTTTGGGCCGAAGACATGACCCAAACAGGGTGTGAGAAATAAATCCCAGTAGGCACCCACCAAAGGACCGTGCCCAACTGTGTGAAAAGATGCAACAATAGTGTGAAGTAGTAAAATGCAATAAACTAAGCAGTACTCAAAAGTAACTAACTTTACCAGTTATATTCCCATTTTATTATTCTTTTTAACATTTAATTTAAGATATCACCACAGTGAATATTCTAAGTAAAACAACCAGATTCATCAGACATGTAAACCCTTACCCTTAGGTAAAGAGAATCCAAACACAGGAATCTGACCACAAGCATATTGAATATTTCCCACAGTCGTACGAGTTGTCGCCCATAGGCATATAATCAACTGCCTACATGCACGGAAGAAGTTTCCCACAGGCTAAGTAGTACATTGCCCACAGGATAATCACAACACTTCCCTTAGGCTAAATAAGTAACCGGGACATGCCCAACATGTAAACAAGCAATACACATGCAATTCCTCTCAAGGAAATTCCATAATCATTATTATAAAGGCATACCCTCGGGTATCCTGGCCAAACGCCTAAATAGAGGAACGCACCCCTGGGGTGGTCCTGGATCCAACCAGTGATCCCAAACAACAGTTTATTATCACATTTAAATTACCTAAACAATTCTAGGTATTTAATTCAACAAGGCCTCTACCATACGACACCCCATTCATGGGCGCGTATCACAATGGTACACAAAACACACAACAATTGGAAATTAAACACCAAACCACCTACCCCGATCACCCGTGATCGATATACCCGAACGATGCCTTCCAAAACGTCCAAGAACATCATAGATCTGACGTAAAAGAATTCTCATTGAACATAAAATAACTTCCCTTAGAGGAATAATTGGCAAGAAACACACAAGGAGAAGGAAGCTCTTACCCATGCGGTACCAACGTGATCGACGACGGAAGAATCTGATTCCCGACGTGCGATCGGGAGCTCTTCAAAGATCCGACCTCCTCTCTCGGCTCCAAAATGCGTCCAAAGCCTCCTATGACAAATGAGGAGGCTACTACCCATCTTAAGCAAAAAAAACAAAGTATACAATGTGTACTCTCAAGTACAGGGCGTGTACTTTCCATTTTTTAACTGTTCTGTTGGAGGATTCTCACCAGCGTGACACTGTTCATTTGTCGACATGTGTACACAGCGTGTATGCCTCTATACACGGCGTGTACTGTCACCCAACTGGACACCGCCTTACTATTCACCTGTTGACTGACTACACGACATGTAAATACAAACTACACGGCTTGTAGTCGGTTTTTACACCTTTCATCGCTGACATGGCTACACACCCTGTGTACTCATCCCACATGGCCAAAAGTACATGGCGTTTGGAAAAGTACACGGCGTGTAGTCCCAAAATTTAGAATTGTTCCCCATTTTCCTTATTTTCTCAAAAACACCTAAGGAAAAGAGAAAATAAGAAACCCTTACCTCAAAAATAAGAACCAGGTTCTTACAAACTTCCCCCCTTAAAGCAATTCGTCCCCGAATTTCCCTTCCAAGGGTGGTGAAGATATAGCCTTGAATAACTCCGGCCACTGACCACGTATGTCGGTCTCCCGCTCCCAGGTTTCGTCTTGCACTCGGCCATGCTTCCATAGCACCCGTACGAGAGGAACTGAACACCCTCAGAGAACTTTCATGCTCCTATCAACGATACGAATCAGATGCTCCTCAAAGGATGCATCTAATTCAAGCTCAACCTCCTCAGGATGAAAGACGTGAGATGGGTCTGAATGATAGTGATGCTACTGAGATACACGAAATACGTCGTGCATGGCTCAGTACCTCTGTGGTAACTGTAACCGATAGGAAATAGTCCCGACTCTCTCCAGAATCTCAAATGGCCCTACATACCTCAGTGAAAGTTTACCCTATCTCTTGATCCACCTGTGTTCCAACCTCAGTGAAACATGCAAGAAAACCTGATCCCCAACCACAAACTCCAAGGGTCATCTGCAGCGATCAACATAATATTTCTGATGATACTGTGCGGTATCCATCCGCTTCTGAATCAACTAGACCTGCTCAGAAGTCTCCTACACGAGACGTGGTCCCAGTAAAGCTGCCTCACCTGCCTCTAACTAGCACAAGGGTGATCGACATGGCCTACCATATAGAGACTCATAAGGTGACATCTCAATAGTTTCCTGAAAACTATTATTATAGGCAAACTCGACTATAGGTATATGCTTCTCCCAAGAGCCCCCAACGTCTAGTATGCATGCATGAAACATGTCCTCAAGCACCTGTATCGTACGCTCTGACTGACCATCGGTCTGAGGGTAGTAAGATGTGCTCAGAATCACCTGTGTACCTAGTGCCCTATGAAAACTCTGCTAGAAACGAGACATAAAACGGGAATCTCTATCTGAAACAATAGAACGAGGGACCCCATGAAGACGTACAACCTCTAGGATATACATCTTCATGAGCTCATCAACTCCGAAGGTCTCCTTGATCGACAAAAAGTAATCTACCTTTGTGAGTCTGTCCACAACAACCCACACGACATCATTGCCTCAAGGTGACCTCAGCAACCCAGTCAAGAAGTCCATTGCAACATCATCCCATTTACACTTTGGAATGGGTAACTGCTGTAACAGTCCGGCTGGCCTCGGATGCTCCGCCTTCACCTGCTGACAGGTGGAACACCTCGTAACAAAACCAGCTACTTCCCTTTTGATTCCCGGCCACTAGTACTGACGTCTTAAGTCCCGGTACATCTTGGTAACCCAGGGATGAACTGCCCAAGCTGAATCATGAAACTCTCACATCATCTCCTCGCGTATATCCCTTGGAACCCACACTCGTCCATGGAAATGTAGTATCTATCCATCGCCTATCATCCTACCAGGAGAAGGGTCCTCACTGGTCACCGAATCCTGTAGAACTAGGCCTTCTGAATCAGATAGTTTTCTCATCTTCACTCTATACAGGAGGATATAAGCCACAGATAAAGATGAAAGATAGGTCTTCCCCTGACTGTCGTGCACCACCAAATGCATCTTAGAGAACAAATCCATAAGCTTCCATTCACCACTGGCCTCCTGCACTGCTTGTATCTGAGTCTTCCTGCTTAGTGCATCAGCTACTACATTACCTTTACTAGGTTTATAGACAAGATCCAAATAAAAGGACTGAAGGTATTTAACCCACCTTCGCTATCTCAGGTTCAAGTCACACTGGGTAAATATGTACTTGAGACTTTTTTGGTCCGTGAACACCACAAAATTTTCTCCCAAGAGATAATGTCTCCAACAACGCAACACATGAACAACTGCAACCAACTCAAGATCATGCGTCATGTAATTCCTCTCATGTGGCCTCAACTGTCGAGAACCGTACGTAACTACTCGATCGCCCTGCATTAATACAGCTCCTAGCCCACTACCAAATGCATCACAGTAAAATGTATAGCTCTTCCCCTACTCTGGGAGTATCAAGATCGGTGCTGATGTCAACTTTCCCTTCAGCTCTTGGAAGGCTGTCTTGCAAGCTTCTGACCAAAAAAACTTCACACCCTTCATAGTTAAACCCATTAATGGTGCTTCTAAGCAGGGGAAGTCCTGTATGAAGCATCTGTAGTAACTAGCCAGCCCCAAGAAACTCTGTATCTCAAACATGTTCTTAGGCTTCTCCCAGGAAACTACTGCTCTTACCTTCTCTGGGTCTACTACAACTCCTTCCTCTGAGATGATATGACCCAGGAAGTGAATCTGGTCCATCCAAAAGTGGCACTTTGAGAGCTTAGCATATATCTTGTGCTCTCTCAGTCTACTCAATACGATCTCAAGATGGGTGGAATGGTCGTGTCGAGTGTGAGAGTACACTATGATATCGTCCATGAATACAACCACAAAAGAATCCAGGTAAGGATGGAACACACGATTCATCAGAGCCATGAAAATTGCTATTGTGTTCGTGAGTCCGAACGGCATAACCAAGTACTCATACAGACCATATCTGCTCCGAAAAGCTATAAGAGGTATATCTGATGGTCTAACGCGCAGCTGATGATATCCCGATCTCAATTAAATCTTCGAGAACACTCGTGCTCCAAAAAGTTGATAAAAAATATCATCAATCCTTGGAAAGGGATATCGGTTCTTAACCGTCAACTGGTTTAGTTTCCGATAATCCACACATAGTTTGAGAGTACCATCCACCTTTTTTGCAAAAAAGACAGAAGAACCCCATGGAGAAGTACTGGGTCGGATAAAACCCTTTTCCTGTAACTCCTCTAACTGTCTCTTGAGCTCCTACAACTCTGGTGTAGCCATCCTATAAGGAGGAATGGACACCAGTGCTGATCATGGAATAAGATCAATAGATAAATCCACCTCACGCTCTGGAGGAAGACCTGAAAAGTCGTCTGGGAAGACATCCCTGAAATGATCAACCACTAGAGGGAAATCCTTATGACAAGTCCCCTAATCATCCAGATATAAACTCGCAATCTGGACTGCGATATCACCTTGCCCATGATGCTCTGGTCCAGCTCGACTCACCTGAACATCCCACTCGCCCTTGTATAGAAACTCTCTTCCCTCTGGTGATGTGAAACTCACCCTGCAATGATAGCAATCCATAAAGGCTCAAAAGGGAACCAACCAGTCCATCACTAGAATGAAATCATAGCTCGTCATCTCTAAGACATAGTGGTTCCAAAGGAAGTGACACCCACCTACCTCAAGGGGGCACTCCTTGCACCGATGCACACTAGCCATTCTAGTCCCCAATAGAGTGTCTAATTTCATAACATCAGAAGAAGAAGAAACACCAAGCCCAAGGCTCTCCACAATGGGTACAAATATGAAACTATGTGTAACACCCATATCGAAAAGTACTGAAGATAAAACAGAAGCTACTAGTATAGTACCTATGATAGTAGAAGGTCCGGGATCCTGCTCCTGCTGGGTCTGTTGCACTGCATATGTCTACCCAGTGCCGCGGCCCTGCGACATACCCTGGATACCCTGAGTTGTTTTGCCCTGCTGCCTCTGGGATCCTGGTGTCTGGCAACCATAGCCATGACCACCATCTCTTCCTGTACACTCTGACGTATTCCAGTTGCCCGACTGGTAAGAAGCTGCTGGTCCTGCCCCCACACACGGAGTCTGCACAGAACCCCTCTCACTAGCCACTAGTGGAAACGCCCTAAAAAAGCGTTGCAGATGACCCATCCTGCCACAAACCCAGCATTCCACTGGGTCACATGGACACTGAGGTTGCTTGTTCACTTCCTTACCACACTGGTAGCACATGACCTAGCCACCTGAAACATTCTTCTGGCTGGTACTGCCATCCTGAGAGAAGTCCATCTGTCTCTTCCTCTTACTAGTCGAAATAGTACCAAAAACTAGTGCTGAACCACCCTAGCCCACACCACTAGCTTCCCACAGGTTCCTCCCTGTAATCAGCACCTAGTTCACAATAGCATGTACTGAAGGCAACCTGAAAACATTCACCAGTGCTCGGATGTCATATCAAAGACCATCACCAAAGCATCTGGCTCTCATCATCTCATCTCCCACCAGAATGGGTGCAAAACGCTGAAGCTCGGTGAAGCGAGCAGAATAATCCATCACCGACATAGCACCCTCCTACAGATTCATGAACTCTCGAGCTTGATCTTCTCTCAACGTCTTTGGGAAGAATAAATCATATAAGGCTATCTGAAAATCTTCCCACGCCATGTCTCTGTGATGCTCTGACTGAGTGGTGACATACCACCACCTCTTGGCGGAATCACACAACATATACGTCGCGAGCTTGACCCTCTACCCTGGAGGCGTCTCAAGATGCTCGAAGATAGTCTGCATCGACCCCAGCCAAGACTCCATAGCCTGTGGTCCACCATCCCCTGAAAACATAGGCGGATGCTGCTGCTAGAAGATACATGTCAGCTCTACCATAGATGTGGCAGCCGGCGGTGCTCCCTGAAAGGTCTACATGAACCACATAAAGCCTTCACAGAATTGCACATCCATGCCTGTGTTCGGTATAATGGCTGGCACCACATCTGGCTCTATTGGAGGATCAACTAGTAGCCCATGGCCTACCATCTCTGGAGTATAATCGTTTCCGCTCTCCTAGAGAACAACGCGTGGTCATATCGGTGGCATGAAACTACAAGGTCAAATGCACACCTTAGATCAAGATTATCACAATCTGAAAACGAAGGAACCAAAAGGGAACAGGAGGAAGAAGGCATTCAAAATTTCACAACAAGACTACACGGCGTGTATAATGACTACACGGTGTGTACCTAAATTTTATTCCCCTGCCCGGGTTCTTCTACACGGCCAAGCCACACGGCTCCCATTAAACAAAACTACACGGTGTGTATAAAATATACACGGCATGTATGGTGTAATTTTCCAACTGCCCGTGTCGTTTGTGACATGGTCGACTACTTGGCTTGATACTACACAGCATGTTACACCCACACATGGCATGTACACTCCCTGTTTCTCAGCCACATGGCTAAAACCACATGGTCTGTCCTCGGACAAGACTACACGGTGTGTCCCACGGGTACACGGCATGTACTAGATGAGCTCTACTGACCCGTGTTGTTAGTTACACAGCCGGATACACGACTCACACTACACGACATGTTACATATACACACGACATGTACACGAAAGGATTACACCAACCTGTGTTGTTAGTTACACGGCCGGATCCCAGGTCAGACTACATGGCGTGTTCCACAGTGGACACGGCGTGTATATATTAAGGTCTCCCCCATCCGTGTTGTTAGTTACAAGGGTGGAATCCGAGTCAATACTACACGGTGTGTACTTATGGTACACGGTGTGTTCTCCCCAAGCACTTCCCTTCCCAGTGTCCCCACCCACACGCTCTATGACACGGGAAGAGACTACACGGCGTGTACTTAGGGTACACGGTGTATACTCAAAAAGTTTTCTTTTCTTCCTGAACAGAAGGACATACACGACGTGTTTAAGGTAATACATGGCGTGTATACTGGGTTTCTGGACAGTATGCCTCATAAACTTCTCCGGAACCTAGAAAATACTGAAAAAGAACACCTAAGTGCCAAATTCTGATCCGTGAGGGCCCATACTCCCCGCAAATCAAAGTTTGGCATCTTATATATGTTATAACTGGATAAACAGCTAATGATCCACAAAATTTCGGTCAATGAGGTCCCATAATCCCCAAAAACCAAAGTTTGGCATTGATTCGATAAACAGGCTCACACAATAATACCCTATCAAACAGTAGGTATCTATCCAAGAAGCTATCACAACATCATGATTTTACTAGCATAACATCTATCACAACAACATGCAATTTCTAATGCACCTACATGGCATGGAAACTATGCATGGCATGTGATTTCTAGAATGTTCCTAAATGATGCATGAGATGGAATACCCTCATCTCATCGGGTTTCAACTAAATAGAACCCATGGATAAAATATAATTAGCACAACCACAAGTGAATCACCCAATGGTGAAATCAAATCAATTGTAAAATTTGAAAAATCAGAAAATTGAAACACGAGGTAAATTGGCTTTTCCCTGTACATGGGTTAGCTACTCCCGGATCTGGGTACCACTCCACAGGTACCCCAAACCTGGTTGTTCACATGACCTTAAGCGCATTTCCCCAAATGCCAGAGGCTACCGACTAGTAGCGAGGGCCCAGGTCTGATAGTGGGGAAACTATTCCCTCATTTGTCAAAGTGCAACGCAGCGGAATAAATAAATAGCATACAACAATAGGAAGCAGTAAAAAATATGTATAAAAGAAATGGATAATTGATAATAACAAGGAAACCAGTAGTCATATATATATGAAAATGCAGCATTTCACTATTCTATAAAACAACCAAAACATGTTACATTGAAATACAATACAACTGATGTACAAGTACAGAAAAGCAAAACAGAACAGCCAGCGGCATCGCGAGCCAAGCTCAGTCCCATGCTCCCCAACTTCCTTGCAACAAATCAATTACCTGTATAGGGACCCTTGCCCTTATCCAAACATGCAGAAATGTAATCTGTTTGGGCCGAAGACATGACCCAAATAGGGTGTGAGAAATAAATCCCAGTAGGCACCCACCAAAGGCCCGTGCCCAACTGTGTGAAAAGATTTAACAACAGTGTGCAGTAGTAAAATGCAATAAACTAAGCAGTACTCAAAAGTAACTAACTTTACCAGTTATATTTCCATTTTATTATTCTTTTTAACATTTAATTTAAGATATCACCACAGTGAATATTCTAAGTAAAACAACCAGAGTCCTCAGACATGTAAACCCTTACCCTTAGGTAAAGATAATCCAAACACAAGAATCTTCCCACAGGCATATCGAATATTGCCCATAGGCATACGAGGCGTCGCCCATAGGAACAGAATCAACTGCCCACAGGCACGGAAGACGTTTCCCATAGGCTAAGTAGTATATTTCCCATAGGCTAATCACAACACTGCCCTTAGGCTAAACAAGTAACCAGGCCATGCCCAACATGTAAACAAGAAATAAACATGCAATTACTCTCAAGGAAATTCCATAATCATTATTATAAAGGCATACCCTCGAGTATCCTATCCAAATGACTAAACAGAGGAACGCACCCCCGGGGTGGTCCTGGATCCAAGCAGTGATCCCAAACAATAGTTTATTATCACATTTAAATTACCTAAACAATTCTTATTTAACCTCAAATAACTTCCCTTATAGGAATAATTGGCAAGAAACACACAAGGAGAAGGAAGCTCTTACCAGTGCGGTACCAACGTGATTGACGATGGAAGAATCTGATTCCCGACGTGCGATCGGGAGCTCTTCAAAGCTCCAGCCTCCTCTCTCGGCTCCAAAATGCATCCAAAGCCTCCTCTGCCAAATGAGGAGGCTAATGACCATCTTAAGAGAAAAAAACAGAGTACACGATGTGTACTCTCAAGTATATGGTGTGTAATTTCCATTTTTTAACTGTTCCGCTGGCAGCTTCTTGCTAGCGTGGCACTGTTAATTTGTCGACATGGGTACAGGGCGTGTATGCCTCTATACACGGCGTGTACTGTCGCCCAGCTAGACACCACCTTACTATTCGCCTATCGACTGACTACATGACGTGTAAATACAAACTACACGGCGTGTAGTCAATTTTTACACATTTCATCACCAACATGGCTACACACCCTGTGTACTCATCCCACATGACCAAAAGTACACGATGTGCGGAAAAGTACAGGGCGTGTAGTCCAAATATTTAGGATTGTTCCCCATTTTCTTTATTTTCTCAAAAACACTTAAGGAAAAGAGAAAAGAGGAAACCCTTACCTCAAAAATAAGAACTGGGTTCTTACATACTCTATGGAGATATACAAAAGATAGGGCACAATCCCCCGTATATAGATAGAGTTTAAGTAATTTTACATGTTTTGGGGTTGGTTCCTCTATATAATCAGAGTTATTACTCTCTCATGTATCGATGGGGGGTCCTCTATCAGTGGATTCAGTACTCCCCCATGTTTCGGGGCATGGTCCTTCAAAAGGGTTAGGTACTCCCTCGATAGACACACATATAAATCAATGGTGTGTAATCCATAACTATAGTTCTAGAGATATAACATGGAATTTATAGAATAATTTAAGATTAAGAGTCTCAAAAATAATAAAATAATAACATGTAGATTTTTTTGGGATATCATCATCCTTTGGAGCCTTTTTAATTTCCTTTCAGTTATGAATTGTAGTCGGATTGTCGACTATGAGTTTTGGGAGACTTACAATACCCAAGGTATCACTAATTTCTTATATGATATGATCCTTCATGGGAAGGAACTATGATGACTGATTTCTTCCTTTTACATGGTTTTCTTGACATTGGATTATGTCTAGTTCCTTTATGATACCTTATATTACCCCTTGGTCTTACGTTTTGGTTGACCTATTGTAATATCCTTACATTGTTTTTTAAGGGCGTCCTACTAGTTATGTTTACAATCACACCTAAATGGCCTTTATAACCACATGTGATGTGTTCATTTTTATATTTTATAGTTTGGAGATGAAATTTGTGTACATAGAGTTAGTGAGTTAGAGTAACAGTTAAATTGTATGAAATGATGGTTCATGGTATAGGCATTTGCACCATGAATTTTTTTTATAAAACCCAAACAATGCTACTTGATTAATTAAAACATAACATTAGGCAAGTTCAATATCAAACCCATAAAGACGATGAATATGAATAAAGAATAGATTAATTCCAATCATTTGAAAAAAGAGTATGAAGATGGCATGAAAAAGTTTATCAAGTTTGTAGAAGATCATGCATGTGAATCTTCTCAAATCCTTTATCCATGTTTACACTATTGTTATTAAAGACAAATTAGTCCAGAAGAGTTAGAAGAAAACTTTATCTATCATGTAATAGATCAAAGTTATACATGTTGTATTAAACACAGGGAAAACGAATGTAGGTAGTGGCTCGGATAACACGAGGTTTTATGGATCTTGTGTTATGATTACAAGAGTGAAAAATGAAGATGATCATATGGAGGATGTGATTACAGATGTGAATGATGATGGAGATCATATTGAAGAAATGACAAGGATAGTTGAAAATGAACTTAGTGATTTCCCAAAATTGTTTGAGAAGTTAAAGAGTTGTGCAAAAATACCATTGTATGCTGGTTGCACTAAATATACAACATTGTCATCCATACTGAATTTGTATAATTTGAAAGCAGGAAACTAGTGGAGTGATGCCGGTTTTATAGAACTACTTGCTATCTTGAATGACATGCTTATAGAAGATAATGAGCTCCCAAGCCGAACATACGATGCCAAACGAATTCTACGATCGATGGGTATGATCTCTGAAAGAATACACGTCTGCCCGAATGACTGTATATTGTTTCACAAAGACCAAAAATTGTAACGCCCTGACCCCAGTTACCCAGAGTCGGTGCATTATTACTTAATATTGGCATGATCACAAAAGATCAAGTCTCGAATGACTGATTAGTTTAGTATCCTTGGAAACACCAGATATATTCATAAGTCTTACATTACAACATAAAGTAAAAAAAACTACAACAACATCTTGTCTTCATATCCCCTCATACTATCCCTGCAGGTCATTCATAAAATACTTCTTCACATCCTGGAAAAATTAAAACATTGAAAGGGGTGAGCTCAGATGCTCAGTAAGTATAACAATATAGCGGAAACTTTCATAAATAAACATAAACATTTAAGGCAATGTATAACTAAAACAAAAGCCTTTTAAACTTGAAATTTAGCATAATATGGAAAAAATAAAATGAAATAATTCCATTTACTTATTCACATGGATATTCTACTAGTCGAATAATCACATGCAATATCAATAACCACTTTCATAATGATGGAATGCATAATGCCAGACTATCATAACCACGTATCCAAGGCCTCGTGCCAAAACTACAAATAAGATTTTGTCAAGGCCTCGTTTTAAGACACTAGTTTGTCTCATGAGACCTACTGATGCATCAAGGAGATATAGCGGGATCCACCCATCACTTTCTAATTCCAATGCATTCTTTATATGAAAAGGTTTAAACATATCATAAACTATAACATAATTGTATCACATAAAACATGCATAAATGAAACATAAAATTTCCACATTTCAATCATAAGATAGCAATACAACACATTAATATAATAAAAACATTATCAAAACCATTTTCATTACCAAAATAAAATAAAATTAAAACTTGGTATTTATTTTTCATTTTAAAAAAAGTTGTGGCTTGTAGAGGAAGCCGAAACTCAAATAATGGTCACGGTGGCAGAGAAGTCGTTGTCGCCGTGTACGTAAGATAAAACACTTATTTTGTCATTTAGTAAAAATGATTCATATAAAAATATTCCTTTTGAATAAAAGTAAAAGTCAAACGAGTTTATACACCACATAAAAGAAAGTTGTGTATAAAATAAAATATGTCTCAATGAAAGGAGACTGAGACGAAGTCCCTTACCTCGTGTCCGATTTGACTCGATCGTTCTTTAATCTCCTGAATAATAAACTATAGTTAATTTCTATTTTCTTAAGAAACATTTTCAAGTTCATTATTCATTTTACACCACTTATTACCATGTTGTGAACATTATTTAATCATTTAATTTAATAACGGTCGTTTTGTCGATCCTTGGTACTTGAGTCAAAAATAAACTTCTTATAATTACAAGTTGCTTATGTGGTAGAATATTCATTATATCCAGAATTATATTCATGATGTAGATATCATATATATCATATATATCCAGTATATATATGCATTTATAATATTACATAACATTTAGAGGTAATAAATGAAATGCACCGTTCATGGAAATGGTAAGACGTACGCAAGCATGAACGCTACTTTCATTTCTATTTAGTATTTAATGGAATGAAATCATAATGATATAAAGGTATATTATAATTACAGTATAATATCATATATAATATCATTAACTCCATCCTTTATATGTCCCAAATATGGCATTAACGATTCAAATCACTTGGAGGGGGCGGTAGTCTTCACTTCCAAAAATGAAATTATTGCATTTACCCATAATGGAAATCATAAAGGTATTCCATAGATGAAAAATACAGAAGCATAATGAAAAAATAAATATAATATATATCATATATAGAAATATTGTCATCATAATGTCCAACATGAGAGGTGTTAAAAGAATATTGAACAATCATTGTTTCGTGAGTTAGTAATTCGCCACCCACAGAAATAGTATGTTCTTTAACCATTAGACGAAGGTGTGTGTAAGTGTAAATAAAATAATTCTCATAAAAACATCCTATTATATTGAAGATACTAGTGTTGTTACAAAATAAAGGAATAAAAAGAGTTTAAGGGGTTGTAGAAGCAAAATAAAACAAAAGAACATAAGAGAAGACATTACCTTTAAATCGGGTAACTCCCCTTGGATTGAGCCAAAAGGGTTTTTTGAAGTTCTTTATACCTAAGGTAAGGCTTCTAGGATGAATAGAGGAATGTTGAGAGGGTATTTGTGTGGAGGTTGGCCGAGACAAAAGGCGTTGAAGGTGTTAATAAGGTGGTAGAGGTGGGGGCCTTTTATAAGAGGAGAGGAGGGGCTCTTTTTGAAAGTCATGAAATGTTACTTTATTATGAAATGATTTTCGGATTTTAAAGGTCCCAAAATGATATATTTATAGGATAAGGTGATGAGGGTTAGAAATACACACATCCAATAGGTTTTAGACAAGTGTAAGTTTAGATTTTACCTTATCTATTTATTTTATTTAAATTGTTCATTAATGAGGTAGTCACTGCATCATCATGGTGTCATAAATAAATTTATTTATTGAATGTATAAAAATTATAAAAAAATTACCATGATGTGGGAAATATTTTTATCTTTCCAATTAATATTTATAGTCTAAAATCTAACTTATATAACCCCATGTAATAATTGTTTTAGTAAAACAACACATGTTTGTGACAATTTTATTTTTACTTTAAATAAAAAGTTATTAATGTCATTTTCTTACCCAAGTGGATCCATGGGGTCCCAAAGTTGACCCATGGATTGTAGTGGTCTACCATGACTCATACAATAAGGGTAGGACAAGTGTAAAGGTAATTTCATATTATTATAACATTATATTTACCTTAAATTACACTAATTATTTTTAATCGCGATTAATAAAACTTAAAAGTTACTATTCACCAAAAATTATTTTCATCTCATTGAACCAAATTTTAATTAATAATGAAAACCATGTATGTAGGTTTTTTGAAATTCAATTCACTGAAGTGGTATAGTTTCATTTAAGCGAAATATTAGTTTTTTAACTACCACTTAGTGGTTTCACTATTCATCAAAAATTGAAGTTTTTCAGAAAAATACCAAAAATTCACCCTATGCTATATTTGATATTCCCAATTCAAAAATGATGTCTATTTAAAAAAAATTCAAAACATATATGTTGAATTAATTAATTTAATAATTAATTCCTTTTGTCACAACAAATAGCGTGTTTTTAAGAAACAATATATATCAAAAGATTGACAATTGTTATGTCCAATTTCAAAGTGAAATTAATTATAATGACCACCATTGGATAAAATGGTAAAAAATATATTATAATTATACTTTAAAACCACTCAATATTATAATTTATCACTAAAAATTATTTTGATTAAAAAAGTTGTTTTTAAGTATTTTTTTTATTCATAGAAAATAGGAAGTTCTCAAAAAATTACAAAAAATTCAACTTAAGATAATTTCGATATTACGAATACAAAAATTAAGTCCATTTTGAAATATAAAATTTATATAATTTCAAAAAGTGGGTTTTACTATTCATAACGCCTACTTTGATTGGTCGCAGTGTGTTAGAATCTTGAACTTGCGTACAATGCAAGCTATTGCATTATTGAAAGAGAAGCGTACCGTGGAAGCTTGGGGTGTTACATTCTTCCCTCATTCAATAAATTGCATCCTCACAATTTGAAATTGTTCTTCAAAAATAAAATGTTGAAAATAGAAAATACTTTTGTGGAAAACCCATATCGGAAATAGGGTTAATAAAATTTAGTTTTAATAAGAGGGAATGGGAAATGAGAAAGTCACCACCAAATTAGGGTTTCAAATAAGAGAAAATTGGTGGCAATTATAGACACGTAATTAGAGGAAAAACGTAAATATTTATAGGGAGTGATTGAGGTCATCAATCACAAACAAATGTAAAATTTAGGGCCTCAAAGCCATCAATCTATGATGATTTAAAATATCATCAGTTAAACAAAACATAAGGTATTAGGATAACACATTTTTGTTTTAATATCCCTTCCCTAAAGTTTAAGAATTAATTTCTTCATAGAATAAGATATATATATATATACTTGACAAGTATAATTTCATCCTTCAACTAATTTATACCACAAACTCATCTTTCACTCAAAAAGATAATAGAACTCAAAAATATTATATTTATCCTAATCGTATAAGGTTCCAAATATTAACACATACCATGAAGAAAAATATTTTGTAATAACCTGGGACTTCCTGTAGGCTAGTGGTAGGTAATAAAGGCCTATCGCACTATGGTTTTGGGTTCGATTCCTGCAGCTTTGTCCGAAGTGACGGTTTATCCCCCAAACTACAGGTTGTCCTTTTCCTAAAACTATAGTATTATAATATTCCAAAAATAATCTTCAGAAATGTTTTAACCTTAAACAATACTATCCAAAGTTCAACTTAACCCATTCCTACCTTTATATTTATCCAAAATACCTCTGTCCAGACTTTCTCTAAAAGGTCTCTAAATTGCATAATCAATTGTAACATCAGATTACCCAAATAAAGTAAATTTTATCTAATTATCACATACTAAAAATATGATTACCTTCATCATATTAAAACCTTAATGAAAACAACAAGTACTGCAGTACAATCCTTATATATATTTCAAATTATAACCATAGTATAGTTCTTGAGTCCAAAAACACAAATACAATAATTATTCAACTTCATCTGTAGTAACAACATAAGCTTGACCTTGATCCCTTGGCCTTTTCTGAGGTAAGTTTCCCTGACTCTTAGGACATTCATTTGCATAATTCCCCATTTCTCTATAATTGTAGCATTAAACATTGATAGCTTCTTTCTTTCCCTTGCAATCACGAGCCTGGTGACCTTTTTCTCCACATTTAAAAAAAACTCCCATTCCTTTTAGGCAAGTACTGGGGTGATTCATCCCACAATTATTGCATAATGGAAAATACTTCTTTCTCTTTTTCCTTTTATCTATCTCTTTTTCCACCGTTCTCTTCTTATCTTTCTTTAATTTTTTTTCATAAGACTTAGAGAATTCCTTTTCTGTCTTGATAGCACACGAGACTATATCTTCGTATGTTGAGAAAGATTGTGATACTAATGCTCGACGGAGAAACAGTTTTAACCCATACAAGAAACGATCAATCTTACTTCTTGGGTTACATATATAATCTGCAGCATGCCTCGCTAACCTTGTAATGTTAGACTCATAATTTTCAACATTCTTGTCCTCCTTTTGCCTCAGACTCAGAAATTGTCTTTCCATATTCGCTCGATGGTCATGAGGAAAGTGTTTTTCTAAGAAAATCTCCTTAAACTCTCTCCATTCCATACTTGATACTTCTTTATCTTCCTTTTTATTTTGAATCAAATACCACCATTTATCAGCATCTCTAGTGAGGTGGTAAACTTCCATGACAACTTTTTCCCTTTCACTACTCCCCAAGGCGTGGAATATTTTATCTAAGGAGTTTATCCATTGCTCAGCTACTAATGGATTTGTAACCCCATTAAATGTTGGAGGTTGTTTCCTCATGAAGTGGCCTAACATTGATCCTCCACGTTGCGGATCAGGGTGCTCCATATGAGTAAGGTTATTATTCATAACCTGAGTGAGTTGTCCCAGAATAGTTATAAGCTGATCGACACCAGTTGTATCACCAGCTCCACTATAATTATCTTGAGTAGAAGAAAAATCTCTACATGGAGTGCGTGCATTGATATGGTTTCCATTCCTTACACTAGATTCCATTTCAAAACAAGGTCATAAACTATATTAGTTTATGAATCGAAATACATAATTCCATACTTGTAAAACACTTAACATAAATTGAACTATTTATGGATATAATCCATAATCATAAAAAGAAATGTTTTCTTTGAGGAACTATATACTCATAAACCCTTCATAATGATTTGTAAAGAAAATGAGAATTATCCTAAGCATATCCCCCGAGAGTGTCGTAACCAAGAGTGCAGCGAGGCCCGTTGTCGTGCACCAGTTCCCGTTCGAGTCTAGCTCAAAGAAGTGTTTTTGGGTTTTACCCCTAGGTACATCTGTGCTAGAGCTGCCTCTACCTACTCGTATCTAGATAGGGATGTATTGATCGGAAAACTCACAAAATCTCTACAATACCAAAATTCTAGGAAGTTATTCTATACTAATCCCCAAAGTCTATCTTAGGGCTATGTTCTCTAATCAGAGTTTATCTAAATCTAGATTCCAAGGTTAGTAATAAACTTACTTTGATACCAACTGTAACGCCTCGACCCCAGTTACCCAGAGTCGGTGCATTATTACTTAATATTGGCATGATCACAAAAGATCAAGTCTCGAAAGGCCGATTAGTTTAGTAGCCTTGGAAACACCAGATATATTCATAAGTCTTATATTACATCATAAAGTAAAACAAAAATACAACAACATCTTGTCTTTATATCCCGTCATACTATCCCTACAGGTCATTCATACAATACTTCTTCACATCCTGGAAAAATTAAAAAATTGAAAGGGGTGAGCTCAGATGCTCAGTAAGGAAAACAATATAGCGGAAACTTTTATAAATAAACATAAACATTTAAGGCAATGTATAACTAAAAAAAAGCCTTTTAAACTTGAACTTTAGCATAATATGGAAAAAATAAAATGAAATAATGCCATTTACTTATTCACATGGATATTCTACTAGTCTAATAATCACATGCAATATCAATAACCACTTTCATAATGATGGAATGCATAATACCAGACTATCATAACCATGTAGCTAAGGCCTCGTGCCAAGACTACAAATAAGATTTTGTCAAGGCCTCGTGCCAAGACACTAGTTTGTCTCATGAGACCTACTGATGCATCGAGGAGCTATAGCGGGCTCCACCCATCACTTACTAAGTCCAATGCATTCCTTATATGAAAAGGTTTAAACATATCATATACCATAACATAACCGTATCATATAAAACATGCATGAAGGAAACAAAAAATTTCCACATTTCAATCACAAGATATTAATAAAACACATTAATATAATCAAAACATTATCAAAACCATTTTCAATACCAAAATAAAAGAAAATTAAAACTTGTTATTTATTTTTCATTTAAAAAAATTTGTGGCTTATAGAGGAAGCCGAAACTCAAATAATGGTCACGGCGGTGGAGAAGTCGTTGTCGCTGCGTACGTAAGACAAAAAATTACTTTTGTCGTTTAGTAAAAACACTTCGTATAAAAAGATTCCTTTTGAATAAAAGTAAAATTCAAACGGGTTTATACACCGCATAAAAGAAAGTTGTGTATAAAATAAAATATGCCTCAATGAAAGGAGATTGAGACGAAGTCCCTTACCTCGTGTCTGACTTGACTAGATCGTTCTTTAATCTCCTGAATAATAAACTATAGTTAATTTATATTTTCTTAAGAAACTTTTTCAAGTTCATTATTACTATTACATCACTTATTACCATGTTGTGAACATTATGTAATCATTTAATTTAATAACGGTCATTTTGTCGATCCTTGGTACTTGAGTCAAAAATAAACTTCTTATAATTACAAGTTGTTTATGTGGTAGAATATCCATTATCTCCAGAATTATATTCATGATGTAGATATCATATATATCATATATATCTAGTATATATACGCATTTATAATATTACATAACATTTACAGGTAAGAAATGAAATGCACCGTTCATGGAGACAGTAAGCCGTACGTACGCATGAACGCTACTTTCATTTCTATTTAGAATTTAATGGAATGAAATCATAATGATATAAAGATATATTATAATTCCAGTATAATATCATATATAATATCATTAACTCCATACTTTATACATCCCACATATGACATTAACGATTCAAATCACTTTGAGGGATGGTAGTCCACACTTCCTAAAATGAAATTATCACGTTTACCCATAATTGAAATCATAAAGGTATGAAATAAATGAAAAATACATAAGAATAAAGAAAACATAAACATAATATATATCATATATTGTGATCATAATGGCCACCATGAGAGGTTTTAAAAGAAGATTGAACAATCATCGTTTCGTGAGGTAGTAATTCGCCACCCACAGAAATAGTATGTTCTTTAACTATTAGATGAAGGTGTGTGTAAGTGTAAATAAAATAATTCTCATAAAAACATCCTAGTATATTTAAGATACTATTTTTGTTATAAAAAAAGGAATAAAAAGAGTTTAAGGGGTTGGAGAAGCAAAATAAAACAAAAGAACCTAAGAGAAGACATTACCTTTAAATCGGGTAACTCCCTTTGGATTGAACCAAAAGGGTTTCTTGAAGTGCTTTCTGCCTAAAGTAAGGCTTCTAGAATGAATAGAGGAATGTTCAGAGGGTATTTGGGTAGAGTTTGGCCGATCCAAAAGGCTTTGAAGGTGTGAATAAGGTGGTAGAGTTGGGGGCCTTTTATAAGAGGAGAGGAGGGGCTCTTTTGGAAAGTCATGAAATGTTACTTTATTATGAAATGCTTTTCAGATTTTAAAGGTCCCAAAATGATATATTTCGAGGATAAGGTGATAAGGGTTCTAAATCCACCCATACAATATGTTTTATACATGTGTAATTCTTAGATTTTACCTTAGATTTTTATTTTATTTAAAATTTTCATTAATGAGGTAATCACTGCATCATCATGGTGTCATAAATAAATTTATTTATTTAATGTCTAAAAATTATATAAAAATTACCATGATGTAGTAAATATTTTTATCTTTCCAATTAATATTTATAGTCAAAAGATAACTTATATAACCCCATGTAATAATTGTTTTAGTAAAACAACACATGTTTGTGACAATTTTATTTTTACTTTAAATAAAAAGTTATTAATGTCATTTTCTTACCCAAGTGGCTCCATGGGGTCCCCAAGTTGACCCATGGATTGTCTTGGTCGGCCATGACTCATCCAATAATGGTAGGACAAGTGTAAAGGTAATTTCATATTATTATAACATTATATTTACCTTAAATTACACTAATTACCTTTAATCGCGATTAATAAAACTTAAAAGTTACTGTTCACCAAAAATTATTTTCATCCCAATGAACCACATTTTACTTAATAATGAAAACCATGTATGTCAAATTTTTGAAATTCAATTCACATAAGTGGTAAAGTTTCATTTAAATGAAAAATTTGTTTTTTAACTACCACTTAGTGGTTTCACTATTCATTAAAAATTGAAGTTTTTCAGAAAAATACCAAAAATTCACCCTAAGCTATATTTGATATTCCTAATTCAAAAATGATGTCTATTTTAAAAAATTCAAAACATATAAGTTGAATTAATTAATTTAATAATTAATTTCCATTGTCACAACAAATAGAGTGTTTTTAAGAAACAATATATATCAAAATATTGCCAACGAGCCTGTACCCTAGTGGTTCAGGCTCCTGTTTGGCATCTAAAAGACCCAGGATCAAATTTGGGCCGGTGAGAATTCCCGAGTTACTGTAGCAGGGTACTGTAGCAACGGCAACACTGTAGTGGCGGAGGGACTGTAGCATGGTACTGTAGCGGTGGCGGTATTGTAGCTGCGTGGGTACTGTAGAGGTACTATTCACCGAGGGGTCCTTTGGGCCAAAAAATGGGATTTATAGCCCTATATGCAGGCCACTTGGCCTTGGGACTTCGGGCTATGTAATGGGTCACCCTCTACCCAGTCTAAAGAGGTCTTTGATTTAATAATAAATTGAGGCTTCGACCCCAACCTTTAAAAAAATATATATATATATCAAAATATTGAAAATTGTATATGTCCAATTTCAAAGTGAAATTAATTATAATGACCACCATTGGATAAAATGGTAAAAATATATTCTAATTATACTTTAAAACCACTAAATAGTATAATTTATCACTATAAAGTATTTTGATTAAAAAAGTTGTTTTTAAGTATTTTTTTCTATTCATAGAAAATTGGAAGTTCTCAAAAAATTACAAAAAATTCAACTTAGGATAATTTCGATATTCCGAATACAAAAATGAAGTCCATTTTGAAATATAAAATTTATATAATTTCGAAAAGTGGGTATTACTATTCATAACAGCTACTTTGATTGGTCGTAGTGTGTTAGAATCTCGAACTTGCGTACAATGCAAGCTGTTGCATTATTGAAAGAGAAGCGTACCATGGAATCTTGGGATGTTACAAAAATCACTTAAAGAATGCCCAAAGTGTGGTGCTTTTTGATACAAGAAAGAGGATTACAATCCTACAAAAGTTGTATGGTACTTTTCAATCATTCCAAGGTTTAGGCACCTATATAGAAGTGAGGAGAACGCAGGACAATTGACATGGCATGCAGATAAAATAATTAAATATGGGAAACTACGTCACCCAATAGACTCTCCTCATTGGAAGAAAATTGATCATGAGTATCCTGAATTTAGAAACGAGCTGAGAAACCTTCTTCTGGTGTTATCTACAGATGGGGTGAATCCTTTTGGTTTTCAAAGCATCAGTCACAGTACATGGGCGGTTATGTTGGTAAATTATAACTTACCACCGTGGTTATGCATGAAATGAAAATACATCATGTTATCTATGCTTATATCATGACCAAAACAACTGGGTAATGATATTGATGTTTATTTGGCTCCATTGATTGAGGATTTGAAAGTATTGTGGGATTCTGGTGTTAGGTTGTATGATGCTTACAAAAATGAAGATTTCACTTTGAAATCCATGTTATACGGGAAGATAAATGAAATTACTACTTATGTAAATTTTTCAGGATATAGAATTAAAGGAAATCAAAGGTGTATTATTTGCAAACAAGGTACACAGTCAATTAGGTTGAAACATTCATCGAAAACTATGTTTCTAGGACATCGTAGATTTCTACCTCGACGCCATAAGTACCGATCTTAGACGAAATCATTCGATGAAAGTTTGGAATAACGTACAACACCATCTCCACTAATTGGTGATCAATTGTTTGAGAAATTAAAAGATGTGGACACTACTTTTGGTAAACTGTTTTCAAAAAACCTTACGAAAACTAGTTGGAAAAAGAGATCAGTTTTTTTGAATTACGATACTAGAATTGTCTGTATGTCAGAAATTTTCTTGATGTTATGCATATTGACAAAAATGTATGTGATAGTGTCATCGACACATTGCTAAATGCACTCAGAAAAACAAACGATGGAATTAAGGATAGATTGGACATGGTTGAGATGGGAATACGAGAAGAGTTGGAACTAGTGAAAGGTAAAAAATGAACATTTCTTCCTCCTGCTAATTACACTCTTTCCAGGTAGGAGAGATATCCATTTTTCAACTTCTTGAATGACATAAAGATTCCAGAGGGGTATTCATCAAATATCAAGAACTTCGTGTCAATGAGCAATTTAAAAATAAAGGGTCTGAAATCACACGACTGCCATGTTTTTATGCAAGATCTAATTTCAATAGCTTCACATTGCATTTTCCCCAATAATTTCCACCATAAATTAATGAAGCTCTATTTATTCTTCCAATCTATATGCAACAAAGTTATAGACTTGGTGAAATTGCCAACTACAAAAAGAGAAATTTCTTTCATATTATTTGAATTGGAAATGTTATTCCTGCCGACATTTTTCGATATGATAGTTCATTTGATGGTTCATTTGGTGAGAGAGATTAGACTATGTGGTCCTGTACATTATATATGGATGTAACCCATTGAATGTTATATGAATATTTTGATAGGGTATGTCAAAAATCGAAGTTGGACAGAGGGTTGTATTGCGGAGAAATATATTTTTGAGAAAGACGTTGAATTCTGTACCAAATACCTGTCTGGTGTAGAAAATGTTGGCCTACCGAAATCACGTCACACTGGGTAGCTTGGGGGTGAAGGAATTTCTAGAATATAGTTTGTCACAATCAATATTACAGATCGGGAATAGGATCACCTTTACGTTTTTCATAACAGTTTCAACGTTGACCCATATGTTCAAACCCACAAAGAAATTCTTAGGCATTTGAATCCTTCTAGGGTAGAAAAATGGATATCAGATACACATAATAAACAGTTTATAGGATGGTTCTGAGACCATATTTTTAAGTAGTTAGATGAAAATCCAAACTCAATTTCAGAATGACTTCGATGTCTAGCCGAAGGAGAAAGTGTGTATGTGTTATCTTACAATTATTATACAGTTAATGGTTATACATTCTATACTAATAAACATGATGAGGATAGTACCATGCAGAATAGTGGGGTTACAATTGTGGCTAAGGTGATGCATTTTTCTGGTGCTAAGGATAGAAATCCAATTTACATGAATATGTCATACTTTAGCATCATCAAACAAATATAGGAGTTATATTATACGAATTTAAAAGTGCCAATTTTTCAATGCAAGTGGGTTGATAACAGGTGTGGTGTTAAAATAGATGAATTAGGATTTGTGGAAGTTGATTTCAGTAAGGGAATAAATAAAAACCATTTATAATGGAATCATAGGCAGTACAAGTATTTTATGTTCCAGACCCCGCAAACTGAAATTGTTCAATTGTTCTGTTATCGACCAAAATAACTAAAGGGTCAGATGAAAGTTCAATTAAGTACTTCACAATCATTTCACAGTGGTCCCAATGTATATGATTTTTTTTATGTCAGAGGATACCACAATGAAGGGATTTATATAGTCAATAGAGGGGTCAAATCTCTTCAGCCTTTAAAAAAATAGATTACAATAATCTGGTTATTTGTTTATTGTAATATAAATTGTGTTATGTTATGTTATTAGCTGTTCACTACTACTTTTATATAATCTAAATCAAATGTTAAACCACTTCTGTAGATAATGACTCCTTCACCTGCTGATGTGCCCAATCTCGAGGCACAAAAGGTCTCTCAACTAGCTACTGGTGGTCCCAGTGCAGAGCAACAATAGGTTTCTCAACCTGTTACTGCTGGTCCTAGTGCTGATGCTAGCACTCTTGAGGAACATAATGATGATACTTCTGAGGAAATGGTAGTAAATGAAACCCTGAAAGCACAAAAAAACAAGAGCACTGTAGTTTGACAGTGTTATGCAAAATATTTAAGGCAAAATCAAAAGGCATCAAATTTGAGGTGGGATGGAATAAGCGAGGCCAATATGTTAACCCCAACAGAGCCATATTTAGTAGCTACATTGGAATCGTCACTCAGCAATGCATGCCGATTGATTTACAGTCGTGGAACCATACTATCACCAGGCTTAATACACTAATGTGGGAAGATATTACAGTAACATTATGATATCATTTTTTTAATTTATTAAAATAAAATAAAATACTAAAAAATTGACTTACTCTTCATCATCCATTACAGAGTGAATTTATAGTAGATTCCTCATACAAGGAATATATATTAAGAGTTTCAGGAAGGATTCATAGAGGTTTCTGCACAATTTTAATGAAATATCATCTTAAAGATGCTGAAGGGAAAATCAATCCGCACCCACCTCTTATTTATGCACACTTGATATCCCAAGGAGCATGGGATGTGTTTAGCAACCATTGTGGGGAGAAGACTTTTTAGGTACATTGTGTGGGGTAATACATTGTTTGACGTTTCTTGTATTCATCACTTTGATTGAAAATTTTTTATTTATGAAACAAAAAATGAGTGCTGAAAATAAACAACGCGCAACAGAACTAGTGTACACTTACTGTAAAGCAAGTATGGGGTATGATTCACTTGAGAAAAAATTGGTACATCTTTTAAATATACCATACTACTTTTATGTGACATAAAATAACACCATAACCATGTTTCTCTATTTATATGCAGATTGATGAATTGAAATCGAAAGCCATATCCATCCCACACCATGTGCTATGGAAGGAGGCTCATGTAAATAAAGAGGGAATATTGATATATGAAAACACACAAAAAGTGTGGGAAACATGCGTAAGTATGACATAATATAAATCTGTTTTCTTTAAATCGCTATTACATAACAATGACTACTTATTTTTCTATATTTTCTATCTGACATAGTCACAGGAATCCACAACACCCATACCAGATGTAGATATACTTTCAGCAGCCTTGAAGTAGCCAGAATAATATGGCTGCGTCAGAGGTGCAGGTTTTGGGGTGACACCCCAAACATATTTTCAAAAACAAAAACAAGCATGGGATCAAAATGAAAAAATGGAAAAGTTTCAAGAAAAATTATCTATTTTTAAAGAATAATTAAAATAATAGAGAGAGATGATAACAAGTATGATGGGGGAGAGGCAAAGAGAAGAAACAACTCAACAACAACCTATGCGTGAAAATCCCGCCCCACCCACCACCAGCTTTGAGGTGAGCCATTCCCCTAAAAAACCAGACTTAGCTGAGGTAATCAATGTTTTAATAATTTTTTCTGTGATATGTGAATCACATAGACAAAAATACCTTTCATGTACTAATATTATATAGGGTGAAAATGACTATGATTTATATCTATCAACTCCCACCTATCACCTTGTAGGGAGGGATACAGTTTTCAATACGCAGAACAATATGCTACACAACAGACAACTTCAAATAGATCATTTCAGAGTGTTAATTAACTTAGCTATTGAGCTGAGTGCTGAGCTACCTGTTCCAAATGACGATAATGACATTCATATGGTTGAACAGGCTGTTGAAACATTCATCGCATGGCCAACAATTCTTGTAAAAAAACATTTCAACAAGGAGGTATCCATTTCCAATTTATTTTTTAAGCTGGACCTTTAATATTTAATGAAAAAAGGTCTGAACCGATGAATGTTATTATAGAACGAAAAAGAGAAGGGGGTGAAAAAAATATCATCTCAAAACTATCTCAAGGATAAACCAACCAATTGAAATGGTCTACTGAGATCACCTTCACCCCACCCATTCTATATCCATAGTTAATATCATTACAGGCTCATGTTGATACAATGTTGATAGACAGAAATTCTCACATAGTTGATTTTGAAAAAAATATATACAGAGAGGAAGAATCAAATTTCATTAGTGTTGAAAATGTAAATGAAATCCTCAAGTATGAATGGCTAGGTGCCTCAGTTGTAGATGAATACATGATGTATGTTTTCATGATTTGATTTTACAAAAGTTGATATACTTTGATAATTATGACTAAATACATTTCATATTTTTATCAAGCGTATATATGAAAAACAATTGAAGTGATTTCCCAATAAACACAAATTTGGACTCATTAGTCCCCACATCACCTCTTCAAAATAGGAAATAGATTCTGATAAAGAGGCTGCAATAATGTTATCCTTGCTCAAATCATTTAAAAACGAAATTAAGGATAACAAAATATTTTTAATAACAATGATGCAAGGGTAAAACTCTAAAATTTAATCATATCAACTATATATTTATTAATTTCTTTACTTATTCATTTTTGTGTTTTTAGGTAGCATTAGATGCTGATTGTAATCAATTTGGATACTCCAAAGATTTATTTTCTGTATTCAATGAATAGACATTCAAAAAACCGACCACGCATGATGGCGTTTGTTAATTTATAATACACTAGATCCAACATTTTAAAACTAAACATCTAGTTATATAATTTATATTATCTTTTAATGAGGATTATGTTATGATAGGGCAGTGCATCAATATCGTCTACTTCATGGAATGAATCTAGGGCCTAAGGATATAAACACCTAAAAGATATACAATAGGAAAAGTATCCTGGTATATATAATAATATTCCACTATCCAAACAAATATAAAAACAAATTACTTATTTTTTTCAATGTTTTTGTAGTGTCCAAAACAAACAAATAGAAAGGACTGTGGTTATTATGTTTTTAAATTTATGAAAGAGATCGTATTTCATAAAACAATAGCATCCCTGATGAGGTATTTTCGAAAATAATTATGAGTTCATTTAAAATATTGATTAATCCTTTGTGTATTTATATTTTTTCAGTACTACCATGACTGTCGTAAAAAATCTTATTCACAAGATGATATAGATGTGTTTAAAAATGAATAGACCGCATACTTGATGGAAGATTGTACACAAATAGGATGAAGTTGAATTCCTACTACTTATGTTATTCATATATGATCATTGATATCTACCTTGTTTACACTTATTGATCATATATGATCCACTTTTATTATATTTCATATCCTTAGGTTATGAAGAATGGTTTTAGAAATGATTTGTCTTTCTAGTAAAGCATAACTCATTGGAATACACTGGTCGATAGTGTTGAAGTTGAACAATGCATAGTCATTCAGTCCACTCATGAGCATCTTAAAATCTTGATGGGAACCAATATCTTGGATTTTCAATTTTCAAATTAGTTTCCCTTATATGTGGGTGGGGGTGTCTAGGAGGGAGGGGGTGTCCAGGAGTGGGGGGGGGGTGTCCAAGAGGGGGTGTGTCTAGGAGGGAGGGGGTGTCTAGGCGTGAGGGTGGGTGGGGGGTGTCCTGGAGGGAGGGGCAGTCCAGGGGCTGTCCAGGAGTGGGGGGTGTCCAAAAGGGAGGGGGTTTCTAAGAGGGGAGGGAGGGGGTGTTTCCAGAAGGGAGGGGGTGTCTAGACAAAGATCCATTCAATTCCATTCAATAATAATAATATACAATGGGTATATCACTTCTAGAGTAGCTTGAAGTGGGTCTGTAGTGAGGCATCAAAAGTTCCAACCAACCAAAAAAATTCCAAGCCCATGTAAAATCCCAAGAATTATATTCCAGTTCAATTTGAGGCTCAATATATCTTATTTAATGTCTTAAAGACCCAATATATGCATCATTTATCTTTCTCACATTAGATTTATGTGAAATTTCATTCCCATTCCTCCAATATATTTTTTATTTGGTGTTTTCCTTGATTTGTTGAACTATATCTTTTCAAAATATATATGATTTTATAATTCATATTAGTGAATGATGGTGTATGAATAATATTTATTCCATTATCAAATAGATGATGAAAATATAGTTGGATAAAGAAGGTTATTAATGGGAATACAATAAAGAACTAGGAGGGAGGGGGTGTCCAGGAGGGAGGGGTGTCCAGGAGGGAGGGGGTGTCCATGTGAAAGGGTGGGTGGGGGTGTCCAGGAGTGGGGGGGTGTCTAGGGGGTGGGAAGGGGGCTATCCAAGGAATGTTAGGGGGCTGCAAGGGGAGGGAGGGGGGTTGTCCAGGATAAGGGAGGGGGGCTGTAGGTGGAGTGGTGGGGGTGGGGGGCTATCCAGGGGTAGGGAGGGGGATGTCTAGGGGGGTTGTCTTGGGGAGGGGAGGGAGGGGGTTTTCTAGGAAGGAGGGGGTGTCCAAGAGTGGAGGGGGGTATCCAGGAGGGGAGGGGGCTGTCCAGGGGGTGAGAAGGGGGCTGTCGGGGGAAAGGTGCTGTAGGGGGGGTGTCCAGGAGGAGGGAGGGTGGCTGTAGGTGGAGTGGTGGTGGTGGTGGTGGGGGGTGTCCAGGGGTAGGGAGGGGCATTGATGTTAACCGGAGCATCGAGGTAGATCAGAAAACATGATAAAAGACTGTTTTGAGCCTTTAACTAGATCATCATGTTGCCTTTAAATAGACATTAATATATTCATTTAGTCCATCAAAGACATGACTAAAAGACCAAAAGATAAGAATGAAATTCACTCAAAATGTGTCAGTCTCCTCCATAGCTAGCATCAATAGATCATCTTCCTTTGCCTACATCTTAATCATTCTCATTGCCAATGTAAGTCACTCCCCCTCTTGTTGCGACACATTATCCATGCTACGCAACATGTTAGTGGTGTGTTTTCAGTATTTATCTTTCTCTGTCAACTCGTGTTCCCACCTTCACTGCTCTTGATCCCACTGCTGCTGGTGCAATGTGAGAGCTTCCATTTTGGATAAAATGGATTAATTCTAAAAAATTCATGGATTTATTCATCTTTTTGTAACAGAAAGGTTTATTATGACAATATGTTCATTTGGTATTACCCACTAAAATATATTATTATTACTATTACTATTGTCATTTATATACGTGCAATTTATTTTATTTCATTGTCCAAAGATATCATTTGGTTTTTTCTAGTTCAAGCTCACTATAGATTTGCAGAACAATATGTTTTTGTTCTGTCCTGGGGGCTTGTCTCGGGGAGGGGAGGTAGGGTGTTGTCCAAGAAGGAGTGGGTGTCCGGGAGTGGAGGGGGGGTGTCCAGGAGGGGGGGGGGGGCTGTCCAGGAGGGGAGGGGTCTGTCCAGGGGGTGGGAAGGGGGATATCCAGGGAAAGGGAGGGGGATGCATGGGAATAGAGGGGGGTTGTCCAGGAAGAGGGAGGGGGCTGCAGGTGGAGTGGTGGTGGTGGTGGTGGTGGGGGGGGGGTGTCAAGGGGTAGATAGGGGGATGTCTAGGGGGGGCTATCTCGGGGAGGGCAGGGAGGTGGGTTGTCTAAGAAGGAGGGGTGTCCAGGAGGGGAGGGGGGGGGGGCTGTCCAAGAGGTGGTAAGGGGGATGTCTAGGGAAAGGGAGGGGGATAAAAGGGGAGGGAGGGGGGGTTGTCTAGGAGGAGGGAGGGGGAGGGGGGATCCAGGTGGGGTGGTGGTGGTGGTGTTGGTGGTGGTGGTGGTGGGGGGGGGGTTGTCCAGGGGGGGCTACAGGGGGGGGTTGTCTAGGAGGAGGGAGGGGGGATGCAGGTGGAGTGGTGGGGGAGGGGGGGGGGGTGTCCAGGGGTAGAGAGGGGGTTGTGTAGGGGGTTATCTCAGGGAGGGGAGGGAGGGGGTTTGTCCAGGAAGAATGGGGTGTCCAGGAGGGGAGGGGGGGCAGGGACGTCTAGGGGGTGGGAAGGGGGATGTACAAGAGGTGGGAAGGGGGTTTTCCAGGGAAAGGGAGGGGGCTTCAAGGGGAGGGAGGAGGGGGTTGTCCAAGAGGAGGGAGGGGGGATGGAGGTGGAGTGGTGGGAGGGTTCTCGGGGAGGGGAGGGATGTGGGTTTTCCATGAAGGATGGGGTGTCCAGGAGGAGAGGGGGGATATCCAGGAGTGGAGGGGGGATATCCAAGAGGTGGGAAGGGGGATGTCTAGGGAAAGGGAGGGGGATGCAAGGGGAGGGAGGGGGGTTTTCCAGAAGGAGGGAGGGGGGCTGCATGTGGAGTGGCGGGAGGGGGTGGGGCTGCAAGGGGAGGGGGGTTGTCCAGGAGGATGGAGGGGGGATGCAGGTGGAGTGGTGGGAGCGGGGGGGGGGGGGGTGTCCAGGGGTTGGGAGGGGGCTTTCCAGGGGGGCTGTCTTAGGGAGGGGAGGGAGGGGGGTTGTCCAGGAAGGAGGGGGTGTCTTGGAGTGGAGGTGGGGGGGTGCTTAGGAGGGGAGGGGGCTATCCAGGGGGTGAGAAGGGGGCTGTCCAGGGAAAGGGGCTGCAAGGGGGGGAGGGGGGGTTTCCCTGGAGGAGGGAGGGGGGCTACAGGTGGAGTGGTGGGAGAGGGGGGGGGGTGCTGTCCAGGGGTAGGGAGGGGGGAATTGATGTTAACCGAAGTGTCGATGTAGATTAGAAAACACAAGAAAAGACAATTTTGAGACTTTAAAAATATCACCATGTTTCCTTTAAATAGACTTTAATATCTTCATTTAGTCCATCAAAGACATGACTAAAAGCCCAAAAGATAAGACTGAAATTCACTCAAAATGTGTCAGTCTTATCCATAGCCGGCATTAACTGGTCATCTTTTTTTGCATGCATATCAGTCATTCTCATCACCAATGTATGTCACTCCCCCTCTTATTACGACACTTTTTCCATGCTGCGCAGCATGTTAGTGGTGTGTTTTTAGTATTCATCTTACTCCATAAAATCTTGTTCCCACCTTCACTACTCTTGATCCCACTACTACTGGTGCAACGTGAGATATTTTATATTGGATACAATGGCTTAATTCTGAAAATTTCAAGGGTTTCTTCCTCTTTTTGTAACAGAAAAGTTTATTTATGACAATACATTCATTTGGTCTTACCCACTAAAATCTATTATTATTATTGTTTCTATTGTCATTGATAGATTTTCAGTTGATTTTCTTTCATGATATCATTTGGTTTTTGCTGGTTCAAGTTCACTATAAATTTGCATAAAAATATGTTTTTGTTCTGTACAAGGGGTCTGTCTCGGGGAGGGGAGGGAGGGGGGTTGTCTATGAAGGAGGGGGTGTCCGGGAGTGGGGGGAGTCTAGGAGGGGGGGGTGATGTTCTGGAGGGTAGGGGGTGTCCAGGGGGTGAGAAGGGGGCTATTTAGGGAAAGGGAGGGGGCTGCAAGGGAAGTGAGAGGGGGGGGGGGTGTCCAGGGGTAGAGAGGGGGCTGTCTAGGGGGTTATCTTGGGGAGGGGAGGGAGGGGGGGTTGTCCAGGAAGAAGGGGGTGTCCAGGAGGGGGGGATATCTAGGAGAGGAGGGGGGGGTGTCTAGAGAAAGGGAGGGGGGATGCAAGGGGAGGGGGTGGGGTTGTCCATGAGGAGGGAGGGGGGAGGGAGGCAACAAGTGGTGTGGTGGGAGGGGTGGGGGGATGAAGGGGGGGTATCTAGGAGGAGGGAGAGGGGCTGTAGGTGGAGTGATGGGATGGGGTGGGGGGGATGTCTAGGGGTAGAGAGGGGGCTGTCTAAGGGGGCTGTCTCAGGGAGGGGAGGGAGGGGGTTGTCCAGGAAGGAGGGGGTGTCTAGGAGGGGAGGGGGGGGGGGATGTCCAAGGGGTGGGAAGGGGGCTGTCCAAGAGGTGGGAAGGGGGATGTCCAGGGAAGGGGGGGATGCAAGGGGAGGGAGGGGTGTTGTCCAAAAGGAGGTAAGGGGCTACAGGTGCAGTGGTGGGAGGGGGTGTCTTGAGGAGGGAAGGGAGGGGGTTTTCCAAGGAGGGGATGTGGAGGAGGGGAGAGGGCTGTCCAGGAGAGGAGAGGGGGCTGTCCAGGAGGTGGGAAGGGGGGTGTCCAGGGAAAGGGAGGGGGATGCAAGGGGAGGGAGGGGTGTTGTCCAGGATGAGGGAGGGGGATGCAGGTGGAGTGGTGGGAGGGGGGGGGCTATCCAGGGGTAGGGAGGGGGATGCACGGGGGGGGGGGGGGGGGGGCGTTGTCCCGGAGGAGGGAGGGGGGCTGTAGGTGGAGTGGGGGGGGGGGTTCTGTCTAGGGGTAGGGATGGGGCAGTCCAGGGGGCTGTCTTGGGGAGGGGAGGGAGGGGGGTTTGTCTAATCACACTAAAGAACTAGAAGATCAAGAAAAAAGTGAACTAGTATAATCATGGCCTATCTAATTCTATAGGTTCTCATCAGGACCTCTCTAAAACTGATAAATACATTCCTTCCATACCTTCAACGGGACCTTAGATATTGTATGGGGTCCTTGGAGAGGCATAAGTGGTCAGGGTCCAAGCAGGGTTAGACCCAATGTCTGATGCGGATGCGCTAGCACTCATTCCCTTTGACCTGGAATGAGAGAGTACACTCTTAGAGGCTCCTGATATATGCAAATATTAGGTTTATAACCTATCTAGGATGGTGGTATCAGTAGGAAAATGTTAGAATTTATTCTAAAATTGAATACTCCTATTAAATTTAATAGACCATCATGTATATGTCATATTGTATAACCTATGGAGATTCCTCCTTTTTTATTTTCAATAACTAAAACCTTTTGGATTCCATTTTTTTGCTGACATTTATTCCTCTTCTTTTCTCATCCATGTAATCTTAACCAAAAAATATTTATAAGTCAATGAATCATGTTGATCCTCTTCTAAAATATTAATTCAATCCAAGGAAATATGGACTTGTAAAGGTTGTAACAGGTAACAATTGACATTTTATTAATGTATTCTTTCATATTAATGTTTAATTTATTTCATTATTATATTACTAACATAATATTTATTTTCTTATATAGGTGAAATCTTTTTCTTGTCTTCGAGTGCTTTATTCGGCAACTAATACCATGTAAGACAATTTTTTAGAGCGGATCATGGATGAAAAAAGGATGAATCGTCAATGTTTTTAACTGTTTGTTGGATAATTGTAATTGTAACCAAATTAAACATTGTTTGAAATGTATATAGCAGTGCGTTTTTTTTTGTATTAATGAATTCAAGTAAATGTATATAGCATTTTTGTTCTTCTATGCTTTGTGTATAGGTGTTGTTTGTGCTTCTGTGTGTGCAGGTGTTGTCTCAGGTGTGCATGTTCTATGATGGTGTTGGGTTTGCATAGGAAATTTGGCCTTTATCAGCACTAATTAAGCGCTGATAAATGTCTAATATATCAGCACTCAAAACAGTGCTGATAAAGGTGGTATTTATCAGTGCTATTTTTAGCGCTGATATATTATCCATTTATTCCCGCTAAAAATAGTGCTGATAAAGGGGACCACCCCTTTATCTTCGCCATGATTAATAACACTTTTTTAGCACTGTTAAAGGCAGTTTTTAGTGCTATTAAAAGTCCTATTTGTAGTAGTGACTCCAAGTTGTTGAGAAGAATTTGGAAATTGTAAACATGTAAGACTTGAGAAACTAGAGAAAATGAAAAATGTAAAGTCTATTTTTTCTCATATTAAAGTAGTTAAAATTAATCCAATGAATTATATAAATATTCGTAAGAATAATGTGGAATTTAAAGTGGGATATAATATTTTATGGAATGTGTCTCTATGGAAGAATATCTTATGGTTATCTAAGAAGGGAAAACTAAACCCAAGGCACCACATAACTTTATGAATTTTAGAATGCATTGGAATTAAGTATTACTATTTTTAAAAACTATCAATTTATAGTAAAATGTATTAAATTTTCCATATATCATTATTACAGATTTACATTTGAGACCCAAAACTTGTGATCACCTTTGATAAAAGAAAATTAGAATAAGATCTATCATAAAATAAAGATCCTATAAATATTCCTAATAAAAGAGAGTATGTTATGAGGAATTAGAACACTCAACTGGTAATGGTATTTGGGAGAAATCAAAATGGTGGAGGAAATATGGAAACTAGAGGATTTTATAATGAAAAACTACCTTCATTTGTTTAGAAGGTAACATTCATGATAATGTTGAGGGAAAAAGTTTTATAGGATGTAATTGTTTAACAGTTGATAATGATTTATATAAATGGAAAATTCTATTTCAATAAAACTATAATATGATGAATATTTTATGATTTCATAGAAAAAATTCCAATTTTATAGGATGAATATATATTTTGAACATACTTGGTCTAAATTAGGAAAGAACAATTTTTTTTCAAATTTTACCATATAAATAAGATTTTATGCATATTAAAATTTAATAAATTTACAATTCAATATTTTATTTATAATAATTTCTAATAATATGAATAATTAGAAATTTATTTACAATAAAGAAATAGTTTTTGAATGTTGTTTGTTTTTCATGAAAGAGTTTTCATTTAGAAAGGAATAATTACAATCTATTTCCGTTAATTAACATAATATGTAATAATGAGTGATTTAAATTGGATATATTAGTATTATATCTACATGTATAAATTTATATTCATATAATGATCATGTAATATAATATAGTTTACATAATATCATCTTATTCGTGAAAAGTAAATTTTATGGAAAATTGGCTTTGAAAACGAATTGTGGGTTTTTGTAAATGTAAGTAATCATAAAGTATATGGAAATAGAATTTTTAGAAATTGTATATTTTTATGTCATGGATGATTTTAATGAACTTAATTTCACTAAAATATATTATTTATCAATTTTTGAGGTATATTGGGTGAGATTTGAAATCCATTATTGAATAGTTTTGTGTAATTACAAAAATTACAGCCCTCATCAAAAAATAAAGGGGAACTACCCCCCTAACATCTTGAAAATTATCATAATATTTGGTTCAACAAAAACCTACCAAAATCTAACAAAAAAGAATTATCTACATTATAGAGACTATATTATTCCCAATAATCTATCTTGAGTGTCCTTTAGAAGAGATCCAAAGGAGGTTTCCCAAAGAGAATGTAATCCTCTTAAATTAGTTCATTATTTGTCATTATTATTTGAAAACATTAAGGTATTTTTGTAATAAATAAAATATAATAACACCAATATATCACATACACATAAATGATATTATGTTTATGAAATAATATTTATCAGTCCCCTACTCCATCAAATTATAAATAAATGCATCACTCATATGTATGACGGATTATACCCTCTCAAACTGATGTAATTTTTTTTCTATCATAGAATCACATTAAAATTCATAATAATGCATATAATTATTATATATGATAAATTTAAAATGATATAAATTTATGATATATAATATTACATTCACTTATTTACCCTTTTTTCCATTATAGAAGTTGTATTCTCGCTCGTGTGTATGTACAACCTACCATACCCACCCAGTGATTTGATTAAATTTCCATATCCAAATGTAATTATTTGTTACAAAAATTTATTTAATTTTTAAATTTTATATTAAAAAAATTAATATCATTTGCTATATGATGTATTTATGTCTCATGTACAGTAATTAGAACATCTATGACAATTCACACAAGAGAAAAAAAATGAAATTAGAACATAAATTAATAGTAATATTAAATAATTATTCAAAAAAGTGTGGTAATGTTTTATAATAGAATAATATATGATATAATAAAAAGCAATTTTGTTCTAGTGATAGTTCAATAAATTCACAAAACCATTCTACAGGTGATAGATTCACAACCAACTAAGGGGAAGCGTTATGTATGGGATTTCCTCTCAATTTCGATTTCATTAGGACATATTTGTTAATATAAACCATTTCACATTTATGAGGTGTATATAAAAACCCATTGTTTTAATTAAAATCAATATATATTTATTGAAAATTTATAATTTATAATTTTTTTTATTTTCTTACAATTTCAATGTTACTAAATATATATGATACTATTTAAAATTTCTCTTTCTTTTGGGTTTTATTTTATATTCATTGAAGGAAACATATGAATTATCATTAAATTGTTCTAATAATTTACATATCCCATATATATTTATGTACTTTTTATATGTACTTCAATATTTTATTCTCATTGTGACTTTATTAATGAAATGATTTTTTTAATGAATAAATAAACTTATTTTATGTTTTTATTTGGATATATTTGTCTTCAATTAACTATATCTTAAAAAATTGTTTTAAACAAATAATTTTATGTAATCAAATGATTTATTATGGTAATTGTTTTATTATCATATTCATTTAGAAATGGTTTTAAATTAATCTTAATACTAATTTTCAAAGGGGATGTTTTCCAAAAAATATCAAGAGCAATGTTTTTTTAACATATAAGACGATGATAAAATTTCATGTTGTTGTAATAGTTTTAGGAAGTGTAGATTCTTTTACACATGTTCAATGGACGCATAATGAACATTAATTTATATTATTTTATATTAAAATTTCACTTCCATCCCATTTATTCTTTCGATGTGCATGGATTATTTTTAAAAAATTAATATTCCTAATAACCTGATGGGCACCTCTCATCTCTAAATTAATTTTTTATTGTTGAATTTTTATTGATTAAATAACTTTATTTTGATAATTTTTCATTGAACATTTAATTTCTAAAAAATATACATATTAATTAAAAATTAGATATTATTATTTCTTAAACTATATAACATTTTTACATATGGTGTTTACTTTTAAATCCATTGGATTAATTGTGGAAATATTGATAAATATATATCCATTAATCAATATTGATACTTGTTGATCAATAATTTATTTATCAATTAAATTAGTAATTTGATATAAAATGAATGTTTTTGACAATCAGTGATAAGTGGGAACCAGGTTTATATAGCCCCTCATTGCTCAATAGTTATTAGGAGAAATATTACTTGGTAAAATTAAATGGGGTTTCATCAATAGTTTTAAACTATCATGTGAAAGGAAATAAATGTATATTTATCATGATTTATAAGATAATTACATTAAATATTAATAATTTTATCCATTTAAAATACATTTATTATTATACAGGAGCTGAATTCATTGATACTATCCCTGGATTCATATTTTTCTCATGTTATTGATTCAATGTCATGTGATTTCAATTATTTATCATCCCATGTTTATTATTCCTTATCTAAGCTTGATATTAATGTAATTTATTATATTTAATGTGAGTTATATTAAATAAATTTTAATGTTGATTATTCCTTATTGATTAATGATAGATTCCATTATACATAACCCCTATTGAGTATTTGAAATCAATATTATTTTGATTCTTTTACCTAAGATATGATGAAGAAATTATTGAATGAATTCAAGTATTCTAAATCTTTTCAATTATTATGATTTATATTTTTTTCAATATTTAATATGGTTATCATGTTTTTACATGTGTCTCCAAGTATAGTAAAGTAATCATTGATTTGGGATTTGACCCCTTGTAAATATGAAAGTGGAATAAAGTGGACACATGCTTTGGGTTATCGGATTTGGGGTAGTTATATTATTTCTATAAATATTTGGAAATTATATTTGATAAATAGGATATTATTTTGAAAATAATCATATAAATGTTTTCATAGGGTATTTTTTTGGGATTTTTCTATAAACATTGATTTTATAGTGAATATTTACAAATAGAAACTTTTAATGAAATTTATAAATTTTATTTAATAATTTAAAGAGTTAAATATAGTTTTAAAATAGTTTCAATGTAATATTTGATATCTTATATTATGAATAGTTAAATTATGTCAACTCGAATCACTTTTATGGATTAATTTAGTATAAAAACATTTTTATACATAGAATGGAGTATTTCTAAAACACTCTTTATTCATTTTATTTTAAATTATTCTATTAAATAAATTTCATCCACATATATTAATGTAATCATTGTAAATTTATTTAATATTTATAGTTCTTTTTAAAATATTTCGTAAATAGGAAAATTTATTTTTTTCATTGTGAATACTGAATTCAGAAAATATTAAATGCCTCCATAAGGGTAAAACAGGTAAATAGGGTTAAAAAATTGTTTACATGGCTTTAAAAATTACCTGAAAAATTTCCTCTAACCTAATGGATGAGTTGATTTTGTTCATGATAACCCATGTATATAATATATGGCCAGCTATTTTAATTTTTCTTTGATTATGAACTTGATATTAATTTACGAAAGTATTTAATACTAAATGTCAAAATCTTAGCATTAATATTTGTTAAATTTTTACATAAGGATAAAATAATTCATGTTTTTTATAAATCATTATATGAAATATGGATACTTTTTTATCACATTTACTTATTTTTAATGCTTAATGATTGAATAATTATAATAAATTCTTATGCAATGTTGTCAATGTAATTACTAAATTAATAGGAAAATAAAATAAATGAGTAATATTATTAAATTACATAAAATTTTGAATAATTATTATGATACAATAATTATATATGTTTAAATATCATATTAAAGTGGTGAAAAATGTTTTAATTCAAACTCCATTGATTTAATGTAATTTTAAATGTGTTATTAAATGAATAGTTTGAAAATTTTCATTAATGAAATATTATAATAAGTAATCTCTTATTTTATGTTTTTACATCATCAAAAATACTATATTAATCCATTATAGTCGTTTATGGTTTAAATAATAATTCATAGTAATATTATGATTCATTTATCCTCTTAAGGTCACATTTATAACTCTTAAAAGACATAAATCATTGATTTTTTGATAATTATAAAAAGGGTCAATTGGTTGTTAAAACTAATAGATAAGAGAAAAAACATCACCTAATAGTATAGAAATATTATTAAACTAATGTATATAAAATTACCTAATCTTGTATTTTAAAATAAAATTTTGATTCACATTATTAAAAATTAATTTATATTAATTTAATACATTTATTAATTTGAAGAATGACCCTCCCCTTACTTATAGAAGGGAACTACTTCCCCTATATCCCTCACACATTTTGATCACATCATCTCATAACATCACTACCACAACTCCTTTCTATATACCTTACACACATCCTATATACTTTTTCCTTGAAACATTACCATCATTTCGAGGCATAAGGTGTTATCAAAATATATTTTCTCAACCAATAAGTATAACACTAAAAAGTTATTTTTATATTTTATTCCTTATTATATATATTCTAAAAATAATGAATAATTAATAAAGAAATCAATAAATTATCTTTAATATAATTAATTTTAATTATTATAATGGAATAATAATTTTCCACCATCTTCTCATCCATTGAAAAATGATAATGTCTCTTTTCCCTACATATGAACTACCACCTCCCTAAAGAAATGTTATTCAATTTTATCTTTGTTTTAAATGGATAATAACAAAGATATAATTAATTAAAATATATTAAATGTATGATATAATAAATATTCAATAAAAGTTATTTATATTTTATATTTATTCACTTCCTTCTTCCAATAAGTGAAAATAGTGTACAAGTATATATAGGACATGCCATATCCATAATTGGTGTAATTAATTTTTTTATCTAAAATTTATAGATGAATATTAATATATATATATATAATAAGATATTTATATCATTATTATAATAATTTTGATGATGAAACCACAATAAATGTATAAGGATGAGGATTTTCAAATAGAAATATTTTTTAGGATGAGGCAGTTATCACCTAAAAAAGTGGTTTTAATATCAAATTTTTGATAAATAGGTGATAATATTATATAATTATATAATATATTGTATGATATATTTTATAATTTCTCCAAAATATATGTTTAATAAAACTATATTTATTATACTGATGGTTTGGATTCATATGAATAATTAAAAGACTAGATGTAAGATATTTACATCTCAATCAAATTTAATTCAAGATTGTTTATACATGAACATCCATTGAGGAAATTATATAATTTTTATCTAATAAATGTCATTAATATTTCTTATTTTATGGATATTTATAGTAAATACTTACATTATGTTCACTTTCCCACTTTATGTACTTATGATAGTGATATATATTTTTAAAAGAAAACTGGCTTTATTTCTATCTTCTATGAAAAGTATATTTTCTTCCATGTCTATGTTTTCAAAACATATTTTCAAGAATTTTTGTACTATTAAACAGTGATTTTTTAAATCTACTTTCAATTATATTTAACTTATTTAAATAAATTTTAGAATAATTAAATTTTCATTTTCTAAACGTTGTACTTTTAACTTTTTACGAAAAATGTGAATCATGTTTATGTTTTAATATATAGGGAATGAACCTAAATTCCCATCAGCAAGATAACTCAATTATTTGATTCTTATCTAATATTATTATAATGATATATTCAAATAATATTTTTCCATAATGTTTTTATAATTTTTATTTTGATGATGTAATTTTAAAATGAAATGGGTATATTCCATAGGAAATATTAAAGTGATCATTTAAATGGAATTTTTTTAATGATACATACTTGTTGTTAATAAGGATTTATTAGTGATATGACCCAATGATATCAACCTTATAATTTATATGGATGGTTTATTATTATGATTATATTAATTTTATGTCATGCTTTTAGTTTCCATAGGGGTTTTAATGATGAAATGAGTAAATATCTATAAAATCCATTTTATTTACATAGGTTACGGAATCATGACATGATAAATGATTTATGATATTTTTGAACACATATATATATTTTTATTTATGGGATTTGTGGTCACAAAATTTTATATCCCTCCAATGTATTTGGTAATTTTATATATCCCATTATATAATTTTAGGGAAGAATTTAATGTGGTTGACTAACTATGGGAAACAGGTTGATGTGATTTATCTACAATAGGAAACTGAGGATGATTATTGATACTTTATGATAAGGAAAATATGATATGATGTCATATCCACTATTAATTTAAGGTCATAGAATCAAACCTTACCATTTGAAATAGTTTCAATGACTATGATAGTGGCACACCATTATGTTTTTAATTTGATATAAAATTATTGTTCATCATTTTTTATGATATTCAATCTTATGAATCATGTATTTTGAAAAGATAATGTTTAATTAACTGAATCATTTTTTTGATATATGAAATATAGTATATGAAATTTTTTTGTTATGTATATGATATCAAAACCTTATCCTTATCATATTAATTCATATAATCATTGAATGATATCTCCCATGATTACCCATACTAGGCTTCTATGTTTAATCATTATAATGTTTCCCTTCATCAGGTTATGATTAATGGTTTTGTGATGGGTATATTCTAAAAATTATATATAGGGAGGAAAAATATGATAGATAATGATGAATATACCTACATAAGATCTTCATGTAATTACTCTCTAAAGAAACTAATACTTTTGGGTTTTTACGTGGATCATAATATTATATATTGAATATTCATCTAACATAATTAAATATTTATTTATGAAATTCCTGGTCCCCTATAGTTTTTATCATTGATGTGCTTAGTTAATACTTGGAGATTTTGGTAGATAACATTAGTGGAAAACCAGTGAAGAAGTTTATATATAGGACAACATAATATTTTTTTTGGTAAGGACCATGTATAACTTTGGACAAACCTAAGTACCCATAGATTAAGGTGATGGTTTTATGATTTTGATATCAAATAAATGATATTTTAAAATTATATGATAGAATTACCTTATTAATATTTCTATATTATTATTTTATTCTGTTTTTTATTTAATAGAATAGAAACAAGACATCGTTCTAGTAATGAATGTGACTTGAAATGAAAATATTTTCCCCACATAATCCAAATATTATAATTAATGGAATGAAAACTCTTTTTTCAATTCTCAAGATATACTTTCAAACCATGACTCATGTTGATATTCCAAATGATAAAAATATAGAATAACATAATGTTGATTATTTTTTAGGAAATATCCTCCATATTTTAGAGGGCCTTATGATAGACTAGTTGTTCAGTGATTTATTTTCACCTTTTAGAAAATATTTATTAATCCATGGTTCATGGATAAAGAAAAAAATTTCGATATGTTTACAACTTATAAGGTGAATATCATCAATGGTGGAATATTATTAAAAATATTTGAATAAGAAAAAATTTAATCTATGAAATGTCATGAGTTAAAGAGGATATTTTTTAGTAAATACATTAAATTTATTCATTATAAAAATATTGAGAATGAATATTTTGATATTTTGAAGATGGATAATCAATGAAATTGTACCTATGAAGAATATTTTTCATTAAATTAAAGTTATTATTATTCTTTAATCATCATACCTAAAATAAAAATAACCTATTATCTGGTAACATAAAACAATGTTTCTGAATGTAAATATATATAAGATAGATTACATGCTATCAAGATTTTTTTATTTATATTCAATGTAGAAATATAAGTTGGAAATTACCCCAATTCCCATGTTTTTGAAAACGAAATGGATCGTGAAGTATCATGAAAAGTAAAATAAACCTTATGTTAGAATGAAATTATAACCATTATTCCATAAATAAGGGATAAAACATCAATGTTATTGATTTAATGGATATGGGAGGTTCTTTAAATGTGGAATGGTGGGTCATAAATATAATGAATATAGATTATTGATGAAGAATAATGTTGATAGAATGGAGGAAATGGAGATTCAAACTAACGCACTATTCATTATCTAATGCTTGAAAACTACAGTGTTTGGGTATTGCATCAACCAAATTACATGTGTGAAGGTTTTTGAAGAATATAGTAATGAAAAACTTGATAAGTCTAATGAAAAATGTAAATCTCATGTGATCACGACTATAGATGTGGGATATGATAATAATGAGTATAAAGGTACACTTATCATCCACTTTATAAAAAATAGTTTTTTATTTTATTTTCATTCAACACACTCTGGTATATCTATAGAATTTGATAAGGTTTTTGAATTTCCACCACAATGATTCGATGCTTAGTTGGTGTTGAAAACTCATAAGGGCATGATGGTCACATCTCAAGTCTATAGTTCCCCTTTAATTGAATTTTGTGAGGATTTACTTCCCAAAAATACTTGTTATTCATCCATTTTTTGAATTTTTAGTATTCGTAATAATGTATTGAAATTAATTATATGTATACCTTATAAATTTTCAAGTAATGGATTCTAAATTTCAAATTTTAATTAACCTAATTTTTTTATCAATGCGATAATGAATAAAAAAACCAAATGTAAATTACTTCTATCAAGAGGGTTTAAATTCCAATACATGAAGTGAGTCTATCCTAGATGGATGGAGATAAACTTGATATTAGTGATATTAATGTTTTATAAGTTTTTTGTCTATTTATTTCTTTAAAAACTGAATTTTGTTCCTCTAAATCATGAAGTTTATTTTTTAATAACACTCACACATGTTTTTAGAACTATTAATAATACTCCTTAAATAATTAAACTATTTTTTTGTTAGAATTTAAGAATCATCTCTTGGAGAATCATGATATTGTATTCATACACCCAATTGTTTATCAATTTAGTTCACCTAAATTTTTTTAATGAGAAAAATGGGTCAATATATTATTTGGATGAATACTAGGAATATAAAAAGGTAAAAATAAAGTAAATATATCATCTATAATATATCAATGATTTGTTTGATCAATTAGGATAAATTCAATATTTTACTATGATTGATTTTTACAATGGATATTCATTAATTAGTGGTTAAGAATGAGGGTTTACCCATGATAAAATTCTATATATAGTATGTGTATTATGAATTTTTAGTTATTACATTTAGACTTACTAATGAATATTCTATGATTATTGATTTAATGACTAGATTCCTCAAATATTACCATAACCAGTTTTTGGTTTTCTTTATAGGTGATATTCATGTATAATTAAATAGATAAGAATAGAATAAATATCATTTCATAATTGTATTTAATACCTAGGGGACAAAGAATCTACATGCAATGTTTACGAAGTGTAAAATTTTCCTTCAGAAACTTTCATTCAAGAGGCATATAACTTCTAGTGAGCGTATATTGGGGGATCATTCAAAGATAGATGTTTTTTATAAACATCATAGACTAACGATGGTAATTGAAATCCATATATTATTTGGTTAGTTAAATAATACATGGTTTTTTTATTTATTTCTAATGACTATCTTATCCACTACCCTAATTAACATGGAAGAGGTTTGTGTTATTATGAATTGATGAAGGAATAGAAAATAAGGTTGGTCAATTAAAATATGATGACACATAATTTGAGTGGAGAATGGTTTTTGATCTATAGTGATGCATCAATAAATGAAATGGTATGTTTCAACATATAAAATGAAATAGTAATATCAAATACCTCACTCTAATTGATCATACATGAGAAAATAACCCAACTTTTGATTTGGAATTATCTGTATTAATTACTACATTGAACATGTTTAGGAATTATTTTAATGGTTAATGGTGTAACATATATATAGATTATTAAAATTAAAAGTATATATTCACATATTTTTAATATATGATAAATAATATTTATGGGATTTAGCAAACACTTTGATTTTTCAATACATTAACACATTAGTAAGGTGAATATTTTGGTCGATGGTCTTTATTGAAAATGACAATGCCTGTTTGACCTTAATGAGTATTGAATTAAATCTAATACTTATTGAATTTTTAGAATATGGAATATGAAATCTAGAAGAAAGGGGATATATTTTATCTTATTCATATGAATTTTCAACCATCAATCCATGTGAAGATTAAATTTTTTCAAAAGGATGATGTAGAGATATAGAATAATGTGAGATGTACTTTAGAGTTCAACCATGATTGTGATGCAATAATCAGGGTTATGAAATGATTGTATATACCATCCTAACAAGAAATTATTTAGGATAAATTAGATCATTCTCAGAGTTCATTCTTTATTCATCCTAGATGTTAAATGATGTATAAAGATTTGATAGAAAATTTCTTACAAGAAAACATAATATAGGATATTAATGATTATTATTTTTGAGGAATATTATTTCACCAAGTAAAGGTTGAGAGATATAAATCTATATGGATTCTACAATAATTTCCTATACCTAAATTGAAATGTGAAAGAACTAAAATGGGTTTATTCATCAAACTCCACAAATATATAAAGAGAAAAATGGTATTTGGGTTGTAGTTGATCCCTTTATAAAGATATATCACTTCATTTCCATCAGAGAAGATTTATCTATTGACCAAAATTATAGGTTTTAAGTAAGTGGTTACATTTCATGGTGTAACATATTATATTATATCTGAAGGGAATTTTAGGATTAGCTCAATGTTGTGTTAAAGTATTTAATATGACCAGGGTAAAAAGTTGTGATTCTATTCAACATATCATCCATAGATAAATTATCAATATAATAGGTCTATTCAAACACTCTATTACATGTTGTGGGAAATTAGTATAGATTTCAATGGTGTTTTGGATCAACACATTACTTTGGTAGAATTATCATACAAAAAATTATTTCACTAAATAATTCAAATGTATGCGTGGGAGAGCCTCTATGGTAGGATGTGTAGGACTCAAATAGAATGGTTAATATTATAGAAATTAGGCTATTGGGTCCAAATCCTAATTAAGAAGAGATAAGAAAGTTTAGATAAATTATGTATCATATAAGAGAATCTCAATGTAAATAAAGATGTTTTAATAATAATCATTGGAAATATATAGAGTTCCGAACTAGTGAAAAGTAATTGATATGAATATCTCACTATAATGTGTATATGATATTAATAAATAATTTATATAAGATCACTACATATACCAGTACATTTTAAAATTTTGAACTTCTATGGATATAAGACTATCATCTAGAACATCAACTCAATCTCTCTCAAGTTTATGATGTTTTCCTTTTATATCTCATGAGAATGTATATACCTAATTTTGTACATGTACTGAACTCGGAGGATATACAACAGGATCATGATTCTTTTACAGGGAAAACCCAGTGGAGATTCTAGATAATAGATAAATATTAATAAGAAATAAGACCACTAACCTTGTCATTGGTTTATAGAGAAACCCTAAATTAGAGGGTTCTATATAGAAAATTGAGTATTTCATGATGTAAATGTATAATCAAATACTTTTATTAGTGTGATGGAATTTTTAGGGTGAATTTATTTAATATGGTAGGGGTGGTATTGATGTAACACCTCTAGATTTTATGATATATTAATAAATGTTATTTCATTTAAAGCTTACATTACATGAAATTATGTGTCTAAATGAGAGTTAATACAATATACAACTATAACCAATGTGTTATATTTTCATAATTAATATTAATATTTTTTTTATCAAAATAAGTATTAAAATTTTAAAAAATAATAATATAATTTTAGTAATATCATTATCTATTTTAAAATTTGTTTTTGACTAAAAATTGTTTCTATTTTCTATCACATGATAATAAAAATATTTTATGGAAAATTTAAAAATTAGACTTGATAAAATATATATCATTTTTAGATAATCATATCAAAATTATCATTGGGTGAATTTATGAGATTCTTCTCAGAATATTAATTTTCTAGTGAACAATGAATAAAATTGATTTTCAATGAAATTTGACCATTTTTAAAAAAGATTTACAATGTTGAATTTAGACTGATATTTTATTCAGTGTAAAATTAAATCATCATTATTTTTGATATTCCAATTTAGTTCATTGTAATCAATTTCATTAATTAATTTTGTATAAAATATTTTTTTTACATAAAATGTAAATTATTTGAAAAAATATATTTTTTGATGCTTTTCTCCAAAATTTGTCTCAATTTAATTCCTACCAATTAATTATTTGAATATAAAAAATATTACTAACTGTTAATAATTAGGAATCATAAAAATTGTAAAAAGGTGTCTTTTAGTTTTTTTATGAATATTTTCCATGTTAAATATTTTTCATCTCCCTATGGGTAAAAATGGGTAATATTGGGTTTTTTTTTGATAATGCAATAAAATTTAACCAAAAAATTATCTATGCTATTGGATCAGTGGAATATATTAATTTTAATTCATCTATCTAATATATGGAAACTAATTTACATTTTTTATTTTATTATGACATTTATATTGAATTTTGAATGAAAGAAATAAGAAATACAACTCTAATGAATTTAATATAGATAAATTATTTATAGAAGGATAAGAAAAGGACAAATTTAGTTCTATACATATATTATAAATATAAAATAGTTTTCTTAATTATGGAATTATATTTAAAATTCTTAGTGATTGAATAACTACTTTAAAGGATTATGAAGGATGTATTTTTTCAATTAATTGAAAAATTATAGTACTGATTTGAAAAATAATAAAATATATACAATACATATGAATTATTGTTTTTCAAAAAAAAATTATAGACAACTATAAAATATTATTGATTTTCTAAAGTTTTAGACTTAAAATCAATTTTTATTATTTTTTTTTCAAATTCAAATTAAATAAAATTTTCCAAAAATGACATTAATTATATTTTAGAATAAATAAGTATTAATTTAATGATTTCAAATTTATCAAATTTTTATCATTATTGATGTGAATTAGATATAGTTGACATTATCAACCATTTTACAATTATGAGTCACCTACCCTTTTATGGTGATATTTATAACCCTAAAATAGTAGACAAAATGGATAAATTGGTAACTTCTAAAGGTGATAACAAGGCCTTAAAAATAAGAAAAAAGGTAGAAATCATCAGATGACATTTTATAAATAATATTGGTTGGAATTATATTTACATATACTCATACTATATTCTAAATATATCACATTATATTCACTTTATTATAACAATATATTTTATATTTATTTAATATATTATGTAAAAGGTGCCCCTCCCCTCACTTATAAAATGTCATTTCTACTCCACTCTCTCTAATTTTTCTAATAATTTTAGAAATAAAAGATCAAAGTCAACTTGATAATTATTGAGAAGTGAAAATAACATGGCCTGAACTAAATAATTAATTGGATATGATCATCCACAACCTATAATTATAACATCAAATATTCCTTAACCATATCCTAGATCTTTGTTTGATGTGAGAATACCATCCTATCAAGGCTTATAGTATAAGAAAAAAATTTCTCCCAATGAAGAGGTATTATACTTAATTAAGAATTTTCAATTATATTATTTATTATAGCTCCAAATATATATGATATCAATTCTAATGTAATAACTTTTTTATATTCAATATAAGGAATTGTTTTTATAATGATTGAATAACTATTATCTACCTTATTCCCAAAATTTGGAAATATATAATGTCACTAATCTATACATGTGGAATCCCTTCTTAACAAGAAATATGATTAATTTTTCACATATGTATTACATAGATGGTAATAATGGTATAATTAATTAACATACATGATTTATGTGATGTAATAATTATTATTTAAATGTTAATTATTTTTAATTTTTTATATCTTTTGAAAAGATAAATCAATGTTCATTTATATGTATGGCCTACTAGCTCCATGAATAATGTAATTCATATTTCTATACCTATTTATTACAAATGACTCTAAAAATATATATAACTAAAATATAAAATATGTATATTTTTATTAAAATTCAATAGAATATGTAACCATTATTAATTTATGTGCACCAGGACTGAAAAACTGAAATATGTATCGGAAATGATGTAGTTATCACATAGAATAATGATTTTAATTAGGAATTCTAAATAAATTGGTGATAAGATGGTATAAGTAAAATGATTAAACTATTATATATATTATAATGGTTATAAAATACTTGTATAATATATCTATATATATTATATTGGATTTTCAAATATAAAAAAATATAAACAATGATCTAGGATTGGGATATAACTCTAAATTATATTTTATTAGGAAATTTTTATTCTTGAATTTCCATTGAGAAAATTATATGATCATTATCTAATAAATACCATTAAAATTAATCTCATATAATTATTTCATGTTAATAATTGTTTTTGTTTCATTTTCCTCACTCAATGTACTCATAAGAGTGAATGATCATTTTCAATGAAATCAAACTTTAATTTTCTATTTAGTTAAGGATTATTTTTATTCCATGTATATGTTTTCTAAAAATGTTTTGAAGATTGTATTTATGATTATAAAATTAATTTTTGAATTTATTTTCACCCATAATTATCTTTTTTTATAAAAAAATTAAATGAAATATTCTTATCATTTTCTGAATGATTTATTTGTGAATTTTAACTGGGAATGTGAAAGGAATAATTATATGAATGGATAAGGGATGAATTGAATTTATCATTATCATGACCACTCAGTGCATTGAAGATTCCATAATAGGAATCTAGGGTTATTTCCAAAGAAAATAATTTCTATAATATTTGTAAAAAAAGTTTTTCTAAAGATATAATTGCCAAATGAAGTGGTTAATTTACTCAAGAAATAATATAATGATCTTTTAATTGGTTTTTTCAACATTGATATTATCATAATGTTAATTTTTATTTATTGGTTACATTAACATGTTATATTATCCTTATTATCCATATGTACATTTTTATTATAATATTGATATTTTTATGAGACTCATTTATTTTCAATGGGTTGTTCTATGATGAAATGTTGATGATTTTATGAAACTGATTTCATTCCATGAGTTCGGTTATGATGATATGAATATATTCCTTTGTAATTTTGGAACACATTTTTATATTTTCCATTTTGTGAATGGTGGTATAGAAATGAAATATCCCTATAATGAATTGAGTATTTTCATATATCTCATGAGTTAATAATTGGAAAAAATTGATATGTTTGACCCACTATGGGAAATAGATGGTGGTGTATAATATGTTATATAAGGGAAATAAGTTATGATTCATAATCCATAATTATTTTATTATATTTTCTATTAAAATTAACCTATGAAATGGTTTCTAATAAAATCATGGTGACCCAAATTTATTTCATGAATATTGTATAAACTTATGATTCCTGATTGTTTATGGTGTTTTCCCACTCTTACGAGTCATGTGTTTTGAAATTTTATTATTGTATGTCATGGATCATGTATATGATATTTGGGAGATATTTTATGAACATTTTATATTATATACATGATCTCATTCAATTATTCTTATATTATGGTTACATGGGATAATGAATTCATATCACTCATATTTACCATTTATTATCGATGATGCTCACCATTACTTATTCTTACATTGCCCAAGTTTTAAAGAATAGTTTTACATAGGGTATGTGAAGAAGTTTACAATATGGTAAGAACATTATAAGATATACCGAATAATGTACATAAATATTATTTCATGTATGTAGTCTCAAAATCCAAAAAACCATTATAGTTATAGAGTGGTTTGTAATGTTATATATTGAATATTCATAATTTTTTTAATATTTTTGTCTGAAAATTGTGGGGAAATATTATTTGGTAAGAAAAATATATTTATGGGACATTACTTTAATAGGGAGGAAGATTTAAAACACATTTATAGAAATAAGTATGATGGTGTATTTTGAAAAATATCCTTGATAAATAATATGATATTTCAAATAAAAATGACCTAGTGGAATATTTTTTTTTCCAGAAATTTATATTTGAAATAAAAAATATTTTTCATATAATGAATGAATATTCAAAGATAAATTTTATAAATAAATGATAATAAAATTTATTTTTCAAACAAGAAAACATAAATTGTCATGATTTTTATATAACAAAATAGGTATCAGAATGAAATTTCTACAAGTATAGATTAAAATTTGTGTCTTTTCACATTTTATTATGTTGACCAACATGGAAAACCTTAAAAATATTATTATAAAATTTAAAATGAAAAGGAGAAAAAAATGACCTGAAATATTGGGTAAAATATAGGGATATATGAAAGAGAATACAATGAAGTTGAGTTGGGAATATAGGAGGTTCTATAATGGGAGGAAGATATTGGGGATGCTTCCCATTGAAGAAATACATATTGTAAAATATGTGTCAAGGGGAAATGAAATATTTATGGGTCATGAAAAAAGGGTGAATATAAAATGAAACTGAGTAAGTATTTTGGAAAGGATACAAATTTTCTAAATGGATTAACATTATTACAAAATCATTATTTGAATAAACGGTTATCATGAGAAACCTTAATGGATTTAGTAATACGTAGATCAAAACCACAACCATCATTAGTATATTTTGAATTTGTGGATAATTATTTCTACTATAGGATATGGATCTCCAATCCTCCTTATTATTGTAAAAAATATTCATTGAAATGTAATCTCACAAGAGTAGTGTTATCAAAAGGAATATTAAAAAATATTTCCCAGGAAAATAAATTTAGAAAAATAACCCCTTACCATATTTCATACTTAGTCACAACGCACTATAACCTCCATTATGTCAAAAGTAATTATATTAAACTTACATTTTATAACATTGTTCATATACACTATGTTAACACCCTGTCCTAGGAGCCACTAAACTGGTTCCTCGAGCCGGACCACCACATGATGTCAGGTGTGCCTCATCAGATACTAGAAGATATCGACTAGAAGTGGGAGCCTAATGTGGAACTATGAGATGACTATATACCAACATCATAGAGAAAAATGAAAATAAAATAACAAAATATCATATAAATCAATGTAATTGAAATGAATAATTAAAACCTTCCATTAATAACTCCACTTTACCCTCTTCATAAAATGGATCACCCCATGGGAAACCATAGGTTCAGGAAAAAAAGCCCATGGTTCCAACATGATCCATGGAAGGTCTAAGGTGTAAATATAAGGCCCAAAACCCAATTATAAATGTCATGATGACAATATCAGAAAACATTTCCTAATGAAACATACTACATACATATGTGAAATAATTAAGAATGCAATGGTTAAATATTTTAGAACACCTTACTCATCAAAAAATCAATACAAAAAAATTCCAAAACATGATGGCCTTGCCAAAGCCTATCAAATAGTTGTAAAAACCCCATGTAACCCAACAAATATCATCACTATCACCCAATATTGTCTAAAAAACAACAATAATTAATTAATTATATAAAAAAAATTATTAGTTAACCAAAACCCAATATGTCCTAATGTCGGAAAACTGATCCAGTTATCATTACACACTGAAACCAAATACAACCACTCATTTAAAACCTATGTCAAAACCTTGACTACATTTATAGACAAATAACTAATATAAGATACCATTTATATACATAATTAAATTAAATAATTTTGAAAAACCTAGGAAAATTAACCTATCTCCCATACCTTAACAAAACATATTGTAACAACATGATAAATATATATCCTTATCTAATCTATAATAGTTGGCCAAAATCCCCATGAGAAAGTGTGGAATATAGTATGATCTGATGGAATCATAAAAAAAATTATTCCAGACAACTGAAAAACTATAAGTAAGGAACGATGAGAATAAGAGAAGCCACTATATGTTAAATGTTAATTCAAAAAAGTAGATAAACTCCACCAAATAACACCTTCGATGTGGCATGAGGAAGGGAGGGAGGGAGAACCCTACACTAGTTTGTGTGTATGAGAGTTTATAAAAGGGGAAGGGTGAATTAAAATCCAAGTGGGGAAAATGGTAAAAGTACAATTTTGATGAAATTATTGGCATCTGTATGGTTTGACTACATGATTGGCCAAACTTTGTGCCAACTGTGTACACCCCTACTATCTAAAACCCATGCCCTATATGGGTAGGCCATATAGTCTTAAAAAACCTATGCCAGTTGTGTTGTCATCATACCCCCCTTTTACATCAAGGAGTGTTATTTTTTTGAAACCATCCAAAACTCGTACACCATATCTATGACCCACCTAAACCTCACATAATATTCTATTTTTTACTCACATGGATTTCAAAAAACCATGTTCAAAACATGAAACTCAATTTTCCATAGAATAAACTGAATTAAAAAAGTCCAAAGCATCAAGGTGTCACACCATTTCACATAAACCATACACACCAAACTATTCACCCTTTACAGAAAATTCAAAAACTCAAGATACATATCTTGAAGCCTCCAAATATTATCCATACACATATTACACCTAATGATAATCATTTCTCATCATAAAAAACAATTTTGAGTAATTAAAACTCTCAGAATCTCATTCTGAGTCTGAATTCTTGATTTGACTTGTCTGGTATTAAAAATTAAAATTCCTCCAGAAATTTTAAATCCATCCAAACACAAAATCTTACATCTTCCCCACCGTAATACTTCTCATCCTCATGAATCCATAATGATAATAAATTTTTACCACATATCCAATGTTTTTAACCATATTTTTTTAAAAACCTCATTTATCTTATTATATCCAAAATCCAACTAAGGAACAACCTCACAATTTCGGACATCAACTAGACAAAATTTAGATCTAATTATTGTTTTAAAAACCAAAACACTATGATGGAATTTAGATGTTTATATCCAATAAAAAAATTAATTAAGATATAATCAAATCATTAATACACCCATGGTTCTTCCCACAATAAGATGCACATATAAATAGAAAATCATGTCCCATAACAGCATTACTATTTAAGAAACTTGATAGAAACTAAAATTTCTCTCCCACCAATATCCTAAACTGGATCTTGACAACATATACCTCAAAAACAACCAAAATTACAATCATACTTGGAATAATTACTCATCTTTAAACCCCAATCAATAAGAATGCATTCCCACCACACATACCTGAACTAAGAACATATATTATTTCCCTTGAAATACCAACTAAAACCTGAAACACACCAGTCCTATAATAAATGGCACAAAAATTGTAAATTATATCCTTCTGCACCACATGGTGCATTAACCCCATCCAAACTATCCTCAGATGACCCATTCCAAAAACATTAAACACTAACTACCGACCGGTTAACATCTCATCTGACCACTATTCACTCACAATCAGATTCTTTAAAAAACCACCCAGCATACCCACTAGTTCCCATACTTGAGTTAAAAAATAAAACCAAACCTATATCCCCTTACTAGAATAAGATAATGAAACTTATAGTATTTTATTACATATGGTCTATTGATGAAGCTCAAATTTTCATATATTTTATACTGTAAAACATTGTTTATAATCCCACAAAAGTGTTATTGAATGGGTAATTATCATGTTTTTAGGTTTTAGTGTTATTTTGAACCCAAATGTGAAAAACGACTAATTCTGGATTTTTGACAGAATTTTACGTCAGGGGTATTTTGGTCATTTCCGGAAAAATAAAATTCCAAATTTTCTAATTAAATTTTTTTTAGAATCACTATTTTATTTCCTTCATTTTTGTCTTCTGGACTAGGAGCTGATTCGGTCATCTAAAGGGTCTAAAAAATCATTGAAGATTGGAATTTTTTTGGGCGGGCAGCATGGACCCACCCAACGTAACGGATATCAAACGCGGCCTAAACATATCCAAATAATGGTTTTCCACCTGGGATACCTCTAGGACAGATAGGGACGTCTCTAAAATAAATTTAGAGGATGTTAGAGGTCATTAAGGAGGCTATTGAATGACATTAGTTTGGAGGAACCTTCCTGGATGCTTCGTCCAGAAACAGCAACCGAGAATGAGAAATTCACAACTCCTACATAAGGTTTCCAAATTATCTTAAATTTGGAGAGGAGACGGCCAAGACATTTAGCAACAACATTTATGAAGGGTGGAACGCGTGAATATGTCATTAAAGGGGTATACAACGCGTAGACATTTGAGGGACAAATTCTGCCTATAAAAGGAGGCCATCACCTCCTCCTCAAAACATCCCATTTTTTCATACATTCCTTCAAGGCACCAAGGAGGAGATCTCCACCGAGGGAGGCCGACCGCAAATCTTACACCTTTATTTTATTTTATTTATTTTCTTTATTTTTAGTTTTTAATTGTAATTTAGATTTCTAATAAATTCATGCATTGTTTTTATTTTTGTGTCCACCGATTTACCCTCTTTTCTTCCTCTCATCTTACCATCGTGAACTATAATACTCATGATCATGAGTAACTAATCTGAGGAATATCCTGAGGGAGTAATCAGGTTCTTGAACCCAAGACCATGTTTTTAATATTCTTTGAGTTGATTCTAAGGATAATTTATAGTGGGTGTAATCCTCACTATAGTTGTCTAAAGATTAACTTCTTAATCTACAACCATTTTCCCTCGATTGAGGAGGTGGATGGAAGGTGTGCTTGGCGATCGCTAAGTATACTTTTCATTCATAACCGGTGTAGAATAAGGTGTGAACACATACGATGGAGTGTGTAAACTAAGAATATTTGAAATTGGCCAATGAAGGTGCTCCCTGAATATTCTCTCGGGAGAACTTCCTTTCTTCCCTAATTACATTCTGTTTAGCATTACATGGTAATTTAGAATTAAATTTTAGTTTCTTCTGATTTATGAATTTAATTTATTTTATTAAATTACATTTATTTCATAAAATATTAAACAACAAAAAGAATTAGATTATGTGGACTAGAAGTAGTGATTTATTAACCACAAAAGCTCCTCAAGAGAACGACCTAGGTCAGCCACTGTGCTGCACTTAGTATAAATATTTTTGAGAGCGCACACGACAACGCTTCGTCAAATTGGCACCGTTTCCGGGGAGCCAAGTGGTTTTAATTCACTATTTTTATTCACATTGTGTAAATAAATTTCCTTTCATTTAAAAAAACAACAAAAAAATCATAAATTTCAAAAACTAAAAAAAATCTTCTTTGTTCATGATGTATTCAAATTATGATTATTATGCATGGACTGATCAATCTCAACTGCAAGAAAATTTTTACAATGAACTAGATGCGCAGTTTCATAGGATTAGCGATAAAGTGAAAAACTTGGAGGGACAAATAGAATTGATTGCAGAATATGTACGTGCATCCCAAGAACAACCCGAACCTGAACCGGAACCTGAACCAGAACGAGTGGTGGAAGAGATTTCACCCATCATTTTTTATGCTAAAGAACCTGAGGAGGGTGAGAAGGAGCTACTAAAAGAATTAATCACATCATCCCGCACTCAACCATTGCTCGAGGAGGTCCCAGAAGTAAACATTCCAACTGATGCACTGATGGGAGGTCAACATTTTTTGGAAGAATCTTGGAATAATTTTGTTGAAGATAACTTGAAACATGATCTTCCCATACTTAATAATGAAACATCAGACACTTTCTACCTCTCTCTTGCTTTGGAAGATAAGGAAGAAGACTCACCTGTTGAGATTGAGTTTCCAATGGTCATGCCTGAAGAGATCAATTACCAATCTGAATTACTTGAAAGGGAAGATTTCTTTATTAATTCTTCATGTTTTAATCTTATTCAAGATAAATTGTTTTCTAACATCTCTTCCTTTGAAATTTCTGATACAGCACAAATGGAGTAGACCATGGATGATATGAAAGAGACCACCCAAGTGGTGGTAATCATGGAAGAAGATCCGGAGAAGCTGGTGGTGGTGCGACTACCTCCTATACATCAACTTTTATATCACATGGAGGAGGACACCACCGAAGTTAACAGGGAGCACCCTTATCTTTTATTCCCTCCCACTTCGAAAATCAAATTTCTTCTTTATTCTTTCTCTGGGGTTGGAAACATTCAAATCTTATTTGGGGTTATCTACTTTCAGGTTTTAATCATGGACATCGGGAAAACTCACATGTGGTGGTTCATCTCAAAGAAACCACACCCACCTTTTGATTGGGGATAATCCACTAAAACTGCCTGACTAGGGGCAGTAAAAACCTAGCACCCGCTTGGGGGTCTAAACCAAGCATTATCTCTTTTCTTTTCCTTTTCTCATTCTTTTTAATTATTTTTTTCTTATTTATTTTTATTACTTTCTTGTAGTCTTAAAGTGGTTTCTTCTAGGATCTTAACTCAAGGCATCCACTTCTAAAATAATGTCAGGTTGTATCTTTCCTTCCCTTTTATTTTTTTACCTTTATATTTATATTTTGTTGAGTTGAAATAAGGGGTAGTTAAATTTAAGTGTGGGGGAGTGTCAACCTGCTTAGTTCTTCTTGTGTGATTTTCATTTTTTTTAGGATTTTTGAGATTTAATGAATATTATTATCACTTTTCACACAACAATTTATTTTGAAAGAGTTTAAATGATTTTTGAAATAATGGATTTTAAATGATTGTTGATGTGAAAACATTTTCTTGAATTGGATTATCAATCATTTGTATGAGTTTGACTGATTTTTGAAATCCATGACCATGAAACAACTGACTCAAAATATTTTTTCCAATCCTGTGAGGTATTCTAAACCACTTTTACATATTCTTCCTAATACCCACACTTTCTTGAGGGAAACATGAATATTGTGTGAGAACCAGAATTTGTGAATATTCTCTTTCGAAGCTTTGGATTTCATGGAATGTATATGAAATGATTGAGGCATCTCTTTGGCTAGCCACATTTTATCTTGAGACCCACCTTTACATTTATCCTTCGTAAGCCCTTAGATGCCATGAATTGCCTTATAGGTTTAAGCCACATTACAAGCCAATTTTTCCTTATCTACCTGCACTTTTAGTATTTTTGCATTGATATTTCAAGTTTGAGTGTGGGGGAAGGGCCTTTCGTGTGCGTTCATTGGTATGTGTATCATTTATGGGTGGTTTGAGGTGTGTGTCAATACTTTGGACAGTGGATAACAAGAGAATTGGGCATGTGTCATCATTTCGTTATGCTTTATTTGGTTCATCCATTTCTCCTAAAAAAAAGAAGAAAAAAATGGAGATGAGCTTGAATTCCTCATTATAAATTCTTTTATGACTCATGTCCCTCCCAAAAAAATCAAGGTCATGAATTGTCATTCATTCATTGTATTCAATTTTCAGCTCATCCTCCATAAAAAAAAAGAAAAAAAAATAAAGCTGTGCCTTTCTGGAGCTTTGAAAAAAAAGGAGGATAACTTAGATGATTTCATCACTTATTGGCTCATGTACCATGTCATAAAGAGGGTTGGGGTTGTTTTTCACATTTACAAGCAGTATTGAGTGAGGAATTTCCTGTGTTTTCACTTGATTTAATCATGCATTGTACTTAAAAGTTCAACCTCCTCTTTCAAGCTTGGAACATTTTTCAATTATTTTACCACCGACCCTAAGCCACAAAATCATTTGAAACTTTAATTAAATCCCTCATGATTAAATTCATTTTCATGTTTCACGCTGTGGATAAATGATAATTCTCACAAACCTATGGTGATACATGCGATTTTCAAGTATGAGTATAACTCTAGATTCAATTTCTCTTGAGTGAAGAGTGACATAAAATTCAATGTGAGGTAGGTTGTGATTGGGTCATGGATTGATTTATGAGATTGAACAAATTTTAATGATTGAAATGAAAATGATAGAATTATTATTCATAAATGAGACATGATGGAATTCTATTTTCGATAAAATCATTGATATTTTCTCATTTTTGATTGTTGTGTGGATTTTGATTTGGATGTAAGATGATTGCCCAGGAGTGCAATGTTTAAGTGTGGGGGAGTGATGAAGCTCACATTTTCATATATTTTATACTGTAAAACATTGTTTATAATCCCACAAAAGTGTTATTGAATGGGTAATTATCATGTTTTTAGGTTTTAGTGTTATTTTGAACCCAAATGCGAAAAACGACTAATTCTGGATTTTTGACAGAATTTTACGTCAGGGGTATTTTGGTCATTTCCGGAAACATAAAATTCCAAAATTTCTAATTAAATTTTTTTAGAATCCTTATTTTATTTCCTTCATTTTTGTCTTCTGGACCAGGAGCTGATTCGGTCATCTAAAGGGTCTAAAAAATCATTGAAGATTGGAATTTTTTTGGGAGGGCAGCATGGACCCACCCAACGTAACGGACATCAAACGCGGCCTACACATATCCAAATAATGTGTTTCCACCTGGGATACCTCGAGGACAGATAGGGCCATCTCTAAAATAAATTTGGAGGATGTTAGAGGTCATTAAGGAGTCTATTGAATGTCATTAGTTTGGAGGAACCTTCCTGGATGCTTCATCCAGAAACATCAACCGAGAATGTAAAATTCATAACTCCTACATAAGGTTTCAAAATTATCTGAAATTTGGAGAGGATACGACCAAGATATTTATAAACAACATTTATGAATGGTGGAACGCGTGAATATGTCATTAAAGGGGTCTACAACGCGTCAACATTTGAAGGACAAATTCTTCCTATAAAAGGAGGCCATCACCTCCTCCTCAAAACATCCCATTTTTCCATCCATTCCTTCAAGGCACCAAGGAGGAGATCTCCACCGAGGGAGGCCGGCCTCAAATATTCCACCTTTATTTTATTTTATTTATTTTATTTATTTTTAGTTTTTAATTGTAATTTAGATTTCTAATAAATTCATGCATTGTTTTTATTTTTGTGTCCACCGATTCACCCTCTTTTCTTCCTCTCATCTTACCATCGTGAACTATAATACTCATGATCATGAGTAACTAATCCGAGGAATATCCTGAGGGAGTAACCAGGTTCTTGAACCCAAGACCATGTTTTTAATATTCTTTGAGTTAATTCTAAGGATAATTTATAGTGGGTGTAATCCTCACTATGGTTGTCTAAAGATTAACTTCTTAATCTACAACCATTTTCCCTCGATTGAGGAGGTGGATGGAAGGTGTTCTTGGCGATCACTAAGTAGACTTTTCATTCATAACCGGTGTAGAATAAGGTGTGCACACATACGATGGAGTGTGTAAACTAAGAATATTTGAAATTGGCCAATGAAGGTGCTCCCTGAATATTCTCTCGGGAGAACTTCCTTTCTTCCCTAATTACATTCTGTTTAGCATTGCATGGTAATTTAGAATTAAATTTTAGTTTCTTCTGATTTATGAATTTCATTTATTTTATTAAATTACATTTATTTCATAAAATATTAAACAACAAAAAGAATTAGATTATGTGGACTAGAAGTAGTGATTTATTAACCACAAAAGCTCCTCAAGAGAACGACCTAGGTCAGCCACTGTGATGCACTTAGTATAAATATTTTTGAGAGCGCACACGACAACGCTTCGTCAAATAGTTTTGACGCACGCCTGTCGTGGGGCGTGGCAAAATCGTATTTAATTTTCCTAATGCAGCACAGTGGCTGACCAGGGTCGTCTCACTTGAGGAGCGTTACAGTCGGTTCAATCACTTATACTAATTCACTTAATCTAATTTTTATTTCTTTTTTTTATATTATTTATGAATATATATATTTTTATAGTTTTAGAAAATTTGAAATTTAAATTAAGCAATGCAATATTAAAATCTAAATGAAAATTATTACAGAATGAAATTATAAAAGAAATAACTTGGTCCTAGGGTTGGATAACATGGCTTCATTCATTATTTATTTGTTGTTTAAATTCTATTTGATAATTCATTTCGTGAAACCTCATTAATGAATTACATCCCATTGATTTATTATGTGTGTGATTTTAACATGCCTTCGACACACCAAACCACACCTCCTCCAGTAATCCAGTAGAGTAACACCTCAACCGAGAATATTATCCCTACAAGACCCGACTCCACCGTATGCCATTTCAAACCTTATGGAAACCCCAACTCCACCGTATGATGTTTTTTCCTAAGATAATGGAGGGGAAATTATTAATCAATGAAAATAAATGGAATTTAAAATAATGTCGTAGTGGACGACCGCCACACCCGTGCAATATTCTCTCCTCCACCACAAATAGATTTAAAACATTTTTTTTAATTTGAAGTGAAATAATGAATAAATTCATGAATCCTCCCCTATTTCCAAGCCTCAAGTTAGTCACTTTCCATGGATAATTGCAAAGAGATCACAATGGAAAGATGGAAGAGAGATAAGAAAAATTAAAGTTATAAGTGAAAAGGGGTGGAAGAAGAAATGAGAAACACTTTAATAAAATGATTATGAATGAATTACATAAGAAATAAAAACTAAAATAAAAATGGAAATAAAGAAATATAAATCCTAAATTTCCCTTTGGCCTCCTCTCCTTGGTGCCCCGGATGTTGTTGGGAAGGAATTGGAATGTCTTGAGGAGGAGGAGCTCTCCTCCTTTTGTATCCAGATTTCTGTCCTCCGAATATTGTCGCGTTTTGGACCCCATAAATGACCTCTTCACGCGTTGAGCCCTTATTCAATGTTGTTCAAAATTGTCTTGGACGTGTCCCCTAAAAATCACAGCAGATTTTGACAAGTGATGAATGATTTATGGCCAATTTACTCTGATAATTTATTCTGTCCAGTCAGAATCATCAAACCGCAAACCACCGTTTTGTAATGAATTAATGTCCCTGAAAATGGCCATTTAAGGCATGTCTACCTTAATTAAATGTGTTCCAAATCTTCTTATCCGTCTATAAACAAAATTTCAGCTCCATTAAAGTCGTTTTGAGCGAGTTATGGATATTTCACTGAACCTTCTTTTTTTTTTTTCTGGAAGAAATTTCCTGGAAGCTTCCTTGGTGTTCCTCAATAATCTTCAACTTCATTGAATTGTTTGGACCTCAAGATGGTCGAATCAGATCCTGGTCCAGAATACAAAGTTGAAGTAAATTAAATTATGATTCTAAAAAAATTATAATCATAAAATTTGGATTTATATTTTTTTGTAAATGACCAAAATACCCCTGTAGTGAAAATCTGTCCAAAATGCAGAATTTGGTCATTTTTGCATTTAAACTTAAAATACTTCTTAAATCCAAAATTTTTACATATAAGCTCAAAATGTTATCTTTGGATGTTTAAAACAATATAAATGCATTAAAAAATGTGCAAATTATAAGCCTTGTCAATTCCCCCACACTTAAACTATGCTTGTCCTCAAGCATAAAATCTCAACATGGAATTCAAAGGGCACCAATGTCACCAATATTTAAATTTCAAATGGAATAAAATCAAATGATTATCAATGTCCAATCAAATTTTCCAGTTCCACAAAAAATAACAATTTAATTTCCCATTTTTCAAAAAAACAATCAATTCATGCATTTGACTTTTCCCCTTTGAAAAATAATGAAGCTTCTCTTTTCATTCATTCAAGCTTCTCAATTTATAATTATTAAACATGCCAAATCATGACCTACCTCACTTTTGAATCTTTTCTCTCATCACTCATGATACAATTAATAGTGGAGTTATGCTCATATCATGAGAACATGCTCCTTACCCATAGGCTTGTAAAGTAACTACTTTCTCCACTTTGTAAAGACAAAACACACATAAAATCATGAGGACTTTCAATAAAGGTTCAAATGACTCTGTGGCTTAGGGTTGGTGGGTAAATGATTGAAATAATTTAAGGCCAGAAGTAGGAGGTTTTACTCTTAAGTACAATGCAAGATTAATCAAGTGAAAACACAAGATGAACCTCACTCAAATCCCCTTGAAATGTGAATCACAACACCACTCCCCTTTCAATGACATGGGTCATGAGTCAATAAATGATTACAAAGAATGATATCATCCAAGTTCTCCCTGTTTTTTTTGTAAAGCACTAGAAAGGCACAGCTTTAGTTTTCTTTTTTTTTGGTAAATCTCCAGAAAGGCACAACTTTATTTTGATTTTTTTCCTTTTTTTTCTTTTTTTTATGGAGAACCGGATGAAATGAAAGAAGCATAATGAAATGATGACTCATGCCCAATTTTCTAATAATACATTGCCCAAAATGATGACGCACACATTAAACCACCCAAAAGTGATACATATCCCAAGGAGCGCACACGAAAGTCCCTTCCCCCACACTCAAACTTGAAATAACCATGCAAAAATACTAAAAGTGCGGGTAGGTAAGGAAAAATTGGATTGTAATGTGGCTTAAACCTATAAGGAAATTCATGGAATCTAAAGGCTTACGAAGGATAAATGTAAAGGTGGGTCTTAGGATAAAATGTGGCTAGCCAAAGAGATGCCTCAATCATTTTAAATGTGGTTTTGTACAGTCATAGCTTTGACAAGTTTCAATACAAGTTCTAGTAGGTGGCACGTCCCAAGATCACTCAAGAAATATGCTCAAGATAAAATAGGAAATATTTGGTCTAGAAATCCTCTCAGGAATGAGAATATAATATTGGACAATCACTCATGGCATGATTAATAATAACAAATTAATTCACATGAATTTCAGAAATTTAAAGAATGTAAAATGGAAGGGAAATTTCATTTACATGAATCAATTAATTCCCTTAAATCATGAGTCCTTATTTCAATATCCTTGCTTCACTTTAATCATTTAATTATCCATTTTAATCATTCAATCTCATTAACATTGAAATCTAAAACATGGCATCACAAGATTCCTAAGAAACTCATGTCTCCTAGATAAGTTGAGTAAAACATTAATTCAAGTGAGGGTATGCAATTCTTATCATTAAATCTTAAAACATGTTTTGGACAAAAAATTTAAGGAGTTTAAAATTTAAAATTTAAAAATGAACTCCCTTTTGAAATGAAGATTCAGTCCCCTTTAACAAATTTTTGGGTCTTTCTTCTTCCATCATGATCCTACAAAAGAAAATTTCAAAATTAAGAACAAGTATCATGTCATTAAAGCTCAAAATGATAAGGAGGAAAGGGATGAATGCTAAACTACTTCTAAGAAATGACATTGAAATCTAAATTCCTATAAATCAAGGGATAAGTCTTGGTACGATCCCCCAAGTGGGCCCTGAATTTTTACTGCCTCCAGTGGGCAGTACCAGCTGTTATCCAAAGTATGATGGTGGATGTAGCTTCTTTGATTTGAACCACCACATGTGGATTTTCCCAACTTGTGCTTCATTTTCCTTGTTGAGGAGGATTCCATGTATAGAGTACACCAGATCAACCCCCTTTGCAATGGGGTATAGCTTGCATGGCGGGGGTAGGATGAAGTATGGATCCTCTTCCTTCTTCATTGCTTCTTGTGCAACATCTTCTTCTATTTCCAGTGGTTGCTTCAGATATGAAACAGCATGTGTCTCTGGTTCATCAGGAAAAGCCACTAGAATCTCTGCATGATGGGGCTCCTCCATTAGATGTTCAATGACTTCAAGGAGCTCTAGGTGTTCCTCAACAGGTGCATCTTCTTTTTCCAAATCATCCTCCAAGGCATAATATGATTCACGCAATTCTGAAAATTCAAAAAAGTTGGGAGTTATACTCAAATCAGATTCAATAAATTTAAAAGAGTTTGAGTTCAAGATTGTATCATCTCCCTGAGTCGGTTTGGCTTGAATATCTTCTTCAATAGAAAATTCCACTTGGAGTTGATCTTTAATAGATGAAGATAGATAGTCAGACTCCTCCACCTTGAATTTGTCTTCAACATCATGGATGTCTTCAATGAAATTTGGGAAGACCAGTGGCACATCCTTGTTGGCCTTGAATCTTTGAATGTCTTTTTGGAGTTCATCGGCCAAGGTCATCAAATCTTCTAGTGAGATCCATGTTGCTAATCCTTTTTCCTTTTGTTTGAGCCTTATCATTAGAGCATCAGCCCTTCGTTTGAGGGATTCCTCAGTGTAGTCGATTTCTTCTTCTGGCACCTATGAGTAATTGTTCCATGCATTTGAATTTGAGATTGAAGACATTATGGGAAATGGTTTTTTTTTATGATTTTTTTTTAAAAAAAAAACTAAAAATATTAAAAAAACTGTGAATTTAGAAAAAAGTGATTGAATTAACTACTTAGCTACCCGGAAACAGCGCCAGTTTTGACGCACGCCTGTCGTGGGGCGTGGCAAAAGCGTATTTAATTTTCCTAATGCAGCACAGTGGCTGACCAGGGTCATCTCACTTGAGGAGCGTTACAGTCGGTTCAATCACTTATACTAATTCACTTAATCTAATTTTTATTTCTTTTTTTTATATTATTTATGAATATATATATTTTTATAGTTTTAGAAAATTTGAAATTTAAATTAAGCAATGCAATATTAAAATCTAAATGCAAATTATTACAGAATGAAATTATAAAAGAAAGAACTTGGTCCTAGGGTTAGATAACATGGCTTCATTCATTATTTATTTTTTGTTTAAATTCTATTTGATAATTCATTTCGTGAAACCTCATTAATGAATTACATCCCATTGATTTATTATGTGTGTGATTTTAACATGCCTTCGACACACCAAACCACACCTCCTCCAGTAATCCAGTAGAGTAACACCTCAACCGAGAATATTATCCCTACAAGACCCGACTCCACCGTATGCCATTTCAAACCTTATGGAAACCCCAACTCCACCGTATTTTTTTTTTCCTAATATAAGGGAGGGGAAATTATTAATCAATGAAAATAAATGGAATTGAAAATAATGTCATAGTGGACGACCGCCACACCCGTGCAATATTCTCTCCTCCACCACAAATAGATTTAAAACATTTTTTTTAAATTTGAAGTGAAATAATGAATAAATTCATGAATCCTCCCCTATTTCCAAGCCTCAAGTTAGTCACTTGCCATGGAGAATTGCAAAGAGATCACAATGGAAAGATGGAAGAGAGATAAGAAAAATTAAAGTTATAAGTGAAAAGGGGTGGAAGAAGAAATGAGAAACACTTTAATAAAATGATTATGAATGAATTACATAATAAATAAAAACTAAAATAAAAAGGTAAATAAAGAAATATAAATCCTAAATGGACCTTTGGCCTCCTCTCCTTGGTGCCCCAGATGTTGTTGGGAAGGAATTGGAATGTCTTGAGGAGGAGGAGCTCTCCTCCTTTTATAGCCAGATTTCTGTCCTCCGAATGTTGTCGCGTTTTGGACCCCATAAATGACCTCTTCACGCGTTGAGACATTATTCAATGTTGTTCATAATTGTCTTGTCCGTGTCCCCTCAAAATCTCATCAGAGTTGGACAAGTGATGAATGATTTATGGCCAATTTACTCTGAGAATTTATTCTGTCCAGTCAGAATCATCAAACCAAAAACCACCGTTTTGTAATGAATTAATGTCCCTGAAAACTGCCATTTAAGGCGTGTCTCCCTTAATTAAACGTGTTCACAATCTTCTTATACGTCTATACACAAACTTTCAGCTCCATTAAAGTCGTTTTGAGCGAGTTATGGATATTTCACTGAACCTTATTTTTTCTGGAAGAAATTTCCTGGAAGTTTCCTTGGTGTTCCTCAATAATCTTCAACTTCATTGAATTGTTTGGACCTCAAGATGGTCGAATCAGATCCTGGTCCAGAAGACAAAGTTGAAGGAAATTAAATTAGGATTCTAAAAAAATTATAATCATAAAATTTGGATTTATATTTTTTTGTAAATGGCCAAAATACCCCTGTAGTGAAAATCTGTCCAAAATGCAGAATTTGGTCATTTTTGCATTTAAACTTAAAATACTTCTTAAATACAAAATTTTTACATATAAGATCAAAATGTTATCTTTGGATGTTTAAAACAATATAAATGCATTAAAAAATGTGCAAATTATAAGCCTTGTCATCTGTCATGAAACCCTTTCATGGAAACAGTCAATGGTGAACATCCCACCATATGGCTCTGTATACATCACCCCATGGTTGTAACCTCCAAGATGTCCCATATTCAACAAAAAAATATGTGAGTAGTGATGTGTATAACTAGTTATCTCCAAGAATAACCATGATAATGTCAATATATTAGGAAATTTTTTTCACTAACTAATAGTATTCTAATATTTCATCAGTGAATACCACCACAATTCTTCAATTTATAATGTCACCTCTAACTACCGGGGCATAAAAAACCCATGAAATGGCCCTGAACCTACCAACCTAAAATCCCCTCATCACAACCACATCAGTACATTGCCTAGTCATTGATATCAGATCTACTAATGAAACTCTTGTGTGTGTTCTTATAATTACTAACCCCCAAACAAAATGACATAGAACATTTCCACCCACTCATTCCTTGATGATACCATTAACACATAACCATCACACACAACCTTGTGTCACCCCACCAAAGAACCCAATTACAACCCTAATGAGTCAAGAATTATGAATACACATCTCACAATACCTATACATAGGCCATGAATACCCCACATTCCTATCTCACTCATCATATACAATACTTTATGGTTACCAAAACCAAAAGAAACAGATGATCCAAAACCATGTACTCAACCACTAAAAACGTAAGAATTATTCAATGTTCCACTAAGATAATATATTCTCTTATAACATTCCAAGAGATGTATCAAGAGATAATCGAGTCAATAAACTAACCATTACCTCCCTAATAAACTATAATAACATGTAAATCATCAATAACCTAGGCGTTCTCCACTATAAAGAAACCAGAATCATTCTTCTGTCTCATATTGTAAACATACTTGGTTGATATCACCTCTATGGTGATCACCCAATGAAAACATGCACTTCATGACTAGCTAAAATCCACTAGGCACAACCAGTCTACACAAATGCCACTAAATCAAGGTACATTCATCATTAAAAACCAACCATGGGGGAAAATAGTAAAATAAATGTGTTTTTTCTATAAAACAAAGGTGTCCAATATACCTAAACCACATACTAGGTTTCACACCTTATGAATAATTGTAAAATGTCCTAAAACATCCACATATTCCTCAAACATGCAATGTAACTTACAACTAATCCATATCTTCTCATGGTTCATCAAGAAAGGCCGCAATACTCTAACCCCATGTACTATAGTTATAACAATATGATCACTAGGTGTAATCACCCTTGTTCTATTCCATCTCACAGAAGGCCACAACTCATAAGGAACCAATATTCACCCATATCTTCATCACATGATATTAAAAAGTCAAAACTCCCTACTATATGGTCTTATACTAAAAACTTGTTAAAAACCAAGAAGAATCCAAAAACTAGGATTCTCTTACCTTCTGAGTATCTTCGCATCTGATCGCTCCATAGAGAACCTAATCCTGAAACCAATTCCAAGAAAAAATCACCCACAAGGGGTCCAAAAATCACATAATCACATCATACTATCCCACTATGGTCACTAAACCCACTGTACACAAGAACCACCACAACATCCTTATCCTCGAGTGTCTCACCATAGATCTATATAACCATCTATTATAAGGAAATAAAAAAATCTTGAACTAGAAATCCTATAACATGTGGGTTCTATGTTCCTAGAATTATGCATTAGACGCCTATTGACTCTATAGGAAAAGAGTCAAAACCAAGTCACAACACTTCTTCCAAAAGGAAAATATACTGAAAACCCTCATAGACCATTAAATAAAAAAAACATGTGTATCTCTCGAAGGGAAAATCATATACAATCATATCATTAAAAATCCCAAACTATAAACCTAGCCCCAATTAACCCGGAATTCCTACAAGAAAATTTGTGTATGATGCACTTGCTCAGTAACCATCATTATCATCTATATATTCCTATATATATCCAGTATACCAAATATAAAAATGTAAAATAATAGAAATTTAAATGTCTATAATACTACTTTGTAACACACCAGCCCGAGATCCACTAAACAGGTTTCAAAAGATGGACCACCAAATAAACTCAAGCATGAATAATCATATGAATTAGGATACTGACTAGCAGTTGTACTCTAAAGTAGAACCATGAGGGGACTATATCCCCATATCAAAGTGAACATATATAAAAAAATAAAAAAATATCATACAAATTAGGGTAATAAAAATAAAGAAATAAAATTAATGCACAATAAGAAAATGAAATGAAATGAAGGACCAAATGAGCATGTCATACATACAAAAAACCACGCACTATCCCAATTACATAACATAAAAATAATAAAATAAACTATAAAAAGGATCTGAAATATCACTGATCCAAAACCCATGAAGTCATCTGATACCACTCAAGCAATCCATCTCAAACAAACTATACTCAATGTGGGCCTCAGCAAAAACCTATGCCTGCAATAAACATGTTAGAGAATTTAAGGTACCCATGTGCAATGTAGGTATAATAAGGGTGTGAGTAAAAATATATAGGTCACAACCAAAATTGTCATGTAAAAATACTTTTCTGTACTCTAGTGTATGAATATGAAAATCATAACAAATAAAAAGTATATAATCGAGATATATGTGACAAAATTGACTTCTCATCTAATACCAATAATAATAAGTGTTCTAGTGTGACACCCAAACCATCCAAACATTCAATGACATAACCCATCCCTTTAAAGCACAACATAAGGTTATAAACATTAAATTTCAAGGAATGGTGTTCATTTATCATTCAACTTAGGAAAGAACAAAACCAAAATTCATATTACCAATCTAATGTATTGAAGTCATCCATTCCAATAATATCTATCTAATATCTATATAAAATATTAAAATAAAAATTAAATCATGGTTGTAACCTCCATCCAACACCTAATGATATATCATCTATCAGTACCGATACTAACATTTGGTCTATCAACATAGGAAAAAAACATAATTGAAGTGCCCAAAACCTCATCCCAACATCTATCTCTACATAATATTGGTTATGCTTATAGAATCAGAATTTCATAGACAAATGAGGAGGGTAATCATTCCAATGTCATATTTCCTTTGATATACCATCATCATAAAGAGATAAAATATAACACACTAACCATGATGTATATTATTAGTGTCCAGATCCTCATTTTGACAACATATCCATAGTATACATCATTTTTCTAGAGAATCAGCCTAGATCCCAAACCATTCAACATCATTCCTATAAAAAATGTTCAAGAAAAACACATCAATCCATTTTACAACCATTAACACATACTAAGATACCTACAGGCCTTCCAAACCTTGCATGCCTCAACAATTCCAAACTCTTTATCACATGAGAATGAATCCAAACTGAACGATATTTTCAAAAATTTTAAAATTATTCTTTTAAAACATGGGGCTTTCTCTTTGAAAAACAAAAAAGTTCCAAGACCATCATATTCCTTGAAAACCCATTAATGTCTCACCACATGGAGATTTTGAGAAAAAATTGAAATGCATTTAAAATGAATTTAAAAATAAAATTAGGTAAACACCTCTTTTAAAAAAAGAATCATTTCAAAACATAACTTTCCCCTTTTGTTACCCATATATATGTCAAAACCCATTGCATAAAATCAGAACAATTTGAAAGCCTCATAGGAAGTTTTATAAAATAAAAACACATAAAAACATTAAAAAATCCTGTTACAACTTAAATTTACCCTTTTCACGAAATATATCACCCCATAGATGACCATAAGATCTGTCTTATAAACACCCATGGATCCAACATGATCCATGGAAGTCAATGGTAATAGTATGACACCCTAAATCAAATTAATTATTCCAAAAAAAGAATAAACTCATGTATTAAACGAATATACTACATAAATATATAAAACAGTTAAAAAGACTATAAGTAAATCTATTATAAAACCTAACACATTAACAATGTATTACAAAATAATTCCAAAAAACTATGTGCTTTACAAATACAGTTCATGAATCATAAAAACCCCTTGATACCCAACCAATCTCATTAGTATCATCCAATCTATACTCTCCTAGAAAAATAAAACATTAATTAATTATGACAATTAAAATTAATTAATTAACCAAGAGCCTACATTTTATAATACCAAAAAACTCATCGAGTCATCATTCAATACCAAAACTGAAGAAAACCACTCCCCAAATTCCCATGGAAAACTATAACCACATTCCTCACTAAAATTACTAATAGGATATACCATTTACAAAAATAATGAAATTAAATAACATGAAAAAACTATGGAAAGTTCATTAAAGTATCATACCTTAATAAACGGCTTTTAACAACTTAAAAAATCGATCTTGGGATTTGAAATACAAAATCCAACCAAAATCCCCATGAAAAATGTATAATTCCAACATGATCCTATATAATTGTCAGAAAAAGAAAAAAAAGATAACTAGAAATAAAAATTATGGAATGAGTGGAATAAGAAAAATCATAGAGGTTATATCATACCTCAAAAAGTTGAATAATTGGCACTAGATCTCGTCATTTGTGAGGATTGAAGAAGGGAGGAAGGGAGGAGAATAGAACCCTATTTCAAGAGCATGAGAGGGATTTAAAGGAAACATGTGACTTAATATCCCCGAGGTAAAATAGTAAAAATAGATTTTTAAGAAATTTTATGCAGTCACATTGTTTGGCCTCACCGTTCTATAAACCGTGCATGAACCATGTAGTAGTTTCTATCCAATTACTTCCACTCATATTGATTTTACACATAGTTAGAAGCATTGTGATCCCACCATGTGCACACCTAGAATCCAAAACCCATTCCCACATAGTTAGGGTGCATGATTTGATGAACTGTGCACTAACTGTGCTATTAGCATTCATCCATCATGTAGTAAGGAACATGGTTTGTCTAAAACAGTGTGCATACCATTAACCATGACTCATACCCCCCTCAAACATGAATGGTTTCCCATTTTTTACATTCATTTTTACACCAAAAAATTTATTAAAAATTCAACCCAAATATTCATAGTTCAAAATGAAATTAAAATATTTAGAGGATCAATATGTCATATTATTTCTCCTTAATTGTGCACACCAAATCGTACACCCTTTCCAGAAAATTCCAAAACTCTGGAAACCTATCTTAAATCCTCCAAGGATTATCCAAAATCCCATTCAACCACCCAAGAAAAATTACTCATCTGAAAACACTTTTTTTAGACATTCCATCTATCATAATCTTATTTTATATCTTATTTTAAGATTTTACTCTCCTGGTATCGAAAATTCAAATTCCTTTAGAAATATTCAACCTATCTAGACACATTATCTTAAAATTATCTTTCATAACCAAAAATTATTATTATTCAATGAATGTTTATTTTTTATTTGTTTAATTGTTTTATATTTCATGTTAATAATATCGATACTTTTGAAATAGTTTCGTAATTGAAGTGTTATTCGTCATTCTTATCCCAATGTTCATCTTTTTGGGACCATAAAAGATAGAATAATTAATGATATATAATTATTTATTATGTTTTAAATTATTACTATTGTTTTTTTGTGTCAACTCTTGAATATTAATTTATTGTTGAGCATGTTTTTATGATTAATAGAAAATGAAGGGTGTTTTATTAAATAATCAAATAAATATCTATATTAAAATTCATTACAAACCCTATTAATTATTTCCTTTTTATATAATATTTTAGTGAAATTAATATTCCGTATTCATAAGTTTTATATAGTTATAGGTTTTTCATTTATGTGGTTTGACCAAAAAAATAAGAATACACCATAATAAAAAGTTGATTATGAAGTCTTTTAACTAAAATATCACATTAAAATCATTATAATGATGATATTTTTTGCTATTGTTTTGTCATTACAAAATTAGAATGAATTATAAGTAGAAAATAACGAGTAATATATTGTTTTGTATTATAAAGAAATCCTATTTTTCTTTTTGAATGTTATTTTTTACTGTAGAATCTATCGAGGATAGTTATTGCTCATATTATTTATAGGTTGTTAAATTTTTCTTTATAGAAGGTTAATATTTTCAATGACATCATATTATTCCATTAAATATATTCTCATGGATATCATTGTAATGAGATGATGAAAATAAATAAAAAATTGATATTTCTATTATGGTAGTAGTCTACACTTATGTTATGATGGATTTATATTTTACCATATAATTAGGAAAATTATTAATATTTATTATCAATTCAAGATAAAAAATTGGTATAATTATCATATTTATATTTAAAATTATTTATAATCTCTATCCTTCTATAGGGATAAAGAAGAGAAACATTATAAATAATGGAGGAGATATTAATCACAATAAATGAATGGAAGTTAAATTTTAATTAATAGAAAACATCAATTTTTAATAATTTTATACACATATTTTGATAACATAAAAAAATAATATTTATACTGATATTATAATTTATGGTGGTGTAATTTTATTTCAGGAAGAAAAAGTGTACATAATGAAATATAATTTAGAAATGAGTGGATTAAAATTTATACATTACATTGTGGATTGTCACCTTTGTAAAAAGTTTAGTCCTATGAGGGGTATACATTAATGAATAACATAATCATTTGATTGTTTATATAATTGTTAATAAGTATTATTGGTAGTGTTTCAGATGGTCTATTTGTGTTTTTATGTGTACATAAGTGAGGAGAGGAGATCACTTTGTACGTGAAGAGGAATTGAATTTTTTTGAATTTTAAAAACATTTAAATATTGAGATGTAACTATAAATTAAAGTGTCTCCAAAATTTATAAATATCGAAGGGGGTAAGAGATATGTTTGATAGAGTATTAGAATGTAAATTTCCACATATGTTTTAAACATGTTTTTATCTCATTACCAATATATTTTTTCAAAATTACCATTTTATATTTTATGATGGTAAATAGTTTTTACCTTTTATAACATATCCATTATGCCCAAAAAATATCATAGCCTATGTTAACTTTTTTTAACTACCTATTAAAATTTTAATATCCTTTATTTCTATTTATAAATATTGTAAAAATTAATATATAATCACTAAATGTAAAATTTACTAACAAAATTTTAACTAAAGTATCACCGATTTTTTCAAATGTTAATTATTGGTTTGTAGATGAAAATTAAAATTATAAAATTTTATTATGGTAGAGATAAAAAAAATTTGGTATGGAAAATGGTTTTCATGGATTTCAATATCATAATTGTAAACCAAAAATTCTATAAATGGAATTGTATTAGAGAAAATCATATATAACACTATTCTCCATAAAATCACTCTTTATTGAAAAAAGAAAATTTATCATAACATAGTATTTTTTATGAATAATACAAAAACATTTTTATATTAAAAATTTAACTTTATAAATATATACATTTAATAATTAATTAAATTTCATCACATTGGGAAAAACCATTTTCATCTTGACAATACAATTTAAAATACACGATGCTCTTATTCAATATTTCTATAAATCACTATTAAATATAGAATTAATATATCAATATTATAATTTATTAGAATCATAATATAATGATATTATATTTTTTTGTAACAAAAATTATATCACATAAAATGATAGATTCTTAAACACAATATTTAATTAGGTATACTTGTATAAAAAAACATTTACATATATAAATATATGTTAATATAATTAGTGAATCAATTACTCATATCCGTACCTACTAATTCAATGAATAGTTTTATTGTCCATGTTAAGTATTTATAATATATATATATATATTCATATATCAGGGTTTTTTAAATTTGGAGTTGTATGTCAAGATTTATTCCTAGAATATTTGACTTAATAATAGTAAAATGTCTATTAATATATATGGTAATTATATTCTCCCAACTAAATAAATTTCACCCCTAAAACTATAAGTATTTAAAAATAATTAAATTATGTGACGATATTCTTAAAATATTCATCATTTAGGTTATATATGTTACCTTACACTCTTAAGATATATCAAGTTACATATCTTCCCATAAGAAACAATATCCATTAATAAAATAAAGAACTCTAGTATGTATATACCCAAATCAAATATTCTATATTGAATACATCTTTTAAAACTATTATAATCACAAATACATTAATCCATTATGATATTATATATTCTTACAAATCTAAACTCTATCATTATATGATATATGTATTTTTCAAATGATTATAGTTTATAAAACTAATAAATTTATATCAAAATCCTTTAAATAAGGTAAACTATAGAAAAAAATTCATGTATTACTTTATAAATAAATTAGAAATAAATTATATATATATCAATATTATCTAAAACAATTATATAAAAATCAATCAACCCTTTATTACTACCTAATTATTCATAAATTAATCCAAATAGTTTTCCAAACCTAAATCACGTGTCCTCCAATTTATATATTTGAAAATATTTTTCTGTTGTAAAATAACATCTAAATTAAGTTTATAACATTTAATATATTATTAAAAACCTCTATAAATAAAATATTGATGAAAAATCATTAAAATTTTCATAGATTCCACAAAAGTTTTATTAAAATCTATAACATCATCAAGTATAAACACATATTAATGAGAATGATAATGATATAAACTATTTAATTAATTCTAAGATATGAAACACAATACCATAAGAAATACTAGGAAGACCTCTTTTTCTATCATGACATTAACATACTATGTTATATGTAATTTATTTTTCCTCCCTTAATTTGTTATAATTTTTTTTCAAGATACATACTTCTCATATATAGATCATCATTTTTTCTTTACAAATAAATTAACAAATTTTTTTTGATAATATCCAGAGGTTAATCAGAGTGTAGGAAAATAATTACTCAATCCTATTATGTATTCTTCAATGACATGATCATTTTTACAAACTATGTTTTTTTTTCATCGAATGAATCTCTTTTCTCAATCAATGGTCATACATTGTCAATTTTATATTAAGATCTATAATATAATTAGTGATGATCATGAAATAAATCATCTATAATTGGTTTTAATGGGAGGGTTATTAATAAAAAATATACCTTGAGTGTTTGAAAATAGGTTTTCAATTAAAACAATTTGTCTTACTCCAAGTGGAAATTGAGGTAGTACCCAACATGCCATTTTTTGTGTATTACTCCTTGGTGAATTGTGCTAGAGGATTATTACCATATATAATATTGACATGAATGATATTTTAGGTGAATCAAATAGTGTTAAAATTGAAAAAGAATTAGGATGTTATCCTATAACTATTGATAATTTGTGGGTATTCTCAAATTTTTTGTTACACTAATTCAATATCAATTTCAAATATTCAATAAAACAAACTTACTATTTAATAAAATAAATATTGATATATTATTCTTAAATAATATTTATAACACTTTATGTTATCATTAAAAAATATATTATAACCTCCAATTTTATCTAAATCCTTATCTAACAATAACTGAGGAAATCCAAAACAATACTACCAGATCTGGTTTTAAAAAGTATATAATTTAAATAGCAACGTTGTTAGAAACCCTAGTGACTAATATTTCTCAAAACATTAAAAATTTACATTCCTATGAAATTTTAATGATTAAAAGTTTGGGTTGTGGGAAAAATATTTAATAAGAAGAACCATGTTCATCATAATAAATAAATATTTTTTCCTCTATTTGATCTATAATATGTCTTGAACATCACCCTCAAATTATCCTCATATGATACTTCTAAAGAAACATTTTACATGATAATTTTTTCATATCCAATGGTAGTTAAAAAATAATAATGGGTAGACACAAATTATAACCATGTTTAATTATAAATTACAAAATGAATGACCATCTTTGGTAAAAAATAGGAATATTGTTATAATCACAATGATTAATAAATTGATACCTAACAAAAGAATGATCATAAAAAAGGATTAAGACCACAAAAATCATAATAAATGAATATAATTATTGTGGAAATATGATTAAATGAAAAAATTTCATGAGAAAATAACATAATTATGGGAATAAGAATAAAATTTTGACATACATAAAATACATAAATGTCACGACCCGTTCCCTGGGGCCCGTGCCGTGACTACCCCAAGCACGCCTTACACAGGCCAAGGGCTGACAACTAGAACCAAAGGTGTAAATCCCTAAGACTGAGAATAAATTTCCTTTATTAAATGTAAACACACACAATATAGTATGAGATGGAAGTAAAATGTTAAACAAAACTATATAAAAAGGAGTACTGAAAAGTAAAAGGGGCCGGAAATACAGGCCCAACTGTAAAGTACAAGTACAACTGAAAGAAAAGTAAAACAGCTATTGGATCGTCCACTGGGAAATCCTATCTAAAAGGTAGGTACAGATAGCCTCCTCAGCGCCCCACGTCCATCTGGCTCCACCATGTACCGACTCGTCATAAGGTCCACCTCCGGGTACCGTCTAGTCCTATTACTCTCAGCCTCAGTCAGCACTGTCCGTCGTCTGCAACCAATAAAACGAGGTGTGGGCATAGCCTGTGAAAGGGTGAGAATAACGATACTCAGTAGGAACCCCAAGACCACCAAGGTCTCTCAAATTCCACCAAGGATAAACCACAGAGTATAAAATCAATGGATAGCCATTAATTAGGTATATGCCCATACATATACCTAAGTTATCAGGTAAACCGTCTCAATCATGAGGAAAACACAGAAGTCACTGACTTAGCTCACACAGGTATACAACTTATGTAGAGAGATATAGATGATCAGATATAGCCACTGAATCACCTAAGCTGTCATACCCACACAAGATCTAGGATTAGCAGTTAGAACGGTCGAACCCACACAGGATCCATGAACAGTAGTTGGAGCTGTCAGACCCACACAAGATCTAGGGCCAGCTATTCTGTCGAACCAACACATGATCTAGGAACAGAAGTCAGAACTGTCAGACCCACACAGGATCTAGGAACAGTAGTAAGAGTTGTCAGACCCACATAGGATCCAGGACCAGCTATTTTGTCAGACCAACACATGATCCAGGAATAGAAGTCAGAACTGTCGGACCCACACAGGATCCAAGAACAGTAGTCAGAGCATAGCCAGCCATAGGGTTTTTACAAAGCATGCTTGATTCTGAGAGGGTCCACTCCTTAATCCAAGAGTCGATATGTCAACTACCTCAAAGTCACATGAAGAAGAATCTCAGAGGTCCGCCATATCATAGAGGTCTCAACGCAATAGACGACACGTCGATCAGACGCCCGTTCTGTGAGTTATTAGCCTTTTAGTTCTGGGGGCCCGGTTGGATTCATGTACGATCCAACCTGATCATATCTCAAATATACCTCGAACTAAAAGGAATGTCTCGTTCCAAGAATACTAGCACTGCTGACGGTGCATCAAACGGATGTCCGGTGCCAAAGATATGGCCAAAGAAAGTAAAGGGTCGGTAGTCGGCCCGGGTCCTGTCCGTCCCGTTTGGATCGACTCGGCCCAACCCAGTCTGGGCCGACCAAGTCGAGGTTGACCAGATCGGACCTGCTGGGTCTGACCCAACCCGTTGGGTGGGTCAGCCCGATAGGTTCGGCCTGGTCCGCTAGGCCTGACCCAGCAGATTGTGGGGGTGGTTTGACCCGAAGGTCGCCACGTAGGCGGCTCGGCCCAGAGGCCGGGGCCAGTTCGGCCAGCCCTGCGAGGGGCGTGACTCGGCCCGGAAGGCCGAGAAGGTTTAGCCAGTGACTCCGCGAGGGATGCCACGGGCCGGCTCGGGAGGCCGGCGCGGCTCGACCGGTTCGACCGGGAGCTGGGGTGTGGCCTGGGTTGGTTTGAGGGGCAGCTGGGTAGGCCGTGTGGTGGCCTGGGGAGGCTGGTGGGTGCCGAGTGGTGGCTGGGCTGGCCATGGGAAAGCCGGTGAGGCGTGGGCAGGCTGCGGGCAAGCCGATGGGGTGCGCAGCCAGGTCGGACAGAGCCTGCGGGAGGCCGCGGGCAGGCCATCAGGGTGTGTGAGAGGTTGTGGTTAGGGAACGCAGGAGGCTGCGGGTAGGCCGGTGGGGTGCACAGGAGGCTGTGGGCATGCCAGGCTGTGCGCGGCCAGGCGGGCCTGCGGCCGGGAGGTGGCCGGGCCGACCCGTTTGGCACGGATCGGGCTGACACAGATCGACAATGTTTGGACGAGAGCACCGGTGCGCTGCGGGGGCAGCGTGGTTCATAGAGGTCGCGGGCAGTGCAACCTTTGTCTTCCGCCACCTTCATCGCCTCGTTGCTTCGTCACAATGCCAATGATTACCATAAACAAGATTGGTGGAGGGGTTGGGCCATGTTGGTTTGGCCCACACCCTCCGCGGTTAGGGTGGTATCAAGAAGCTCGCAAGTTTGAAGCACAACAACCCTCGTTCTTTTTTTTGAGAGAAAGGAAGAACATGGAAAAGTTCATTCTTAGATAAAATTAAACCCCTACCTTTGATTGTCAGGCATCATTCATTGACGGAGTCGTGGAAGGTAGATGAAGAGCATCGTCATTTGTCGCGTCCCCCATACGCTTCCAATCCCGAGCTGTGTCGGCTCGTGGAAGTTGCTCCACATTGGTAGGTGTCTGGGGAATAAGTCGAAGGAGGGTCGTCGCCGACGTTCTTCGTTAGAATAACATGTTCTTCATTCTTTGTTGGAATAATTATCTTCCTCCAGATCTCTCCTCTTTTCCAACTTCCACCCAAATGCCAAGTGAAAAATAATATTAGATTGAGTTATCTAATATTTCGATGGCACAAAAACTCAAAAAGTAGAATTAAATTAATTGGCTCCCCTAATTAATTCACGAGAGTTGGTAAAAATTAATTAGGGGAGATTGAAAAAAATTAATTAAAGGAAGGTCATGAGGATCTCCTTCAATTAATTCACAGGTGTTGGCACAATTAATAAAAAGGGAGTTGGCTTCATTTAATTTAAGGAAAGGTGGAGAGGCTCTCCCTCATTAATGAGGGAGAGTTGGGAGGTTTTAATCTCCTCCATTAATAGGAGGGTTTATCCCCATGTGGTCCCCACACAGTAACCTCTTGTAGGAGGTTATGTTCAGGTGGGCCCCACCACTATAACCTCTCATAGGAGGTTAAAGTGTGGTGGTCCCAGCTCCAACTTCCAAGAGGAGGTTTCAACTACCAGTCACCCACATGGCGGCTCAAATAAAATAAAGTGTAGCTCACTTTATTTTATTATTTTTTTTATGAAAACCCAAAAACTAAATTTTATTCTCAGCTAACTGCCGTCGAGGTGAAAGTCTCCTTAAGTGAATACCGGCACTGCGAGTTCAACGGTGCCCTTAGATTTCAATTTCGAGCACCATTTCAAAAGTTATAAAATTCTGCTCATACGTTTACTGAACATACACGAACAAAAATTCAGTAATTGATTTCGGGCACACCGGGCCTCGGAATCAAGGGGTGTAAATTTTCGTGGGCTCATAAAATTCCCATGTATTTTAAAAAAAATTCCACAGGATTTCCAGGTCTTTACATTCTCCCCACCTTCGGGCTTTACGTCCCCGTATGCTACAACTTGAACTAAGGGAGCAAATGGGGGTACTGAGCAGGCATCTAAGCCTCCCGCTCCCATGTGCCCTTCTGGAGGTTCCCGTGCTGCCAATGAACACACACCAGAGGTATCGACCGTCCACGTAGGACCCACTCCTATCGATTCTCAATCTCCACTAGAACCTTTGTGAAAGTAACCCCATTGTCGATGTCCAGCTCCCCATGGTCGATGATGTGTGAAGGGTCATGCACGTATCTCCTCAGCTGGGATATGTGGAAGACGTCGTGAAACCGGTGCATCTGAGATGGAAGAGGTAAGTGGTAAGCAACCTCGCCAACTCTACTGAGGACTTAAAAAGGTCTGATGAATCTCAAAAATAACTTGCCGCCTCGGTCAAATCTCTGTAAACCTCATTGAGGTGAGACCTGTAGAAAGACGCGGTCGCCATCCTCGAACTCCAGAGGTCTCCTTCTCCTGTCATCATACGACTTCTGCCTGCTCTGTGCAGTCTTCATCCGCTCTTGGATGATCTGCACCTTCTCTATGGTAGCTCATACCATCTCTGGTCCCACCTGTGCTGACTCCCCTGGGTCAGTCCAGCACAAGGGTGATCTGCAAGGTCGCCCGTATAACTCTTCAAAAGGTTCCATCCCTATGGTGGAGTGATAGTTGTTGTTGTACGCAAACTCCACCAAAGTCAAGTGATCCTCCCAGCTGTGACCAAAGTTGAGGACACAAGCACGTAGCATATCCTCAAGGGTCTGAATGGTCCACTCAGTCTGACCATCTGTCTGAGGATGGAAGGCGGTGGTCAAGCGAAGCTCCATCTCGAAAGCCTCTTGCAACCCCTTCCATAGCTGGGAAGTAAATCGTGCATCACGATCGGAGACAATCATCGAAGGTATCCCATGTAAATGCATAATCTCCTGCATGTAGATGTGTCCTAATCTCTCTACTGAACCCTACTCTCTGATCGATAAGAAGTGGGTTGACTTGGTGAGTCGGTCAACGATCACCCAAATCGAGTCATGACCTCTAGATGTATGTGGAATAACCGTCATGAATTCCATGTATATCCCATCCCACTTCCACTCTGGGACCTGTAAAGGATGAACTAAGACTACTGGTACATGGTTTTCTGCCTTCACTTGCTGACAAGTGAGGCATCGAGAGACAAACTCTGCAACTTCTTTCTTCATACCTAGACACTAATGCTATCGTTGGAGGTACTGATACATCTTTTCCACTCCTGGATGTACCTATAGAGGGGATGTGTGGAACTCCCTCAAAAATTCTCCCTAAAGTGACACTTTCACCATAGTACGTCCTCTGAAGAGGATGACGTGCTCCCCACCTTCAGAAAATCCATCAGGTGCTTGCCTTGTGGATATTTGAGCACGATGTGTCTCGCAGTCAGCGTCCCCATGCTGTGCCTCCCTGACTCGCTGAAGAAGTGGAGGAGTGACTATAAGAGACTGAAGGAAAGATGCTCCATCTCGGTCCACAAAATAAATTTGTAAAGCAGTCAGCTGCTCTGTCGCCTCTCCTAGCAGCTGAATACCAGATCTCCTACTGAGCGCATATTCCACAACATTCCCCTTCCCAGGAGTATAGACTATCTCAAAGTCATATTCCTATTGGAACTCAATCCAATATTGTTGTCTTAGGTTCAGCTCCTTCTGAGAGAAGATATACCTGAGACTCTTGTGATCAGAGTATACGGTAAAACGTTCACCCATAAGATAGTGCTGCCACATCTTCAAGGCGAAGATCACTGCTTCTAACTCCAGGTCATGGGTAGCGTAGTTCTTCTCATGTTGTCTTAGTTGCCAAGATCCATATGCGATCATTTCTCACTCCTGCATCAGAACACATCCGAGTCTGGTCCTTGATGCATCTCAATAAATTACATACCCTACACCCTCCTCTGGAAGCCTCAAGATGGGGGCACTAGTCAGCCTCTGCCTTAGCTTCGGAAAGATCTACTGACATCTCTCCGACCACACAAAGGGTTTTACCTTCTTCATCAAAGATAATAGTGGTGTTGCAACTCTGGATAAGTCTGGTACAAACCTCCGGTAGTAACTAGCCAAACCTAGGAAACTATGAACCTCCATCACACTCTTGGGTGGCTCCCAAGGAAGTAATGCCTTGATCTTCGCTGGATCTACTAAAACTCCAGCCTCTGAGATGACATGTCCCAAAAAATTAACCTCTCAGATCCATAACTGGAACTTTGAGAGCTTACCATAAAGTCGGTGTCCTTGGAGTGTGTCAAGTACTACCCACAAATGGCAGTCATGCTCCTCCTTAGTAGTCGAGTAGATCAGAATGTCATCGATAAAGACTATGACAAAGTGATCGAGGTATGGATGGAAGATCCTGTTCATGAGTCCCATGAACACTTCTAGAGTGTTGGTTACACCGAATGGAATAACCAAGAACTCATAGTGTCTATACCGACACCTCAAGGCTGTCTTCTACACATCCTCATCTCGAACTCTGAGCTGGTGATAACCTAATCTGAGGTCTATCTTTGAGAAACACCGTGATCCCTTCAGCTGATCAAAGAGGTCTTAAATCCTTGGAAGTGGGTAATTGTTCATCATGGTCACCTGTTTTAGATGACGTTAGTTGACACAAAGCCTCAAGCTCCCATCATCCTTCTTGGTGAACAAAATCGGGGCTGCCCTGGGAGAAACACTAGGCCAGATGAATCTCTTCCCCTATAAGTCCTCCAGTTGTACCCGTAGCTCACGAAGCTCGGTGGGATCCATCTGATATGCTGGTGTAGATATCAGTACCATACCAAGGTACATGTCAATTTAGAAGTCTACCTCTCTATGAGGAGGTAGACTTAGGACATCATTAGGGAAAACATCCGTGTACTGGTCCATCACTACAGGATGACTCAGACTCTCCACATCAACTGCTCCGAGGGTAAGGTAGGCCAACTGATGAGTGATCAGTTGCACCCTCATCCGAGTAAGTCTGTCCTACACTGCAAAGGATCCCTTCTCATCAGTGAAGGTAAAACTGGTCTCATTCATACAGACACACCGCAATTTGAACCTAATATAGTCAATCTGAGCATGGACTGTAGATAAACAGTCCATACCCAAGATGACGTCGTAAGGACTCGATGCCGCTATGAGGAGATCCCAGCCGAAGCTCTTGCCTCCTAGATTAAGCTCACATTTCTGGCACCAGTGTGTAACCATCGATTCTATTCCCATAGAATTCTCTAGCCGTAAGGATCGAGCCAACGACTCCATTGGAATCTCCAAGCTCCAAACGAGGGCAGTGGAAATGAAAGAGTGACTGGAACCTGTGTCTATAAGAACTGTAGTTGAGGTGGAGTAGACACAGATCATACCTCAAATCATCTCTGAAGCGTCGTGATCATAAGCCTTAGCTGCCTGGAGCTGAGCTCTTGCCTGTCTACCTGCTCCCTGCGGTCGGGGTGGACCTCCTGGTGGTGGTGGTGGTAACACCTTGAATCATCGTCCACCACCAGCTGCACATCCAGCTCCTCTTCCATATCCGCCTACTCCCTGTGGTCCTCCTCAATCGAATCTCTATCTCTACCTAGGCTATCCTTCAACTATATACTGATCATCAGTACGGCGGGTCAGACAGTCACAAGCCATGTGACCCTACCCACCACAAGAGTAACATTGTCCGCTCCTGGCATGACTGGCTCTGTCTTGTGTGCCCCACACAACTGAACCCGTATCTTTAAGTTGTCCACTGGATGGACTGGTCTGCTTGGACCTCTGTGACATTTTTCTATTTCCAGCTACAGAAGACTCCGCTGCATCTCGACTAGTGATGGGTCTCACTGCTGGTGACTACTCAGAAAATAAACTCTCCACTAAGAGGTCTCTCTCTAACACCCCCCTGCATCAAGATGCTGAGTGTGATCATCGACGCTATGATATCCCATCTAAGCCCCTGCTCGAAGGTACGGGCCCTGAAGAAAGGGTCTCGCACCATATTTATGGAGTAGCACGAGAGTTCAGTGAACCTCTCTGAGTACTGTTCCATCGTCATGATACCCTTCTATTGATGGAGTAGCTCCTGTATCCGCACTGCACGTAGGGTGGCTAGGAAAAACTCCACCAGGAACATGCATTTAAAGTCTGCCCAGAGTAGTGTTGCCTCGTCATGCACCTGGAGAATCAGGCTCCACCATCCGCTTGCTGCTTCTTGAAGGAGACTCACGACAAGGATCACCATAAAGTCTGCTGGTGTCCCTACCAATCTTGAAGACTCTCACCACAGCCTCTGGCCAATCCTTAGCTGCCTGTGGGTCTGTCTCACCTCTGAACCTGGGCGGCCTCTGGCGCTGGAACTCATGCAACACACTCAAGCGGCGTGCACTCTCGGCTGCTGGGGATGGTGGTGTCGGTGGCCCAACGGGTAGTGGTACCGCTGGTGCCTCTGCTATGATAGCGCCCTGCACAGAGGCCTCATCACCCGTTGGGCTGTCTTCTCATACAACTCTCAGAACCCTAGATGGCTATCTGTGTGGGGCCATCCTAAAAAGATACAGGTGCACAACGATCAATAAGTTATACCTAGTGAGCTGACTCAAAAAGATCACAAAAAAAATCTTGAAACACACACACAATCAGTGTTTTCATGCACTGAGTCGGGAATCGGAAGTCAGAGTTCTGGTGTATAGATACGTCGGCCACCGCACCAACAATGGACTCCCTGAACTGAAAACCACACTCAATACACTTAACACTATTTCTTCACAGAAAAGAAATATCAAAGTCCTAAGTTCTGCGTTAGAACCGACTCCTCTGATACCAATTTGTCACAACCCATTCCCTGGGGCCTGTGCCGTGACTACCCCAAGCCCGCCTTCAATAGGCCAGGGGCAGGTGACTAATACCAAAGGTGTAAATCCCTAAGACTAAGAAGGCATTTCCTTTATTAAATGTAAACACACACAATAGAGTACGAGATGAAAGTAAAATGATAAGAAAAACTATATACAAAGGAGTGCTAAAAAGTAAAAGGGGATGAAAATACAAGCCCAACTATAAAGTACAAGTACAATTGAAAGAAAAGTAAAATAGCTGCTGGATCATCCAATAGGAAACCCTACCTGAAGGGTAGGTAAAGATAGCCTCGTCAGTGCTCTACGTCTGTCCGGCTCCCCCGTGTACCAAATCGTCATAAGGTCTACCTCCAGGTACCGTCCAATCCTGATACTCTCGGCCTCAGTCAGTGTTGTCTATCGTCTGCAACCAACACAACAAGGTGCGGGCATAGCCCATGCAGGGGTGAGTATAACGATACTCAGTAAGGATCCCGAGATCACCAAGGTCTCTCAAAGTCCACCAAGGATAAACCATAGAGTATGAAATAAATGGATATCCATTACTTAGGTATATGCCCATACATATACCAAAGTTATCAAGTAACCCATCTCAATCATGAGAAAAACACAGAAGTCACTGACTCAACTCACAGAGTTATACAACTTACATAGAGAGATAAAGATGATCAGATATAGCCACTAAATCATCTAAGCTGTCAGACCCACACATGATCCAGGACCAGCAGTTAGAACTGTCAGACCCACACAGGATCTAGGAACAGTAGTTGGAGCTATCAGACCCACACAGGATCCAGGACCAACTATTCTATCATACCAACACATGATCCAGGAAAAGAAGTCAGAACTGTCGGACCCAAACAGGATCTAGGAACAGTAGTCAGAGTTGTCATACCCACACAGGATCCAGGACCAGCTATTCTGTTGGACCAACACATGATCCAGGAATAGAAGTCAGAACTGTCGGACCCACATAGGATCCGGGAATAGTAGTTAGAGCACATCCAACCACAGGGTTTCCACAAAGCATGCTTGATTCTGGGAGGTTCCGCTCCTCAAGCCAAGAGTAGATATGTCAACTACCTCAAAGTCCCATGAATAAGTATCTCATAGGACAACCACGTCATAGAGGTCTCAATGTAATAGACGGTGCATCGATCGGACGCCCAGTCTGTGAGTTATTAGCATTTCAGTCCCGGGGGCCCGGTTGGATTTGTGTACAATCCAACCTGACTGTATCTCAAATATACCCAAAACTCCAGTGACATATTCTCAAAGGGACCTTCATGTTCCAAGAATACCAGTTCCACTAACGGTTCATCAAATGGACGTCTGGTGCCAAAGATATGGCCAAAGAAAGTAAAGGGTCGGTAGTGGGCCCGGGTCCGGTCCGACCCGGTCAGACCGACTTGGCCCAACTAGATTGGGCCAACCTAGTCTGGGTAGACCTGATCAGACCTACTAGGTCTAACTCGGCCCGTTGGGCGGGTCAGCCTGCTAGGTTCGGCCCGGTCTGCTAGGCCTGAACTAGCGGACTTCGGCGGCGGTTCGGCCCGAGGTTGCCGCATAGGCGGCTCGGCCCGGAGGCTAGGGCCGGTTCGTCCAGCGCCACGAGGGGCGCGACTTGGGTGACCCAGCCTAGAAGACCGAGCTGATTTGGCCAGTGATGACACAAGGGACGCCGCGTGACGAATCGGGAGGCCGACACAGCTCAGCCGGTTCGGCCGGGAGTCGGGGTGTGGCCCAGGTAGGTTGGTAGGGTGGACGGGCTGGTCGGGTGGTAGCCTAGGCATGCCGACGGGTGTCCGGGAGGTAGCCAGGTTGGCTGCGGGTAGGCCGGTGGGGCGCGGGCATTCCACGGGCAGGCTGGTTGGGCGCATAGGCAGGCCGAGGGTAGGCTGGGCAGGGCACGTGGGAGGCCTCAGGCAAGCCGACGGGGCGCGCGGGAGGCCACGGGCAGGCCGAGCAGGGCACGCAGGAGGCTGCGGGTAGGCCAGCGGGGCATTCGGGAGGCCGCAGGCAGGCCGGGTAGGGCGCGGCCAAGCGGGCCGGTGGATGGGAGGCGGATGGGCTAGCCGGTTCGGCGTGGCTCGGGCCGTCGCGAATCGATGGTGTTCGGCCCGAAGCACCAGTGTACCGTGGGGGCGGCGTGGTTCATGGAGGTCGTGGGTAGCACGGACTTTGTCTTCCACTGCCATCGTCTCCATGTTGCTTTGTCTCCATGCCAATGATTACCATAAACAAGATCGACAGAGGGGTCAGGCCATGTTGGTTTGGCCTGCACCCTCCGCGGTAAGGGTGGTATCAAGCGGCTCGAAAGTATGAAGCACAACAACCCTCGTTCTTCATTTTGAGATAAAGGAAGAACATGAGAAAGTTCATACTTAGATAAAATTAAACCCCTACATTTGATTGTCGGGCATCTTTTGTTGATGGAGTCGTGGAAGGTAGATGAAGAGAATCGTCGTTCGTCGCTTCCGTCATACGCTTCCAATCCCGAGCTACGTCAGCTCGTGGAAGTCGCTCCACATCGGAAGGTGTTCAAGGAAGAAGTCGAAGAAGGGTCTTCGTCAGCGTTCTTCGTTAGAAGAACGTGTTATTCATTCTTTTTTGGGAGAATTCTATTCCTCCCAAGCTCTCCTCCTTTCCAAATTCCACCCAAATTCCAAGTGAAAAATAATATTAGATTGATTTATCTAATATTTTGTTTGCATAGAAATTCAAAAAGTATAATTATCTTAATTGGCTCACCCTAATTAATTCATGAGATTTGGCACGAATTAATTAGCGGATATTGACACAAATTAATTAAAGGAAGGTCATGAGGCTATCCTTCAATTAATTCACGGGTTTTGGAACAATTAATAAAAAGGGAGTTGGCTCCATTTAATTTAAGGAAAGGTGGAGAGGCTCTCCCTCATTAATGAGGGAGAGTTGGGAGGTTTTATTCTCCTCCATCAATAGGGGGTTTAGCCCCGTGTGGTCTCCACGTGGTAACCTCTCGCTAGAGGTTATGTTCGAGTGGGACCCACCACCATAACCTCTCATAGGAGGTTAAGGTGTGGTGGTCCCACCTCCAACTTCAAAGAGGAGGTTTCAACTACAAGTCACCCACACGGTGGATCAAATAAAATAAAGTGTAGCTCACTTTATTTTTTTATTTTTCTTATGAAAACCCAAAAAACTTACTTTTATTCTCGACCAACTGCCGTCGAGGTGAAAGTTTCCTTAAGCGAATACCGGCGCTGTGAGTTCAATGATGCCCAAAGATTTCAATTCCGAGCACCAGTTCAAAAGTTATAAAATCCTGCTCGTACGTCAACTGAATGTACCTGAACAGAACTTTAGTTATTAATTTTGGGCACACCGGGCCTCGAAATCAAGTGCCGTAAATTTTCACGGGCTCATAAAATTCCCATGTATTTAAAAAAATTCCATGGGATTTCAGAGTCTTTACAATAACAAACATTATTATAGATAAACATTAATTTCATTATCCACACAATTAGTTCTGACACATCTAGGAATAAAAAATGTACTCATTAATACTTGTCTGATGAGATATAAAACCATAAATAATGAATATAAGGAATATATTGGGCCACAACCATCATTCATATATACTTATGAGTGCCCCATGAAAATTCATTCAAATATCACATCATAAATAACAAATAAAAATAATGTGAATTTCATAAAAAATTCCAATAAAAATATTTAACTTTCATAGGATAACTAATCCATGGTGAGAATATAGTATTCATTCATAACATCATAAATAACCTATGGAATAAAAATTGGTTTCATAACCCTATATAAATTGATTGATATAAAGGTATCACTTATAATTCCATCAATAATCATAACATGATAAAAAGATGAAAATAAATGTGTTTCGAATGAAATAATGTAAAATTAATGGTAATTATATTTTCATAAATTCAATAGAGAATATACTATTTAACCGTATCCAAGGTTCTTTGGGAAGTGAGTTGCAGTGGGCGGCTTCGGGAGATTGATGGTGAAGACGATCGTTTGGCACTAGTGAGGTATGGTTTGGTTCCAGCGATGATGATGGTGGTTGTTGGCTGTTATGCGACTGAGTATGCATGACACGGGTGGGCTCACTATCCGATTTATCTTTTGAATTTTGAATTTTGATAAAGCGGGTGAAGGTTTTGATTTTGTTTGAAGCTACGGCGGTGATGACCGATGGGTTCTCGCCGGCGATGTGTGACGAAGGTGATTTAGATGTCGACGAGGTGGGTCAATGTCGGGGGTGTGGCTCGAGGAGGCTCGCTGACCGAGGATCTGTGTCCCGAGATGTTCTGTGCGATTTTGAATTTTGTATGAAAGTGGATTTAGACTTTTTTGTCTTTTGATTTTGGTGATCTGGTAATCTATTGTATGGCCCGGTTCCTATTTACCCAAAAAGCGGTTTTCAAAAATCAAATAAAAATATAATTTTCAGTTAGTACTCATTTGTTTAAAAGAGTTTGGTATGGAGTAAGTCATTAAAAAAAAGAAGTTGGATGGTATCCTTTTATGAAAATCCTTCTCATTTTTACATATCTCAATGAAAATTTATTTAGATGAATATAACATTTATTAATTATTTATGAATCAACATTGAAAAAATTAAATATAATAAACCAATATAATATAATATGAAAGAAATATTTTATAAAATTGGGAGAAAAATAATTTAATTAAATCAATATAATCATCAAGATAATGATTGAAATAAAATTAAATGGTTTTAGAATGACATGTTCACATGAAAATATTAAAAATATATATATTTTTAAAATTTTTATGGAAATTCCCCATATGAAAAAACATAATAATTTATTTAAAACAATTAAAATAGATCCATATATTAGGAAATAAACATAATTAATTATTGAATAATATATAATTAAAAGAAATAATGAATCTAATGAATAAAATTATAGGATGAGAGTGGTTTTAGATTTAGAATAGGGGATGTGTTTGGCTTCACGTTCACGAAATAATTTTTTTAATATATGATTCAATGAGAAATGAAATATTTATGGGAAAGTGAAAATACCATGAATATGAATTTAAAATTAAGAGGTTATATATAACAAATAATAATTCCCCAAACATATAATCAATATGAAACAATATTTATTTGAAAATATGATTTTCATTCCAAACCCTTATGATTGGTGTAAAATTTTATTGAAACCCCATTTCAAAATTGGTCACATTTGAATCAATGTAACTTTAATGAATGTAATTGATATGTGTCTACAAAACCCCTGATTATTTTAAAATGAATTCATTTGTATGTAATCACATGTATTAATGGTATGATGATACACAATAAAATTATGTCTTAAGAAATTAAATTTTGAGATACAAAAACCCTTAACTAAATTTATACTTAGTAAAATTTATCTCTAAAATCCTTAATAAAAAATCTAACTATAATATTAACCCAAGGTGAACAATTTTTATATTTAAATTCTAATAATATAAATTTATAGGTATTCTATTCATGTATATTAGTTAATCATTGTTTATTTTTGAAATCAAGTGTGATTAATCTTGAATATTGTGAACTAGTTTCCTAATAACGATGTTCTAAATAATTCATCACCCAAAGATAATTATTACCAAATTATACTAGGTACTATAATTTCTAATTAATAATTTTTTTTAATTATATTATTTTATTCTACAAGATATTTCATTATAATCATGAAGATTAATTTGTAAATGATCATGTTGTATTTATTCTTGGCTAATGAATGGTGTTTTCTTAAATAGTGTGCTAATTGTTTATACCATCATTAATGAATTTCAGTATTTATTCAGAAACATATAATATTTATTACATGAAATTAAATTAAAATAGTGGCACACAATAGAAATTCCTAACACTATTTTATTAGGTGGTTAAACAGATAAAGATAAGAACAAACCATAATTAGTGGATGATTAAGAAGTGATTTAGTTGTAATGTAATTATAATAAAATAATAACTTCTATATTTACATTCCATTAGAGTATTAAATATGGATCATAATTGTATACAATAAAAATATAAACAATATAATATTATTACATAATACGATGACATCCATTTTTCCCATTAAATTCTTCTATGGATGGTTTAAATGTAAATAGCTTTTTAATGCTAAAATTATTATTTGGTTATCTAAATTATCATTAAAAAACCATAATAATTTCTTAAATAGAATATTTATAAATTAAAACATTTTTCTTGACCTTCCATTTTTTGTGATTAAAAGAGAAACCTAAATCAATCATTCTATGGTGGCATTAGTCCATATGTACACAATCATGATTATTTAATTTTACAAAGGACATGAAAAATTAGTAATAGGGTTCATCAATTCAATATCCAATATATTACATTAATATATTACTTATATATTATACTACCAATTTGTTCTATAATTTTATGGTTTTCAATGGTAACAAAAATCATTATGTTTTGGATGGGGCAGTTCACACAATGCATGAATGTGAGTTTCATTTTTCATAATTTAAAATAAAAATATGGTTAATTACATTAAAATAATTATACTAACATTATAGTATTATAATTATACAAAATTACTAATATTTAAATGGTTTAATATAATTTATATAAAAATAAGTTATTATAATGAAATAGAAAATTGAAAGAACCAGTTATATATTTATACCTCCCTTTATGGATTATCTCCCTTGAAAAGGGGGTTATGATTTTGAGGGATGGTATTTTTAGAATAATTGAAACACATGAATGGGAATATGATTTTTTTTGTATAGTTTTGTCCAGTGGGTTTTTGAAATATTTGGTTTTTGGTGTAATGGTATGCGAGGATAGGAGATCTTTTATATAAGAAAAGGGGATGATTTTTTTAAATAGATAAGTATTTTTAATAATTGGATGTAACACTCATGTCATATTTCTCCAAAATTGAGAATTAATGGACCTGTGAATATATAAGATCGATCTATGCCACACACACCCATTATTATACATGATATAAAAATGTTTTGAAATTAATACCATTATATTTTTTACTTTTAACATTTTTTATTTTATCATGGTAACTAGTTTTATCATTACATACCATATTATTTGTCATAAATAATAAAAGGAACCCAATTAAAGAATTTGAACCGACTGATTTATTAATATAAATCAATTTTATTTTTTTGTATTTATAATGGTTTTGAAAAAATTAAACAGTTGATATATAATGTATTAAAATGAATTTTATTAGAAAATATCACATATGATAGAACATATAAATTATAGGGTTTTAAACCAAATTTAATATTTTTAAATATATAATGTAATATATAAACTTTCATCCTATTAAAATTATTATTTCGTAAATTGCACAATATTTTTTTTAAAATGTATATTTCAATCTTGACATTAAAGTCAATCATTCTAGAAATATAAAAAAAAATTATACTCAAATAATATTTTTATGATGAATTCAAAATATATATTACATTTTAAATTTAGAAAGTTAAAATATATAACTATTACTATTAAATTAAATTAAAAATCATAGTTAATATCAATTTTAAGGTAAATAAATTTTTAAAATAGTAGTTTTTATTATTCATATTGTCTATAAAATAATAATAATGATTTTAGGATTCCATATTAATCATGGTGTGTTCTTAAATAATGATTGTGTAAAACCTTTTAAATCGATTATCTTTTTATGTTGTTTTCCTCGGTTGCTCTAAGAGGGATACAAATGCCATTTCTTTTAAAATAGATGATTATGAACCATTGATATTAGGGTTGTGTTGTACGGATGACCACTAAAACATAGAGATTAATGTTGCACTATAGTGCATTTAAAAAGTATGTTCAAGGATAATTCTAATATTTTCATAGTAATAGAATCATATAAGGATACAATGAAGGCCATACCCTTATTGTTGGGTTATGTGTCCCAGAGATGTGGCAGTTGTGTAAGGGTGTCAGTGTTGGTTTTGATCGGTTCTTCAAAATATGGAACCCTTAAAGTGTCTAAGTAGGTTGTTGTGTACATCATTACTTAGAAAAGTCATGGATATGGATTGATTTACCTAGTTTTGTCCTGTTTTATCATGTTATATAGGATCTATTCCTTCAATCATAGCATGGATATCAGATACGGAGGTTTGAATAAGGGGATACAACATGGTCCCATAGGTGACAAATTAGTGTTCCCTATGTTAGTAAGTCCTTTGGGGTGGTCCTATAGGTTGTGATGTGATCTTATTTTATAAATAATACATATAAAAATTCCTGATCCTATATAAACTTATTTGGATCCATGATTTTCCTCTTGACCCTAGGGCACCCCAGAGAGCTTCTGAAGTCTCTTTGAAATACATTTCATCGGATTCAACATATTCCATCCAACCTTAGTGTTATAGGATTAGAGTTTGAAGGTCTGACTTCTTTTTAATCAATATCATATTTTTTTTCAATCATTAGTTTTATATTGTGCAACCTTTATTGGTATATTTATTTATCATTCAAGATGGAAAGGGATAAGGTACCAAACCCTATCAAGGTAATTCAAAGTTATCCTCATCTTCTTCATTTTGAGGTGGGTGATATAGAACATTTTCATATTCTTTATATAATTTATTCTATTGTTTTAAGTATAATAATTTAATCCTTCATGACTTGTAAACAAACTAAATAATTTTTATATCATTCATTCCATGAGTTACACCTGTATAGACCTCCCATTGAATCATTTTAGTTCCATTGGTACTAAGACTAAGACATGTGTCTGCCAAATATGTGTTCCATACTATGAAATATTTGAAGATATTAAATGATTTATTGGTTAATATTATAGTTTAGTCATATCTTAAGAAATTTTATTTATTTATTATGCATACTAAAATTATATAATTAGTATAATAAAAACCTTAGAAGTTAAATGATAAATGTAAAGGTAATTTATGCAAGTTTTATGATAGTTAGGATTCCAAAAATATGGAATTTAAATGGTTTTCTAAATAGTAGGTTGATGAATAAAAAATAATATTTTGTTATGAACAATGTAATACCCCATCCTCAGTTATGTTTTAATGCTTATAGGGATTATCTATATTATTCTATAAAATATATATATCTTGGCATGGTTATTATGTAATGATTACAGTTATCTATAGGGATATACTATAATTCTTATAGGGAATGAACAAGTTATGTTTTAATTCAGATATGAATTAAAATTATTATTCTATAATGATTATATTGATTGGTAGGGTCATGTTGTAATGCTAATAAGGATTGAGAAGATTTTGTTGAAATGACTATAGAAATTTTCTTATTTCTACATTGATGAATTATGATTATAACATAGTAGGATTATGATGATGGTTGTAATGGTTCTATTACATGATCAGAGTTATTCAACAAAGTTCCAAATATGGTTTTGCTTTCCCATTTTGTCTACCTAGTTATCACGTGTTGTGTGATTTATTTAATTTGTTATATTATTGGAAAACATTAATACCATGCTTTTTGCATTATTTCTTGCACTATATATCCTAGAATAGACATTTTTAGATATAGTGGGGTCAACATACTATATTATAATTACTACCTAAATGGGATATCTTTGAGTACTCATACATTATTCAGTGATGCAGGATTAGATAATGTATGAGGATCCTATTGTGATTATCCTTTCTTGTTGGGTTGGATCTTGGAGTGGGGACTAACATAGTGAATGGGGATAAGGAAATGGATTCATTATTTTAGTCTTTTAAATAATTTATTTGATTGAAATTTAAAAATTTATTTATTTACATTAAAAATGACAATTTAATGATTATGTTATTACCAAGTTATTTATGTTTTTCATATTATGCTATGTATTTTTTTGAATGTATTGTTTTTACTATTTTTAATACTATTATATTATGACAATTTTTTTCTACTCTGCCTTAGAGGTTATAAAATCCCCATTATACACTTGAAACCTTCTCTACTAGTTGGTAGCATCTAATACATATGGAGGCATGCCTATGTTCATGTATCCAACCCAGCTCGATCATGTGAGGGAGAATCAGGACTGGGATGTTATAATGTAGTATCAAAGAATTGTGTTACATACATGTTGTTGTAATATATGGGAATAGTTAGAATGGGGAATAAGATGGGTCATTACTTGGTAATGAGCTTGTGTATGGGGGAAGCTAACTATCGTATGATAAAAAATATTGGTACCATGTGATGAGATTATTATTCATGTTTTTTTCCTATTACAATTTTTATTTTCTTTTACCTTGGGTGATTCACTTTTTATATGAAATTACTATTTATTGAGATTAATAATCATTGAATTGTATGGAATTAAATTAGTATACATGAATCATGGTAGGAACATATAATTTTATAATGACATGAACTGCTCATTAGAGAGAACATATTTACTAAATGTTACATATTATCTCATATGAACTATGTAATTAAACTACTTATTATGTTATGCCAACAAAATTAATAATTAAAGTTTATATGAACTTCCAACTGAGGATTATTTTTATTATAACCCATTGACATTTAATGTGTGAGATATTGTTTTTAATGGAGTGCATTATTATTTGTAAATAAAATTCCCTTGTGTCATCTTCGAGTTTGGAATCCTACGAGTGATTATAAACACAAATCTAACATAGCAGATTTGACATGTACTATGGATCTAGATAATCTTATGGATGATCATATTCATGTCATAATCATGAGAGAAAAATGATCAATGGATATATATATTGTTAATACTTCTCCTATTATGTATGAGTTAATGATAGAGTTCTGGCTGTAACATATTCCAATGTTTAATAGGATAGGAGGCCCCATGGAAAAGAGGTTTTGATTCGGTTACTCCATATGATCTGCATGAAACTCGATAAACCCCCTGATAGGAGGATGAATCTTACTACTTATATTTTTTGAGTACCAACAAAACATTGGTGTGACTTCATGAAGAATGTTGGATAACAAGTGGAGTTAAATTGCAAGTATTTCAATGTGATGTTTCTATGCCACATCTATATAGAGGATTTAAGGGATGATAAGGCTCATGATTTTATAAAAATGACCTAGGAGCGTATATTAGTGATATAATATTCTAAAATATTCATAGATCTATAGTGTTTTTGTTCCATTCATTGAAGCTGATGAGGTCTCTAGTTTGAGGTATTTCTAGGATGGGATTCTCTATAAGATTATGTAACATGGGAATGAATTTCTTATAATATGTTTCCCATTTGTGATGAATCAGGATCACATTATGGAAGGGAATCAGAGATAGTTTCTGAGTGGGGGAGATATAGTTTCATCAGTTGCATCATGTTTCTCTTGATCTGGAAACAGAAAGAACAACACTGATAGTTACCGTCTTGGTAATAGTTGGATGATTATCTATAGAGGTGGGAACTCATCTATGAATAGTGTAATATTCAAGTTAATTTAGTGTAAATGGTTTTCCAAAATAACCATTAGTATCCTTAACCCATAATATAGTATTTTCCTTGTAGTAGGATATGTCATATTCATGGTTTTTCATGTCCCAATCGTATTATAATAGATACAATGGACCACAACTAGTACCTCATTCATGAAGGGACTGAGCTACACCTCATTAGAGTAGTAAATGGAGTAACACCAATGATTGAGTCCATGATAGGGGATGTGGTGCCCAGTAATAAAGAAACTGTACCATTAAAATGGAACAATAAAGGGTAGAAAAATGAGATCCTATGGTAGTGGGGAAATTCAGTTTCATTTTATAAAGGAATATCAAGATATCATTTATGCATGACCTTATACTTTCATAGGTACAATTATTGTTTCATCTATAATTAGGTTTGTTTTGTTTGAATCAGGAGCATCAAATTCAATTTTATCGGCTATTTTTTAATTTCATGACATTCTTATTGAGATCTAGGATGGTTTTATGTCAATAGAAACACCATTGGGGGTTTCTTCATTGGGTATCAAGATCTTCAATTAATGTGATATAGAAATTGGTCGTTATTATTTTATCTAGTATAATTTTGTGCTATAAATGACGGAATTCAATTTTATTTATTTATTAGATTGTTCTATATGAGGCTCATATTCAAAATTATCAGAGGAGTGTTACCTTTCAATAATGGGAATGGGGGAACTATATCGACATAAGATAGTGAGATATTCCAGATAGTGGTGCAAGAAAAATTCAATGAACATTGGATTATCTTATGAATCAACAATAAAAAGTTATTCAATATGATGGTTAAATATTTCCAAATAATTTTACTAAAATGTTAATCATCTTTCAGTACCAACTTCCTTGATTATTTTTGGGTCTTACCAACCATTGGGGAGAATGAGTTCACAATTTTTTTTGCTATTGGGAGTTAAATCCATTTTAATTAAACCTAACATAATAGAAAAAGTAGAGCTTCATGAGTTAATAGATCAATTTAAAGACTTGGAATCCAAATTATTTATATGGATATATACATCTACATGGGTTTCTCTCATGATTTTCTCTAAGATGGTTGATTGGACAATGAACATATGGGTGTATTATCAAAGGATTTAGCAAATGATGGTCAAGAACTGATATTTCCTTCCATGAACTGACAAACAATTTTTTCATATATTGGGTTCTAGGATCATCTCCCTGGTCAAAATAATTTTTGAGTATAATTAGTTGGGAGTGAGACACTCTAACAATCCATAGATTTCTTTTAGAAGTTGGTATTTCTTGTATGGATTTGTTGTGAAGTTGTTTTATTTGAAATTCACAAATAAGGTATTTATGACCTTGAAGGATCAAATATTTCACCCATTACAAGTTATATTTTAGGTATTTTATGTGGAATTTTTTTAAGGTATTATAATTCAACATAAGATCATTCCAAACATCTTAGAATCATATTTAGTACACTGAGAGATCATTTGTTACAGACAATGTTTTTTAAATTAAACATTTGGAAAATTAAATTGAACTTGTTAGGACATGTTATCTTAGAGGTAGGAGTGTCCATGGACCTAGATAATGTTTCAGCCATATTTTATTAAAAGATACCCAATAATTTCATTTGGATTTAGTGTTTATTGGGTTTATCAGTCAATTATTATCATTTTATTTTGGATATATCAAATTTAGTAGCACATATTTCTATGTTGTCCAATGATGTGGTGAAACTTTATTAGTCAAATGATTGTGATGGAGAATTACAAGATCTAAATAATCTAATAAATTTTTAACTAATCATGACTTTTTAGTACTAGATATTTTAATACCATGTACTTTGCAACATATAGAAATTGATTTAGAGTAGTTCTGGTGCTGGTGGATATAGTTTTTTTATGTATTCAGATATATGAGTCCTTATGATTGGAATTACCATAATAATGATCTAAATTTATATTCATTAGTATAGTCCTTGAGGAGATATAGAATCTATCTATTGGTTGTTATATTTCTAGTGTACATAGAGCAAAAATTCCTCAAGTACATCTTCTTTCAGTGAGACCAAAACCTTCAGATGATAAGGTGAATTGAGTATCTACATTCCATTGAATTCAAGTTATCATATACACATGTTAAAGGAAACATAATTTGTGATGGATTAAGAAAAAATAAAAATAAATTGGTTTTAATTTGTCTTTCTTTGAGTGATGGATGGTTTTACTCCTTTCAAACACGTATCTCGATGTTTGTGAGTCCTAGGGATGGGAACCTCTAACATAAAAAACTATTATACTTTTTATTTTTGATGAAATCAAGTTTGAACAGTAATTTAAATCAAAGGGCCAAGATCAGAGGGAAACTATATATGGTGTGGAGCCACCATCCTGAATGTCTCTTATTAGAGGTAGTGTCTATCATTTACAAGGACAATTATGGGTTCCTACATTTTTCTAAGATGTGCAATTGAGAGAGTTTGATCTTTCTAAATGGGTAGTGAATCTATGTATGAAAAATATGTATCTTAATATCCATAGAGAATAATAGTAGCCATGAATAATTATGAAGGCATTGTGATTTGTGGTAATATGTTTCACCACTCAATAGGTGACTATTGTGCATTAAAGGAATACTAGTATTTTTCAACCTATAGACATTATATACTAGAAATGAGAGAATATGACAACATATTTTCTGACAAGAATACCAAGAAACTTTAAATTATTGATTTTATATCATTGATCATGAATTGAATGTTGAAATAAGTTAAATTCTGGACTATTAGGTACCAATTTACCATTTTTTATCTATTTATTCTCTTTGATAGGTAAATAATATGGTTTCACGGTGTACTTAAGAGAATAGTTTCAGACTGATATCTTCATTTGACATTAGGGATTTAGTAGGTTCTTTAGATGGACCTATTATTCCTGTTTATTCTAATTTCATCCTATCACCATTAGGATGAAAAAAAATCTTATTGTACAATTTATATTCTATAAGATATGATATGTGCATGTTAATTTTATTTTTATTGTTATTTGGAAAAATATTTGTCACAAGTGCAGTTATCATATAAAAATAGATTTCAGGAAAAATAAAAATGGATCCATTCAAGGATTTTCATAGAATGAATTTTCATTTTACACTTTTCCAGTTGGAGGTAGGTAAGTCTATTCAATATGGACCTACTCTCATGAAGGATACATTTGAGTAGGTTTAGTTGATCAAGAAGTATTTAGTTTCCATGATGAGTTGGAAAAAAATCATATGAGGACCATCGGTGATGACCTCCAGCCTTTCAGGATGGCCATCTTGTTTTCCTTTCAATATCTCTAATTTTGGGGAAATTTCATATCATGAAACAAGGGATGATAACACAATGGTTTGTTTGACCATTTGAGATAGTGTAAAGGTTCGATCCAGTGTTATATCGTGTATCCCTTCCATGGCTGTAAAATTATATACATGAAAGGATTCTTATGCCATGGCCTTAGAGATGTTATCATAAAACATCCCACCTGATAATCTATGAAGATTTCATTTTGGGTATTAATTATTCCATTTAATTCCATCAAATTCATTTTATGTAAAATAATGAGAATTATCTCTAGTGAAAGTATATACCTCTAGTTTTAGTGTATTAGTTTCATGGGCATGTGCAAGAGGACTCATGGGATATGGAGTATGATATATGAACACAGTTTCCAGATTGTTTCATTGATAACCATTAGTGATTTTTTGAAGTAAATTGGGGATGAGAAATCATGAAAGATCCCATATTTTTCTAGATGTGTTATCCTTTAATGTTAGTGTAAAACCTTTTAAATTAGTTTTTTTCATGTAGGGTGTACATTGGTTTATCTATGAGGGATAAAAAGGGTGTAATGACCCATTTTTAGTAATATTTTATTCCAAAATAAATGTGGGTTGTATTATATTATATAATTTTATACACATTGAAATTATTTAGATACCAACAAAGTATTTGTTTCATCACTAAATATTGCGACATTAAACAGCTATGAAAAAAATTAAAATTCAAACCATTACAACAAAAAAATATAATTGAAAATAAAAAATTGGATACTATGGATCACCCCAATCTACAAGAGTCATGGCCCCCCACTACCAACACTATAGAAAAATAATTAAAATATTAGTAAACAACGAAACATTAAAGAAAATGGAAATATAGAACATTGAAAAGGATTGAGTTGAATAAATAATGAATTAATTTAGAGGTATTTATAGGAAGTATAGTGACCATTATACTAGTAATGTAACTATTTGAATAGTAACCTAGCTCAAGGGAATAGTAACTTAACTATTAGAAATAGAAACTTGACCGCTGGAATAGTAATTTTACCACAAAATAATAAATTCATTAAAAAATTAATATTTATAATGATTAATTTATTGAAATATAAATTTTATCATTCCATAATATCTATATCATGATTAATAAATTCAAAGATTATATAATCACCTTTTCAATAAACTTTATTTTAACATAATATATAAACAAAATTATTTTTATATTAAAAATTAAAATTTACTATTATAGAAATTTATTTAGGAATAACTTATATCATTTTTGAAATCATAAGATGGTAATTATCGTAGGGTGATATTTTTGGAAATTTTATGAAAATTTTCAAATTTACAGTGACTAGTAAAAATATAGTTTTTCACAGAACCAATATATATCAAATTACATAATTCATTATCTAAAAATGAAATAACGATTTATAGAACATGAATTTCAGCCATGAAATATTTTATTTTATAAACATGTCTTTAAAATATGTGAAACAAAATTTCCAAACCTAAAAGTTAATTTTCAAAAATCTAAAGTCAAAAGTGTTTCCATAAAATAAAATGTTTTCTTTCTATCAAAATTCATGTTTAATAAATTAATGAATTAGAATTATAAAGTTTATTTAAAGTCCTAAACCCATTATATTATATTTATATATGATTTATATTATCTAAAATTTACAGTTATATGTTTTACCATGGTAATAATATTTTATTCAATATTTTATTCAAAAATACCCCTCTCCTCAAGTATAAATAACCCCTCTCCCTCCCCTTAAAAAAACTCCTCCCACCACTACTACAAAAATGGACTATATCAGCGCTCAAAACGGGATTTAACAGTGCTAAAAAAGCATTGTAAAGCTCAACGCTAATATAGGGGGGGTCCCTTTTATCAACGCTTTGAAAATTGCTGATAAAGGCTACTTTTATCAGCGCTAAAAAAAAGCGCTGATAAAAGACCCCTTTATCAGAACTTTTTTTTTGCGCTGATAAAAGGGACCTTTATCAGCACTTTTTAAAAAGTGCTGATAAAGGTCAAAAAAATTAAAAAAAATAAAAAAAATTAAAAATAATGTGGGGAGTGCTTTTATCAGTGCTTCACACCCCCTTTATCAGCGCTATGAGGTCTCCCACGTGCTTCCCTTCCCGCGCTTCCTCATACACGCGCACCCCCTTCGCTTCCACCCAAACTCGAACCCGAGACCTCCCCCATTTCATGGATGCACCTTTACCACTAAGCCATTTTGTTTTGTTCTCCATTTAATGATATATCTATATATATATAGTTATATTTATTCATATATTGGTATAGATTCATATTAATATAAATATATTTATTCATATATTAGTATATAAATATATATTAATTCATATATTAATATATTTATATATATATTTTTAGTTATAATTTTTATACGTATTTTTATTTGTTTATTAATATATACTTATAAGACTAGTTTTAAATACATTTATGAAAAAATATGTTTTTTTATGTGTGTTTATAAATAAATAAATAAATACATACATACAGAGATATATACAACACATAGACACACACACACAAACACATATATATTTACGAATAAATATATATATATGTGTATTTGAAAAGACATAGAATGTACTTATATGATTAGTTTTCAATACATTTTATGAAAAAATATATTTTTGATGTGTGTTTATAAGTAACTAAATAAATAAATACATATATACATATATACAACACACAGACACACACATAGACACCCACACACACACATACACATATATATTTATGAATAAATACATATATAGGTGTATTTGAAAAGCCATAAAATGTTAAAACGACCATAAATTATAATCTAGAATTCCATTTCAACGTCACAACCAGTCAAATCGAAGAAAATGAAACAATCTTCGATATGATATGTTGTACAGGCCTAACGGACATCCAGATTAGAATTTATACTTGTTTGAATGTTAAAAAATCGGGGTATCCCGACTAAAAACTCAGTTTTTTAGGCCTTATGATCCTTTTTTGGGCTTGAAAAATGTGACAAAAGATTTTCCTCGGTTATTAGCATGTAGAGCTCGTCGTAGGCTTCAATTTGATATACTGTAGAGATAAAACGGACACCCGGATCAAAATTTATTGTCGTTTGAAGTTTGAGTTACATTTTCAACATATTTTAGATCTTTTATTAATTGTTTTGATTTTTTGTGTCCTCAAATTGTTATTAAATTATTTTTAATCGATAATAATTATAAAAGTATTAATTAATAATATTTTTTTAAAATATTTTGAAGACATTTTTACTAAATTTCTTATATATTAAATGTAATAGTCTATTTATACATATCTATAACATATTTAAAAAATCTATATTTTATTTATATCAATATAAACATACTTATATAAAAAAATATTATTTTTCAGGAAAAAATATTTTTTTTGAAACTTAACATTTATCAGCGCTCGGGAAATCGCTGATAAATCACCCCTTTATCAGCGCTACTAAAAGAAGCGATGATAAAGGGGTCCCCTTTATGAGTGCTAAAAAAAGCACTGATATAGTGGGGGGGCTTTATCAGTTCTAAAAAAAGTGCTGATAAAGGGGGCCTTTATTAGTGCTTTTTTTAGCACTGCTAAAAGAGACCCTTTATCAGCACTTTTTTTAGCGCTGATAAAAGTAAAGCGCATCCCTTGCCCATTTTTGTAGTAGTTCAACCATTCCAAATCCAAATATCTACCCAAATATTCTCTCTTAGTCATCTTATAATCAAATGGATATTTATGGAGTATTTTAAATCCAAAAATTAAAATAGTTATAGTGTCGTACAAGAGAAACTACATCTAAGAAAGAGTATGTTTTTCAACTCTTCAGTCATTTAATTTTTCCCCACCACCCTTTCCCAAATTCATTAAAAATGAAATGCTATAATATTTAATTATATATAATTTTGAAATTATATTATTGATGTTAACATGTAGTAAAAATTATATTTATAATGTATTTATGTTTTATACATCTTTTCTTTATATTTGGATAACGTTCGAAAAAACAGTTTGTTAAACACCAAAAGGTATGTTTCAAATTTCTTTAAAATCACCAAACCCATGAATGGTAAAAATATTTTTTTTATCAATTTATTAATATATTTATTTTAATATTTTGGCTTTTATTATTATTATTTACTAATTACCTTTAACAAAAAGTGAAATCATAGTAAAATAAGAAAATATTAAGAAAACATGAAATCAAAAACATTAAATTTATTAAAAAGAAATTAATAAATATAATAAAATTATTATAATTGAAAAATAATTTTATCAATGAAAATAATTCACTTTTTTATCAATTTTTTTAATATATATAAGTTTATTATTCAGGTGACTAAAAAGTGATGGAATAATACCAGAATTAAGGTAAGGGGATTCACAAACCCAGCTCCTTTTTGTTGGGTTTTCCATATTTCTAAAAAATTTCATGGGAGGATATACATGTTTCTAAATATTCTTTATGAATAATATAATGATTTCCCTAAATAACTCTTTACAAAAAACATCTTGACTCCTTATGAGATTGATTATTCTTCACTAAAGAATAATGATTCTTATATCATGTATATTTCTTTACATATTCAATTAAGATCCCCAATGATTTATACTGAATTTTTTATTGATGAAATCATTATGAAACCAATTCTCTTTCTTGGTTATATTTTATTGAAATGTATTTTATACATTCTATGTGTAATGCATAATTATATAAATGTTATGATATGATGGGTGAGACTAGAATTATATATACCTCCAATGCATTGGGTAATGTGATGAATCTCATAATATATGTGAATTATGAATTAAAATGATTATTGTTTTGTTTATAATGACTATTTTATGATTATGTACATATTTTATATGTGAACATGATGTTATCTTTTCTCACAACTATGTGTTTTATTTGACCACTAAGACATGATGTTTCATTTTTATAAAATTTCCACATTCCATGCCTTCATACAATATTTACCTCCTAATATTGATGATAATTCGATGCTTATGTTATAATTATTAGGGTTATTCTTAATCATGTTATATTGATTCATGTCCTTTATTCATCCTCCAACTAGGATTTTAGTTCACCCCATTTAATGATGTATATACTCAGATGATTACTTATACTATAGAGAATATGAGGGTCACTAAGAATATAGAGAAGAAAGAATTAAATAATGTTTATGTTTTAATATGTATTTGTTATGTATAATACTAATTTTTCCTCCATAAGAAACCATTTGATCATAGAATTGTAATGTTGCTATGTTTTTATCTTCAAAATGATGTAATAGTCATGTAAAAAATTTTAAGGTCTCTATAGTTCATATCCGAACATGGATGTGTTAATTTGGGAATTATAATATTAAAAAGAGTAGAAACCATATATATAATCATATATATATATATATATATGAAAACATCCTATAATAATATTAATAAAAAAGGATAAACATTGGGATCACATAATATACACCATTAGAGTTAATTGCATAAAATACTAAATTATTCATGCTTTATTGAAATATGTTTTGTTCAATAATTTTTTATTTTAGAAAATGATAGGAACCTGGAGAAACCTAGAAAACAAACCATGTGAGGGAATATGAAAGGATTGTTCGAACAACATCCCTAATGCTTTGAGGGGTGGAGTTCAAAACATTATGGTAATGCTTACCCAACTATCGTAGGATATTAATAATATCATGAATCATATGAAACATCTTTCTTCACCCCAAACAGATCAACCATACATTGATTCCTTTATAAATAATTGACCATTAATGATTAGTATAACTTATGATCCACTTTTCATGAAATAGGGAGTTATCTAAATATAGAAGATATTTTCTTTGATTCTTTGTTAATAGAAGGATAAGGTGAATCTAGCCATTTATCAGTTAAATAGTGAAACTAACCAATGGTATGAAATGATTAAGAAAAACAAGATAATATATTAAAGATAAGATATTGAGTGGGAAGAAGTTAAGAAAATACTTCATACTAAGTATTTACCACAAAATTTTCTAAAAATTGTGGAGATAGAATTCATAGAGCTAAATTTGAAGGAATGGGATTATCTAATGGAATATGAGGAAAAATTAAAAAGGCATGAATGATATGCCTCATGTTTTGTTATTACTTATGACTAAAAAGTAGATAGATACTTTATTTCTTTAGAACCACACCCTTGAAAGGATCTAGAAATACATTACATATGTAGTTATGAATAAGTGGTTTGATGTGCTATCAAACTAGATATGGAGTTCATAGAATGGCCCCAAGGTCATGCAGATAAGAAGAGATGGATGGAGTTTCTAGCTAATGGATCAAATGAAAAAGAAGGAAAGAGGATCCAACTACCCCTTATCAAACAAGTGTTAATAAGTAACATGGGAATTTCCTCAAAGGGATGGGTAAATTATTCATGTGTGGGAGAGATGGCCTATAAGAATATAAATTTCAAAGAGAAATTGTGAAGTGGACCTAGATAATATAGGAAATACGGGAAAATACTAATTCAGAAACTATGATTCAGTCCTTCAACTATAGAGAGAAATAGCACCATGAATTTTAGTACACTAAACCTCATGTCTTTGAGGGTAGTCAGTTTTAATATCCACCAATTCCAAAGGGTAATGTGCATGATTATTCCATCACTAATACTAATGTGGATCATGAAAAGTAATTTTCAAAATGTACCCTTTCTATTAATTCAATAATAGAATATATTTTATTTGATTTATGTTATATACAATTTTTTATATCCATCAATATTCCTATAACTGTTTAATCGAAGACCTGATACCTTGAAGTATAGATATCTTTAAAAACCCATAGTAGGGAAATAATTTCTTCTTATGTATTAGACTATTCTAATGTAATATTCTATGGGAATATTCTTCAATTGAATCTAAAAATAATTACCTTGGTGGAATTCAACACTATATTAATCATGGATTGGATATAATTATATATAGCACACATTAACTATTAGTAAAATGAAATCTCATTTCATATTCTAAACCCTCCAATGCTCCCCTAAAAATGAATTGAATACCAGTAATATCCTTTTAAAAACCCCTCAATAATGTGGGTGTGGATACTATTAGAAATAGCATAGCATTATTAAATTCTTTAGTCAAAGGAAGGTATGAAATTTGAGGAAATTTCCATTGTTAGGGAATAAACTGATGTATTTCTTAAAGAGTTACCTAGACTTCCCCCAAATACTGAGGTTTAGTTTTCAATAGAATTGATACCTAGAAGTTATCCCATTAGAAAATTTCCTCTAGTATGGCCTCAATTAAACTGGATGATTTAAACAACCAAATGAAGAGAATTTTGACAAAGGTTTGATACTCCATAGTGAATCACATTGGGTTGTGTCAGTGGGGTTTTAATGAAGAATGATGGAATGATGCTGTGGTGTATAAATTATTAGTACCTCAACAGGGTCACCATATGGAACAATTATTCTCTTCTATGGATTTATGAAATGGTTGATCAACTATGACAATATCAGTACTTCTAGAAAGTGGATCTTTGTTTAGGATATCATCAACTGATGGAGAATAATGAAGATATTCAGAGGATTTATTTCTGTATAAGGTATGAGAACTATGGGTTCATTAGGACACCCTTCACATGTACACACTCCCATATAATCTTCATGGATTTGATGAATATAGTGTTTAGACAATACCTTGAAAAATTATATGGAGTGTTTATCGAGGATATTCTAATTTTCAACAAGATCAGTGCGAAACATAAACAACATATAAGTATTATGACAATGACATAAATAAATGATAAAATGTATGATATGTTCAGTTAGTATGACTTAGATTCATCAAGTAACATATGTGGGGAATGTGATCATATGTGATGGAATTTCTATGGACCCTTTGAAAAAAAGGAAATTGAGGAATGACCCATACCCACTAGTGTCATGAAAATAGATAGTTTTCTTAGAATAGTTGGGTACTACTGACATTTTAATAGATATTTTCCATGATTGTCTATCTCACTAACTATGTTAATGCAGAAAGGGGTAAAGTATGTCTTGATGGAATAATGTGAGGAATGCATTTTGGAGCTCAATAAGAGCTTAATCAAGACACATGTCCTCACACTACCAATAAGTGGAGATGGTTTTGTGATATTCAGTGATTCTTCAATGAATGGATTCAGTTGTAAACGTATGGAAAATGATAAATAGATAGCCTAAACCACAAGGTTATAATATATCCATGAGTAGAACTACCTGACACATGATATAGAGTTATAAAATGTTATCTTTTATCTTGATATTTTGTGGCACTACCTCTATGGTTTCACAACCCGACCCATGCTAGGGCCAGAGCTACATTCACCCAAATCCCACCTCTATAGGCAAAGGGCTGATGATAAGAACCAAAGGCATAACAAGCATAGGGAGGCCTATTCTTATGTACACATAAAAAAAACCAACTAATTGAAAAGTTTCATAGGAAAAGGAAAAGATAAAACACTACTATATATAAAAGAAAAATATTCATCAACCTCTAAACAGAACAAGTACAGGTGTTGTAAAGTAAAAATAAAGGTAAATGGGGAAAATACACCCCCATCTAGATGAGTCCTACAACCCATAAATAAGTGAAAAAGTAAAACATCTAAGAGATCCCTGCACTTGAATCCCATTCTATGACCACCACACGTGGTCCAAGCACCATGTATCCCCTAAGCTCCTCTAATTTCATGATCAACCTATCAGTCTTCTACAAGGGTGCACCAAGTGTGGGAAAAATCCCCAGAATGGGTGAGTAAAAAAATACATAGTAGGATTCTCTGATGTCTTAGGGGAGTAGAAAAATATGTACTAAAGGGGGGTGCAGTAGATAGAACATGGTATAATAAAAGAGTATATCTCAACCCAAAAAGACAATGATGTAAACTCATCCAGAACACAAGGATCTAGAAATGATGGGAAGATGAAATTATCATAGATTCTTCACTACTTAGTGAAGGAGATTAGACTCATCCAGCCATGAGATGCTAGACACGGAAAGTATGTGACATACACAGAGCGTCTTCACCTCTCCAAGAAGGAGAGTAACCAAAACCCAAGTAGTGGGTACTAAAATAGAATACATATATATGCTTATTCAAAGAAGCCACAATGGGAGAGAGTAAGGGGATCTCCATCTCATAGCTTAGCCTAGTAAAAGAGTCCCCAATAGTTTTATAAGTAACTAGTAACAATGCCCAGCACAACTCATGTCTACCCTGGACATGCAATCTAAAGGGAATTAATCTCCACACCTTGATAATATCCACTTTGGGAGGGTCTGTATCACCTACATGGTTTTAGGTCACATCATAAGGACGAGTCTTAGTGGGGAAAGTTCCCATTCTACTCATGAGTCCAAAATAGCATCAAATCATATCTCACCGATGATCTGCATCCAGAAAGAGTAAACCCAAAGTAGAGTACCCACACCTTAGTGTGTTAGGGGGATTCCACTTTAATTGTCATCGTAGAGGACCCACACCCTAATTTTCCAGGGGGATTCCACTCTTGTTCATCGAGGACCCTATCCCTAGCGCTTCAGGTGGATTCCACTTGGAAGTAGATGATAGAGGACCCACACCCATGTATATGGGGAATTCCACTCTTATTCATTGAGGACCCACACGCCAATACATTAGGGGATTCCACTCAGAAGTAGAAAATAGAGGACCCATGCCCATGCTGATGGGTGATTCCACACTTATTGTTGTAGAAGACAAATGCCATGGTGTGTTAGGGAGATTAAACTCTCATAGTAGTAGTAGAGGGATCATGACCTTGTGAATTAGGGGGATTCCAATTTCATAGTAGCCATATAGGACCCACACCCATACCAATGGGGGATTCCACTCACAAGGTATTATGGAACTATAGTGTCCATCCCGACTGGATGGTTCCTATCATAAATCACTGATATTCTAGCACTTAATCACTATTGTTGTCAGGTGTCACCTAAATAGGCATCACATCCGGAACATATTGCATCGTATCTCTAAAGACACTATGGAGGGAACCATCACGTTCTACATAAAAGACACACCGGATAGGCTACTACCATGCCTAAGCCTGAGTCCAAAAAAGGAGATACGAGAGGTAGAAGATTCGTAGTGTGGTATAATGAGAATATGGAGGACCACATGATGTGTGGCCCCACATCATTGTATGACCATGTTCCCTACAATAATCAAGTACTAAACTATGAAAAATTACCCCTAGTAATTCCAGTGTACTCCTGGAGTACATGGAACCTCTGGCCCAAAAGGATGACGAGCGCACGATGCTTTTTGATTGATCTGAAGAGAGAAAATGTTATTATACCAACATGTCTATTCAAAAATCCCCACATAAAAAAATAGATCACACTATCAGGATCCTTGTGAAAAAATAGATAGGATCGACAATTCATTTTCTAGAATCAGTCTTCCGATAAATAAATTTTATTTCAAAGCATTGTTCATGAACGATGCATTTTGAAAGCCATTACACAATTCTTAAACATATCAAACATATTTTACCATTGGGATCATCTCTGAAAATCACACGGGATTGGATAATAATTTTTACCAAATAGATATCGGGTTAAGAAGCTACATTTCATCGTAAATACCCCAAACAGGAATTGTGGGGACCTCACATCAATTTCAAATTAATCACCGATAATTATTATTGAAATTTCCTCCTCAATACTAGGGTTGAAATTCTTCAAATAAAGAATCAATAATACATTATATACAGATGTACAATCTGATATAAATTTCCTAAATAATACAAATTATATTATTATTATTACAATTGGAAGTTTCCTCCAACCATGTGTCGAGCATAAATTATAAAAATCCCATAATAGCCTCCAAAGGTCCACCTTAGGGAAAGGGTCACATTGCTACATATGGAAGGGGAATCAATCACCATGATTGAGAGTTATGATTATTTAAAACACCACTGGACCGAAGGCCTGCCCAGATCAGTCCATTATAACCGGTCCAACCTGCTCTGCCGGCCTTGTTGTGCCTGCCCAAAACACCACCACTAGCCCACTGGCCCTCCACCGTGCTGCCCTCCGTCCATCGTTGCACCACCCTATGGCCTCTACCGCACCACCCTGTGGTTACTACACCACCCTGTGGCCACAACTGCTCTGACTGAACCACCGAACCACTACCTTATCAGATCCAGCTCACCGAAGTCACATTGCTTCCACTTTCCACGGACCACTGAGACCACTCCACTGGGTTGAAAATTAATCTAAGACTAGATCTGGGATCCTATGATCCTTATTTACACTATTTCATGCTTCGCTTGATGTTTATTCCATGTTTCTACATGTCAAAAAATTAGTAGATCTTTAGCTTTCTTTCGATCCTCTACCAGCAACAGAAAATTAAATCCGAGCATAGATCAAGGATTCTTAGGTCAAAGGTTAGTATACATTCCTCTTTCTCCAAGATCAGAGGTCTTTTGAGGATGAATAAAAAGTATCATCGAAGAATGATGAAGAACACAAAGAACAACCAATACTGAATCAAAATAGATGATGGCCATTGTTAGTTTGGCCATCAGCAAATGGTTTTAAATAATGGAATTCCAATAGAAATTGAAATAATTAATAATGGATTCAATCAAGGAGATATAGAATCTAAAATAGAGATCCTACCTCGATATTGGAGTTTTTATTATTCTCAATGTTCTATAATCTACAAGTGCCTACAGCTTCAGCACAATTTGATAATGTTCAGACATTGAATCATCATTGGAATTAGATGGATAGAGCTCCACCATCCGTGAGAAAAATGAGCTGACCCTATCTCATTTCTCAAAAATCATTTTTATAGGAAGCTACCAGTGGTTTCTGAATATAAACCTCATGAAACATCTAATTTTATGTCACACTTAGGTCAAACATTCCATTCTGAACTCAATGGTGGTCTCAGATTTCCCATCCATGTTTTCGTTCAAAAGTTATTTGATCTAGGGATTGAGATAAAATAATTAATTTTAATTATTTTATTTAAAGAAATTTACTAGGTGGATTTTTCTATAGAATAACCACGTCAAAAAAGTTATGTCCCACCTAGGGTAAAATCTATGCTCCAAACTCAACTGTGGATTCATATTTCTGATCTAAGCTACTATTTGATAGATATCACATATCCTCTATGAGTATAGTACAAAAAAAGAATTTATATTTTTGTACAATTTAATTTGGGCACTCCTGGCCTCAAAATAACATGTTTCCTTAGTTCATGGATCTGAAAAAATATGTATAAAAATTCCAAATTCTTACAAGGAAAAAAACAAGTCACTATATCATTACATAATTCTGGATTTTCATCCCTAAAAAGAAAACTTGGGAAACAACATAGGATACTGAGATCACACCAGAATATGTCGCTCCCAGGAACTCTCAAAAAAAATTTCATGCTTCCAAAGTATGTGAACCAAATGGATGGTCCCTTCACGTATGGTCCACTCTTATAGATGATTTTTATAAGTTTATTCATGCATATCTATAGTCGTGACTCATGAAAAACATCGTGCACCTGCTACAACAGTAGGGGGTATGCCAAGGTGGTAGGAAAAATTTTCAACCCTATGCATGATCTCGAATGACCCAATGAACCTTTGGTATAACTTTCCTCCCCGATTAAAAAGTAACATGAAATCCCTAAGAATATCCTAAAACATATGGATTTTGCATTCGGTCTGCCCATCGGCTTGGTGGTGAAAGGTTGTACTCATCTACAGCTGGGTCACGATAGACTTCTTTGGGCCTCTCCACAATCATGATGTAAACTGTGGGCCATGATCAAAGACAAACATCAAGGGAACCTCATGAAGGTAGACGATATCTCATATGTATAGCTTCCCGAAACACTCAACTGAACTCTAATCCCAGATCACATAGTAGTGCACCAACTTCACGAGTTAGTCTACTATTACTAATATGGCATCATGTCCATTAACTGTGTGTGGAATACCTATGAGGAATTCCATGGGTATGCATTCCCAACTACACTATGGGATTTTGAGAGGTTGTACAACTCATCAGAGCCTCATGCTTAGCCTTTACCTGTTGACAGACGAGGCATCATGGGACAAACTTAGCTACACTTTGTCTCATGTTGAACTATCAAAAAAATCCACTGAATATCCCTTTATACATTTCCAGCTTCAGTATATATAGCTAGGGGATAAGTTTGGTACTCCTAAATCACAATCAGGACCACTAGATCAAGATATTGTAATCCCCCTTTTTAGAATATCCATATGGTGCATCTCATATGGATATCTGAGTCATTAAAGATCTCACAGTCAGTGTCTACAACTAGGACTCTTTCACATGCTCGAGAAGTGAAGGATTCAAAACCATTGACTGGTGAAAAACATTACCCTCCCACTCCACTAGGGTCAGCTGTAGTGATTCTAACTACTTCAAAACACCCCACAGAAGGCAAGCCTAAGACTTCCTACTAAGGGAATATGCTACAATGTTTCCCTTTCCCAGAGTATACACTCTCTCAAAGTTATATTCTTATAGGAAGTTCAACCAGCATCACCACCTCGGGTTCAAGTATCTCTGGGTGAAGATGTACGTGAAACTATGGTTTGAGAAAACTACAATGTTCTATTCCAGAAGGTAATGTCTCCACATCCTCAAAGAGAATACTACCACTACCAAAATGAGGTAGTGAGTCTCGTAGTTATATTAATGGGGTATAAAACACCTCAATTTGTACATGATAACTACCGTATCAAAGTTTACGTTGAGCATGCAATGGTACCAAAGAACATGGCTGGTGAGTTAACTCATCCATCCGTGAAAATCTAGACCCAAAAAGCACATGGAATACCTTGTGTGTATTATACTATCTTGGAAGGATAATTACCCAAAAACATACATTCTTCTACACCCACTAGTGGTATCTCAATTAAAAAGGAGGCCATGCACAAAAATTCCACTAATAATTCCAGGACCTACTCTGAAACATAACGACACAACCCCGACATGAATGCACAAGTCAGAGGGACTCATACACCACACCTTGATACTATCTGCACTAGGTGGTACTGACTCAATCTCATGGTTTCTTTCACATAAAAAAACATGTCTCGGTTGGGAAAAAACACCTCTTCCTCATGCATTCGAAGCAACATCAAACTACACTGAAACAGTGGTACATCAATGCCCCACGTCACCCTAGTAAAACCTCAAACAACAAGTAGAGATGAAAGAGTAACTCAAATAGTGTCTAAAAAGTTATAATTCACAGGGTAGAAGAGACATAGATTATACCTTATATCATCTTGCACACTACAGGATTGTAGAAATCCAAAGATTGCTGCTGTCTATGGCCCTAACCACCAACTCCCTAAGCCTCACGTGGCCAATGACTCTATCCAAACCTCTGTTGCCTAAGGGTCTGGCTCACCATAGAACCCCAACATCCTATAATTATGGAAATCACCATGTGTGCTCATTCTATGCACATTCTAAGCCTCCTCTACTGGGACAACTTCTACTTAACAAGAGGAGGTGCTTCCACCTATCCACCTGGAGGAAGGGGGGTTGTATGATGGATCCTAAACTGAGGCCTCATCACTGATAGGGTCATCATAATTAACTAGAGAATATATCATGGCTGGATCTTTACATTGAGGCATCTTCAAATATATCAAGGAGTACCATGGTCAAATGATCACACACACACACACAAATCAACTATAATGGAGAGCTGACTCAAGACGATAGTCAACGAGTCAATCTAATTTGATGCATGTACCAATGTTCCCTAAAAAATGTCTCAGCATGCTGAGCTAATGAGAAGTTAATCGAGGTACTAAGGAATGTCTACGTCTACTTCCACACCATTAATAGACTCCCTGGATTGAGATCCGCTATCGAGACACATTAACACTATTTACCTAAACCCAATAAAGACCTTTTTAGGAAAATGTCTGAACAATGTCCCAAGGTTCAAACCACCTATGTTACCACTTTTTCATGACCCAACACATGATGGGGTTCAATATGCAAAGACCCTAATCCCACCTCTATAATCCATGGTCTTGAAACAAGCGTCGAAGGCATAAGAAATTTAGGGATTCCTTTTCCTATGTACTAATACAGAAGCACACAAGAAACTCAATGAAAGAGTGATGAGGAAAATGAAAAGATACAACATGATTATATATAAACCATATATATAGATCGACCTCTAAAAAATATAATTATAAGTGGTATAAAGTAAAATTAAGGTAAAGGGGAAAAATAAACAGCCAACCATAAGAGGATAATAATCTGACAACAAGTGGAAAAGTAAAATAGTGTAGATAGAGCCTCTCTTTAAACCCAAGCTATGACAACCAAACATGGTCTAAGAACCCCATATCCCTAACCTTCTTTGAAGTCATAATAAACATGTCTTTCATTTGAAAGGGCACACCATGTTTAGGGAAATCCTAAGAAGGGGTGAGTATAAAAATTCTCAGTAGGACTCCCAAAAGGCTCAAAGGAGAAGAAAAATATGTACTGAAGAGGGGAGTAATATATAGAATAGTGTATAGTAAAAGATTATAGCTCAACCCAATAAGATAGTGAAGTTAACTCATCAAAAAACACAAGGAGCTAGGAATAGTGAGAATATGAAATTCTCATCAAGTCATCTCTACCTATAGTAGTAGGGTAGGATCATCCCACCATAAGAATCTAGACATAGAAAGCACATGGAATACTGCACACTTCTTCACCTATATGAGAAAAAGATTAACCAAAACCCAAGGAGTGGTTAATAAAATAGGATAAGTATATATGCTCAGTCAAAGAATCCCTAATGAGAGAGTGAAAGGTGATATCCATCTAACAGATCAACACAAGAAAAGAGTTGACAATAGTTCTAGAAGTAACCACCAATGATGTCCATCATCCCTTACGTCTGCCCTAAACACACAAGACAAAGGGACCCAATCACCACACCTTGATACTATCCTCTTTGGGTGGGTCTATCTCACCTGGATTATTTTAGGTCTCAACATAAGAAAACATCTATGTGGGGAATACACCCCTCTTACTCATGATTTAAAATTAGCATTAAAGCGTGTCTCACTAGTAATCCATAGTTGGAAATAATAAAACCAAAGTAGAGGACCCACACCCCAGAATGTTAGGGGGATTACACTTTAATTTTCATCACAGAGAACCCACACACTGATGCATCATGTGGATTCCACTTTTGTTCATTAAGTACCATCACCCAAGTGCATCTAGGGGAATCCACATGAAAGTAGCTAATAGAGGACCCACACCCTTGTTGATGGGAGGATTCTACTCTTATTTAATGAGGACCCTCACCCTAGTGTGTTAGAGGGGATTCCAATCAGAAGTAGCTAATAGAGGGCCCATTCCCATGCCGATGGTGGATTCCACTCTTATTTTCATTGAAAACCCACACCCTGGTGCTTCAGGGAGATTCCACTCTCATAGTTGCCATAGGGGATCCACATACTAGTGCATCAAGGGGATTCTACTTTTGTAGTAGTCATAGAGGACCACACCCATGTTGATGGGGGATTCCACTCTAGTTTATCAAGGACCCATGACCTACTTGGTTGGGAGATCCCAATCTAAAGGTATTAAGGAACTACACTATCCATCCCTTCTGGATGATACCTCTCCTAAATAAATGATGTGCCAACACATGATCACTACCATCATCAGATGTTTCCTGAATAGGTGTCACATATGGAATATCTTATATCATATCTTGAAAGCCACTATGTAGGGAACCATCATGTTCTACGTAGAAAAACACTCAGGATAGGCCACTTACATGGCATAATCCATGTCTAAGAGAAGTAGATACTGGAGATAGAATATTCTTTGTATGGTACATGGAGTGTGTGAGGCCCAGACGATGTGTGGCCCCATCTCATTGCATAGTCATGTACCCATCCATACGCAGGTAAAAAAATGTGAAAAAGAACCCCTAGGTGTGCCAGTGTACTACTAGAGTACATGAAACCTCTATCCTAAAAGGTTTATGAGAGCATGATGATCTTTTCTTGACCTTAAGGGATAAAACATAACTCTACCGACATTACTCCTCAAACGTCCCCAGATAAACAAATGAATCACACTGTCACGATCCTTGCAGAAAAGAACACATGATCATCAATTCATTCAACCGAATCAAACATCCAGCGAAGATATTTCATTTCATATCATTTCTCAAAAACAGTGCTTCATGGGACACACACCTCGATCCCAAAATACATCAACTGGATTTCGCCAATGTGATCCTCTTGGAAAAGTACACAAGATTGGAAATTTATTCATCCCAAACAGATACTTGGTGGAGAAGAAAAATTTCACCGTAAATGCCCCAAATGGTCCTTTTGGGTCCCTCACTTTAAATTCAAATTAATCACCAAGAATTATTCTAAAAATTTCTATCTCAGCACAAGGGTCACAACTCCTCTGACGGGGTTTCAATCGGACGTTGTATCCAAACGTACGGTCCGATAGAAGTTTCCCAAATAATAATAATTATAATCCTATTATTATAATCATACTATTCATGCCACCATGCCTCAATCTTGTATTATAAAATTCCCTAAAAATTTTCAAAATGTCCACCTCAAAGAAAGGGTTTCATTTCCATAGACAAAATGTGAATCGGACGCACGGATTGAGAGTTATGGGGGTTTAAAACACCCCCAGCCTGAAGGCCCGCCTGAGCCAGCCTGAGCCAGCCCATTTTAGCAAGTTTCGTCCGCTCCGCCAGCCCAGCCACACAAGCCTGAACTGCCACCAATGTCCCTCTGTTGTTTCACCATATGACCAATGTTTTTCCATCATATGTCCTCTACTGCGCCTCCCAGTGGCAGCTGCCATGTCACCTGAACCGCCACACTGCTACCTTGCCAGAGTTGTCTCACCAGCACCGCACCACCACCACCTTCCACAAACCCCCAAGACCAATATGGTGGTCCAAAAATTAATCTAATACTAGATATGGGATCCTCATATACCAATCAATACTATCATGTTCTCCGATCGATGTTTCATCAATGTTTCGACCTGAATAAAAGTTGGTGGATATTCTACTCACCGTCGCACCTCTTCCATCACTAGAAACTAAAATCTAAGCATAGATCCAGACTCCCCAAGTCGATATTATCATATATATGCGTATTTATCCCATATCAGAGGTTTTTTTATAATGTAAAAAATTAATCATCAAAGTACATCGAAGAACACGAAGGACAAGTGATCCCGAATCAAAACAAATGATGGTCATTGTTAGTATGGCCATCAAAAAATAATTAGACACTAGAGGATTCCAACAGAAATTTAAATCAACAAGAAAGGATTGAATCCTGGAGTTTTATAATCTGAAATAGAAATCCTACCTTGATTTTTGATCTACCATTTTGGTCGATGTACTCTGATCTTCTAGCGCCTTCATTTTCATCATGATCTGATGATGTTCAGGCATCAAATCGCCATTGGAAGCAGATGGCCAGAGCTTTTCCAACTATTAGATAAATGATATAACCCTAAATTATTTCTCTATACTCCTATTTATATGAAACTTCAAGCATTCATAGAATTTGAAACTCATGAAACTCTAATTTTATGTCGTGCTTAGGTAAAACACCTCATTCGGAACTCAAATATGGTCTCAAATTTTCAATGTTATTATTTTTTCAAATGTTACCTAATCTAGCATTCAAGATAAAATAATTAATTTTAATTATTTTATTTACTAAAATACCCTATGTTTCTTTTTCTACAGAATACCCATGACGACAAAAGTTATGTACACATAGGGTAAACACCATGATCCTAACTCATCTATGGCCTCTGATTTCTAATTCGAGTGACCATTTGAGATGTATACCATCTCTTCCATGTGAATAGTACTAAAAAGACTTAATATATTTGAATAATTTATTCTGGGAACTCTAGGCCTAAGAATCTCATGTCATCTTAGTGCCTATCTCTGAAAATATATGTAGAATTATTCCAATGTATTATAAGGAAAAAACAGGGTCCTAATATATTGTGAAAAGTGTAATATATATATATAAGTGTATAATGTATATATCCACACATAAAGAGCTGAACATGCATCAAAGAATATGTTTAGAGATAATCAAGGGCTTTGATTTCTCTACTCCCTGCCAGATAGGAATGGAGAACAAATTAGATGACTCTATTTTCATAAATAAACATGCTACTCTATCCATGATGCTGACAGAGAAACACTATATATTCAGGGAAAGTCACATTGTTGATCTAGAAATAACAATGACAGGGAAATCATCATTCCTTGAAAAAATGATTTCCCAACCATCCATACAAGAGAAGTCCATGAAGGCACAAAGGGTTGATCTGGAGATACAAAAGAAGGTGAAATTAGTAAAGAAAATGATGGAACATGAGTTCCATATTGATAACGATGCTATTATTTGGTTTGGAATGAGTATTTGTGTGCCTGCATTACCTAAAATAAATAAGGAGCTATTATATAACATACATAGCTCATCATTCTCCCTCCAAACTAGATGTACCAAATTGTACCATGACCTTTGAGAACACTTCGGGTGGTACAACATGAAGATGGATATTGGGGAGTATATCTCATGGTGTTTGGTATGCCAAAAAGTTAAATTATAGAGACATAATTCCAAATGAATGACGAAACCATTTTTTATACCCATAGAAAAATGGGAGAATGTCACTATGGAACTTTACACTAGTCCCCTGAAACATAAATGGAAAAAATGTGATATGGTTTGTGGTAGACCCACCAACCATGACATCCCACATTATCACTATTTGAGATGATTTATCTGTCAAAAAAATTCTTATGATATATGTGAAGGAAGTTGTGAGGATCAATGAGGTACAAAATTATTTCATCTCTAATCATGATCCATGGATTAACTCATAATTATAGAGATGTCATCAAAATTTTTTGAGTTTTGAATTGAATTCTAGCAGGCGCTGCCATCCCCAAATTGATGCCCAATTTTAAAGAACTATTCAAACACTCTAGAAAACTATACGAGATTTATATATGGAATTAAAATAATTATGAGATCATTATCTATGATTAGTTGAGTTCTCACTAAACAACAACATCCAATCAATTATTGAAATGGATCCATATGAAGCTCTGTATGGGAAGTGATGTAGAACTCAAAGTTATTGGGATGAAGTTAGTGAACAAAAGCTACCTAGAACTGACATTGTGAAAGAGATTGAAAAGTAGGTTCAATCCATCCAATAAACTTAAAAGATACTTAGAGTTGGAATAAAATCTATCCTGAAAAAAATCAAAGGAACATGGAGTTTGATGTTAGAGAAAATTTTGCCCATAAAATGTCACCATTGATGAGATTCTTGCAGTTTGGAATGAGATGGAATATTATTACATGTATATAGGCCCCTTTGAGATAATTGATCACATATTATAAGTTTACTAACGTTATTCAGTCCTAAGAAAATTATGTCATGTTCATGATGTGTTCCACATATCTCTCATATGAAAGTATATGAATAACCCATCACATGTACTGAATATAGAGGTGATACAACAATAGTATGAAATATCATATGAAGAATAATTGGTGAAGATATTGGACCATAGAGTAAAATTTCAATGAAAAAAGATATTTCAAATTGTCAATGTGTTGTGGAGAATCCATAAGTATAAAGAGCTGACTTGGGAACTAGATAAAACAATGATATAAAAGTACCATCATATATTCTCACCCAAGAATATGAATTGAAATTTTGAAAATGGGATTTCTAAATGGGGGAAGGATATAACGACCCAATGTTTTTTAGAAATAATTTATTCCTGAATCAATGCGTGTTGTATTATATTACATAATATTATACACATAAAAAATATTTAGAAACCAAAAAAGTCTTTATTTCATACTAAATACAGTTACATTAATCAGTAATGAAACTAATTAAAATTCCAAACATTACAACTAGAAAAATATTATAAAATATAATATGGGAAAATATGGATCTCCCCAATCTAATAGAATCATAATCCCCACTAACTACACAATAGAAAACAAATAATATATTATTAAATCATGAAAAATTATAGAAAATGGAAATATACAACATTTAGAATAATTTAGTTGAATAACGAATGAATGAATATAGAGTTATTTATATGTTGTAAAGTGACATTTTCAATAGTAATGTAACTATTAGAATAGTAAGATAATAGTTGGGAATAGTAACCTAAATATTGGTAATAGTAACCCGACCGTTAGAATCGTTATTTTTCCTCAAAATGATAAATTTTAATAAAAATTAATACTTATCATGTTTAATTTATTTATATATAAATTTTATAATTCAAAAAAATTAAATATCATGATTAATTAGGTGGAAGAAAGATGAATTATGTTTATTATTGAAAACATAAATAGATTTTTATAAGAACACGTATCCATTTTCCCTAGATTGTTGATTTATTCGACCATCATTTGGGAGCATAATGGTTTTTAAGATTTGTATTCAATTAAGTTATCATTATTTTTTTGAGAGGTGGATATTCATAAATTTTAATTATAAGTACTTATAGATATTATGCGTATTTGATTATTCAATTATGTATTACTAACACTGATAAAGTGTTTATGGATTTGATGAAATAGGCAATTAATTATCTATAAGAATATTTTTTGTTTGTGTTTGTGGATTATATTATTTTATATCAAATGTTAATAAAATAATATTGGGACTATCCATATATCATATTCATTACATTAGAAGAATTTCATATATAAGGGAATATTAAAAAAATGAGAGTTTTGAATTTATGAATTAATTATTTTGGTTCATTTCATATCAGAGAGGGGTATCTAAGTGATTCCTACAATTATAATTATGCTGACATCTTTGGATTTATCTATAAATTTTATTTATTTTTATATCTTCATTGGCATAAAATGTTACTAAAGATATTTTTTTCAGGATTTCTCTTATATTTCCTCTCAAATAAACAATTTTACTCAAAAGGGTGTTTTGATTAAATGTAATGATAAGTTCCAAATATCAATTAAGGTACCTATAGATAAATTTTATTTGAAACATTTTTTAATTTTTACACAAACTAGTTGTTTATGTGATATATTCTATGATGCCCGAAGTATAGGATTAGGGTATGTTCAAATATTGGGGAAGTATATGTTGTCCATTAGATTTAACTAATTTTTTTTCATGAGAATAATATTTACCCCCATGATACTGAAATGACAGTACTAATTCATTATATCATGGAATCATGACAGAATATCTTGTATGATATGATTACTATGTCTTCTTAATATAAGATCTAGATGTATATATTCACCCAGAGAGACTTGAACCTATGTGAATGAAACTAGGTTGAATATGTTCACAATTTAATTTTTAATATTTAATATACTTCTTGATAATTTAATGTAGTCACTCATTCAATTAGAAATATATTATTCACTAAAGAATTGATGGAATTAGTTAAGGAATGATATTTGGTGATTTTGTTTTCAGATATAAATATAGACGTGGAAGAGGCTAATGGGAAGGTGTTATTACATCGTGTTGATACTCATTCAACATTTTATGATTCTTTCTATATTTGGAAAGAATTAGAACAAAATTTAATGCATTTAAGTAAAATCCTATAATTTTAGAAGACCTCATTTGACTATTCTTGTTTTCCTAATGTTTTCACATATTTATGGGGATGATTTGTGATTTTGATATTTTTTTTTTGTAGGAGTTGATTGATAGTGGAATTTTTTCTAGTTAGTGCTTCCAGCCCTGGAATGACAAGATATATCATAATATCAGATATTGGTATTCAAGGTTAGGGATAAGGTTAATTATTATAGAAATACTTTCACTATACCTTACATTCTATAGAATTATGGTAATGCACCATATATTTTCTAGACAATTTCATCCTTCACCGTTTGGGTGACCATGAGTGATGTGATTTCCATATTCTTCAATTTTTTATTACCATAGATATATATTGTGTAATATCCAAATAAATTGTGATATTTTGTTTAGAAATAAAATTTAATTTCTTTTATATCTTCCATTACATGCATCACTAACTTAAAAGGAACCCCAATATACTATTAAAATATTATTAATTATTATGATTGTTATAAACTATCCATTTAATTATAGTCTATTTACGTGACTAATAATATTATAAAAATTATTTTATGTACAAATTTATAATATAAATTCATTGGTAATAAATTTATTAGAAATCAAATTAAAAATCATTTTATATTAAAAGAATTTTTTTTTTGTAATTTTTTTCCACCAATATTCTTTTATCTAAAAAAATTTAATTAATGTTATTATTGATCTTATAAACATTTTAAAATAATATATTCAATTAATGTTTTTATAATTTATATAATATTTCTTCTAGGAATAGGAGATTAAAAAATTTTATTTTATGAATAAATACAACATTTTTTATAAAAATTTGTGTCATCATGTTTTTTATACTTATTTTAATATAAAAATTTTCCAATATTATAAAATGTATTTGAAAAAATGAAAATAATTTCATAAATTATCATCTAAAAAATATCTTATAAGTAATTTTTTATAATTTTTTGAAAATATTAATTTTTCAATTGATAATGGAAAATACTATTTTTTGAAAAATAATGTAATTTTATTTAAAGATTAAAAATATATATATGTTTTCATAAAAATTTTATAAAGTATTTTTTATTCAATTATTTAATTATTAATGCTAATAATTTTATTCTAGTCAATTTTAAATAAAATTTTGATATAAAATCTTTTCATATATTGAAAATAAAATTACTTGATTTGGAAATTATATGAATGATTTATCATTTTCCCTAACAACATTATATTAATTTGGATTAAACTAAGGTATTGAAGAGAGAATGATAGTGTTGATTTGATTACTTGTATGAAGAAATATTAAAGTTCCTTATTTTATCAGATTTATATTAATATATTTATATAAAAATACTTCAAGAATTTTAATTCAAATACACAATGATTATAGGTTGAATTAAAAATGAAAACCCTTAATAGAGTGACGATCTCATCAAACATCTATGATTATTCTACAGTTTATTATTATGGGAATATAGATATGTAAAATTTGTTTATTAGTAGTTTGGTTGAATTTTATTAAATATTAGGCATGGATCATATTTCATTACATATATCAAACATCATGTTACAAGGGAAGGACATTACATTTTATATTCCAAACAAACATATGATCATCTATTAGTGTGATGATAAATATGAAATTTCAATAGAAATTGAAATCATTGTTTGTTTCATGATTCCTTTTTAAAAGAGGATTTTATCCCTGATGGATTGGGAGAAACTCAACATGGATGATATACTTATTTAGGAAGAGTTTTTTAATTTTTTTTAGGAATATTTTTGTTGTCTTCTAGTGAATTATGAAGTACTATTTTTAATAAAACACAAACATGGTGCTACAAATATTTCAAAGAGTCAATGTATATTGGACTCAATTTAGTGATTATAATTGGAGAAGAAATTATAGGATAATATTTACAAGGTATTAATTTGTCCAAGTGTTTCACCATGTGGTGTAGTTGTTCTTTTTGTTAAGATTATATATGGATTGATGTAACTCTAAATTGATTATCCAGAATAAAACAATATCAATACCCATTATAAGTATCATCTTTCTGATAATGATGAATTATTTGATCAACTATATAGAACATAATAGATTACAAATTTTGACCTTGCATTATAATATTATCAATTGATGGTCAATAATGAGGATTTACCCATGATAACATTATATTCAAGGAATGTAATTTATGAATATATAGTGATTCAATTTGGACATACTAATTCCATAGCTATATTTATGGTTACTTGAATAGATTCACAAGATATTACCTCTATATAGGATATATATATATATGTATATTCCAAGATCATGGAAGAACATGAATATCACATGTTTTTTAATTTTCAGATTTTATGGAAGTAGTAAGTATGTGAACAATTTTCCATGTGTGAATTTTGGCTAGAAGATGTTCCATTTTTAGGATATCTAATCTCATGAGAGGGTATATTTTTATGTATTCATCAACAACCGATGATATTTGTCATTGTACCTTACCAACCACTATGAATGATATCTATAGTTTTCAGGGAATTTCTATATATGATCAAATCCATGTGGATAATTTATCATTACTATCTAATCTAATGGAAATGTTTTCATGGATTGGAGTGAAGTAATTATCAAAAAATAAATGACAATATAATTTAATGGAAAAATGATATGATTAGTCAATGAATATATATTAACCTTACCATGTCGTGGAAAGGGATTGTAATATATTGTGATGAATCAAAGAATGGATTGATACTATTTCTCATGAAAAATGTTATGTTTATAACTTATGCCTCTATAAAATTGATGGTTCAAGAAAAGAACGTCCCTAATAATATTTTTTTGTTAGTAGTTGTAATTTATAAATAAATAATATAAAGGAATTACATTTACAGAGAATTTTTTGATATATATAATGATAATAAATGATTAATATATATATATATATATATATTCACATAAAATTTGTTGAATATACACTAGATGATCTAGTTGTAATTGATTAGTGATTATGACTACTCAATACATTAATACCATTCGAAATAGGATGAGGTGGATGATGTATTTAGTCAAGGGGTTCATGAAATAATTATCTATCATGAGGATCATTAATTAACCTATATCTATAGATTTAAAAATTTTGGATCTTGCAATCATAAAGGATGGGTATAAATGATTTCATTTACAAAATATTATTTATCTATCTATCCATGTAGTGATTATATAGCTGAGAAAGGAAGATGTAGAGATTTAGAATGAGGTCAAAAATGTTCCTATCTAAAATGTAATGGAATGATAAGGTACATGAAAGGTTTATGTGTTCCATTTGTACAAATTTAATGGAGGATCTATTGGATGGGGTTCATATTTCATCATTATCTATTCATATTGAATGTATCAATATTTTTAATGATCTGGAAGAGTATTTTTGGTGGGAAAACAAGATGTGAGAAATTATTGAGAATATAACTTGGTGCTTGTTATATTAGTAGGTTAATGTTGAGAGTCCAAATTCAAAGGGGATGTTACATCGATTATCTTATACTAAAAGAGAAATGGGATAAAATCATCATGGATTTTGAAATTGGACCCTTAAAATTTTCAAAAGGTCATTAATCTATTTAGGATGTAGTAGATCACAATATGTAGCCAAAATAGATCATTCATGTCAGATAATATCTCACTAGACCAGATATCAAATATATAAGTTAAGTAAGTGGTAATGTTTCATGGAGTACCATTTTGTATTGCATCTGATCAATATCCATGTTTTACCTGTTGTTTTAGAGAAGTATCCAATAGGATATAGATATAGAGTTTATTTTAAGTACTTCATATAATCCACACAAATATAATTTTTATGAGTGAACCATTAAAAAACTCGTTGATATGTTAAGATATTTTTCTATATATTTTAAATGTGTTTGTGTTCAACACTATTGTCTTGTTGAGTTTTTATATGACAATAACATTCATTCAAGTATTCATATGACATATTATGAATCCCCCTGTAGAAGGAAGAGTAAAAATCCAACATATATGGATGTTATTTAATATTAAATGATATTATAACAAAAAATATCTAATGAAATTCATAGAATATTACATGGATTCAGTAACACATAATGGTAGTAAAATATCAATAATAAAATTTATGTCGATAATCATATGTCTTTTCTAGAATTTGAAATTTATGAGACTGATTTTCTAGGAATTTATATATGGAAGAAGGTTACGAGTTTTGGAATGAAATGGAAGTTGATACACATGTATATTGGACAATTATAAATTCTTTATTGATTAAGTATGGTTTCTTATAGGGTGTCACTTCAAACAAACATATCTCAAGTCCATGATGTCTTCCATGTATCTATCAAAAGGAAGTACATATGTGATCTATACAAAATTATAAACTCATAGTTGATACCATTGAGGAAATATTATTCCTATGAGGAACAATCAATGGAGATTCTAGATCATAGATAGAATTTTCTTCAAAAGAAGTCATCTTATATGGTCAATTCTTTATATCAAAACCGTGAATTTTAAGAAGCTACCTAGAAATATGATAATATGATAAGGTGTGATAACCCATAGTTTTTTCTATCATAGATAGAACATTTAATTGGAGAAATTAATTTTATGGGGTTAAAATGTAATAACCTTGTATTTTTTTGATACATTATCTTTAAAATAAATTTTATTTCTTCAATATCTTACGTTACACAGAACATCTAGTTTAAACATACCTTGATATACTATTAAAATAATATTATAAAATGTCATTATTATGGCCTAGTGATTACATTGGTACTTATGAATATGAATGCATAGATTATATAACTTATATGATTTCCACATGTATATAATAAATTCATTGGTTATCAATTTATAAGATATTAAAATAAAAATCAACTAAAAGTAAAGGAAATGATTTTATAAAAAAAATTATCTATGTATGTAATGTGTATTTATCATAATAAATTAAAATTTTCTCTCTTAGTGAAATATTTTAATTAGATTTAAATATTATGTTGTAAATAATATATTTTATCACTCATATAATATGTTTTCTAGGCATGGGGTCAGAATAAATATAATTTTATACTGAAAATCTCAATTTTACTAAAAATATATTTCATCAAATTTTTTACTTACATAAAAATTAAAAAATTTCACTTTTAAAAGTGCTATTAAAAAAAACATAAATTTATAAATCAACTTTTCAATATTATCATATAATTATTTGTTTATATTTTTTAGAAAAGACAAATTTTTCACGTATTAGTGAAAATTATAATTTTCATAATGTCTTTTTGTTTAATGCATATAAAAAGTTATATATTTTTAATAAAATTGATTTAAAAGTGATATTAGTTCAATTATGTTATTAATAATATAAATTATTTCATTTTTATCAATTTTATGTTCAATTTTTATATTTACGAAATCATTTTCTTTGAGAAATCATTTTATCATCGCATTCATGTGTTTAATTTTTAACAAAATTACACTACATAATTGAATGAAAATTATTAAAATGGATTAATATTTGTAATAATAATAATTTAAATTATATAATATTTCAAACACTATTTTTTTCATAATTAATTGTAAAAATAATGAAAATATGTTACCGTGTTTAAGGTTAAAACGGGTTTACAAAGTGGTAAAATAAAAGGAGAATATGAAAAAATAACATAAGAACTTAAATAATTCCTATTTTATGACCTTATGTATAACTTTTAAAATATATGGATCGATAATGGGCCATTTTGGTTCATTTATTAATTGAATATGGCATAGAATTGTTTTGAATGTTTGAAAAATTACAAGTATATCAGTCGTCTCAATTATAAATGGGGACCACATATATTGTCCAATTCATAGTTCAATATCCATTTGGTATATAAAATAAATACCCAATTACATTACATACTAATGAAATCATTTCATATAGTCACTTGTTTTATCATCAATCTATCCAAGAAATGTTTTATGTTGAATCCTAAAGAGGTTCTCCAAAAAAGTGGTACAGTTATTTCTATGCATTTTCATTTTATTTCATATTAAATGTCCTTAAAATCATCTCAAGATAATATAAAAGACTAAATAAATTATCTTAAATATACTATTATGTTATTATATATGGAATAAACTATATTTATTTCCACATCAATCAAATATTAAATGAGATTGTCGACCATGTGTTCTAAAGACTACCGTCTTCCGAACCAATGTAATTTGTTTTTCATCACCCCTTATCGTGGATGAATATAATGATGAATTTAAATTATAGATATTATATTTATTAAATAATTTTATTTATGTAAATATAATATAATATCTACATTTTCACCATCCAACCTATTGAAAAACAATAACATCACTCATTCATACGCATGGAATACTTCCTCCATGAGTTTATGGGATACTTATTTAATTTTATTTTAACATGAATGTTAATAAGTATATATTTAATTTATATATATTATATATATGGTATTAATATTTTATGGAACATTTAATTAATATTTACCTTTATTTTATTCGATGTTTTGAGGAAAAATGAATAGAATATATGTATACGTAAGACCTACTATCTCCATGAATGGTGTAATTCATTTTTATCTATATATAGATTCCACATGAACTTATACATATATAAAGATAATATATATTATATTAATATGATACTTAAAATATGGATATTATTGACCATAATAAGTGAAAAATGACAATAAATTAGGGAACTATAATTTAAATGAAAAATTAAGTAGTTATCACTAATAATAATTATTTTGACAATGAATTTTAAATAAATATGTGGTAAAAGGTTATAATTAAATAATATATGGTATTATATATATTATTAAAAATCTGTAATAGATTTAAATCAATCTTATATTTATTATATATGTGTTTTGAATGTGTATGATAATATTTGATACATTGGGCAATGGATTTTCATCTAACCTTTATTTAAATGGAACACATGCCATATTTAATACATAATTATTTTATATGGTGTTTATAACATCCATGACTTTAGTTGATTATTATTATTATGAATATTTTTCTATATAAATATAAATATATTTTTTATTTTATGGATGTTATAATTCAAAATTAAACAATTTGAAAAGGAATTTACGTTAAAATCTCATCATTTATATGAATTGTTTATGATTAAGGTTATAATGATGAAATATCATGATCTATATATCAATAAAAGAATGATAATTATTCTAATAATTTTATTTCTGAAAAATATATATTTTTGATTCATTTACAACTCTTTATTCAATCATGTTTCTAAAATAATGTTTTTGTGGAATTCCAATTTTTTTTCTCTGTTCTATAAAAAATCTTTTATCTTCCATCTATCTATTTTCTAAAAATTAATTAAAGGATATATTAACATTTTTCAATAATTTTCTAAATTCATTTTTAACCAAGGTTTAATTTTTTGAAAATGGATTAAATATAATTTTCTAGAAGTTTTTTTTGAATATTCTATATTTTAATTTTACTAAAAAATAAAATGAATATTTATTTTATCATGTATTATATAAATGTTATCTAATCCACTTATGAAAATAATTTATTTAAACAACACTTTACATGATAAAATTTTTATTATAAAATACTATTTTTTCTATAGTATCTGGGATAATATTTTGTTTAAAAAAATTATTTCCAATGTGGAATGGTTATTTTACTTATGAATGTTTTTAATGATCTATTAATAGTTTTTTAATTCATAAATGATAAAACACTTGATTATACTATTTCACTTATAGAGACATGATACAATATAACCATAACTAATCATTAAATCGATGTTTCATCAATATGATTGAAAAATTATTTTTATGCCAAATCCTTTTCCATGATTTATAAAATGATGAATTGAGGAAAATTTACAAAACAAGTTTCATTCCCATAGGATATGTTATGATAAAATATTTATGAAACCTCTTTCCTTTTAAGGGGTTATGATATAATTAGTGATTGCGTGGAACACATATATATGTTTTAGTTATATGATGGATGTTATAGGAATTATTTTTCCCTCTAATGAATTGGATGACTATTAATGACTTATGATCATAAAATGTAAATGAGAGGTTACCCAAGAAGAAAAAAAATGTATAAAGGGTGTTATATGAAGCATAAAAAAGGGTACATGGGAAGTTATACATAGTCCAAATAGGATACACATGAAGTTATCTCAATCTTAATAGAGGGTTAATAAAATTTTATCCCAAACATAAAAGAGGTTACATGGTAGTTTTTCCCAAACTCGATGTAGGTACACGATCATTTATCCAAATACAAACATGTTATGAATGAATTGGTGTGTATCCATGACATAAAATCTTTTATTCTTAATTTTATTCAAAAATCTATCTTATGAAAATTTTATAATTTTATCGATCTTGTTCACTGATTCCATTATGACTCCTGACTAGAACTAAAAAATTGGTTCTTTAAGGCCCCATCCTTAAACATTACTTAATATTGAGTTATTACAAGAATACACATTGAGGACCTTTTCAAGTTTAGAGTTTTAGAGAATTATATCATAAATCATGCATTGCATTCTACATTTAAACAAGGTGGTTACATAAAAGACAGTATTCATTTTCTCCCAACAAAGAAATATATTTAAAATAAAACATGGATTCTTTCTTGACACTTCCTCGACACTATCATCACATCATGTACCTTTCCCTTGACTTGTGAAATTCATGTCAAAAACTTGGGATGATCATAAAAAGCTCAGTAGGGGATATAGAAGTATGGAAAGTAAACATTAGTCCAGGTATACATAAGAATCAATGAAATCATATTTTATTCATAGAATATAATCACTTTAACATACCTTATCAAATCATATGATTTATGAATAACTCATAGAAAACATAATACATAAAGGTAACTTGAGGCATTCATAACATTCTTACGTAGGGAGTAACCCTCATGGTTAAATTTGGAATACCCATTATAGTATATTACCTAAATATATTTGGAGAAACCTTAGCATTTAACTTCTTCACGTAACCCAATGCATTGGAGAGCTATATTAGGCTCACCTGCCCTTAGTTTATCACAGAACCACCCATCTTCGTAAACAATGCCCAAGAACCATATCATAATCATGCATAAAGGAAACATAACATTTACACATTTCAATCACAAGATATAAATACAACACATTGATATAATCAAAACATTATCAAAACCATTTTAAATACCAAAATAAAGGAAAAGTAAAACATGGTATTTATTTTTCAGTTTTAAAAAAAAGTTATGGCTTGTAGAGGAAGCTGAAACTCAAATAATGGTCACGACGGCGGAGAAGACATTGTGGCCGCATACATAAGACAAAACATTCCTTTTATCATTTAGTAAAATGATTCGTATAAAAATATTCCTTTTGAATAAATTTAAAAGTCAAAGGGGTTTATACCCCGTATAAAAGAAAGTTCTGTATAAAAACCAAATATGCCTTAATGAAAGGAGATTGAGACGAAGTCCCTTACCTCGTGTCCGACTTGACTCGATCGTTATTTAATCTCCTAAATAATGAAATAGTGTTAATTTATACTTGATTAAGAACTTTTTTCAAGTTCATTATTCATTTTATATAAATTATTACCATGTTATGAACATTATGTAATCATTTAAGTTAATAATGGTCGTTTTTTCGATCCTTGGTACTTGAGTCAAAAATAAAATTCTTGTAATTACGATTTGTTCATGTGGTAAAATATCCATTATATACAGAATTATATTCATGATGTAGAAATCATATATATCATATATATCCAGTATATACATGCATTTATAATATTACATATCATTTAGAGGTAAGAAATGAAATGCATTGTTCATGGAGACGGTAAGCCGTACGTACGCATGAATGCTACTTTTATTTCTATTAGTATTTAATAGAATGAAATCATAATTATATAAAGGTGTATTATAATTCTATTATAATATCATATATAATATAATTTACTCCATCCTTTATACATCCCACATATGGCATTAACGATTCAAATCACTTTGAGGGGGCGGTAGTCCGCACTTCCTAAAATGAAATTATCGCATTTACCCATAATGGAAACCATAAAGGTATGCCATAAATGAAAAATACAGAAGCATAAGGAAAACATAAACATAATATATATCATATATAAATATAGTGACATCTTAATGGCCACCATAAAAGGTGTTAAAAGAAGATTGAACAATCATCATTTCGTGAGGCAGTAATTCGTCACTCACAGAAACACTATGTTCTTTAACCATTAGACGGAGGTGAGTGTAAGTGTAAATCAAATCCTTATCATAAAAACATCCTAGTATATTAAATATACTGGTGTTGTTACAAAATAGAGGAATAAAAAGAGTTTAGGGGGTTTGGGAAGAAAAATAAAACAAAAGAACATAAGAGAAGACATTACCTTTAAATCGGGTAACTCCCCTTGGTTTGAACCAAAAGGGTTTCTTGAAGAGATTTATGCCTAAGGTAAGGCTTCTAGGATGAAGAGAGGGATGTGGAGAGATAAAATGAGAAGATTTTGGCCGAGCGAATGGCTTTAGAGGTGTGTGTAAGGGGGTAGAGGTGGGGGCCTTTTATAAGAGGGAGGAGGGGCACTCTTGGAAAGTCTTGAAATGTTACTTTATTATAAAATGAATTTAGGATTTTAAAGGTCCCAAAATAATATATTTCAAGGATAAGGTAATAAGGGTTCGAAATAAAACCATATAATAAGTTTTTTACAAGTGTAAGTCTTAGATTTTACATTATCTTTTCATTTTATTTAAATCGTTCATTAATGAGGTAGTCACTGCATCATCATGGTGTCATAAATGAATTTATTTATTTAAAGTCTAAAAATTATAAAAAAAATACCATGATGTAGGAAATATTTTTATCTTTAAAATTACTTTTTATAGTCTAATAGATCATTTATTTAGACAAAATTAAATTTTTTTTACATAGGTGTTACATACTTTTGTTATATTTTCCTTTCTTTAAAAATAAAATGATAAAATGTCACTATCACACAAAAGTGATTCCATGGGGTCCCTAATTTGGAAAAAGGCATCCCATGGTTGGCCAGGACACAAACCGTAGCATTAGGACACATTTTGGGGTCATTTTATATTATTATAATATTATTTTATTTCCCTTAACTAACCGATTACTAATTAATCACGATAATTAAAGATAATTACCGTCGTTACTATTCATAATGTCCAAAAACAAAAGAGTCTTAATTTAATAATTTAGACCTTATGATTCCAAATATGGAATTTTTTTTACCAAATTTCAAACACAGAAATTGCAGCAATTAATTTAAAAATAATTCCTTTTGTCAAAACAAATAGTGGGTTTTTTAGAAACAATATCTATCAAAAGTTTGACACTTGTTTATGCCCAATTCCAAAGTGAAATTAATTACACTGAACAAAATTAGATTAAATGGTAAAAATATATTCTAATTACACTTTAAAACCAATTAAAAAGATAATCTAACCATATAATTAAATTAGATGAAATAGCATTTTTGAAGTAAAATGTCGTATTTTTCACTATTCATTAAAAAATGAACATTGTCAGAAAAATACCAAAAATTTATCCAAAGTTATTTTTAATGTTCCAATCCTAAAGAATAAGTTTATTTTGAAAAATAGATCTTATAAAATTGTCAAAAGTTTTATTTAAAAAAGGGTTTCCATCAAAAGGCGGTAAAATGATCTTAAAAAAAATATTAGAGTATTATATGCTTAAGATTGGATTTATTCTCATTTTAAGCCTCTAAAACACTATCTAATTCATAAATAGTCATATATATGAAAATCCACAATTCTTTACTTACTTGGGATGTTACATACTTCCCCCCTTTAGAAAATTGCGTCTCAACAATTTATTTACTTATCGAATAAGTGGGGGTATTTATCCCTCATTGCATTTTTAGATTCCCATGTCGCCTCTTCAATCATGTTGTTTTTACACAAAAGCTTCACTTGATGAATAACCTTATTCCGCAATACTTACTCCCTATGGTCAGGAATCTGGACTGGTTGTTCCTCATAAGATAGATTCTATTCCATCTGAACTACCTCTAGACTCAAAACATGAGATGGATCTGGAATGTACTTCCTTAACATTGAAACATGAAAAACATTGTATACCTGAGATAAACTCATAGGTAATGCCACTCAATATGAAACTGATCCAACTCTCTCCAGAATTTCATATGGTGCAATGAACCTTGGACCCAGCTTTCCTTTCTTACCAAATCGCATCACACTTTTCCATGGTGAAACATTGAGGAAGACATGATCACCTACCTCAAAAGAGAGATTCTTCCTCCTGTTTTCTGCATAACTTTCCTTCCTGATCTGAGCTGTTCTCATGTGTTTCTGTATCAACTGAACTTTTTCTGCCAACTCTTCTACCCATTATGGTCCCATCAACTTCCTTTCACCTACTTCATCCCAAAAAGTTGGAGTTCGACACCGCTTCCCATATAATTCCTCAAATGGTGCCATCTGTATACTGGAATGAAAACTGTTATTATAAGAAAACTGAACCAAAGATAGATGTTGGTTCCAACTTCCCTGATAATCCATCGAACAAGAACATAGAATATCCTCCAATGTCTGAATTCTTCGTTCTGACTGCCCATCTGATTGAGGATGAAAAGCTATACTAAAATTTAATTCAGTACCCAACAACCTCTGAAGGCCTTTCCAAAATTTAGAAGTAAACCTGAGATCACGATTAGATACAATGGAGAGGGAAAATCCATGTAACCTGAATATCTTTTTAAGATACAAATGAGAAAGTTGATCTAGGGAGAAAGTATCTCGTATAGCAAGGAAATGAGTAGATTTAGTCAAGCGATCAACAATAACCCAGATTGAATTATTACCTCAAGGTGTCTTCGACAATCCCACAATGAAGTCCATGGACATATTATCCCATTTCCACTCTGGAAATGGTAAAGGATGAAGTATCCCTTTTAGAAACTGCTTCTCTGTTTTAACCTGCTGAAAAGTCAAACACTTCACAGTAAAATCAGCAATATCTCTTTTCATTCCATCCCACCAGAAATACTCCCACAAATCTCTATACATCTTAGTACTGCCAGGATGAACTGAAAACGAGGAACTATGAGCCTCACATAGCAACTCATTCTTCAAATATGAATCACAAGGTACACATAATCTATTCCCAAACCTCAAAACACAATCATTATCAATGTTGAATTCAGGAAACTTACCCTTATGAACTAGCTCTACCTTTCTCTGTAACTCACTATCTTTCTTCTACGCTTGCTTAATTCTGTCTGATAGAGATGATCTCACTGACACCTGAAAAAAACAGAAGAACTTCCTACGCCAACAACTTCTATGCCAAAGTTCATAAAATTCAAAAACTAAAGGATCTTATTCCAAATGCAGCATGGTTAATGAAGCATTACTTTTTCGACTCAAAGCATCAGCCACTTTATTTTAATTTCTCAGATGGTAATGAATTGTATAATCATAATCCTTGATTAATTCCAGCCATATCCTCTGTCACATTTTCAATTATTTCTGAGTGAATATATACTTTAAACTTTTGTGATCGGTATATATTTCACACTTTACTCCACACAAATGATGCCTCCAATTTTTTAAAGCAAAAACAACAGCAGCTAATTCCAAATAATGTGTAAAGTATTTTAACTCATGAGTTTTCAACTGATGTGAAGCATAAGCAATTACCTGATCATTCTGAATAATAACTCAAACAATTCCTTTTAATGAAGCATCACTATAGATAAAAAACTCACCATTCCTGGAATGTACTGCCAAAACTGGAGCATTCACCAATATTCTTTTCAATTCCTGAAAACAATCATCACATTCTTTTGTCCAAAAGAACTTAACACCTTTTCGAGTTAGCTTAGTCAGTGGGCTGGACAACTGTGAAATTTTTTTAACAAACCTTCGGTAATATCCTGCCAAACCAAGAAAACTATGAATCTCGGTTACATTTGTGGGTCTTGGCCATTCTTTAACAACCTTTGTTTTTGCAAAATCAATAGTTATCCCATCTTTATAAACAATGTGACCAAGGAAAGAAATTTTTTGCAACCAAAATTCACACTTGCTGAATTTCCCATAAAATTTCTTTTCTTTTATGGTTTGAAAAATAACCCTTAAATGACTTTCATGCTCTTCTTTACTTTTAGAAAACACCAAAATATCATCAATGAAAACAACCACAAACTTATACAAGAACTCATGGAAAATTCTATTCATAAGGTACATGAATACAGTAGGTTTATTGGTTAACCCAAAAGGCATTACTACCAATTCATAATGACCATATCTTATACAAAACGCAGTCTTCAGAATATCTTATTCCTTTACCTTCAACTGATGGTACCCCGACCTCAGGTCAATCTTTGAAAAATACTGAGCTCCCTGGAGCTGATCAAACAAATCATTGATATGAGGCAAAGGATATTTGTTCTTAACAGTGATGTTATTCAAGGTTCTATAATCAATGAAAATTCTCATTCAACCATCTTTCTTTTTAACAAATAAGACAGGAGCACCCCATGGTGATGTGCTAGGTCGAATGAAACCTTTCTCTAATAAATCATGCAATTTCTCCTTCAACTCTAAAAGTTCAATTTGAGCCATTCGATAAGGGGGTTTTGAAATTGGCTCAACATCAGGAACTAATTAAACAGTAAATTCAACTTCCTGATCTAGTATTATTCCATGAAACTCTTCAAGAAAAACATTAGGATACTCATTTACCACTAGCACATCATTAATCTAAACGGTTCCTTTGTTTTCCACATTATGTACAAGGTAACATTCATTTCAATCTTTTTCAAGTTTCTCAGCCTCTTGATATGTTATCAATAGTAAGGGTTCATTCTTGTACACAAACTAAAAGTCTTTCTGAAAAGAAACTTCTTTATCTCTACAATAAATCTTTTCACAGTAAACAGAGAGACAATCCATACCCAGGATAACATCAAACTCTACTAGAGGTAAAACAATAAGGTTTTCAAGTAGGTTCTTTCCACGGATAAGGATATGAAGATTCTTATAAATTATTTTTTCCTCAAAATTTCCCCCAGGTGTTTTTACCACAAGTTCAGGAGTCATTTCTTGAGATGGAATTCCCAATTTACTAGAAAATTTTTCAGAGATGAAAGAATGTGTAGACCCTGAATCAAACAACACATTGGAATAATCTGAAAAAACAAACAAGGTACCTGATACCACTTTATTTGATGGCCCAACATCTACTGAAGTAGTTGCAAAGGATTTCACCACACCTTTCTGCTTATAGTCTGACTGCTTCCCATCATTCTAGCTCTTTGTCGAACACTCATTTGCATAATGACCCATCTCATTACACTTGAAACATTTCATTAACTGTAAATCAAATTTGGTCTTAGCATCACCCTGATCATTTCCAGTGCAATAACGAGCCTTATGTCCCATATTAACACATCAGTAACACTTTCCATAATTCAAAAGACATTCCCCAACATGATTTTTACCACATTTATCACAAACTGAAAACAAAGTTTTCTTACCATCCTACCTTTTTGAAGGATTCTTCCCTTTCTTCTGCCACCTCGGTCTCTTCCTCTGTTGGTTGTTATAGAACACATGATCATTGGAAAACTCCATTTCCACCTTCTCAGCACATAAAACAAGATTTTAATAACTTTTTAACTCATGATAAGATAATGACCTTCGATATTTTGGCTTTAATCCTGAGTAAAAACGATTGATTTTACTATCAAGGTCTCAGATAAAATTTGGAGCATACCTTTCCAATCGAGTGAACTTTTCTTCATAAGTAGCCACTAAGTCATCCTCTTGCCTCAATTCCAAGATTTTTTTCCATCCTAAGTCGAACAACCTTAGGAAAATATTTCTAAAGAAACATATCTTTGAATTTATCCCAGTCAAGAGAATCAATCTCATCAGCATCCCTGATATTTTTAACCATTTACCACCACTGATCTATTTCACCCTCCAAATGGTAAACAACAAGAATAACCTTTTGATTGTCTGAACACCCCATGACATCCAAGATCTTCTACGGTGCTTTAATCCACCCTTTAACTAGCACATGGTCAGATGATCCTCTAAATGATGCGGGATGTTGCCTCATGAAATGTTCCACCACTGACATATTCCTCTGCGGTTGATCTTGCTAATCTCGTGCATGGATACCACCACCATTTATCGCTTGAGTCAAATACACCATTACTGCAACAAACTGTTCAGTTCCAATTCTGACCATCTCAAGATGCTGATTTGGAAGGTCATTTCCTTTTGTATGACATCCTAGCACTACTTCCCTATTTCCTCTGCAGAAAACCATTCTGAACAAACATGTCTTAGATGAAGCAACATGGTAATCTTCAAATGCTATATCATTTCAATTTGACCATAATTTTTTTTTGGATAATCATTTAATATAATTATAACTCCTAAAGTTATCTAAACCGACCTCTAATACCAACTATAAGGCCCCAACCTTAAAAATTACTTAATCTTGAGTTATTACAAGAATACACATTAATGATATTTTCAGGTTTAGAGTTTTAGAGAGTTAGATCATAAATCATGCATTGCATTCCATATTTAAACAATGTGGTTAAATAAAAGATAGTATTTATTTTCTCCCATGAAGGAAACATATTTAAAATAAAACATTGATTCTTTCTTGACACTTCCTCAACCCTATCATCACATCATGTACCTTTCCTTTGACCTGTGAAAAACATTTCAAAAGCTTGGGATGAGCATAAAAAGCTCAGTAGGGGATATAAAAGTACAAAAAGTAAACATTAGTCCATGTATACATAAGAATCAATGAAATAATACTTTATTCATAGAATATAAGCACTTTAACATACCGCATTAAGTCATAATATTTATGAATAACTCATAGAAGACATAAGACATAAAGGTAACTTGAGTCATTCATAACATTCTTACATAGGGAGTAACCCTCATGGTTACATTTGGAATACCCATTAGAGTATATTCCCTAAATCTCTTCGGAGAAACCTTAGTGTTTAACTCTTTCATGTTACCCAATTCATTGGAGAGCTATATCGGGCTCACCTGCCCTTAGTTTATCATATAACAACCCGTCTTCATAAACAATGCCCAAGAACTATAACATAATTATGCATAAAGGAAACATAAAATTTCCACATTTCAATCACAATATATAAATACAACACATTGATATAATCAAAACATTATCAAAAACATTTTCAATACCAAAATAAAGGAAAAGTAAAGCATGTTATTTATTTTTCATTTAAAAAAAAGTTATGGCTTGTAGAGGAAGCCGAAACTCAAATAATGGTCACGGTGGCGGAGAAGTCGTTGTCGCCGCATATGTATGACAAAACATTCCTATTGTAATTTATTAAAATGATTCATATAAAAAGATTATTTTTGAATAAAAGTAAAAGTAAAATGGGTTTATACACCGTATAAAAGAAAGTTGTGTATAAAAACAAAATATGCCTCATTGAAAGGAGATTGAGACGAAGTCCCTTACCTCGTGTCCGACTTGACTCGATCGTTATTTAATCTCTTGAATAATAAACTAGTGTTAATTTATACTTTCTTAAGAACATTTTTCAAGTTCATTATTCATTTTATATCAATTATTACCATGTTATGAACATTATGTAATCATTTAAGTTAATAACGGTCATTTTTGTCGATCCTTGGTACTTGAGTCAAAAATAAACTTCTTATAATTAAAAGTTGTTCATGTGGTAAAATATTTATTATATCTAGAATTATATTCATGATTTAGATATTATATATATCATATATATCCAGTATATACATGCATTTATAATATTACATATCATTTAGAGGTAAGAAATGAAATGCACCGTTCATGGAGACGGTAAGCCGTACATACGCATGAACGCCACTTTCATTTCTATTTTTCATTTAATGGCATGAAATCATAATGATATAATGGTATATTATAATTCCATTATAATATCATATATAATATCATTAACTCAATCCTTTATACGTCCCACATATGGTATTAACTATTCAAATCACTTTGAGGGGGTGGTAGTCCGCACTTCCAAAAATGAAATTATCGCGTTTATCCATAATGGAAACCATAAAGGTATGACATAAATGAAAAATAAAGAATCATAAGGAAAACATAAACATAATATATATCATATATAAATATAGTGACATCCTAATAGCCACCATGAAAGGTGTTAAAAGAATATTGAACAATCATCGTTTCGTGAGGCAGTAATTCACCACTCACAGAAACAGTATGTTATTTAACCATTAGACAGAGGTGTGTGTAAGTGTAAATAAAATAATTATCATAAAAACATTATAATATATTTAAGATACTTTTTTTGTTATAAAAGGGAATAATAAAATGATTTTAGGGGGTTTGGGAAGCAAAATAAGACAAAAGAACATAAGAGAAGACATTACCTTAAAATCGGGTAACTCCCCTTAGTTTGAACCAGAAGGGTTTCTTGAAGAGATTTATGCCTAAGGTAAGGCTTCTAAGATGAATATAGGGATGTGGAGAGATAAAATGATCATATTTTGGATGATCCAATGGCTTGAAAGGTGTGGGTAAGGGGGTAGAGGTGGGGGCCTTTTATATGATGGAGGATGGACGCTCTTGGAAAGTCGTGAAATGTTACTTTATTATAAAATGATTTTCAGATTTTAAAGGTCCCACAATGATATATTTCAAGGATAATGTGATAAGGGTTCTAAATCCATCCATCCAATAAGTTTTTGAAAAGTTTAAGTTATAGATTTTACATTATCTTTTCATTTTATTTAAATCGTTCATTAATGAGGTAATCACTGCATCATCATGGTGTCATAAATAAATTTATTTATTTAATGTCTAAAAATTATAAAAAAATAAAATTATGTAGGAAATATTTTAGCTTTAAAATGACTATTTATAGTCTAATAGATAGTTTATTTAGACAAAATTAAAATTGTTTTACTTAGGTGTTACATACTTTTGTTATATTTTCCTTTCTTTAAAAATAAAATGATAAAATGTCACTATCACACAAAAGTGATTCCATGGGGTCCCTAAGTTGGCACAAGGAATCCCATGGTTGGAAATGACACAAAAAAAATCATTAGGAAACATTTTGGGGTTATTTTATATTATTATGATATTATTTTATTACCCTTAACTACCCGATTACTAATTAATCAGGATAATTAAAGATAATTACCATCGTTACTATTCATAATATCCAAAAACAAGAGTCTTAATTACATAATTTGGACCTTATGATTCCAAATATTGAATCCATTTTACCAAATTACAAACATAGAAATTTCAGTAATTAATTTAAAAATAATTCCCGTTGGCAAAACAAATAGCGGGATTTTTAGAAACAATATCTATCAAAAGTTTGACACTTGTTTATGCCCAATTACAAAGTGAAATTAATTTAAATGACCAAAATTGGATTAAATGGTAAAAATATATTATAATTACACTTGAAAACCAATTAAAAAGATAATATAACCATATAATTAAATTAGATGAAATAACAGTTTTGAAGTAAAATGAAGTATTTTTCACTATTCATTAAAAAATGAACATTGGCAGAAAAGTTCCAAAAATTTATCCAAAGTAAATTTAAATGTTCCAATCCTAAATAATAAGTTTATTTTGACAAATAGAGCTTATCAAATTGTCAAAATTTTTATTTAAAAAAGGTTTTCCATCAAAAGGTGATAAAACGATCTTTTAAATAAATATTAGAGCATTCTTTGCTTAAGATTGGATTTATTCTCTTTTTAAGCCTATAAAACACTATATAATTCTTAAATAGACATAGATATGAAAATACATAGTTATTTACTTACTTGGGATGTTACAGATTCAATAAGTCATGATTATGATCTGTGATAGGAAGGGTATACTTTTTAAATATTTAGTTCATGTTCCAATACCCTTATTCTCATGTTATGATTATTTGGTCATTAATATATCAAATTTTTATGATTAATAATAATTAAATCTCACCCATTAATATGTTACCATTCCCATGTTATGAAGGAAGTAATTAGTTATGGTATAGATAAGAAATATTTTAGTTATGATGATCTTTGTGGGAGATAAATATTTTTACTTATGAACCATTTCTTTGTGTTTATAGGTTTAAAATCATACTAGACCAATATGAATCTTGAATATATTTTTATTTCATGTAATTAATATTCAAAAAATAATATGTTATATATATATGTATGAAATTTATGGGTTACAATGTTGTCGGAAGGATACAATTTAAGTTATCCTTGACCATCCAACAAAATCTTCAACTTTTCATCACATTAGATAGATGAAAATTCCATAGGAGATGAGGTTCTTATATATCAGAGTTGTCCAAAATCACCATGTAGTTAATTATGTTGTTTTTTATATCATGGATATTTTTTTTACATCTAGGTTTTTAATCTTTATATAGGGGGATTTAGGTGTTCGATTGAAGTTAATTAGTGAATTTGATACATAGATATATAGGAAAACTATGCGATCCATTCATGTTCATGTGGATATTCCATGGGCCTAAATGAATTATAGTTTTGGTTGTTGGGAAAATTATATACCCTTGTATAAATTTTTATATAATAATTTTTATCATTATTATGTTAAAATTGATCTTACTGACGAATTTTATGGGAGTCCATATAAATGTCATTTATCATTGGCATAAATTGGATAATAGTTTTTTTGGTTAGATTGAATATTGTTTAAAATATGATATAGAATATTCATTTTTTCCAAAATAAATTGGACAACATATAGTATCTAGAAAACCTATTCAAGCCCTAAAAATTTACTATTTTAGTTTTTGGTTGATTATATGTTTTTCATATGGTGGATCCTCATTTAGGACACATTTTTTTTGCATAACTATAGTATGTTAGCATTGAGGTTTGTTAACCCTTTCAAGGTCAATAAAAACATGGTAAAGTTAATTATCTTATTGAATTTTCTAATAATTTGATGAAAATTCAGGATTTTTTTCATCTTCCCCAATTGGGGATGTATCAACCAGATCCATAACATGTGATATTATATGACAAGGGTGATGTCGAACCTAAAACCTCTTCATTTGAACAAAAATTTAAGATTACATATAATCTAAATATAGTATCTAATGGTAAATGGATTCCCATAGTTAGTATAATATAGAATTTTAAATAGGATATCAAGGATTTTTGGGAGTGGTACTCATTGATGATGTAATAATAACATTATATTTTCACATGTTCAGTGTAATGGGAACATTCTAGGGATATACATATTCATGCGAGGGAGAATTTTTTATTCAATTTATGGTAATGGTTATGAATTTATTTTTTTATATTCTATCTCTTATATTCTTCTAAAGTATTTTAGTAATCAATGGATTAGAGTTTATAGTTTTTGGGTAAAAATATAGAACCCAATCTAAATATGGTTATTATTAACAATGTGGTAACCATATGTATGGCTTTGTTAGTTCCCTTTGATATTTTCATGGATTGAGAATAGTTTTTTGAATTTTTCATTACTCTAAAAAAATGTGGATAATTAAGATTGGGCCTAAAGGCTTTCAAACTACATGGGTTTTTCTCTTTAAACCATTAATCAATTGCTATGTAATAGTGTAATATAGATTTCAAGTAGAAGTTTCTTACAAATTTTAAGGGCATGGTTGTCTAGCACTGTGACCTATCATTATGAATAATATCGATAAATTAAAAAAAAATTCAAAAAAATTGTTCAAATTTATAACATTAATCTATTCATAATCCATGATTATCTTGGATAATCTATTCCATGATGTTGTATGGGCATCTCAACCTTTTTATTTTGTGTCGATCTTTTTTTAGTGGATCACTTTAAAACATTTCTTGATTTCTAGAGAATATATTTTTCTTATCTATATAAATCCTTGACCTAAATTCCCATTTTTATCTAGAAACATTTTGGTATATGATTAATAGTTAATGAGGGATTTATTGGAATGTAGTGAAATTTTTAATAGACCGAACTTGTGATGAATAAATATCATTAATTCAATTCAGTATATCCAAATAAGAATAATTTTTTTATATTTTTATTGTAGGTTGTATCGATGAAATGGTGTATTCTAATAGAGTAACTCTTTTACCTTTTAGAATCAATTTTTATGAGTAATAAGAAATTCAATTTTAATTGTATGAGGGATATATTATAAAATCATCATATGTGGATTGGATAATAGTTTTAATTTTATTTTTCTTTATATATACATTATAAACAATATCTATTTAATGAAATGAATCAATAAATATTTGGAATATAATTTTTTTAAGAATATGAGATGTGATTGTTTACCATTTAAAATGTTTTATAAAATTATTATCATTTTTTAGTTGAATTTTTTAGAAAACATGGAATTTTGGGAACCATAAGTTCATCATGTTGTGGATGAATGCAAAATATATTGTGTGTTAGACCACTAGGGGTTAGGTTTCTATTAGGTTGTTGTAGAATTTCTGTTTTTTTAATACCAACAGAAAATAATATGATTCCAAAAATTACGGAATCAAGATTCGATGGCTTAGTGTTCCTTTGTGTATCCTAATAAGTATTTACTTAAGAAATATCACAATATATTCTTTAGTTTTCTGAATTATGGTATCATTTCAGGATTTATTTTTGACATTTGTATCTTATAGATGGTATGTGTTTATGATTTCTTTCAATTTACCTCATTTTTATATTATCATATTCTTGGAAAATTTAAATGCATTTTATTTTGAAAGGTAAACCAATTTATTTTATTTAAATATTATTCATTGACAATAAACATATTTAACATTTATTAATGATAGATCAAATAAATTTATGGGGATATGCATTTTTTATATTGATTATGGTATCTTACTATGTGATTCCTCACACGATACACATTCCATTGGGCCTATGTAGAGTGTGTTTTTCTAGAAACAAGTAAAAGGATCAGAATTATATATTATGCTATCTCCTCTATGTCAAATTTATCTAAATAGTTACTAGGGTAGGTTCTGAGAAATGATCACATGGAGACATGGTATAGGTTTTGGTTAATATTGATTTGGGGATTAGATTTTGGTTTAGTATTTAGGTGTTATAGTTTAGTATATTTTATTCCAAAATATACCCTAATTCATTATATGTTTTCTAATATACTCGAGATATATTTTCTCTTTAATATTTTTCAGTATTTTCTAGTAACACATCTTGGATAATGTGTCATGTCAACCAGGTTTAGTTTGTTACATTTTATTCTATCCTTGATTATCTAAATTTAGAAAAATAAAATATTGTGGGAATAAATCCAATAAATAGATGTAGTGACAACCTAATACATAAATAACATATCTATTAGTGGATTTTATTGAAGAAATATTATCTGGAAACATGATGTTCTATCTAAACTGATATGTTTTATACATATGGTTGAATATTGAGATAATGGCACGATATGCATTTTAACACTGGTATTACATTTTGGAGAATATATAAAATCCATTGAATAAAAAATCACATCATGGAATGGGTTAATATTAATATGTTTTATCCTTATAAAAACACTATGTGATTCTCATTACCTTACAATGAATAATTAATGTGGGTTTTATAATTTGGGTACAATATAAATAGATTCAATTATATCATAATGTGTAATATAATATGAAATATAAATGTTTTTAATACTTTATTAGAGTAATTGGAATTCAGCTAATGAGGATCAAAACTAAATCATCCACCACCCCTCTTAGGATACTTCATTATTCAATGGGAACATTAAATGTGATATATTTTTTTGAATTAATTGGAAAAATACCTGAATTAATTTTATAGAATAAAAAATTTTCTTATATAGGATTTGGAATAGTAATATGAAAAACTTATGTTCACAATATATATCTTATAGATGTTTCATATAATTTGTTTTCATACTACTAAGGGATATAATAAAATTTGATCTTTTTGATGAAATAAATAATTTATTACAATTCATATATTTATCATGAATAACAACAATCATTTATCAATAAATAATTATTTTATGATAATAAATAAAAATTTAACCTTTCTATTGGAGTGAAAAATATAATGATTTTCATATTTTTTTTTCAAAGGTATTAGTAATTTATATTTTAGATTAATTTTTTAAATATTTATATGTTAGATACAATAAAATGTGTTTCATGTTTGGAATCTATAAATAAGAAATAGGATTGAGGTAAAATTTTAAATTTTATTTGAAAATATATTTTACCAATGTGAGTTGTGAATTTATTCCTTATATTATAAAAATAGAAAAATATATTATAGGGTAAAAATTATTTTCATAAAAAAATATAAATAATTTTTTTTATTATATATATAGTCTAAAATATATTTTATTTCACCCATTAACTATTCATTTTATAATGTATGACCATAAAACTGATGAAAAATATATTTTCAAATATTCTATTCATATTAATCAATAAAATTAATAACCCTTTATCCATTAATAAAAAAAATATTTTTATGTTTCATCAGGAATCCATAATCAAATTCCATAATCAAAATACATTTATCTCAATTAGGACCCTCTAGTAAAAAGAAAGTATAGGGGATCCTTAATTATGAATGAATCCATTTTGAGAGAGAGTGATTAATTCAATGCGAGGTATTGATTTTCCTCAATCATATCCATTTATCTTGTAAAACCCATTGTACTAAAATATTATTGAATGCATTAATGATTTATTATTAGGATCATTATGGTTCTATTAAATGATATGAAAACCATATAACTACAAAACATTACTAATTTATATGAACGAAATATTATTTCCCATGTCTATTTGATTACTTAGTTTTTTTACTATTTTAATTATTTTCATTATATCTAGGTTATTTAACATAAATAATATAAATATTTTATATTTAGTATATGTTATAATATTATAAAATTAAATAAATTGATATTATTAATTTAATTTCCAAAAAAATTATATATTGAGGAGATCACATGATGGGATTAAAGAGGATATTATTTATTTAATATTTAATAAACATACTCAATTATATTAAAATATAAAATATGAGGATATGGATGATAAAAATGAACTTTTAATGATTAAATTGATAACTATATATTGATATGAAAATGAATATCAGTAATGATATTGATGAAAAAAGATTAATTTTACATGGTTCTGTTGAACACAAAGTGTTTTTTGAACCAAAAAAATAGTCTTTGAATAATGGGACATATAATAATCAATATTTCTGATTTCCTAAATAGCGAGGATGAAAAAAAGAATAATAGTTCAGTTTGTAAAATATTATTTTTTTCTAATACATTATTGGATTTTGTTATCCATTAAGATTTAATTGTGATCTATAAATGATCTAATTTATTGAAGGCTCCTAAAGCATATATGATTACAGGGACCAACATACTAAATTTGAAACACTATGTTTCATAGTTGTACCTTATTTGAGTACATGTTTTACACTCATTATTTTCAATAGTAGTTCAAGAATTAGGTGTCATGAAATATTTTTGGGGAAAAAAATACTCAACACACAATTTATGAAGTGTTGGTTAAAACTATATGATAGGGATATATTTGTTCAATTATAAATTTTCATGATATAATAATGGTTTCTCTAACCTTGTGTTTGATTATTAAATCAATGACTAAAATGGGTTTTGGATCTAGTGGTTTTATAATATCTTATTCTTGGTTTTTTTTTCAAATTAATCATTATTAATTTTGAAATATAGATATCATAGGGTTTTATAAAACATAAGATTAACTCAATATTTGAATATCCATATAGAAAAAACAATATTACTCAATTGGTTTTCATAAAAATAATATTTTATCGTATACACAATATAATTTATAACTATAATATCCAATTAATCCCTCTTTAGATCATCCAATATAGTCCTTTACTTTCATGGTTGTTCTCTCTATGATTATTTGTATATTCTCTTATTTTTTTATGGATCACTTTTAGGTATGGTCCAATTTACTCCAAATAACTTCCACCCTTTATATGTTTATCCTTGACCTTATGTCACATTTTTTACAGAAACCTTATTGGGTTATTATTTTTATATCTATAGTATTTCATGGGTAATTAATATTACTTTTTAGGGATCTAGTTATCTAAGGAAATGATCTCTTTTATTCCTACCATTTTTTTTGAAGGTATCATGTTTTTTATTTTTAGGGAAATTGGTATTGGATTGTATTTCATTTAGGATTCGAAATTATAATTTCAACACCATATCTCTTGGTTGTGTATCTTTTCATATATGTTGTTCTCTTAACATTAATGTATTTTATGTTATATGGGATACAAGTTATGGTTTCTTCTTGATTTTTATTTTTGGTTATCTATATTATATTAATCACTAGATACAATACCCAATTATATGGGTAATGAAACAACTTGGGCCTTGTTTAGGGACAAGGGTAGACTTGAGAAGGATCATAAGAAATCATTTAGTAATAGCATAATAATTCTTTAAAAACTAATTTTTGTGATTGACCTTTAGTTACTTTTGGTGGAAAATGATTTTTTATAATTAAAAATTCTTGATTTTGGGGATTAGTTAGAAGAACATTTTCTTATCATTCAATAGGAATTAAATGTTTTCAACTTTAATCTATTCAATACATTATTTCCGTTTATAATTTTTAATAAATTTAATAATAAATCTATGCATTATATTTATAAAAAAAATAGGAATTCTAAATATAATCATGACTTGTGTATTGATATTAATAGAAAACTCATCATAGAATCGATCTTCTTAATCTTATTTAGGGAGATATGATATATGTCATACTGGTTAATACTAAAGTTGACCCAACATTTTTTAAATGTAGTTATATATAAAATCTCAAGTTTGAGTTAAATAGTTGTTGGTAAGTAAGAATAAAAAGTAGAACATACATCATAATTTACCACATATAGTCCAATTATGTTTTATACTGACCAAGGACCCGAAAAACACAATGATTGACTTGAATGGAATGAGATGACATACTACTACCTGAATACTATAAAGGGAGTAATGGTGAGTTTCCCCACATGTTTTAATGAAGGGTGGGGAAGGAAATGAATGGAATCAATTATAAATGTTATGTTATATGAGGATTTTACTTGGATTACATTCAAGAAGGTAAAAAATATTCCATTTTAACCGAAAACATTGCATTTAGTGAAGAATCGTCAATTTGTGACCTTGGACAATGAGAAATATTTATTCATGTAGTGATCTACTTGTTTCAACACGATCATTCACCTATCAACTGAGATTGAAAATAAGGATTATCATAATATTAGGAGGTTTGAGTTGGTTTTGATTTTTTTTATTTCATTATTTTAATGAACAGACCTAGGTTGCCCTCAAACCTGGAACCCTACCCGATACATCACATACCCGAAGGGCGTTCCTGATCTTCATGGGCTTGTGATAAGCACCCCCAGCATTGAAAAGCATAATAGAGGGTACAATTTCACCCAACCTAAAAAATTTCTTGGCATACATATGTAAAACAGGAAACAATAGTGGAAGAATAATATGACATATATTCCATAACTGTAAGAAAAACTGTGGAAATATAAAGTTGTGAGAGTAGCTAAAACTGTAAAGGAAAAGTCCAACTACAAAGGAACTGAACCAAATAACTACTCCAGAAGGTGACATGGATGAACTCCCACCATCTAACTAGCAACTACCCAACCAGATCACATGAACCTCTCCGCTACACTATGGAACCTTTCCTTTCCCTGCGTTGGAAGACAAAAAATGGTATACGTACTTCTCAAGAAGTGTTCATCGTGTGAGCTAACAGGCTCAATAGGATCCCACCCAGTTGTTTCAAAACAAGCCTCTATATAACAATTCTTGCATGCTCATTTTATCTACAAACATGTCCTGATAAGAAGCAATTCAATATTATAGAATTTTTTTTACAATCTCCCTTTTTCTACTCTTATAACCAAATTAAAGTATATCAATTTCAAATAGCATTTTCTATATCATTTGTCAAAATCATAAACATGCATATCAAGGATAACATAGAAATCCAAGCAATAAAAAACAGAAGCATAAGTTTCACAACACCAATGAATACTATAGGTCTAGTATGTAGACTATTCATACCATAATAATCAAGTGCACAAATTTTGATCCTAGAACAATAATCCAAATAAGTAGAGGAATACCCCATGAGAAAACCCCCCAAAATGTAAATATTGTTCCCCTAGAAAAACAAGCCTAGGAAATTGAGGAAAGATTTAAGAAAAACTTCCTTGATAATAAAAAAATAGACAATTTCCCCATGTTAAACCATCCACCTAAGTAACAAAGGTAACCCGTGAGATAATTTTTACAATTAATTTCAATTCATTGAAATCCATTTCAAAACCATGTCACAAATTTAATTTCAATGATTTGAAAATACAAAATTTCATTCCATTTATAAATAAACAGGGAAAAAATATCTTTGAAAAATATTTACAACATATAAAAAAAGATCAAGTCATTCCTTTTATAAATCAATTTATAGAGAAAGAACAATATAGCTTATTGATATAGCCTAGAGATGGAACCAACTACCTCAATACTCAGGCTGTGCATGCCCACAATGGAATCTGAAATCAATGAAACCCAACACTATCAATGAAGGTCCTTAATGATGAATTCATACCACACTATGACCAATGTAAGAAGAGGCCTCTAGAATGAGATAACACAATAGACCTAGAGAGACACATCACAATTGAAACATATATCGAGTGTTGAACGAATCAATCTAGAGGGGGTTGAGTGTCTAAAAAATGACCAGTAAATGTCTTAGGTTGAGAACTATGAAGAACTATTGATGTAACTAAAAAAAACATATGCACACTATATTTAAAAACTATATGTCCAATGTTACATTGTCTGTAACCTCGTTACACGACAAGTAACCCCCACAATCAACATACGTTAAAAAACTCATCTCCTTAGATTAAAAAAATAAAATTTTAATAACTCATGTCATTTAAGTCATAGTCATGACATGTAACCTTTCATAGCGTGATGTGTTCTTTCATGACTTATATCCTATAACCATTACATAGCATGTAACTTCTCTGTAGCCTCCATAAACAAGCAATTTCAAGTGAATGTTCATCAAATCTATGACTTCACCATTATAGGTATTCCCCAAATATCAAAGTAGGAGAATACCATAATGAGGTTAAGGGTGTACCTAATAAAATAGTAATGATATTTTATAAAATCACCACTATAAAGACTTCCAATCCCCATGACGTCATGTGGAAGACGTAATCCTTAGAAAGAGATGATCCCACTGATCCCTCATCAATGATTCACATTCCGAAGTCTCATGAGAATATGATCCTTGTTTCCATAGAACTCAAAACAAAAAAATCGACTTCCCACACAAGACTTTCACTTGAGATTCAATGACATCAACCAGTTTCTCCATAATAGAAGAAAATTACTCTAACTCAATTTTATCCCAACTCAGAACTTGAGCAGGATCAGGGTGATATTTCTTGAGTTGAGATACATGTAAAATATCCTAAATACCTATCAACTAAATCAGTAATTGTAACCGATAATAAATCTTTTTGAGACGCTCTATAAGGTCAAACGATCCAGCATATCACAGAGCCATATTTATATACTTTCCAAGTTGATTGTGACTCAACTGATGAGGAAATTTCAAGAAAACCTATTCCATATAGGGAAAACTCCAATGGTTGATGTTTCCGATTCGCATATGATTGCTGTCGACTCTAGGCTGTAACCATACATCTATGTACATCCTGAATGTTCCCAAATGTCTCCTAAACCAAACTTGTTCCAATTAAAGATACATCACCCATATCATCCAAGTAAAGAGGCGATCTACATGTTTATACCTACCACTACTTGAAGGGATCTATTCTAATTGAAGACTGATAGAAGTTGTTATAAAAAAACATAACTAGTCCTAGATGACTATCTCCTGATACTATGATGTCTAAGACACAGGAACATAGTATATATTCCATGATCTGAATCACTCGCTCCATTTGACCATCTATCTATGGATGGTAGGCTATGCTCAACTTGACCAGAGTTCCCATCGCCTCTTGGAGACAACACTAGAACCTCAAGGTAAACCTAGGATCTTTATCTTAAATAAGAGATTAAGTAATCCAATGTAACCTAACACTATCTTTCACATAAATCTTACCCAGACCTTAAAACATAGTGGTTTCTTTGATCTGAATGAAATGAGAAGACATCATTAATTGATAAACAACCACCCCGATTGCATTACTCCCTCACGGAGTCCATGGTAATCCAACAATAATGTCCATCGATACCTCATCCCATTTTCAAACTGGAATCTCAAGAGGCCAAAGCAATCCAAATGGTTTTAAGTGATCTTCCTTTATCTATTGGAAGGTATTGATGGGATACACAAACTCCGTGCTTTCAAACTTCATACACAGCCACCATAATCACCGCTTCATGTAATAATACATCTTCATAGTGCCTGAATGTACAACTCACAAAGAGATATGAAAATAAAATAGGAATAAAATCTTTACAGATCCAAGGGAAAAAAATTATTTTCCCAAAGTAAAGAATACCATATGAATGGAGAGACCAATCTGAAACTTTATCCCCACCATAAAGGCTTTCTAGATTTTTCTTAAACTCTTCATTCTACTACTGACTCTAAAAAATAGACTCCATGAGAGATGATGATAACTGAACACTAGTCAGAACCATACCTGAAACATCCTAATGAGAATCCAGATATAGCTCAGTGAATTTCACCATAAGGTTCCACTCTTCCATCGATTACATAATAGACTGTGATGGTAAATTTTTCTTAAGACCATCTACAATAACTTTTCCCTTCCCTGGGGTATTGGCAATGTCAAATTAAATTTTATAAAGGTATTCTACCCATTTCTTCGATCTAATACTCAATTCCTTTTGAGAAAAGATATAACTCAGATCCTTATGATCAGAAAATACTGTGAACCATTCCCTAAAAATATATTGTTGACAACACTTAAAAGCATGCATGAATGTAGAAAGCTCTAAATCATGAGTGGAAAAATTCTTTTCAAGCGGTCGAAGCAGAATAGATCCATAAGCTACCACATGGTCATCTTGCATAAGCATGAATCCAGAAATTGCACCAAATGCATCAAAAAACACCACGTATAACTTACCAAGATTAGGTAAGAATTGAATATGAGTTGATGTCAGAATATATTCCAATTCATAGAAAGAAGTATGCCACTTTTCATCCCCGGTTAATTTCACCAATTTACTGGTAAGTGTAGGCATAATTGATTCCAACTTATAGGATTCCTTGAAAAACCACTGGTACTATCCATCAAGACCAAGGAAGATTTATATCTCAAAGACATACTATGGTTCCTTCTATGACAAAACACCCTTTACCATCTATGGAAAAAATGATAAGACATGTTCAAAAATTATGTGCCCTAACAACTTCACTTCATGAATCTAGAAATAACATTTTGAAATCTATCCAAAAAAATTGTGACATCTCAAAATTTCAAGAACCAAACTTAGATGGTGCTCGTGATCACTCTTATATTTAGAATAAACCAAAATACCATCCAATAATACTACCACAAAAGTATCAAGATATTTATGGAATATCTGATTCCTTAAATCCATAAAAACTTATGGAGTTTTAGTTAGACCAAAACGCCTCACATGATATTCATAATGGCCATACCTTCCCCTAAAGGCTATCTCCAGTATATCAAACTCTTGAACTCTGAGCTGATTATAACCCAACTAAAGATCGATCTTTGAAAACCACTTTTCCTTTATTAACTGATCAAACAGATCATCCCCTTGATCTATTACCCTGTTTATCATCATATAGAGCACACATAAATGAAGTAGACTATCAACTTTCTTGGAAAATAGAACTAGGGTTTAGTATGGTGAAACAATAGGGTGAACGAAACATTTTTCAAATAGGTTGTACAATTAAATATTGAGATCTTACATCTTTGCTGGTGCCATATGATAGGAAGGTATTGATATTGGATGTCTAACTTGTAGCAGATCAACTGTAAAATCTACCACTCTATCTGGAGTATGAAAAAATAAATCATATGAGAAAACATTAATAAAGTCTCAAACAACAACAAAAAGTTCATTAATATAAAAAATTTCATTTGGATCAAATGCAATAGAAACCAAAAAACTCATGAGATCTTGGTAGGAAGGTCCTACATGACCTGAACTTGGGTCCCAATCCCCTTGAAACAAATGAGATCTCCCATCGACAAAAAGAAAAGAAACACGCCATTTATAAAAATCATTATCAGGACGATGGGAGAAAAGCCCATACATACTGATTATGACGTAAAACAAATATTGACTACAAACGAGAAAATACGAGAACAAATCTGTATCGGCTATCATTAACAAATAAGAATCACACATAAACCCCTTCTCTTTACTCTTATCAAGAGGTGTTTTAACTCCATTTTAAAGTACATAAGATCTATTATAATTTTTAGAACATCATGAAAACATGAAAATAGAAATGATTTGGAGGCACCAGAATCAAATAAATCAAATGATAATGAAAAATCATTAATGATAATAACTATCACTATTGCCGGACATGTATAAACTTCCATTTGATACTCATATACTGTGTGAAAATGATTAACTATTGAGTCATGTGGCTGGAGACCTATAGTCTTTGAAGATTCTAATGAAAACACAGTATCCCTTAGAGATGTCGAACCTAGACAATAATGAGGAGTAGTCATAGCTTCAGAAAATTACTTTAAGTGACCAACACATCCATAGATATTATACATATTTGTAGGTGTAGGAAAAGAACATCTAGTGTGTCCTCCCTTTCCAAACTAATATCAATTTAGAGTCACATTACCTACTATAACATATGGTGAAGAGGATGCTCATTGTTGATACCCAACTCCACCACACCTACGATGATATTGTCACTTACTATTCTTTGCATGTGAGCCAGTGAATTTGTCATTTGAGGGAATAAAACTGGTGGAAAATCAAACCTTTCCATCCAAATTCATTTCTTCAATCATCGCTATGTCTACCATCTCTGTATATGTAGAACGATTCTGTACAAACACATATGATCTAATATCTAGTCCCAAACCCTACAGGTACATCTATGCCTTTAACTGGTCATTCTCCACCACATTCATGGAAAACTAGACAATATTAGAAAAATGATTGGTGTATGACAAAACCGAATGATATCCTTATTGTAAAGACAAAAAATCCGGAGACTTCACCAACATCAATGACTCTGGATGAAAATGATGAAAGAACGGGATTTTAAAACCATTCCAATCTAACTCTACATGTCTGTATTCTTGGACCACGGAATCCCACCATATCTTGTCGTTAACCTCAAGTCTAAATACTTCAAACTTCACCCAGATTATCTAACATGTCTCTAGAAATTTAAGGATTTGATCAATCTTGTAGATCCAATCCTCAGACTCTTGAGGTTCAGTTGTCCTGCTAAAGGATGGGGACTTATTGTGCATGAATTACTATGATCAATCTCTATCTCCTCCAGCTCTGGGTTGTACCTCAACAACAACATTCTAACCTCGTGGTATATCTTGATCAATAGCATAGACATCCCATACAATAGTCTTGATGAGATTATGATATATAGGTGGGTTCCATTGAGGATCATCAGTTTCACATTCTTGAGGAACTTGCGAAAGATGTCTCAGAGGCATACAACTTCACACCAAAACATAATAACAATCAGACAATAGAGAAAATATCAGCTCAAAGTAAAAAATCCAGAAGAAATAATTGTTATTTAAAAAAACAATACTAGATACACACATCCCAACGTCCCATGGAAACTTGAGTCTCATAATGACAAGATATATCCATGAACTTATCACAACATACATCTCATGTCCTGAAAATTATATATATAGTTTAACAAAAATCCTAGTACATGAAATCTTGAGGAAATACCACCTATGATACCAAATTATAATGAAATGACACGGGTTACTAACAAAACTAGAACATGAATGGTCAGTTACATATCCAAAGGGCAATCTCAATCCCCATAGGGTAGAGACAAGCACCCAAGCATCAAAAAACACAATATAAGGAACAATTTCTCCTCACATGAACAAATCTATAGAATACATATGTAAAAGAGAAAACAACTACAGAAGAGGAAGAATATATATATATATATATGCCATAATTGTATAAAATATAGTGGAAACAGATAGCTCTAAAAGTAGCTAAAACTCTAAAGGAGAAGTCCAATTATAAAATACCAAAACCAAAAAAGTACTATAGATGAGGGCCTAGAAGAAATCCTATCATCTCACCACCAGCTACCCAACCAACTAACATGAACCACACCACTTCATGGCGGTGCCTTTCCTTTCCCAGTACTAGAAGACAAACTATTTTCTTTGTCCCACTAAAGGATTTCGCATGGTGTAAGCTAACAAGATCAGTAGGATCCCACCCTGGTGTTCCATAAAATGCCTCTATATAAAAATTCTCACATGATCATTTTAATTAAATACATGGAATGATAAGTAGTAAATAAGTTTTATAGAAAACGTGGTAACCATTTTTCATTGTTCTTAGTTCTAAAGAATATAGATATTTTAATTGAAATTCACATTTCCATATCATTTTTCACAAGCATAATGATGAATATGAAGGATAACTCAGAAAGCCAAGCAATACAAAAAAACCAGAAGTATCACAACACTAAGGATTACTACAGTTTTGGGCCATAAACTACTCATACCATAATAATAATGTTCACAAATTCTAATCCTAGAACAATGAGACCTGGATGATGAGGAATACCCCATGAGTAAACCCCACAAAATGTCAATATTGGTCCACTAGAACAACAAGACTAGGAAATAGAGGAAATACCCAAGACAAACCTCCTTAATAATCAAAAAATAATGAACCATCCCCACCTATGAACCCGATTTAACCCACATTCCCTTTTTCAAAATTCATTTCAATGATTTGAAAACCAATTAAAAACCATTTTAAAACTTCCATTTCAATGATTTGAAAATACGTATTTTTATTCCATTTATCAATAACCATGAAAAAACCCATTTATCGTTGAATTTTTTCAAAACACATAATAACACCATGAAAATTACATATATAAATCAATTTATAAAGAAAAAAATCACATTTATCAACATAGGCTAGAAAAAAAACCACATACCTTAAAAATAGGGTTTCAGGAACCCACAACAGAATCCAAAATCAATGAAACCCAACAACATCAATGAAGACCCTCAAAGATGAATGCTCTCCACACTACGACCAATAGAAGAAAAATAATTTGTAATGAGACCACACAATAGATTCTAATAGATTCACTATAGCTGCAACAGATATCGAGTGTCATACAGATCAATCCAAAAGTGGTTTAATCTCTCAAAAAAACCCTATAACTGCCTTAGGTCAAGAGCCATGAAGAACTAGTGATGGAACTAAAAAAATAGTTGCATGCTATCTTTAAAATCTTAATGTGGTATGTAAAATATAATTTAACCCAGTTACATGATGTGTAACCCCCAAGATCCACATACACCGATAAACCCAAAGCCTCATATGAAAAACTGACCTTTTAATAACTGGAATTGTGTAAGTCACGGTCACAACATGTAACCATCCATAGCAATAAGTCTTATTTCACAACTTACGTCCAGAAAACAATACACAGATTGTATCATAGTTACATGACATGTAACTTCTCTACAGCACAGAAAAATGAGAATTTATTAGTGAAATGCCAATAAATACTTGGATTCACCATTATAGGTATCCTACCAATCTCAAATGAGGGTAAAACCATGGTGAGGTTAAGGGAATACCCGATAAAATGATAATGGGATGTTAAAATTTCTAATCCTCTTATGTTTTCTGAATTTTACTAAGGTGTTTAATAAGGAAACTAATTCTAAGGAAGAATTATCTATGATGAATGAATTTGGTGGTTCATTGATAATATCAGGGTTAACTATACTGTATTATTTATACTAAAATATAAACATTCTCATGGTGCTATCATTACATTTGAATTAGTTTCAAGATTTTCTTCAGGTCAGAACAATGTGATTTTTAGACATTTTGGGAGACATTTCCATAAAAAGCCTCATAATATGACATCACCCTAGACATTCTATCATTATAGACACTCCAAAAATGTTAATGGTTTTTGTTGATGAATTTCTCAAGGCTATAGTGTATGATTTACTATTATCAAGGGATATTGGGATTTTCCTAATAATGTGATGGGAATAGTATCTCATGCAATTCTAATGGGGGGTGTTAATTACAAAAATTAATCATGGTGGAGTGGTGAGAAGTAATCTTTTTTAAACTGAGTATGAACTTATATAATATGTATTATAGATAGCTACCATGAGAGGTGTGGTGTTTATTTCGTCCCATATAGTCATGTATTTTATAAATATAATGTAATCGCATTAGTTTCCATAAGTTATGTTGATTTATGGGTTGATTATATGCATGGAAATTATTCCATTAATGATGGACCATTTCACTTCCTTTGGAAGGTGGATGGAGTATGGTTTTAAATGTTCTAATTTTCATGTCATGAATGATGACCATTAAGTCATGTGGGATATCCATGATCTTGATCTTATTAACATTGGAAACAACATTTTAATGGATTGGATGGTCAGATTTAAATCCATGATTAATTATTATTATCAATGGTTTCAGTATTCATACTTTGATGGGTTCAGCCATGTCATTCTAGGTAAGTGGGATCAATGACCAGGAATACATGGCCCCCTATTCCTGATGCAAGAAAGATATCATTCCAATTTTCAAATATGGTTCTCAAAATTTTATACTATCATTTCAGTGGTCTGTTTTTCACCACAGTGGATCAGTACCGATAGATGATTTATTTTTTTTATTCATGGTTACCGGCACAATAGGATATGGAGTTCCCTATTGAATTTCTCTCAATGTATATGGCTCCCAATAAATTAAATATTCTTAATTTTAATCTCTAGAATCATGGGGAAAAAGGATTTATTCATCCCAATGTTTTTCATTGGTATTTTTTTGTTCTATTTCAAAATAAAGAAAATTAAAGTCATTATATTTTTTCTGATTACCAAAATCATGATTAGGTGAATGGTTTGAACAAACATACTATTCCAAATATTACTGATCTATTTTAAAATATCATTAGAGAAAAATGATTTTTATGATTGATATTGGATCAAGTTACCATAATTTATGTATATTAGATGATGATATTACTAAAATAACAATTAGAATCACATATAGTAATTATGAGTAATTTTTAATTCTATTAATTCATATTAACAATCAATTGGTTTTTATGTCTTTGATGGCATAAATGTTTCATGAGTTCCAATATTGTTTTATGGTCGTCTTTATGGATAATAGCTTTTTTTATTTCAATTCAGTATTTTAAAATAGGGATCATAAGTAAATAATTTTTAATAATATTTCTATATGTGAATATTTATAAATGTGAATTTTAGATCCAGGAATTAATAATTTTTTGGAATTTCATATATAATAGATGTATATCATTTAATCCAATAAATTTAAATGAATTTTTGACTTGATAGTTACCCAGAAATTTGTGTCACATTTAAAGAAACTATGGCATAGTTTTTTACTAGATACGTTTTGTAAATTATTTTTTCTAAATTTTTTTGGTGATTATGTTTACTTGTAAGAGAGTTATTTTTGAATGGAATTATATTTTTCAAAGATAATTTTGGGATATAAAGGATAAATTATGTTTTATCCTTTTCTAATTCATCGAGAATCATTTTTATAGTAGTATGTTTTTTTGATGAGTCATTCATTGGAATAAGATGATTTCTAATGTTGTGGATAAGGTATAGGTCAATGGTTATCAATAACCACTTCCCCATGAGAATAACTATCCTTCGAATGTTTCAATTTGACTGTAATGGTGCATTCTCTCTAGGTCTAGAACCATAATATGTTCTTTGAGCATTTTAATTTGTATACAACCAATAACATTATGATGTATATTTTCTCCTAAGGATACAGAAATATACAATAGAGAATCTGGATTTAATTTGATCATACATTTGTTTTTTATTATTCATATACACATTGAATAGGGAATCATTTCGTTGATGTCTTGAGAATGAAGTTACTAATTCAGTATTTTAAGTAATTAGTGGAGAAGTGTGCATTGATGAGGATATTTTATAAAAAGAAATTATAATTGGTATAGGATTATGGGAATGTTTTTTTACCCTGTTTTTAAGATGGTTCATCATTTTATTATGATATTTGTTTTTGGAAATCAAGAGAATGAAATTTTTAGTTTTTTAGTAAAATTCATAATATTGGAGAGACTTTACTTGACATGTCTTATTCCTCAATTTGTGTGATTCATTCCTAAGTAATATTTGTAATTTTGATATCTATTAGGAATTATTTGATGGATAATGGATATTTTTTTAGTTACCCTATAATCCTTGGGAATACCAAGATGTATCACGATTTTATTTATCAGTATTGGTGGTTGAGGATGTGGAACTCAGTCATACACTTATTATTAAGATGCCTTAATTATAGATGATTAAGGTAATGCAAAAGAGATCATCCATTTTATTTAAACCATTATAATTATCCTTTAGATGTTGGATGTGATATTCAAATAATGCAATGCATGATTAACACATACTTCTAGTGTAAAGGATGAAATTTTAGTGATCATTGACCAAATTAAAAAATATTATAATTTGAATCTTATTAAGGAGATGATAAAATGATAAGAGATCAAGAACATGTATCTATATGAGACCCTAAATATCTATTATTTTCATTATTTTATTTTTTCAATGATGTATCTAGGGTTTAAATATTTGATTTGGATTGTTATAAATCATTTGATAGGTGTGAAATTAATTTTACTCAATTAATTTTAACCTTATAAAAAAGGGAAAACTTAGAAATCCATTCTGGTTCATGATGTTATTATTCAAAAAATGTGTGATCAATATTAGAGTTTTTAAGTATATAAGGGTGACTATCTTAGTGGTAGATAATTCCTCTAATAATTTCTTCATTATTTCTGGGTGGTGAGGGATATCGACCATAATAGTTCCCTATGATCATTAGTGATTGAACCCAACATATAAATCATAAAAATAAATCTAGTATAATATATTCCTATAGAAATAGTTTTTAGTCATTAATAAAAATAGATCCCATTATATAATTTTACCGGTGGAAATGTATATCTCTTTTACCATGGACAAAGTTATAAGAATGGTTACTAGTTGGAGAATGTTTTGTTCAAGACCTAACATAGAATATTTATTTTAACTAAATAAAATTTCTTATGGCTTAGAGTAATGAGAAAACCATTGGAGAACACCAAAATATCACATAATTGTTTGTGGTTGGTGATCATTTTTTTCACATGGTTTCACCAAATTTGGGACATCATTGTTTAGGTAAATAGCATAAGAGGGCCTTGATGTCTGGTGTCCCTTTAGATATCATTTAATGACATGGAAATGTGAAATATTTATTGGAATATTAAAAAAATTTAATGTCCATTCATGTTTTGTTACATGTTTCACAACCTTGGAGGTGTAAACCTAATCCTTCACATGTGATAAACATTGAGAACATTGATAATGAACCTAAAACCTTAGTGGATGAATAGCCATTTCATATTATGGGTCATCAAAAAAAGTTATTATGTAGTAATTTTATTCCCTTTGTCCATATAATATAGTAGTGTAAATGGGATATCAACGATTCATGGGATTGGGAATAATTGTTAATTCAATTGTGGCCTTTTATTTTTATGAGTCTATAATCATGATAACTATCTGAAGAAATAAATATTCATAGTGGGGGAAAATTTCAATATATCTATGTTAATGGAATTCCATATATTTTCTATACATTATATCCCTTATTTTTCTAATTGATTTTAGAAATCAAGGGATTTTTGTTTAGAGTTATGGTGGATATAGATAGTCTTATCAATTTATGAATGTTTAGTAGTAATCCTATGGTAACCATTCGATATGGATCTGTTGGTTCTTGTGGCTATTATCAAGGAAGAAGAATAGATTTTGTTTTTAAATTTTTCATGTTGTGTGAAAAATAGTGATAATGAATAAATTTTTTTCTAAAGGTTTTAACGTAACTTTTGGAGAATTTTTCAATGCATGTAGTTATTCCCAAATAACCATGAAATTTAGTTTCTGTGTAATAGAAGCTACAAAATAGTGATTTCATTGTTTTTCTAACCTTGAAACATGAAATTTTACCCTACACATGTTTTTTATTTAAATATACTAGATACTCTATGTCATTTTTAACTCAAATATACACCTAATAATACTTCATCTTGACCTAATAATTCAAAATTCTCTAGGAGGTTCTTACCTAGGTATTTGGTGTTACACCTTTTTCGCTGGATCTCTAAGAGTTATGTCCTCAAATCCGTGTGATCTCTTCTCCTCAATCTATATATCTCATTGATCTATCTTACCTTTGTTTATATGAACCATATAATACTATAATAAATGGATCAAAATTGATCAATGGGGAATTTATTATATTTTTTATTGATCTAAAATTTTGAGGACTGGATATCATCCATTCGTGTATTAATTTTCAAAGGTAATTGGGATTTATCAATTTTAAACATAGGTGTATCTATGAAATAGTTCATTCTAAATGTGTAAAAAAATTCTTATTGATTCCATCATTTTTTATTATAAAAATTTTAGTTCCAAATGTTTGAGGGATATTTTGAAAAAAACATATTTGATGGAAATGAAAATGGTTTTAATGAAGTTATTATTTAATAAAAGTTGTAGGCCCTTAATTTGTTCAATAAAATTCATCAATTATGGTTTTGATTTCAAAATGGATTTTCAATTATGGTAAATATGATGCTTTTCTTGTGAATAAATTTTACACAGTTTTCAACATGGTATACATAAATCTTTTGAAAAAATATTTATCATTGGGAACCAGTAGTGAATCCTATTTTATATAGAAGAAAAGCGTATTTAATGTCATATAAATTGGGTTTTTGTTTCAATTATTTTGGTAAAAATAATTGTAGCCTTGATACCAACTATAATTGGAATTAATCATTATTTTACGGAAAGCATGTTACACCATTTTAGTGTTCAATTCTATGTTATAGTATATATTTCCATATAATAGATACCAAATTATGAATGGTTTTATTCATGATGTAATTATTTCATAATTTATTTCTCATGTGTTTATCATATTTATGGTTAGTATTAATTATACCATTCTATTTATCTCTTACATAAATTTTCATATTCTTAGTTTCATAGAATACAATACTTTTATAAAGGAAGAAAGGGGGTATTATTTAATTTTTGTAGTGGAAATAAATATATAACATCATTTTTGTTTTAAGGATAGAAAAATGATTTAATATTGATAGAAATTATATATATTCATGGTGATATCATACTATATGTTTTCCTCACATGATAAATAATATTTTTTTTCATATGTAGATGTGGTTTTATAGGATACATGAATAGGTAATGGTATTATATATATATTCTACTCCACTTTGATGATGTTATCTTTATAGGGACTTTGGTTAGTGGTTAAAGATATAACCATGGAGACTTAGCTTTGGACATGGAAATTTTTTCTTTCAGTAATAACCTTCTGGATTTTTTTATTTATCAATGTGAGGAATATTTTCTTCTACGTTGTACTATGATTAATCATCACTAATTTATCTTCAAGAAACATGTTTTGGTTTTTAATTTCATATGTATTTTACATATAACCATCATGGGTGACATGTCATGTCATCCTGAGTTGGTTTAGTACACATTCTTCTACCAATAAATATATATTGTTAGTCAAAATAATTTTCATCCTATATGATAGAGGATATCATTTTTAATATTGTATTTGGGAGACATTATAATAATAAATGAGATGTTGTGTATCATGTTTTATGTTTCATATGTATGGTATTATTGTGAGATGATAAGTTGTTGAGATATTTTCCTATTGGGGTTGAGATGATTCCAATTTTTACTAGTTTTATGTTTTTTTTGAAAAACTTGTGACAAGTGTTGAATAATCGATTATAGTAAAGTGCATATTTCCCATGACAAGGATCAAAAATATAAAAATATCATTTAAAAAATATTTTAATGACTCATATTTTCCAGGTTTTATTTTTAGAAAATAACTAGGAAATTCTGTGACCAGGCACTGAGACGACATGCGATTCTGAGGCTAGGTGTGCCTAGAATGGTCCATCAAAAAATGTTATGTTTTTAAATAGTGTGTGTGAGAAGTTTCCCAGAAAAAGTGGAATAACTCTTAAATGTTTCCAGGATCTGAAATCTGAGGGCACCTTTGCCTTTAGGTTGGAAGGTTCACTCTAGGTGTGACTTAAGTTTAGTCAGCATGGGCATTAAATGAGAAAACCTGAAAATGAAAAAATCGAAAATAAAATAATGAAATAAAAATTAATTTATTTTCAAGTTCTTATAACTTATAAATGGTAACTCATATCAGAAATCTTAGAGTACTATTGATCTCGTGGGGGTGTGGTTTCTTTAGATGGGGACTAACCCTAAATGGCATAGGTCGAGGGTAAAGGATAATTTTTGGGTGTTTTAAAGAAAAATAAAATAAACATAATAAATTTTATTCTTTTAAAAAATGTTTTGTTGAACGCAACATCTAACTAGTTGTTTCTTTTCATAAATTAAATAGCACAATGATGTGATGACTCAACATAACAGAAATGCTTAAATGAGTTTCCTTCATTTAATTGTTTAATATAGATACAATATTATTGGAACAATTCGGGATTGGATTTGAGGCTCTAGAGGAGTGGAGTTGGCATGATGCAAATGGAAATGAAAGAAAGATCACCAAAACTTCCTTCTTTCCCCATTAAAGGATCTCATCATCGATGAGAGATGCAGATCGAGAATTAATGAACAGCAGTGGAGTGAATCCATTCTTCAGTGATGAGTGATCAAATTATAGGTAGGGGTTTAAATAATAGCGATTCCCCCCATTCTCCCCTATAATCAAAGAACACAAATCAATGCTCTATCAAGTTGATCCATAGATGGATTCTTATTTTGGGGTTGTAAAATATTTATTGTGGGGTTGGTTATGGGGATTAAATCATATTGATTTATATTTATTCTTTTTGATCCTGATGACAAGAATAATTTTGGTCCGACATGAAAAAAGGTCGGTTTATTCATTGGGTGTTATCAGTGACCCCCACTCCTTTTTCTTTGCTGATGGACCCACGAGGTCACATCGGGTATTTTCCAAGGGATTACAAATGAGGTCGGTTCCCCAGAGTGATTGTAAAATAGAGAGGAGTATGTGGAAGTGACGATGATGCCCCAAGATTCTCGGAAGCACAGACAGATAGGGAAATAGACCACCAGAGAATGTCTGGTGGACCATAGAAGAGACTTCTTGTGCACCGAGGTGATGGAGGTCTTGGCTAGTAGGGGTCGTAGTAGTGTAGGGCGTGGCATCAATCAGGTTCCACATCAGTTCGAGCGTCACATTGGGTAGGTCGAAGAATGTGCTGGAATGTGGTCTATGCTAGACCGTGTGTGGAGGGGAGGCATCTAACCTCATCTGACCGAATGGCTATGCGAACTGCATGCCAGCGGGATTTCGGGCTGGACCCAAGATGGACCGCAGATGTGGGCCGACCCAATGAAGTAAAATAGGACTCTGGGTAGCCTGTGCTAGAGAAGAATTATCCCGCCAAATTATGGGCCATGCCAGATGGGAAACCGGGCCTCTAGGCGGCCTGCTTGGTCAGAACCGACCTGACTATGTCGGAGTAGACCAGATGAGAATTGAGTCAATGGGTGACCCGAAGGACTAGACCCACAGCTGAACAGGGCCTGCCCACTGGGCTAAGACAGACCGGGTCGGCCCAGACCCAATTGGGTTGGGCCGGTTTAGCCGAATCGGGCCGGGTCATGTGGGAGCCCTAGGCCGGGTTGGTTGGGTCGGTCTGACCAAGTCGGCCCGAGCCTAAACTCAACCGACCCCTATTTACTAAAACACCAATATTATTTAGACCATGCATCTAATTGAAACACCATCAATGGAATTGGGATCCTTTCAATGAGACAATCCTTTGGATATACTATAAGTGAGATTTAGTGTTGTTTAGATACAACAAATGGATTGAGGAGTAGATTATCATGAAATCAGGTGCAATTATGAGTGGGAATCCAATGGTTGGTAGTGACATGAGGGATATGACAAGTGGGACCTCAGTGGTCTAGTAGTTGAGCAGACCTCAATAGTTCATTATCTTTGTGGATCTCCGTATTCTAGTAGATGAGCAGAACTCAGTGGTTTAATAGTCGAGCAGACCACAATGGACTAGTAGTTGAGTGGACGTCAGTGGTCCAATATCTCAGAAAACCTAAGTGGTTTAGTAGCCAAGAATACCTTAGTGGTCCAGTAACTGAGTAGACCTCAGTGGTCACATAGCTCAGTGGACCTCAGTGGTCCAGTAGCTGAGCGGACCTCAGTGGTCCAGTAGCCGAGTGAACCTGAGTGTCTCATCAGGGATGAGTCCCTCAACAGTGAAACATTATTCAACTTTATGACTTATAATATTACTTTTTATAATTTTATTTATACATGGTGGGAGCTGTATTTTCTTTTTGGTCTTTCTTTGTGGTCTTTCCTTTGTGGTTTAGAGTCCTTACTGAGTATTTTGTTACTCACTCCTGCATGGTAATTTCCCGAATGTGCCTTGTATCATGCAGGTGATCGATGCTTTGATGGAGACCTTGGTGGTCCGACACAAGGTGGTGCTTAGTGATACAGTATGGACATGTATACTTCTATAGTTATAGGAATCTACCATTCACCTACCCTGAAGGTAGGGTCTTAAACTTATGGACCATGGATGTTGTACTTTCTTTTTTCGTTTTGTGATTTTATTTTGGACCATTTCTACTTTCAATTTGTATTGTACTCTCAATAGTTGTCTCAGTGAAAATTGTTTTTTACTTTGTGTTTACTTTTTGTAGTTTGAGATTTGTGCGTGTGTACAGGTTTAAATGAAATGCCTTCCGTTTTTGGGATATTCCAACTCGGTTCTAGTCTCCAGCCCCTAGCCTATGGAATGCGGGCTTGGGGTAGTCACGAAATGCGCCCTGGGGGATGGGTTGTTGTGAATGTGGTATCAGAGGGAGTATGGTTCTACCTTATGAACCTGAAGTCCATGATTTTGGTTTGGGGAAATATTGTCAAGTGTTTTATGTTTGGATTTCAGGCCAGGGAATCCATTTTCAGTGCGGAAAATGATGTATCCATACATAAGAACCCTGAATTCTACTTTTAGACTCGGTAAATGAATACACTAGTTGCAGGTAAAATGATGGTAGATTCGTCGTATAGAAATGGGTTGAGTTTTTAAATTCCATCTTATGTCATCTCACTGTGTATACTCTATTAATTAGGGTACATCTTGTTTTCTTTCAAGATGCTTCCACATATATTTCCATCTAGAATTCCACCATATGATCGTTAGGATGATCTACAGGGTGAAGAGATGGGTATAGGGGTTCATACCAGAGACGACACCACTGGGTGGTGTGCTAGATGTACCACCACCTCTATAGTAGCACATAGTACTCATAGTAACAATAGATGAGATGTGCAGGATGAGCATGCTTCACGAGTTTCAGCAGTAGAGACTCCTTAGGTTCTGGGGTGGGCTCGACTCACAGGAAGATAAAGATTGAGTTGAGGTGGTGGATGAGTTTTCTATCTCGTCAGGACACCATTATATCAGATGATGGTCCTTGTAGTGTGCCTTCTATGAGGCTTAGTAGGGTGATAGTGGGGTATAGATTACTTGATCATACGATGAGGTGACTCTTCCATGGGAAGATCTTGAGATCCTTTCTCATAAAAGGGGATCTTTCCATAAAAGATAATGGATATGCATTCCCAAGAGCTTCTACAGCTTCAGCAGGAGGACATGTTGTTAGATGAGTGTTCCTTGGGGCATATCGACCTTTCTAGGTACTCGATTAATATGATACCACCAGTGCTTTAGGGATCATACCACCAAGAGAGGTGTGTTTAGAGAAATTTGAGCCAACACTATTTATATTTGCATTCTTACTTGTGCTAAAGTGCTAGAGATAACATTTGTGGTTAAAAGTCCTTTGGATGAGCAGATACATCTGGTGGATGTTAGTAGTGGGAAAGCAGGAAGCCAATGTTAGTCTTTGAGACTTGGAAGTGTGATAATTTCTAATAAGATGTTCCAAAAGAGGGTATATACAACTCAAGGCTCATAGGGTGAGTCTATTCAGCCTATAAAGATGAAATTCTTTTCAAAATATGGCAGGGAACATCTCGTTAGAGATTGTCCAACCCATCGTGATGAGAGAGATTTAATGAATGGAACACCGGGGTAGAGACAGTGAAAGGAATAGATGAATCTGAGGGGAGACGTACATAGAAGAGGAGCTAAGAGAGAAGAAGGAGGTGGTATACATTTTTTCATGTTACAACCACCACCCCATTGTGGTCCACACCAGTCTTAGGGAGCTGGAGGATAAGGGAAGGGGGTAGTTGCATGTGGTCAAGGAATATGACCCATGAGCTCTAGGAAATGATTCAAGGTATGGTTTGTGATTACTATTACCTGCCATTTTAATAGACACATGTGCTAATCAATTCATCTTGTCACAAATCTTGTTTAATACCTAGAGTTTTCTTTTAAAACATTAACATGAACCTTATGTCTGGAGAATCTTTTGGGAGGAGACTCGATAATCACACTTATACCGATGATGTGTTATAAAAATTGATGTGAGAGTTTCTGTTGGAACCTCTTGGAGGAAGCATCGAGGCCTTATAATGTTAGTTTGGGTATGAACTGGCCATCCACAGTTCATGCTCAGATTTACTATTTTACATAAAAGGGTGTTGTATTTTTGTAGAAATGGAATTGGGTTTTCCTTGGTCAGCAAGAAAGGGAACCCCGGAAGCACGAGATAGACTCATGTATAAGAGAATGAAACTGATCACTCATGAGTTGTCTAGCCTTACCCTTGGGGTAGTGGATGTTATGATTTTTCAGTTCCAAGAAGTAGTGGCGGAATATGAAGATGTATTCCAAGAAGATGTTCCATGTTTACCACCCTATAGAGAGATAGACTTCTACATTTTTCTACACACCTAGAGAGAAATAATATTTGCATCTATATATCTGATGTATTTTGAAGATATTTGTATGCTGAGGGTGTAGGTGGAAGAATTTCCAAGGAAGGGCTTAGTAAGACCTGGTGTTTAAGGTTATGTGTGGATTACTAATACTTTAACCAAGTGATCATGGAGAACGAGTATCCACAACCATAGTGTTTATGAAAACTTCGATAAGTTGAAAGGTTTAGCCTTTCGTGTAGATGGAATGATACCCATAGTATTTTTATCAGTTAAGATAGAATTTTATGAGAGCCCTGATATTGAGTTTTATAGGGGAAGGAATCGAGTACATAGTGTTCTGTGATGAATCAGGGATATGAAATGGTCTTGTAATGATGTAGAGAAAAGTGGTGATTGCCTATGGTTCACATCAGTTGAGACCACATGAGAAGAACTACAAGACCCATGATCTTGAGTTGGAAGCAGTAGTATTCGCATTAAAGATGTTTCGACACTACCTTATGAGCAAACATATTACTGTCTACCCTAACCATAAGAGTCTCAAGTGTATCTCCTCTCAACAGGATTTAAACATGATACAGAGATAATGGCTGGAGTTCCTCCAGGACTATGACTTTAAATAAGTCTATAATCATGGTAAGGGAAATTTGGTAGCGGATTCTCTCAGCATGAGACCTAGTTCATATTTGCTGAATGAGGAAACAAAGCAGTTGGACTCGTTATAGTTATCCTTCATGGATAGAGATGATATAGATTACCTCCTATCAGAGGTTGTTAACCCTCCAGTCATAAATATTTCTAGGGAGGCACAACTGAATGACAACGAAAGTGAGACTTTATATGCTTTATGGTCCATGGGGAATGCGCTTGATGGATATTTGAAATGTGGTGAACACATCGTTCCTTTAAGAGGATGCACAATAGTGGTATTGGATTCTTGGACTGGGAAGATGAATTGGGGTATGCATGTGGGTGTCAAGGTGGACATCACAGATGAAGAAACATGTTGAATCTGGGATTATCTATTGATATAAATGCTAATATCTTGCTTAATCGGTTTTTTGGTTTATCAGCACACCATGTCGAGCCCTTATGCTTGGTAGGGGTTTCTCTTTTGTTCCTTGGGGGTGCCAAGAAGGGAGTGAGAAAGAATATAAATGGAATTAGGGATAGGTTTATCATGTACATCCATGGGAACAGTACTATCTTGGTGATCGTTAACAAACTCACCATTATGATCACTTCATAGATTTTCGGTAATGGAGTCTCATAGAGAGCATGGAATAAATCTATGTGCATAAGATACATACATGACCCATCACATTTCATGGACTGGGGTGAGAAGGATGTTGAAGATGGGGAGAAATTCTCAAAGTTCCAATGGAGATCGAGGATCTATAAGAGAGGACCCTCCATGGGTGATTGATTCCTTTAATGTGTGTTTGGTGGAAGAATTTGAATATCAAGGAGAGAATGTGGGAACGAGAGGCTCAGGTTCGTGCTTGTAATATCATATGTCTGGGAATCCATTGTTTTGGTATTTAGGGATGTAGAGACTTAAGGTAGATAAGATATAAGGACTCATATTTTCCTAGTTTTATTTTTTATAAAATTACTGGGAGAATTCCAACATCAGGTACTGAGACGACGTGCGATTATAAGGACTGATGTGTTCGGAATTTTCTTTCAAAAAATATTATGTTTTTAAATAACACAAGTGAGAGTTTTTCATAAAAATGTGGAATAAATTTTAAACAATTTCCGGAATAAAAATTATGAGAGAACTGTTGAGTCTAAGATGGTGGTTTTACTGTAAGAGCGACTTACGTTTAGTCAGTGTTGTCATTGAGTAGGAAAACCTAAAAATGGAATAACTGTAAATAAAATAATTAAATATTTTTTTTTAAATCCTTATAATTAATAAATGGTAACTCAGATTGGAAATCTGAGAGTACGATTGAGCTTATGAGGGAGTGATTTACATAGGGGGGTTCCAAATGAGGTTGGACCTATGGAGCTATGTAAAAATGACGACGAGTACACAACAGTGTTAGTGATGCCCTGAGAAGACTGGAAGCATAGATAGATAGGGAAACGGAAAACCAGAGAAACTCTAGAGGCCCGTAGAGGAGATCTCTAGTGGCGACAACCACAAGAGGTAGGTAGTGTGCCCCTTAGGTGCTTTTAGGTTATAGAGGCCACAACCAGTAGGGTTAGAGGTTGTGTAAGGGGGCAGTGCCAGTCAGGAACTGTGTCGGTTCGAGCATCCCATGGGGAGGTTCACGGTGTGTGATGGCATGTGGTCCATGTTAGACTATGTAAAAAGGGGAGGTAACCGGCCTGGCTCTACGAACTAGAGACAAGTGGGCATATGGGATGGAACCAAGCGGGGCCGCCGATGCCGGCTAGGCCGATGGGATAAATCGGACCGCTGGGAGGCTTGGGGTGGAGAAGAATTGGCCTGAAAAATTGGGGGTTGGTCCGGATGGGAAATTGAGACTGGGCAGCCCGGTTGGTTAGAACCAGACTGACAACTCAGACCAGAACTGATGAGAACCGGGTCGCTGGGCGACCCGGTAGGCAAGACCCACGACCAACAACAGCTGGGTCCAGTAAGGCCCACTAGGCCTGGACACTATGCCGGGCTGGATCATGTTGGCCTAGACCAAACCAAGTCGGGGCCGGGCAGCTGAAATGGGTTGGGTCATCTGAGACCCCCTAGCCGATTTGGTTGGGTCTGTCCAACCAAGTCGGACCGGGCCCGTATGAAACTGACCCCTGTTTATTAAAACACTGATATCATTCAAACCAAGAATCCGATTGACGTGCTGTCTATGGTGTTGGGACCATTGCAACGAGATGGTCCTTTGGGTATACTATAAGTGAGTTTTTTTTTGTAGAAGTAGAGATATGATCGATGGATTAAGGATTATATTCTCTTGGAATCAAGCGTGCTAGAGGGTAGGAATCATACAGCTAGATGTGATACGAAGGATATGAAAAGTAGGACCTTAGTGGTCCAGTAGCTGAGAAAACCTCTGTGGTACAGTAGCTTAGCGGATCTCAGTGGTCTAGTATCTGAGTAGACTTTAGTGGTATAGTATTCAAGCGGACCTTAGTGGTCTATTAGTTGAGTGGACCTTAGTGGTCTAGTAGCTCAGTAGATCTTAGTGGTCTAGTAGCCGAGTGAACATCAGTGGTCCAGTAGCTAAGTGGATCTCAATGGTCCCATAGCTTAGTAGACCTCAGTGGTCTTATAACCAAGAATACCTAAGTAGTTTAATAGCCAAGATAACCTCAGTGATTCATCAGGTATGAGTCCCTGATTAGTACTAGATGATTCAACTTTACAACTTATAATATTACTTTTTATACATTTTATTTATACCAGGTTTGAGTTTTCTTTTCTTTGTGGTCATGTTCTGTGGTATTTCCTTTGTGGTTTGGGGTCTCTACTTAGTATTTTGTTACTCACCCCTACATGGGATTTTTCCACATGTGTCATGTCTCATGCAGATGATCGAAGCTTCGACAGAGACCTTGGTGGTCTAGGACTAGATGATACTCAGTGAGTTGGGATAGACATGCAAACTACTATGACTATAGGAAGACACCCTTCACCTACCCTTCCAATATGGTCTTGAGTGGATGGACTGTTGTATTTGTACTTTATTTTTTGGTTTTGGTCTTGTATTCTAGCCCCATTGTATATTTTTTTGTACTGTAATCTTAGTAGTTATCTCAGTGATAGTTGTGGTTTATTTTGTGTTTACATTCTATAGTTTGAGTTTTTTGTGTGTGTACAGGTTTAAAGGAAATGCCTTTTTTTGGGATATGCCTACTCAGTGCTAGTCGACAGCCCCTGAACTATGGAAGGTGGGCTTGGGGTAGTCACGACATGGGCCCTAGGGGATGTGTCATGACAATATTTATAATAAAATATAAAATTATTGTGGATAATATTTTTTGGGTTTGATATAAAAAGATTCATTTATATCAAAATGTGTAATAGATTATGAAATACAAAAGGGGTTAATAGTTTATTAGAGTAATTATATTTCATTAAAAATCCAACACACCTAATTAACCACCCCATTCAATTACATCATGCTTTAATTGAAAAAAGAAACAGGATAAAAAATTTCAGAATAAATTGGAAGAATGCATCAATTAATTTTACACATATAATTATGGTCATATATAGGATTTTGAAGGAAATATGAACATATATGATTATTATATAAATCATATAGAAGTTTGAAATATAAAATTTTTATATTTATAATGGGTATATTCAAATATGAACATTTGATGAAATGAATAATTTAGTACAATTCATATATTTATTATGAAAAATAAAAAACATATATCAAATTAAAAATTAATTTATTATAATAAATTAATATATAATCATTCTATATATTATAAACTTCTAATGATTATGAATAATTTTTTATTAATAAGTATTAGGAATTTATATTATAGATTAATTTTTTTAATATTTATATATTCAATTTGATACAATTTATTTCATATTTGGAATGTGGACATCACATTTTGGTATGAGATAAAATATCATTTTTTTGATAATATTGTTTACCCTTATGAACAGTTAATTAGGTCGGTAAATTGTAAAAACAGAAAAATTCATTACATGGTAAAAATTAATTGTAATAATATATATATATATATAAATTAATTTTATAAGTAATATAAAATATATTTTTCTTCACATAATTACAAAATTCCTATTTAAATTGAAATTATTTAACCAAAAAGAATATATATTTTCTAATATTCCATTCATTGTCATCATAAAAATGGATACTCCTCTATAAATTCCATACCCCACAACTTATAAGGGTTTATCGTGAATCCATAATCAAATTAGATCCTCAAAATTTATCTCTCTCATTTAGGAATTTGTAGTAATAATAATTAAGAGAGAATTGTTATTTAAGAAGGAATTCATTATGAGAGGATGTGATTCATTCAATGTACACTACACATTTTACTGAATCATATCCATTTATCTAATCATAAAAACCTCACTAAAATATTATAAAAAAATTAATTATATATTATTAGAATCATTTTGGTTATATTCAATGATATTAGAACCATATAACATCACATCATTACTCATTTATTATTATAACATGTCATTTCCCAGGTTGGTTTAATGATCTAAAAATGTTTTCTATTATTATTTATTTCAATTATGGATGGATGTTAAAATATAAATAATATAATTACATTATAATAATTCTTAAATTAAATTATAATTATGGTTATAAATGTGCATCGTAAAACTGAATTTCCATTATGTATCAAGAATTCATTATTGGTAAATCTTCCAATGAAATTAACCTTTCAATTTCATCTATGTGAATCATAATTATAAATTATATGGAATGAAATAGGGTTATAATTATCATTTTAAAAATATTATTATAGAAACTTATAAATTTTTTATTTTATGTATATAATAATAATAATTTATTAAAAAATATCTTACAGAATCTAGAACCAAGGAGTTAATAAAATTATCATCAAATTATTAAAATTTATTTAGACTAATGAAAATTAACTATAATAAATCAATATAAATGATTCAAATAAGAAATATTTAATATAAATAAGTTTTTTTAAAATGTGACTATAACGTCTATATATGTAATAAAAATAGAAATAGAATGATTTAGGATATTGGTATTACTGGTAATGGGACTCTCTCCAAATCAATATTCTTATTTTAGATTATCAATGATTAGAATTGTTTTGTTCAATTTCATATTTTTTTTCTATCAAAATTAACTATTATATTCCCATTTATTTATTTTAAGAAATTATAATCCTATATAATATTCTCCATATTATTGATTTAGGAATAATCTATTAAAACATTGTCACAAAGATGTTTTATTAAATCATATAATGGTTAGAAGAATTCTGTTCCATTAATATGTTTTTCACAAGATACATTGATACATTTTATATCATTCCCTATACTTATGTGATTATATATGTTATCTTTTCAATGATTTTGATATATTTATAGTTGTGGGATTATAATAATTATCCCTCTCTTCAATTACATTTTTATGTAAATTTTTCCCACTACAATTTTCTATTTTCTATTCAATTTTTTTTAGATGTTTTGTATGATTATAATTACATGTTAGTTTTCATTCACTACCCTAATTAAATAATTTTTAATTTATTAATTTTAATATAAAATAATCATCCAAATGTATTATATATTCCAAAATTACTTGATTAAATTACTTATCTACCTATTGTTATTTTTTATTGACAACACCAATTTACATTACACAAATTTTACATCAGTTATAACTAATTTGTGTTATATTTTATTGTAATAACCATCATTATTTGACTTCATTATTATGTGAAAATATAACCCAAATTATTTATAATAGATTAAATATGTGTAAAGATGGTCATGAAATAGTGTATTGAAACAATTTAATATTTTCAATAGTAATATATGCCCCTTGTTGCAATGATATTACCTATCATTATGTTATTATTCATTTTACATTACATTGTTTATGGTTACTCATTAATATTCATAATTATTATCACATATGATTATTAAATATATACTACATCTATTTTACACCCATAAATATTGTCGTGAGCCGAACCACTAGGTTCACACAAGAGAGTCATAGTACATCATGCATGCCTCCCCAGACACATGAGGCTGGAGACTGGTAGTGAGTGTCTATGTGGAGCCTATACCCTTATTATAATTTCATTCAAGAAAATAATAATATAAAAAATTACAAAAATAAAATAATATGATTATACATGATAGAACCATGTAAATATAATACTATTAATAAAAATATGTAAATAGGGTTCCCATTGTGTCTAGTGAAAACCAATTATAAGATAAAAAATGTTAATATATTAATAAAAAATATTATCCTATAGAGTTATTCTCAGTATTTCTCCAATCTCAATGCTCGTTGTCTCAACCATCTTTCACATGCAATTTTCTCTTTCATGGATCACTAAACATGAATTTTTTCAAATGCATTGAAATGTGGATGTATGATTTCATTAATAAAATATTTTAGGACACTTCCAGTGCATCATCAACTAGATTTAATCATGTACTATAGGTGTATACCATGGTAAAAATTAATGAAAAAATTGGAATCTTCTACCAAGCAGTTGTATAATATCTAAGACACCATGTACTTTGACCATAAATACTTCATCTCCAATAATAAAAGATCATCAATGATATTGAATGTAATCATAAACTAAGAACTTGGATAGATATGTACTACTCAGTATCTAAAATAAATCAAGTCTCAAGTTACAATATAAGGCTCTCTAGGGAACATGTACTCAGTATTCATAAGGTATAGGGTTTTGACATGTCTACTCGGTATCTTTAAGAAATATTTTTTTGGCCCAAGATACAAGATATATCCCTATATATTGGTCCACCATAATCATCAACTCACATCAGGCAAATTCAACCTCTAATTTAAAATCAAATAATAATGTCCACCTATCACGAATTATAAATAAAAAACTTCAGTTAAATAGTAATACAAATAACTACATGCATCATAACAATAAAAGTATATCATGCCCTCATAATAATATTTTAGGATCGAAATAATGATGTAGATTCTCAATATACAAGAGGGGGGGGTGAATTGTATACTTTAAAAATTCCTTTGGAACCTTCAAAGTTAACTATTCCGAAAGTAGGTTCCGGAAATATGGATCCAGAAATTGAATCTTAACTAAAGATTACAATATGAGATTCTACCTTAAAGCGTATAGAATTTAAATGAAACAGAGTACAAGTAAGGAAGTATAAGAAAGTTATACTTTCCTTATAATACAAAGTGCAGAGGAAACAAACAAGTAGTAAACTACAAGTAACAAGATATGAGTCTTTTAACCCAAAGAGAAGGGTATCCAACAACCTTGGATAAAGGTCCCTTGATTTATACTTTCAAGAAAGTCTGTCTTACCCACACTAGGGTAAGCCCTCGATACGAAGATCAGAGTCTCTGTCTTGCTATCCCCGCAAGCCCTCAACTTCAAGGTAGTTGGAAACCTCTGTCTTCCTCAGCAAGGAATCCCTCGAACTTCAAGGTAGTCGGCAAACTCTGTCTTCCTATCCCCGGAAGTCCTTGAATGTAATCACCAACATTCGGAGTCGCACGAAGCTTTGAGTGTTAATAAGAGCCTCTCTCTCTAGAAATAACTTCAACAGCATGTTAACAAAAATCAAACAAGTTGTCAAAAGTTTTGAGCTCTTTCAAATGAGCTCCTATTTATAGGCAAGGTCGGGCTCCTTTCTAACGGTCATATTTTCCTTAAAAATCAGAGGGACCTGTACACGTGTAACTTAACCAACGGTTAGTTTATAACAGAATAGGTGACAAAGTTTTATAACAAAACAAGTGTAACAGAATGTACGACATCGTTTTAAGTCTAATTGAAAAGTTTGGAGTTTAACTAAAAATAATTTTCAGAGTCTAAATAAATTCGGAGTGTATAAAGCAAAGATAATCAGATTCTGTTTAATAGGTGAATTCGGAATGAGAATTTGGATTGAGAATTCTTCATCAGAATTCATAATGAGAATTTGTCATCAGAATTCGTAATGAGAATTCGTCATCAGAACTTTATCAGAGTTCGTATCTAGAATTCGGAGTAGAACTTTATCAGAGTTCATATCCAGAATTTGGAGTAGAACTTTATCAGAGTTCGTATCCAGAATTCAGAGTTGAACTTCATTACAGTTCTTATCCAGAATTTGGAGTAGAACTTTATTACAGTTCTTATCCAGAATTCGGAGCCTAAAACAGAATGCTTCATATCAAGGTTTCAAACGATTCCGAGAATATGGAAATGAATCCGAATATTATACTTAAGAAATATATGAATGAAAATATGATAAGGATAATTTTTCTTATAAAAGCAATTTTCCTTATAAAAGCGATTTTTCTTATAAAAGCAATTTTCCTTATAAAATAAATTTTCCTTATAAAAGCAATTTTCTTAAAGATAAGGTGTTTGTGATTTTCAAAACAAGAAGGAATGGAAAGGTCATAAGGAAAACCTTATTGACTCAACAAATATAATATCTTTATATAAAAACATTATATAATAATAAAGAATGTTAACAAGTAAAAATAATAATACTCACAGATAAAAAGGATGATATATGGTTATCATGACACCACCCCCACCCAAAAAAATATCCCATAGTCATGATTAAAATTTCAATCCAACCCATCATGAATCGTTCCAAAAATAATACATATAATCCCCAATTAAGAAGGAAAATATTACCTAAACATTGTTAATGAAGAAAATCAATTCTTATCAATGAATAAAAGATTAGACCACATCAAACAACCCATGGAGACAAACTCACATGTTAAATATGTATACAGATGTTTTATTTCATCAGATGAAGTATTTTAGAATGGATAATTAAGAGAATTACATATCTCTATAGTCATTTAATAGTTAAATTTATTATGGAATCCTATAAAAGAACCGATTCATATATATTTCAGTTAACGGGTCAACAATTAACTATAATCATTGTATAATCAAGAAAAAATCATGAATTAATCACCAATTATAAAATAAATACTCAGTTCTAACCAATTATCATTGATCTATAATCAGTCCATGAGTATAAAAAACATTGTGGAAGAATATGGCCACATACTGATCATTTTGGGAAACATTCATCAAAACATCCAATGTTTTTGAGAATTAATTATCTAATCAATAAGTGTTTTCAATTACATGTTGAATCCTCTTCCAAACTAACATGGAATCATCAATAGATTATGATTCCACATCTAATCTAGCACCATGTAGAGGTTTTTGGAAGGTGATTTATAAACACATTCAAATATAATTTTCCTTTTTGATGATAGATATCAACTTAATCATGTAATGATGTCATATTTTTTATTATACAAAATAATAATAATGATAGGGTGGATTCACCATCAGATCATTATATAAAACATAGATCATATATAGATCAATGCATATTTCTCATAATTATCAAATAATAACTAAATATACAAGGATTCATGGATTGTTACAATAATGGAGAGCCATGGTAAGGTTAATGGAATTTAAAATATTAACTATAGGAAAATTAATAATAAAATTATAGTAATTGGGTTCATATTTGGATGTTAAATAAGGTCAAAACCGGATGGAAAAAATGACTATTGAGGGCATTAATGTCACCTTATGACTAAGTAATCATGCAGGCCAGTGCCTAGACACAGGTTAGATGGTGGTCTTGGAATAATGATGTGAATTTTTAATAAGATACTAGTTCTCCATTTTCTCCCCACCATCTGTATTACTGTCTCTATATAAAAAAATTAACACCCATTGGAACTACCCCGGTTGGATAGTGGGTTCCATCGATAAAATATTTTTTATTTTCCACCGGCCTCATGGAAATTTTATCCCAAAATATTCCACCATTAGTTCGAAGACCCATATACACTAAAATCCATTCTCTTAACAATCCATATATATGATAGAATAAAATAAAATTAAAATTTATAGACATGAAATATTTTATAAATTGATATAAAATTGTGGTGATGTAATTAAACCCCTATTTAAATTTATTATCCTTAAGAAGTAAAATTTATGGTTCTTATTAAAAAATTAGTTCATTAAGACAATCACATATCTCTAACTTCATTGTCTTCTCAAGGATCCATCAATTATGAAATTTAATATGGAAAAGTGGTACATTCTTCTAAAAATATTCTTTCTAGCTCGAGTTTATTCTATGAAATGGGTTCCATAAATATGATTAATTATTCTTTAAAATAAATTCCTCCAAATAAATTATATGTGAATGATTTTTCATATAAACCTTTATATATCAAGAATTTAATAAAATGTTAAAACCTTGATATTGAGATTTTAGAACCAGATGGTACACCACCATACCAACCCAATCAGTGATCGTGAAGGATCCAACACAATTTAATTTTAGCATCATCTAATTTTTCAAATATTTATATACTAAAAAAGATAACTCTTTAAAAAACCTAATAATATTTAGTGAATTAAAAATAATACCTCATATGGTTAGAATATGATTTTTTAGATTTATGAAATGATTAACCTTATCTAAATTAGCTTCCCCCACTCAAATGTTTCATGTACCAAGATACACCCCACAACTGATTCCTATATAACATTAAGAAAAAAATAATTAAAAGAAATTTCATATCATATATTTTTTAATAAGTTTACATCTCAATGTAATCCAAGAAAATTTGGTTATTATGGGAACTCTACCATGTCTGAGTAAACATTCCAAGATCCATAGTTTTCTAGAGAATATTCCTAAATCATATTATATAGTATGAGAATGGTGTGTATAGAAAACCCCTTATTACGAGATTAATAATCTGTTTCTAATGGATGTAAGATACCTATGTCAATTTTAATGCCATTCCAAAAATATGACAAAAAAAATAAATCTATGTCAGTTATCTTGGTCATAGAAACTCCATTTTCTTGAAATATCTCAGTGAAATTACTCATTACCATATTTTCTACTGAGTATGTCTGCCTGATTAGTATGAAATTAGTACCATTTTTTATTTGATTGAAAATAATCAAGAAACCTTCATTTAGTAATGGTGTCATAGGTAACACTATAAAAAATTCTACCAATTTATCCTCTAATATCCACATGGGCATTTTTAGTGTTTAGAGAAACCAAAAAAGATGTTGGACCTCAACATTTATTTATTGGCAAGAAAGGTCTTGGGAAAAAATCTAAGAATGATCCCTTTAACCATGGAACCCAAAAAAATCTCATGAAGACATACTACATCTTGGTTCCCTAGGATGTATCACCAACATATTGGAATGTATATACCTCATCATCTCTACTATTATAGAAGCGTGGAAAATAAATTTCACATATATAATACTCTTATCATCATTACCCAATGAGCTCTATAATATTATATCGCTTATATCTACCATCACACACATCACATCACATAATAGTTCAGTTTATTATCCACTCACTACATGGGATAATATTTATTATGTTACCACCAATCATAAAAACATCATTGATCCCTCATCCTCATATGTATATATCCTCAACTTTGACTAGAATATCATCAAGTGTAACTATTTATAAAATGGTTAGGCACTGTACTCCTAAGACATTTGTTTCTTAGGACTAAAAGAATTCCAAATCCTTTTAATTTTCAGTTCTGAGAATTCCATATCAGGAAAGGCATCAACATGTACACTATAATGAACATCTATATTATATTCTATTCCTATTGTGTGATGCATTTCCATAGGATCTTGTGGTCAGTTCATAAAATATACATATCATTAGAATATTTTTTCATAAATACAACATGTAAAAACCTAAAATTTTTATCTCTATGTCATATGTAGGATAGTTCCCCTTGTGGGTTCATAGTTTACATCACCCATTAACTATTACCCACTTACACTGTGTTATTACTTATCTAAAACAAATTGTTGATGCATCATAATAAATATTATATATAATCTAATTAGTTGGTATAATCAGTATTGGATCCTTATTAAACCTCCTATTTAGAAAATGAAATATTATCTCAAACTAGTAAAAACATTTGATCATTTTTCTCCCATCATCATCATCATATTTTTTGGTGATGATAATATGAAGGTGTATTTGACAATATATCTTAGGTATCCTACCTATCCTACAATATCTTCATCTCAAAGAAAATATAATGAAATTAATAGGACATCACTACTTCTATATTATATGGGTCCATAGATATACACATCTCATGCACAATATTTACCATGAATTTCACCTTCTAAATACAACTATTACTCATGAAAATATTTTCATAAAGATTATGTGGAATATGTTTAATCAAGACTATATCAATATGAATTTCAACATACTCTAGGATTTTTTAGTGTATGAATATTTTTTAAATGATTAAATATAAGAAAGAGTCCATATATGCATGGGTGTTCTTTAACATGTGACCAATGATATATTTCATGGCATTACATAATCCTAATGTAATCAATATGAACTTATATGGAACATACATACTCTATAATACTATCTTTAGGGTGTCCCACTCTCTAAATAAAAGATGGTGATAACACTATCGAATATCAATCATGGAGAACCATTGAGATACACATATCAAATCAATGATTTTATTGGTCTTGGTAAATAGATATATGTTCTTGATCATCAAATATTTTAGCATCCAATAATTTATGTGGATTCAAGGAATAAATTTCACCTTCATGGTAAAAAAGAGATGTTCACCCCATGGTGATGTAATTCTTTAGCTATATCATTTCTATATGAATTCTTTGAGCTGTACTTAGTGATCATTCAACTTGGAAAATGTCAGACCTTGTTTGGTATTGAAATGGATTGTACTCCTAAAATGATATATATCACAATTTAAACTCCCCTGTCCCTTTTTATAATATTAATTCATTTTGGAAGGCGTCTTGATATAGATCCACATATGTAGAAATAGTATAGGGGGATGACATTGATCAAACTATAAGAGAAAAACCCAAAATTTGTAACATGATAATCAATTTATGACTCTAATGCTGACCAACACTACCATCTCCCAAATCACATTCTTATATAGTCACATACATATCTCTCATGATCGATGTAGATGACACCCATCTATGATATAAATTAACATTTGGGCCAAAAATAATTAGTCATTCTCTTTTGATAATCACATTAAATATCTTTATCATTATAATCAAGATGTCCCATAGATATCAAAATCTTTAAATTCTTATAGTACACTCTAGAAATTTCTGATGATGATCCTCTTTCATTCCAAATGGTGTATCAATAGAATAAATATCAAAATTCAATATATAATTTAATATATGTCTAATAAAAAAATGTGTGGAATAGAACAAATGGGAATCACTTATAATAAAATAGGTAGCGGATAATATAGATATAATAAAATCCAAAACCAAAAATGTAGATCCCCCCCCCCCCACCGTCTAATGGTGTCTATACCACCATATATAAATTACATGCCATATAACTCTTTAACATTCCATGAGTTTCTTTACATATATGGGTCATCATAATTTGATTATTATACTGACCACAATAGTCAATTCCCGGGTTCAATGATCTTAGTTTATATTCCCCCTATGGAACCTGATTCTTAATTATACTGAAAAGATACCATTGATTCCCCACATTAACACACCCTATAAATGGGACCTAATGTGATATATAGACCATGTGATAATGTTTAAACTTCCCATTGTATAATAATTATAGAAATATTCCGTAGAGGTTATAGAATCCACACTCTACTGAGATGGAATACCATTACCCTATTGCAGGTTCTATATATTCTTATTCATTTTAACTAAGTTGAAACACAATATAGAAGAACTAGTTCATCCCACCTGACCACTGAAGGATAAATTAATACCACTTACATAATTATCCTCCAGAATCTTCTCTATTGTTTTTTAAATTCATATAAGAAATAACTATTTCATTATTCCTATGTTCCAAACATATCATGTGATTTATTTTTGAAAAAAATCTAAAATACTCTATAATTATTTTCCTCACATCCTTAAATGTAATGGGGAATATAAAAAATAACTCTTAAATGAGTATAATATAATGATATAAAAATTAAACTCTATTGAATATCTATGAACTCATTTATTTGATCATGATATTTTATGTCATGAATGAATTTCCAAATAAATTGGTTATTTAATTTCACCAAGGTGAGACCATATTTCCCCCATTACATTTTCTTATTCCTCCGCTGATTCCTAGTGTGAACATACTATATAGATACTACTTGATTCACTATTCGGTCCTCAGGTATCTCAATGAGGTGTGGGACACCCTCAATGATGTCTATATACTCCATGAAACCTTTTGATCATTTAGTTACATGAGTTGTTTAAAGATGTTGTAGATATATGTCTCTATAATAGTCACACATGGACCTAACTACCCCTCCACCATAGGCTATAATAAGGAGTCCCAATTAGAGTGGGCCAACATCCTGTATGACTGGATCATGTGTGGTAGAATTAACTATTAGAAACACGTGAAAAAAAAGTAAGAAAATATGGGAATCCTATGTAGTTGGATTACCTCATACCACAACAGTTGGTGGTCTTATCAGTTCCAAATTAAGTACACATTCTATAACATGAAGGATAAGATTTCATCAATTTATGATAAATCATAATTAGTATATGTGATCCCACAATATTTCACTGTGATACTACCCATATCCTAATTTATAACCCTCCTATCACTAACCAAGGTCTACATCCATGTACTTTAGTCACATTAATATATATATATATATATGGAGACAAATAAAATTCTAAAATTACACTAATTAATATCAATATAGATATATCCAAACAATAATTCAAATAAATATATCACACAATTTTGTATAAATGAATCCAAAACAAATAGAAAAATGATGGTATTAAATTTATGAAATAATATGCACCACATCTACTTGTATATATTTGACATAGGATCATACATGCAGATTCATCATGCATGGACACACCCCAAAATCTAATGAAATAGTAATAGTTTTCCCCTCAACCATAAATTAGAGGTCCATTTTAGAACATATGACTACAATCATAGAAAATATAATGACCAAGTAAAAAACTATCCAAATTCTATAATGTCCCAGGTTAGTTTAAAGAAAAAAATGAAAAATGGGTTCCCATAAAAAAATTTAATTCCCCTAGTAAAACCACTCAGGTTGAGTAGTAGAGTCATATGATCTCATGGCTAAATCCCCTTACACAAGAGGTAGCTGACTAGTAGGATGTATATATGTCCAATATTTGTAAGACAATTATCTATTTATCATGTTCATTCATTAATAATAAAATAAAATAATATAAAATATATAAAATATTTAGAGTAAAAATATGGAATTAATATAGATTACACACTAGTAATACCAATTAGTAAACGTGGATTCAAGTGTTGTAATAAAAACACTAGTATAAGTTTAACCCACTAGTTAAAAAAAAATAAATACTATCACCCTCTAGTGTATGTGTCAGTATAGCCATGATCTCTATAATCATTAACTTAATCAACTTTCATTGACCCCGTTACATTTTATGGGTCTTCATATAAGATTTTTTATTTGAATCAAATTTATTGTATATGGATTGAGTAATAAAATCATATAGGATGACACTATGTCATCCTTAACAAAAAGTGTACATATTTAATAGGGTTATTCCATGTTACTAGTAAATTTGTAAGAAACATAACAATCATATACCATTCACTCATGTGCTAATAAGGCCACCACAATCCACATTTATACTTCCTTCAGCTTCATTAAAAAAGGAAGATCAGATATTTTAAAGTAATCATTAACTATAAAAATTCCGGTGACATTATACACATTATCATCAATGCATTGAATATTATGTTATTCCACATTTCAAATAAATCAACATGTACATGGTATGAGAAAGGTGTTGACTTCTACAATGTGTAAAATGTATCCATATAGAATTGAGTTTCATCTCAGGTGATAAGGCTATCATTATCCTAAACTATTTACTAATCCACTATTTTTATTATCACACATCACATGAACTGCCCTTATGAGGGGTAATATTTCCATGATGACCAACTATCACAATATATAAATAAAAATAAACAATTTACTAGTAATACACCCAACTAGGAATAACCCTATACAATATTAAAAATATCACAAAATAAGAATATAGACCCATCATAAAATAAAATTTAATCAAAAATAATTATGAATAAAAGATAACATAAAAACAATTTAGAAAATTAGGATCACATATGGATATCTTAGAAACCCACAGATCAACAAAAAAATCATAAACAATCATAAACAAAAATCTATGTGAAGAAAATATGAATCCATGGTAAAAGACTATAAAAGGGCCTAAAATAATGAGAAATATCCTACATAAATATAGGTGAATAATAAATCCAATTTTTTAATGTATTAATGACTTAAACACATTGTGAACCCATGGAAGAAAATCTCACACGAAACTGATGTATTTCCCCAGTTCTAGTTCAATACAAGAATAAATTTGAATGGAAACTCATGAGAACTCAATGTTAAGAGTGTCCTTTTAGAATCACCCACCTTATGAACTAATCCATCGAAATCAATTCTTATGTTCTTCTAAAGAGAGATCACCAAACTATTGGATTCATTGTTGAATCAATAATGAATCATGTATGTCTCCTTAATTCTAGGATAGATACTTAGTTCTATATAATTATAATTTATCTATCATCAATACATAAATAGAAAATATATTATGGAATAATAATTTCTCATGATGATCCTTCTAGTGAATCATATTTCGAAAAAATAACTGTTTATGAGAAATCAAACTCCAATCAAAGTGGGTTTTCATTGAATCCTATAATTTTCCATCAAAATTCATGGAATCATCAACATTTTGATATTTCATCAACAATAATCCATCAATTATTGGTTTAAGATTGTTATTTATAAACACCTTACCCATTATACATTTATTTTTAAAGGTATATATCAATTACCAATAAAAAAATATCAACATTCTTAATCCACAACCAATATATATAAAAGGGAAGATTCACCATCATATCATGAAATAAAACACAAAACCATTATATATATATGACCATTAGAATATAAGGATGAATAATTCAATATATATTTATAAATCACTCCCTGATTATGTTTTAGGGTATCGTTCTAATGAAGCTGAACCTATGAGATATGAGTAGGAGTTACAAGAGTAAAGAGAGAATCATTAATAATTGAGTTATGGATATGGGGTTTTTATTTGTGAGTTAACAGTGTTCAAAACTATGTGCCACTAAAAGTATTTGGGATGGGTAAATTCACCCAAATGGCTAGGAACACTTGCTACCAGAGTGGACTCACTGGATAACTGGTGCATTACCAAAAGTTCTTTGATGGGTCATCTAAAAGGATTTACATTATTCCTTATAAACATAATGGATTCTGGGGGATATATTAATAATTCATTCCCACCCAAACCACATTAGATTCCATGTGGGTTTAACTAAATAGTTGGTGGATTTTTTCTACCCACAATATATTCATCTATTTCACCTTCATTTCAATGAAACATAGTCACTAAAAACCATATTATTGATAACTAAAATTAGAGATAAAAAAATAATATAGAATTATATAATCATAAAATATATCATACATTCAAATAACAGTGAATGCTATAACCTAATGGGATATTATGGTCACCCTTTCTTTTTTTACCTTCCATATGTATTGAGGAATAATATTAAACATTATATTTATATAAGATACTTATGTGTAAAACATAGTTGGATAACATTTACACTATATTTTAAAATAATATTTTTTTGTATCCAATATCAAATGAAACAAAACCATTGGTGTTCATGGGTGATATTTATTTATCAGATATAATTAATATATTAATTATAGCGATGAAATATATATATATATATATATATATATATATAGATATGGATGAGGGTTATCTCATTCATAAATAGAGTGGGGGTATTATTAACTTTATAGATTAAAAATGGGGAGTAAGAGGATTAAATATAATGTTACCATGATTGATCCTAATTTGACTTATGTATAAATGAATTTATTTTAAACTAGAGGATAATATGATTGATTTTGTTATTAATATGATTTCTCATTTATTATTAATTAATTATTACTAATTACAGAAAATGATTTTAAAAAAATGAATGGAATCATAGGTGAATGAATAAACAATAAAAATTAATGGAAATATAATTACTGACTCCAAAAAAACAAAATTGAGGAATGTTTATAAAATATTAGGTCATGGATTATTTTGTATTAATAAGTTATAATCAATAATATAAACCTTTTAAATCTCTAAAATATAAAAAATAATTAATTAATTTTATTTATTCCAATATAAAAAACAACCACAATCATTTAGTGGAACTTCCAATATACTAATTTGGGATTAATGGAACGACATAATAAAAAATTCCAATTCTATAATGTTTTAATCGATAATTCTGAATTGTGAGATTTACCATTTATAAGGTGAAGTAGATCAATGGCTGAATCACATTGAGAATATAAAAAAAACTCAAGAAATTTACACTATGGAATGGGAAGAGTTTAATAAAAAAAATTAAATATATATCTCAAACTCACTATATTAATTTAGAGAGTGAATTTCATGAAATGAATCACAAGGTTGATGAATATATCAATTCCTATATAGAAATATTCCTATTTTTTTCATCATAACCCTCAAATATTAAATTAAAATGATAAATTAAGATTAATTTATACCAAGGTAGAATAAAACTATGTAATTGATATAAATTGGCAATAAAAAATATTGTTTGTTATTAATAAATAAGTTAATGAGATCTATTTGTTGGAATATAAATTAAATAACCACATTATTTTTCTCTATTTAGAGATAATATATGAAATTGAGGTTTATGGAAAAACCAATGATAACTCTATTGATGTAATGATAATTCAACTTCCTAAATGAAGTAACTTTTGGAGGAATAACATGATTATTTTTCTAAATTGATCAAGTCATGAAAATAAAAATTTGATTCACATATTTGAAAATGTTATATTAATTGGTAAATCAATATAATGTAAAAAAATAAGACCAACATAATTCCTTAGTCAAGTATCATTGTTTTAATTATATGCTGTTTGGTAATTAATCATACAAATGATACAATAAAAATACTAATGATGAAAATTAACTTTTTAAACAATTAAGAAAAGGATAATGGGATAGTAATTGTAATATTTAAAGATACCATTTATAATGTAACTATAGCGGTGTAATTTAAAAAAAATTATCATTTTAATAATAATAACTATACTACTATTTATAGTATAAATAAATGATATATATCCACAATATCTAGGAAAATAATTTATTTACCAACATAATGATTGGATATATACATATCAGTTATGAAACCTAGTAAAGTTATGATTTCATCCAATGTCTATAGATCTTCTCTGGTTTCTATTGATAGGAAGATACTTCAAAAAATAAATGTTATTCTCCACATGGTCAATTTTATATATTACTGTTTATGGATTGGTTTTTAAAACACATATTCCATTTTCATTACTATGATTATGATTTTTTTTCATATTCCATATCATTGAATATTGATATATTAGTATAAGGATTATTAAAAATTTCTTTTTGAAGCTACATCACATATATTGTTCTTAATGTAAAATAACGAGGGATATTTTTCTTAAATAAGATTTGATGAAAATTAGATTGAGTATATATCAATATTTTATAAATATTATTGTGTATTTCATGAAATATATCATGCCCATTACTGAGATCATGAGGTCTAGTTCTCAATGAATCTCCCACATTTTGTTATTCTAATAGAAAAGAGTCCCTTAAGAATTTTCCCTGTTGAATTTGAGATATTGAAGTATAAATTATAATAGAAATACAAAATTCCTTATATAATCCTATTATTATTTTCATGAGGTGTGTAAGGTATCAATTTTTATAATAAGGATGGGTTAAAAAATATTTAAAAAGAATATAATTATCTAAGATAGATTAATATAAAAAATTAGTATAGTAAAAAGTGTATTATTGAATGATTTTACATTGTTTATTATTGGAAATGATTTTTAATGATGTAAAATTTATCTACATATCATTAAAATTGGTTCAAAATGTGGGATATTTTGATGAACATAAAAACATGGTATCATTTAAAAAATTATTATTATTGAATTTTAAACATTCAAATGAAAATTTTATTTAGAGCAATATGATGAAAAGATTTATTATTTATTATCTTGACCAATTTACAATTTCATTTAAAAACAATATTATAATATTTTCCTAGATAAAAGAATACTATGAAGGTAATTTTAATATTATGTTAAGTACCATAGAAATATTATGAGACCCCTAATTGAATTAAGAAATTTTTACTTCTTTTGAAAACAACTATCATTTTCATTACATGTAATCATAAAAAATAGTAAATATTTGGGTCCATAAATGGATATGGTGATTGAATTATAAAATTATCAACTACTATATTATAGACTCATTGTTTTTATAGATTATTTGGACACTATTGAATAATTTGGTTATATTTTTCCAGAATGAAAATTCAATGACAAAGTTAATAGTGAAATTAGTCATTTTTTCCTAGTCAAAATAATGTCTAGATAATTCTAATGTGTTTAATATTATAGTGGTAAATACACATTTATTAAAAACAACCTATATTTTATAAGGGTTTTTTTGATATACTATTATGAGTAATATATTACATTGATTTTTTCCCTTAAGTAAAAAGAAATTATGGTAAAATTTTTGTAATTTTTAAAAAAATGTTCCATTAGAATTACTACACAACACATGATTATTTTTTTGCTGCTGTAATTATTGGATTAATTATATATATGTATTATTTATATTGTAAAAAAATATGATATAAATATATACTAATCAAAAAATCAAAAAATATATATTTACATATATTTATATGAATATATGGGAATAATGGAGGTTATAGTTAATAATAGATTTTAATTGGTTTACACATTATATCATGGGGGACTAAAAAGGTAGAAAATTAATTAATAAATAAATATCATGATATACTAAAAATGAATATAATTGAATGTGAACTGTTAATTTGGTTCATGTAATTTATGGAAATTAAAATAATATGGGACTGGGTGAAATTCATCATTACCTATAATATTTCACAATAATACCACCATTGAAGAACTTGTAGGTGCCTAGAGAAGATATAGAGATAAAATAGAAGGGATAAAATATTTATGTTTTCAACCATGGAAATAATAAATTACTTAGTATGGAATATTAATATTATACCCATCTATACATGATATAATGTGGTGTATTGTGGATAAGTATTACATATCACTATATAATATTAAACATGGTCACAAAATTATGTTAAAATATTTAAGGGAGAACTTATTATATAACATCCTAAGTAGAATATTATAGATTATACAACAAGATACATTAATTTATACAATTTTATGGATTAATGATAGTGTTCTATTATAATGATTCAACTATCACCAATACATATATAGAAAATATAGACAAAAACATTTATCTTGAAATTTTTCTTCTCAATACCACTAAGGGAATCAATACCTTTAAGGTTTTGTTTGATTGATATATAATCTCAAAATTTAATTTTTTTTCTACGTAGATAGATTTATCACATTGTAAGACTTTCATTTTATTTACAATTGATGATGTATGGTAACATAGTGTACTAATTTCAATTGTATTTTTTTATAATATGATGTTCTATATAATGATTTAACGAGGTCTTTAAAAAATTGTGAATATAGAATATATCATTTATAATACATGTCACACTCAATATAATCATCAAGCTGAAGGAACATCTGATTAGTGGAATATATATTATATTCATTCATAATATGTTACTATCTTTGTATGTATTAATATCTCACAATGGTCAATCTTATATATAATAATTAAACTAAATTTCCTTTATATCTCATCATATAATCCTTCATATGAAAAATCATGTAAAACTCAAACATTAGATGATGAGTTCTAGAAATGAAATTTGACGAGAGTTGATAAATCCCATAAAATAATTGATATGATTTAAAATATATAGAATAATACTAAAATAAAAAATAGATAATAAAATATGTGAACAATATTTTTTTTTTGAGATTTAGAGGATTATATTGAAGAAAAATTATGCAATTTAATATCACCATGGTTGTGAGATATATGATTTGGAAAGATTGGAAAATTGAGATTTAGATACATTAGTCCCTTTGAGATCATAGATTTCTTGGAGATCATAACATTTATCTTACCTTATCAAATAAAAATCTTATAGTTTAATTGTTTTTTCATGTATCAATTTTGTGGAAGCACATAACTAATAATTCATATGAAATGAACTTTTATGTTGTTCATCTACAATATGTTATCTTATAGGTTGGGTTATCAGTGGAAATTAGGAATTAGATAGAGAATATATAAGGAATATAGATAAATAATAAGGAAATTTATATATTATTAAGCCATATGTTTTAAGAAGTACCACATGATCCTAGATACATAATGAATCCAAAGAAAAAAAATCTATTTTCTTCCATATAATAAATTATAACCGGTTAAATTTTTTAGTGTGTAAAATGTGAGGCTGTAAATATTTGTTTCATGAATGTGTTCATTAAGAAATATTCCCAATAGAAACAATCCAAAATTAATAATGATTTATGTAGGTATTATAATAAAACAATAAATTAAATAAACATTAATATTTCAAAATAGAAAAATAAAAAATAAAATTTAAAATTATAAGAAGAATAAAATAATAAGAAAAAACCTAAAAGATTAAATTTATATCTTCAAGATATTCTAAAAAAATTGATGTCCTAAGTATAAAAAAATAGAAGAATTTAATTTATTATAAATATTTTAAAAATGATAAGAAATAATTGAATTAATATTAACACATAAATTTAGTGAAGTATTTAATATTATTTATAGGAACTAAAATGGAATCATAAATATTATGTATTTTTTAGATATATGGGCTTTTTTATATGCTAATATAATTTATCTAAAGTATTTTTTTTAATAATTTCCATTTTTATAAATTATTAATGCAATGTAAATAATATAAATAAATTATAAAAAAAATATTTCATGTCAATTAAATAATTGAATTATGATAATAAAAGGATGTATAATTCACAATAAATGAAGCTATTTTTATTCTTGAAAACATGTTCTTCATTACATATTAATATTTATTGATGTTACATTTTACATATTTAGTGATATAATTTGATAATATGGATTTAAAATTTCTAAATAAAACATTTATAAAATCATTTGTGTAAATATACCACTCAAAACCCTATATAAAAGTACCCCAACACATAGCATTCTAAAACATCCCGATATTTATGTTTCATGTTGTATATAGATGAAAATTAAATCCTATAAATTTATCTATCATATTTTGGAGATTCTATTTTTTTGAAGGATACATACATATATCATTACCATTAATTCTTTTATCAGAATGAGAATTTCCATCAGTTTTACTATTTTTTTTATACCAAGACAAAATTATTTTGTTCATTTACATTTGAAAATTATCTTTCATCAATAGATTAGGATATACAATATAGTTAAATAAAATAATATCTATCTTCTTTCATTAATAAATGAAACATTTCTATAACATGAAATAATTTACTAGAGAAATAATTGAACGAATGTTAAAAAAAATTAAAAAAGGAATAGATAGAATAATATATAATATTAAAATAGGACTGAAATAGTCATCATCCACAATATCATTTAGGATACATCCAATGATAATCATTATGAAAAGAATAAGAAAAATTTGAAAAATGATAATAATAATTAGAAATAAAATAAGAGAACACGACGAATGAATTTAATGATTTGTGTTAGATTATACATAGGAATGTAATAAGATAGTAATTTATATGGTCACTGGGATTATATAGTTGTTACGAATATATGGAATGTGTTCTTATTTTAAGATCATTATATTAATTTGATAGAAAATTAAATCATGACACAATATATATATCTATTGGATTAAAAATATACCATAATAACAAATCCATTGAGTTGGACGGTATAAATAAAATAACCACATAATGAAATCCATGTAGAATGAATAAAAAATATAGAAGTATTACAATTATTCATTGAGAGGAATTTATGCCTGATATATTAAATAAGGTATAATCAATAGGTTTGTCCCTAGATAGAGCTGAAGATGAACATAATTATTTAGGTATTTATAGAAATCATCTATAAAAGAAATTGATGTTTCTATAAATCACTATAACATCCATGCTAGCTTAATCAGTACTCAGGACTAATACCATGGACTCTATCACCGTTAGGCCTTATATGAATGTTATAAGAGGTATTAAAATATAAATTAAGTACATAATTTTTATTATTATGGTAATAAATTATATATATATTTTAAATATATTTAAATATATAAATATTATGTGTATATTTATACATTTTCCATTTTTTACAACAATTTTATTAAAAAATTAATTTAACTAAACAAGGGATGTTGGATTGAATAATTTTGTTAAATAAAAATAATATAATATATTGTAAATAAATAATCTACAATAATTCATTTTGAATAAAATCATTAATTAATTAAAGTGGATATTTTTCCATGAATTGTGTGTTCTATGTGTAGGCACTTTTGTTTACATAAAAAATGTCTCCTCAATAATGTATAAATTTATTATAAAATATTTATTACGTATTCGAAAAATAAATTTAAATTTAATTGTTGATTTTTAAAAATAATATAATAATAAAAAATATCATTTTTCAAAATTTTCAATATTATATTAATGTTCAACATCATCGATTTTAGAAATGGAGAATGAAAAAATGGATTTCATATTTTAAATTAGAATTTTCATATTATGTAAAATATTAATTTTTATTTATAGAATAAAAAATAAGTTACCAATTTAATATATATGATACCATGATAAATATAAAATGAGTTATAATTTAAATTGAGTCATAATGGACAAAATTATTATGAAACATATAAGTATTTAATATGTATAAGGTTATTATTCCACAAGAAACGTAATTTTACCTTTTTGTATAAAATTTCCATTTGAAATTACAATCCTTAAACATTAAGGAATTGAGATTTCAAAAAATTAAGCTAAATATAACATATTGAAGGACCCCTCCTATATCGACCTAAAATATTAAATTTCATTAAGGTCCACTTTAAATAGATATATAAAATTTATTATAAAAATTATTTTCTAATTTTAAATAACTTATAAAAATAAGTTGGATCCAAAAATTGTAACATCATGTTACTATTTTCGGGTATTATAAAACTACTATTTTTAAATGATTGGTTTTGTTTATTTTGGGTTCATTTCGGTGAGGTGATTTGGATATTTGGAATGATTATGGGTTGTGAAGGGTTGCAGCATAGTTTTCTCAAACCATGCACCCTACAAGAAAAAAACTATGCAAACTAAGGTAACAAGGTTATTCACGGTTGGTGAACAGTTTGAAATGCCATGATCCTATCTAGGATAATCTATAAAACCCATTAAAATGGGAATATGGATATGGTGTATAGTTTTTATGACCATCTTTTCCTTACAAGATAACTGTGCATACATGATTTTTTAGTTCGTAATCTTATTTTAAAATTTCTGAAACCCTCCATTCAGTCCCTGGTGGGCCGGTGTGACCCTATAATGTTTTATTCATCATTGGAGGCTCCAAAAATTAAATTTTATCCCCTATAAACCCTCCAAGAATAATATTGAGACAAGATGAATTTCATTCAATCTTCTCCCAGTTAGGTTCACATTCCAGCTCTCTTTCTCTCACTCTCTCTTCTTTTCCCTATATGGTTTTAGAGATCCCCGTGTGTTTTTGGAGGATCTAATACTGATTTTTTAGATCATGGATCTTTGTTTGAGTCCCATATCTTCAATTTCAGCAATCTTAAAAGAGATTTCTACCCAGGGTTTAGAGTTTTGTGATCACATGTTTTTAAGGTAGGTTTCTCTATTATGACGCCTAATTTTTATCAACTCTAAATTACATGAATTAAATTCAATTTCAAGAAATTTATTTCAATTAGTTTATTAAAAAAATAATTCCATTGATATGGGGGATTTTAATTTGAATCTATATTTTTGGAATAAAATTGGGGAAAACTCTAATTCAATTAATTGGTGGATTTATTATGAAATTGGATGGAAAATTTTTTAATTAAATTTTGGAACTTAATTGTGTAATTTGTTTTGTTAAATTTATTTGGGGAAATTTATTTCAAATTAGTATTTAAGAATGTGGATAAAAATTATTTTTGATAGTAACCCATCTGTTTTATCTTGAAAAGGTATAATTTTTATTAAAAACATTTTGTTTTAAATGTAATGTTTGAATGTTTGAAATGGGAGAATGGGATTAATTGTATTTTAAGCAGTCTTAAAATAAATTTCCCATCATTTTTTTTGAGACCTCATAGAATCCCAGAAAGTTAGTTTGTTATTCAGACATCACACAATGATTTAAAACACAAATAAATACATACATTCAGCAGGTCTCATCCTCGATGGGATGGTTATTTGTCCTCTATTTTCTATATTGAGGAGGACATGTGTACACATATTGTTGGGATAACTATTTGAGTGTGTGGAGTCCCATAGCCTGGGATTATCATACCTTTTAGAATATGACCATTCTTATTACTTTTTTGTATTTTAAATGTATATATTCCAATGTTTCTAAATATTTTATCATTCCTTCTAAATATATAAATACTATTTTATATAAAAGTTTTGTTAAGCCATTTTTAAAAGAATTTTCCTTCATTTGAAATGTAAAGAATGATTTTTTAAAATTTTGATTTTCAATTTTCAAACCTGTTTATTTAAAATTAAAAGATCTAATTGGTTAATTAAATGATGGTATATTTTATTTAATCCTTAGTTATACCCTATTGGTGTTTTTTCTCGCACCATACCCATGACTTCGGATGTTTGTAGGTTATCATATTCCTAGTTCATTTAAGTGTAAGAAACCACTTGGAGGTGGTAGTAACTGTTAATCCTTTGACATAGAGAGTTTTGTCTTCTGGGACATGGGTTTTTTTTCTTATTTTTTGGTTTATTTCAATAATACATTGGGTTGTTCATAACTGTTTAATTTTTTTTACACTTCTCCTATTAGAGTTTTCCTTATAAACATTCTAATTTGTTTATATTTATTCTATAGTGTTTGTGGAAATCCATTATTTTATTCATATTTTATGATTCCAAGTGATAGTATCTAACTTATAGGGATTAGGAAAACCATTTAGGAAATGTCACATATGGGTCAGTTATCAGTTTACCAGGTTACTCAATCCAGTTTGTGAAAATGTGGTTTCAGATGTGCTTGTTTTTCATCTTTCTTTGATGTCAGTATGCACTTGTGTATTCTTATCCAGAAATAGGAATTATTTGGGATTGAGGGTCTATCCAACTCTCACTACAATGAACCTTATGTCACCTGGGGTGGTTTGGGTAATACATCTTGGGGATTAGTTATTGAATTTAACCTTATTTTTATTTAGATATGATGAAATCCAAATCTTTTATTCTTATCTATTGGGATTCGTTTCCCCCCCTCCCCCTCGTAGCTTAGTTTGAGTTTCTATATGATTTATTAATTTTTTTTACAGATGTTATGTAGCATCATTACTCCATAAATTCATGTAAATCAGATCCAAGAGGAAGTGTATGATGAACCATAGTAAGAAAATCCTCTTGTGGACCTGATTCTGGATGAGGTGATTGTGCATACTATTCATGGTCTATGACAATAACCATCACTGATTCTCATTTAGTCTATAGACATGGAACTTCAAAGGTATGATCTCCTAAATCATTCCCAGGATATCCTTTACTAGAATCCTATAACTTTCAAAGGATCCAATGATCCTAAATAGGTTTAGGAATGGTTGATAAGGATTAAATGTTTTTTTATTCATGGATATGCATAATGAAATAAAGGTATTGTATGACACCTTCATGCTAGAGGAACCAATCATGAGATTGTGTGAAAATATGGTTATGGAAAAGAAAAAATAGAGATTAGAGTTGGAAGACATCAAGGATTTTTGTCATCAACTAGTTCTATATAGATTCAATGGTACAGGAAAATGATATATAGTTCTTCATAATTGATCAGGCATAGAATACTGTGATAGATAATGCTAACCGTTTTGCTAAGATAGAGTAGTTTAAACATGAGATATTATCAAATGAGAATATTAAGACTTGACTATTCATGTTGGGAATGAAATCCACTATTTATTATCAAGTTTTCTTAATGAAGTTACCATCTTATACTGATGTGATGGATAGAGCATTGATTGTTTATATAGAAATGGATGTAAAGTAAGTGTTGATGAAATATTATTCATATCCCAGTGGTGGCATGTTTTCTTCTAAATTAAAGAGGAAGCACGGTGATTCTCTAGGTGGCTCTTGATAACAGGGTTTATCTATACCTATTATAGTGTCTGGAAGAGTCCCTTTGATTTTCTACTAGTGTGGTAATCCTAGGAATTATTAATGGGTTTTCACTGACGCACCCAAGATGTGTGGATCATGAAGATGCTCGAGTGACATAAATAAGTTCTTCCATGTCTAATCCACTCCTCATAGTGTCACAAGATCATCAAAAACTACCAAAACAGAGGTAAAATTCATATGATTCATGGTATAAGGGGTTCTATCGATAGCCATCCGAAATGAAGGTTGTTCATGTAGTGTATGAGTCTCAAGAGGAAGAAGATATGGGTCTGGTGAGTGTGAGAGGTACCCTCACTTAAAGATTTTCATTAGTGATTTCTTTATTTAATATTGGTGCATAACATTTGATTATTTCAAACTGTTTTCCTAATCCCCTAAAATGTCATATAGATATTTTATCTTATGTTTTGGATATTACTAAAAAGCTTGGAATGAAGAGAGATAATGGTGTCTCTAGTTCCACTTGTGTTGGTCTCTCTATCAGATGTACATTCATCTTGGAGTTTTCTTATCCTCGATGTGAAACTGCATGAAAATATTTTCAAGATGGATTTTCTTATTTCCAATAAACCCTTGATTGATTTTTTTCTTCAACAGGTCTCTTTTACATCTCTATATGAGGCATGTTATATCATTCAAGTATACTAATAACCAAGGTCGAGTAGATACTAAACTTCTTACCAAGAGTTGAACAATTAAATGTTAGTGTTTTGTTTTAATTTTGAGAAAAAATATACGAGTCGATATCTACCTCCAGTTTTTGTTTATTTTTCCAATGTGTTCCCTTCATACTTCTATATTTTTTCACCAGTTAGGAAGGTTGAGTAGTCTATTGAAATAATGTCTAGTACTCAAAAATATTCTATTACTTATTACGAAATGGTTCCAACTAAAATTAAATATCTTAAGATTTAGTTTTGTGATTCTCTAGAGAAAGGATTTATATTCCTAAGTGTTTCACCTTGGGTGGCGCTAGTTCACTTTGCAATGAAAGATGATAGAGTAATGTTAAAATACAAGTATCTTTTTCTATTTACTTTTGATCTATGTAATCACTTGAAAGGGTAAAAGTGGTTCTTTAATATTGATCTTCGATTTGGTTACCATTAATTGAGGATAAAAGAATTTGAAATTACAAAAAACATCATTTGGAGTAGGTAAGACCATTATGAGTACCATGTATTTCCATTTTGTTTAAAAAGTTCTCATTCAATATTTATGGATTTGATGAAAATAATTTCCATGTTTATATTGATACATTTATTTTAATCTTTGTGGATGACATCTATGTTTACTCTAAATCTGAGGAGGATCATGTGAGTCATCTGAGAGTAGTTATATATTTATTGATAAATCATATAAGTTATTCCAAGTTATTTAAATTTGATTTATGGATTTGGTAATTGAAATTATTGGGGAACATATTTCAAAAATATTGTATTTTAGTTGATTCTAAAAATTGAAGTTTGTTATCACATATGAAAAACCACAAAATGATTTCGAGATTTGGATCTTCATCAGTTTAGCTGGGTATTATCACCAGTTCATTAGGACTTATAAAATATGAATTCAATGATGACTTCTAAAACTATAAAGCGAGTGATGTTTTCTTGGGATGAATGTTTTCCTAATTTATTTATTAAGATCAACCGTCTTTTGACTACATCACTGATGTTGAATCATCTAGAGGCAAGGTGCAGCTATATGGTATTATGTGATTCATTAGTTTTAGTTTTGGAATACATGTTTATGAAGGATGATCATGATGTTTATTATGTCACTCATATGTTTATGCCACATGAGAATAATTTTCCAACCCATGATATTAAAATCACAGCTGTGATAAACACACATAAGTGTTGGAGGCGTTACCTTTTCATAGAAAGTTTTAAGATGTTTTCAGACCAAAAGATCTTGAGTTATATATTATCACAAAATGATTTTAATATTATATAGAGGATTTGGGTGTATTACATGAAATATTTTGAATTTTACATCACATATTCCTTGAGTATAGGGAATTTCATCATAGAATAATTGACTATGAAACTTCCATCAAAATTCATGAAAGAATCTTTCGAAAAGTGGAACTTGATGGATCTTTTTTCATAGTGGAATATTAGAGTTTGAGAATTAGGGGTTGAGTTTTTTGGGCAATGCTCAGTTGAAATTCACTCTTCTTGAGATGATTCCCTTGAAATAATAGATTTATGATTAGTTACATACCATTAGAGTCTCCCATTATGGTGAGGAGACTAAACCTAACTATCCATTCTCTACTAAGAGAATTCTATGCTGTAAGAACTGATTTGTAACACTGTTACCGATATTAAAATATCTAATGGGGGATTACAATAACACCTTGTGGGATTTGAGCCCATGAAATATAAAGATGATATATAACTGAAACCAATGATTCTGGTGACTTGGAATGAGATAGGACATGGATGATTTTGTCTATCATTGTTATACATGCTAGAAGATAAAGGCCAAACACCTTAATCCTTTGTTATTGCTTCATCCAATTCAAGTGACAACTTGGTATGGGGGTAAAAATCTATGTACTATGTGGTTGGGTTTATATATAACCAGAAAAAGAATAATATTATTTGGGTTTTCATTAATTGGTTGATGAAATTGGATTACTTTATACCTATTCACAATACAACCAAAGATAAAGAGTTAGAAAATCTCAATGTGATAGAGATTGTATTTTTCATGGAGTTATATATACTATAGTATTTTTTAGGGATCCTTGGATTAATTTTCATTTTTAGAGAGGTATTTAAGAGGCACTGGGACCTCAAGTCTGTTTGAGAAATGAATGAGATCCCCATTCAGATGGTCAGACAGAAAGAGCTATACAAATTATTGAGGACTTCCTCTACACTGGTTTCTCGACTCTGGTGGGGTTTGGAATGACCATATTTGGAAGGTTGAGTTTTCTTATAAAAATAGTTACCAGAAAAAAAATCAAAATTTATCCTTGTGATTCATTTTATGTAAAGCCTTGCTGATCTTTGTTGTGTTGGTATCGATTAGTGAAAGTTCCTTAGTTGGATCGATCTTGATTCAAGATATGACTCAAATGATACAATTGATTTTTCAGAGAATATTAATGAAACAAAGCTAGTATAAGACTAATACTTATTTTTGTCATAGAACATTGGAATTTAATGCTCATGGCCAATTTTTTGGGGGTTTCACCTTGTTTGGGTCATTGATTGTTTGGGAGGAATGAGAAACTTTCTCATTGTTTTGTGTGACCTTTTGAGGGGTTTTAGTTGGTGGGAATGTGGATTACCATTTATAACATCCACCATAGATAACATCAATACATAAAAAATACCATGTATATAAGCTATGAAAGAATCAATCTGACCTATCTCATGTTCTAATATCGAGTGATCATGAGGTCAAATTGGATTTAATAGTGACTAAATGGCCAGTCAGGATAGATGATTCTAAAACTAAGGTTCTTCATGGGAGAAAAATACCATTAGAACCTGTGATATAGAATAATAGTTTTTATTATCATAAGATGCAGGTGATTGAGGAACTGATTAGAGAGCAGTGGCCTCATATTTTTATCATGGAATCTTCTCATTGTGAATTTTAAGTATGGAAAGTTTATAAGTTTGGGAGGTTGTAACATAATATTTCTATTTTCAGTTATTCCTAAACCTATATTTTTTACCATGATTTTTTTGTGTTTTATATGGGTTTATTTTAGGTTAATAACTTTAAAATATTTAATTTTTCAGGGTTGTGAATAGTTGGCATAGAGTTTACCCAAACCATGTTCCCTACTAGTAAAAACCATGAAAACTAAGGCAGTGAGATTTTGTACAATTGGTGCAAAATTTTAAAATTCATGCACTTGACTAGGAGAAACCATGAAACCCATTTAAAGGGTTTTACTACTGGGGCACATAATTTTTCTAATCATGGGGCCCTTCCTAGCTAACCAAGAGTACATGATTTTTTAATATGAATTTTTATATTATAATGACTGAAACCCTAGTTTTAGGTCCTCAGTGGGCCGATATGACCCTATAACATTTTCTCTATCTTTGGAGCATCCCAAGAGGTAATTGTGGACCCACTACATCCTCTTGGAATCATATCTAAGCTTATAGAACAACATCAAATATCCTCCTAGTTAGTTTTCTCTTGTTATTATCTTTCTCTTGCTCCCTCTTCTTTTCTCTCTAGGATTTTATAGTTTTTCATGTGTGGTTGGAGGATCTAATACCCATTATTTTAGATCTTTAATCTAGGTTTCAGTACCAAATCTTCATATATATCATTAATTATATGATATATGAACATGGGTGTGGAATTTTGATATCCTGTGTTTCCAAGGAAATTGCTTCTGTTATGATGGAAAAAATCCTAACCCTAAATTGCTTAATTTAAACTAAATTTCATGATTTAAAATAAATTTATTAAAATTGATTTCAATTATTTTATTAACAAAAAAATAACATTGAACTGGGGGATTTGAATTTGAAATTAGATTCTTGGGATAAAATTTGGAAAACCCCCCATTCAATTGAATTAGGGATTTATTGTCAAATTTGATGGGAATTGTTCAAATTATAATATGGAATAAAATTATAGAATTTGAATCATGAAAATGATTTTGTGAAATTAAATTAAAATTAGTATTTGAGAAAATGGATTAAATATGATTTTGATGGAATTCAATTAATTTTATCATAAAAAGTCATGATTTTGATTTAAAACACATTTTGGTTATTAAATTAAAAATTTTAATATTTGAAATTGGAGAAAATAATGAATTATATTTTAAGAAGTCTTAAAATAAATTTACCATAAATGTTTTTATTAGATCATATGAAAGACTAAGTAGTTAATGATTTATTAAGACAACACTCTATAATTTAAAACACCAAAAATACATAAATAAAGTATGTTACAACCCTGATATGATGGTGATTTTCCATCATTGGTAAGAATTGAGGAAGATGTGTGTATACAAATTGTCGGGACAACTATTTGAGTGTGTGGAGTCCCATATCCTAGAAGTATCATATATTTTTGAATAAGACAATGTTTCTAACTTTTTTTTTTGTATTTCAAATGTATATAAGACAATTTTTGTTAACTGTTTACCATGCCTTCAAAATTTATATAATTTTTTGTATAAAAAGTTTATTAAAACAATTGATTAAACTATTTTACATCATTTAAAATGTAAATCATGATTATTTTAATTATGATTTGGAAATTGTAAACCTATTTATTTAAAATTTATTGGTTAATTAAATGTTGAAATATTTTAGAGAATTATTGGTAAGACCCTAATGGTATTTTAGCTCCACTCTACATGTGACTTCAGGTGTTTGTAGATTATCATTTTCTAGTTAATAGAAAGGATAAGGAAATACATGAAGGTTTTAGTAGTTATTTTCACGCTCGCGCGTCGTTGGGCACATGCGACAAACTAAAATTTATACCTACTTACTACTTAGGACAGTGGCAAGACAGGGTCGAACCACATGGAGGCCTGTTGTTGTGTTTGGTGTCCTAAAAAATAAACTAAACAAAAACACACATGCAAAATCGAGAAAAGGCAATTGGTGGTGGTTAAGTAGAGTGAATGAGACTTAGTGTGTGGAGAAGTGAGAGTGAGATGGTGAGTGCAAAGTGAGTGGACAGAGCAGTAAAAGAAACTAGGGTGAAAACAACCAATAGATGAATAGGGGGGAAAGTCCACTGGACGATTTGATGTTGCTTAGCCTTATTAATGCACTGCGATTTCAAGAACATGGATCTGACTAAAAATAACCAGCCAGATTTGTCGTCTAGTCAGTTTGTGATGAAATATCTCTTACAGTCCTTCGACTGTAATAGCCATTCCAAGCAATGGTGAAGAAAATTCAGAAGTCACCGAGCTCAACTTGTCAGTTGTGTTCGGTGTGTCTCTCTCATTCGAGTATAATTCACTTATCAGTGAGTTACTCATATTGGAATAGTTTGAATTATGGTACAAACAAGATCGGTTTTCACACGATCTTATTGTTTTGAAAATAAGATTGTCTGTAAAAAAATGAGAGAGACGATCCAGCAATGATGCAGTGCATGAATCAGACTAAACAAATCGAATCAGCCAGCTTATTCTCCCCCAAAGGAATTTAGCCGGACATAATGGTTGGATTTAATGCAAACATGGAATTAAAAACAGTGAAGTTCATGTTGAATTAAGTTACATAAAAACAGATCACAAAGAACATAAATATGTTTTTCTCCCTGCTTGATCTCCTGAAGTTTTATATCCCCGATGCTCAATGGTGGATGCGGCACTGGAATGCGCTCGATGTCCCGCCCTGGGAATCGAGGTGTGAAATGCACTAGTCTCATACTCCAATCTACTCCAAGAGAGTTCATGTAAGTTGTTCATGCTCTGCACTGATGGATCAAAAGTCTCGCTGTTGTCTCTCCTGATGGAAGTCTATCACCCCCACTCCTTGTCTCCCTCCTGCTTAGCTCGATTCCACCATGATTCTCCCGCCTCTCCTATATTAATCACCCAACCGAAGTCTCTGGAATCTCCCCCAGTGATTTCCCTAGCCTCCACGTGGAGGTTTCACTTTACCTCCCCTCCTGCACTGGTCACCGGAGCAATTTCTCCTGACAGAATGAAAAATATGCACGCGTGGAGAACTAATTCCTTCCCTGGACACAACCAATCCATGTGGCGTGCTTTTATGTGCACGTCATGCTCTTTTTAATGAACTCCAAGTGAGTGTAGCCCGCCTCCTACAACGAACTCGTGCACTCTTCTCGTGCTTTCCCGCTAACTGCTTCTTTCATCACAACTTCAATGTGTAGCTCCCCCTGCATAGAACACCAAACAAAATGCACGTGAGTTGAATAATAATAAAATGAAATTATTATATACCATGTATTAAATCACAAATTAAAAATACCTATTAATATATATCTATATTTTTATATATTAACTAATATTATTAATAATATATATGCTTTAATATCTATTATATTAATTTATTAATATCTACTTATTATAAAACAACAGCAATCAATATCATATATATATATAAGTATATTAATTATATGTTATGTATATAATGTATTATATATATTATAATTATTATATAAAACAAAATAATAAAATAAAAAATAAAAGAGAAAGAGAAAGGGGGAGGAGGGTTCAACGTAAGGGAAGAGAGGGGGCAGGGTTAGCGGTAGCCATCGGTGTAGGAAGGTGGAAGGGAGTGGCCCAATGACTTTGGGGCGGAGGGCTTTGGCTTGTAGCACAACTTCAACAGGGGTCCGGCAGGGGACAAAGGCAAGGTCTGAGGTGGCTCGGATAGAGGGAGAATCGGTGCAGGGCTGGCCTCGGCTTGGAGAAGTGGTGCGGCTCAGATCTGCATGTGCGGAGAGGATGGTATGCAATTGTGAGGGGGAATCACGGACAACGCTTGGTTCGTGTGGCGCAGGAGTCTCAGGGTTGATATGGCGCAAGAAGTGCCAAGCTGTGGCAAACAGAGGCAGTGCGAGGTAAAACCAGCGAGCTTGGACTTGAATTAGGTGTTGTTTGAGGCTAAGTTTTCAGGTATGTTTAGGAATTGGTGTTTCGATTTTATCCTAGGGTTCTATTTTGATTCTAGTTTACTGATTTGTGATTTTGAGCTCAATGTTTTGATTTGCGACTGAGTAAAATGATGTTTTTGGGATTTGAGTTTGGGTTTTGTCTTGCTGCTGGTAATTTGCTGTTTTGTGGTGCGTGGATGGACAAAAGAAGAGGAGCTGTGTGGGTGGTGTGGGAAATTTTGATGCTGTTGGTTTTCTGTGTGAAGGAGTGGTGAGACTTGGATGGGTGAAGTGGTGAGTGAGTAAGAGATGAACGGTGGCTGGGCAGAGGAGTGAGGTAGGGGATTACGGTGAGAAATCTTGTGAGGCACCGTGAGGGTGGCTCACGGTGTGACCGTTTATGAAACAGTGGGTAGAGGGGGGGAGAGAGAAGGAGATTGAGGCACCGTGAGTGTCACAGTGAGACAGCAGGTGTGGAAAGGCAGTGGTTGAGACACCGTGAGTGTCACGGTGAGACCATGAGGAGGAAACGATGGGTAAGAAATGGAGGCACCGTGAGGGAAACAGTGCGACGTGCCACCGTGAGTACCTACAAATTAAAAAGAACAATTAAATAAATTAATAATTTAAATAAAAATAAAAATCAATTAACAAATTAAATTGAATTAAAAACTAAATAAATAAAACAAAATCAAATAATAAAATTACTTGTGATTCATTTAAAAGAATGAATTTATTAAAAAATTATAAACAAACTTAATTTAATATCCACTTAAAATATTTACAATAACTTGGTTAAATTATTTAACCAACTAATTAACCAAAGAATAAAGTAAATAATTAATCAAAGAATAAAGATGTTAATTGAATAAAACTGGTAAGTTAAAATTTGTTAAATTATTAAATTAATTAAAAACTAAACCGTGTTATTTATTTACAATTTAAAGAATAAAGAATTAGTTAATTAAATTAATACACTACTAAGCTAACTAGAATGAAAAATTATAAAAATAAAAGAATAAATAAATAAAATTATAATTCCCAAGACTAAGTAAATTTAAGAATTATTTAAAAAGACACAAATGACTAATAAAAACAACTTATTTAAACAAAAATTGATTATTTTACACAGCAAGTACAACAACACAGTAATTACCAAATATTTACTAAAAACAATCATTTTGGAATAAAAAACTCAATAAAAAAAATAAAAAGAATGTGGAAAAGTGTGTGAAAACACCGCCACATCAAACTCCCCACACTTAAAGCCTTGTTTTTCCTCAAATAAGCACATGATTTTGACTTTAAAACAGAAATAAGATTTGTGAAGTTCAGCTCAAAAAGTGCATGTTTAAACTTAAATAACCAGAGGAACAAGACCAAACAATGAGTCAGGTTTTTCAATGGTATTCAAAAATGATGTCCTGCCTAGCTTCAAATACTAACTGGAATTCAAGAGCATCAAAAATTCATACACTATCAAGTATGTCATACCTCCTATGTATTTTCATTAACTATCCTACTTTACCATCCAATTCAAGTACTGATTCAAGGAGTGATGACAGGTTAGAAGAAGTGGAAGTCAAAAACTTCACCAAGGGCACCTTCTATTCTCACCTTCCCCCAGGTTCCAAGAATTAAAATCCATTAAATTGATCACTTTATTGATTCAACTCAAATGAAAATTAACCAAGTAAATTTCTCCCTTCTTCATCTGGGTTCAAAATTCCCCTCACCTTAATGAGTTCATTTTTGACAAGGGCACTTTATTTTACTTTTTACCAGCCATATTCCATGTGAAGAGCACTATTCATAGCACTTATTAAACTTGAAATTGGCTTTATTTATTCATAGAAACACACCTAATGAACCTTGTATTAGATACTGACCGTGGGATCCCATTTTCCCATTTTACTCCAGTTACAAATGACTTAATTAATAATCAATCAAGTTAACTTCCTAAAGTGATTGAATATTATTAAATAAAAATGTGAGTCCCCTGGGTTCTAGTGAGAACATCAAGCTACTCTAAGTTATGATCCTTACTCCACAAAACCTATCCTGTCACACTCTCATCCTCAGTTCCTAAATAGACAGATCCATAGAGACAGTGAACAATTTCACTCAGCAATCATTCATACTTAACAGTTTCTGACTCAGTGTCACTCTCAACATCTAACAAACAATTATCCACTAAATAAGACATAATTGAAATATCAATGAACATCAAATGAACATCATGTGATGAAAGAATTCTGAATTTTGAATGAATTTTGAAGGAATTTTGAATGAATTTTGAACCATTTTTTTGAAAAAACTTGACCATGTTTTTTTAAACAAACTCAGGTTCAAGAAGGGGGAATTCGACATGACACTAGAATGACCCCTCTCCCCCACACTTAAAACCCAAAATTGTCCCCAATGTTGAATCTCAAGGTGGGAGACAGTGAAAGTTCAAAATAGATGGACATTTCAGCTGAAAAAGGAAATAGAAGGGTACCAATAAAGTTCAAAAATTTTCTTTTCCACATAAAAAGCGAAAAAAAATAAAAACAAAAAAGAAAAAAACCCCACCAACCATCACCAACAACCAAGTGAATTTTTATTTCTAAAAAGTTAATTCTTTGAATCATTTTGAGCAGACAAAATATTTTAACAATTTACTTCCAAAATTAGCATGTTGAGCAATGATGTGCAACAACAGCATAATGAGAATAATAATAATGGGTGAAAGAATGTTTCATCAAATCAACTCAAGTACATTCTCAACTAAGTAGATATTAACATCTAACGACCAAGAAAGAAAATAAAGTCATTACTCACAGATTGGGAGGAAGTCCCCCACACATAGTTCACATCAGAGAGTAAGCCATTAATTGAAAGTGAAAAAGGGAGAACAACACTTCCCTGAATTATTGTCCCTTTAGAAGTGGATTTCATCAACAGATCCTCTTTAGAATCACTATGTTGTTACTCCTCTTTAGTAACCTGCAGGTTCAAATAAGTAAAATAACATTTCAGAGTTTAAAGTTTAAGAAAAGTAACCCAAGAGAGTGAGTAGAGAGAAATGTTATCCATATGATGCAGTGGATTGCTCCCTTGGGTTTTCTAACCAAGTTTCTGGCAGCAACAACTCTCTCTACCACAAGAACAGATCGTGAGGCACCATTAGCAGTCAAGTAATTGAACAAGAGAACAAGCAGCAGGGATGATCTTTATTGATTAACATAAAATAAAATAGAAACTACTAAGAATCCATGGGTTAGTTCCCGTGCAACACTAAGTTTATAGTCCCTAGTTAGACTTGAATCAGCTCATTCTTCCAATAGAGATATGGTAGCCAAGCCCTTTGGCTACCCTTCAAAGAAGTGGTTTATTATTTGTCCATTGACTAAGAAGGGTCTATTATTATCTCCAACTAGCTCAACAGCTCCATTAACTAGAACTCTAACAATGGTAAAGGGTCCTGACCACTTGGACTTCAACTTCCCTGGAAACAGCTTCAATCTTGAATTGAAAAGTAGGACCCTCTCACCAACCTTGAAATTCCTATTTTGAATTATTGAGTCATGAAAATCCTTTGTTCATTCTTTATAAATTTCAGCATTCTCATAAGACTCTCTTCAGATCTCTTCCAACTCACTCAGCACTAGCAGCCTACTCTCTCCAGCAGACTTAAAATCAAAGTTAAGAGCCTTCACTACCCAATAAGATCTTTGTTATAATTGAATAGGTAGATGGAATGCTTTCCCAAAGAGGATCCTATATGGTAAAATCCCTATAGGAGTCTTGTAAGCGGTTCTGTAGGCCCAAAGGGCCTCATCTAATTTCCTTGACCAGTCTTTCTTAGAGCTAGACACTATTTTCTCTAAAATCTGTTTGAGCTCTCTGTTTGAAACTTCCGCTTGCCCACTGGACTGTGTATGGTAAGTAGTGCCTGTCCTATGGGAGAACCCATACTTCTCCATCAAACCTTTGAACTTATAATTTTTTAAGTGAGTCCCATTATCTGTGATGAAAGCTCGAGGAACACCAAATCTGGAAAAGATGTTTTTCTTAATGAATTTCACAACACTAGCAGCTGAATTATCAGGCAGAGCTACTGCCTCAACCCACTTGGACACATAGTCCACAACAACCAAGATGTACTCATTCCCATAAGAGGATGGAAATGGTCCCATGAAGTCCAAGCCCCACACATCAAATATTTCAACTTCCAGAATACCTTTTTGAGGTAATTCCTGCCTTCTTCCAACATTTCCCAACATTTGACATTTTTCACAGCCAATAACCAGACTTCTAGCATTCTTAAACAGTGTTGGCCAGTAGAAACCAGCCTGGAGGACCTTCTGAACAGTTCTTTCTCCTCCATGGTGGCCACCCCAAGGTGATGAATGACAGCTCTCAAGTATGTTTAAAATCACATCCTCATCCACACATCTTCTCAGAATCCCATCAGCACACCTCCTAAAGAGAAGAGGGTCATCCCAAAAATAATATTTCAGTTCAGATATAAACCTCTTCCTCTGGTTGTGTGAAAGATCCTTGGGCATGACTCCAGCTGCTAGAAAATTGGCATAGTCTGCAAACCAAGCAGACTACTGCACAGAAGTAGCAAACAACTGTTCATCAGGGAAAGAAGTATTGATCTCTTTTGGTTCCTTACTTGGGGAATTGGGTAATCTGGACAAGTGATCTGCAACAACATTCTCATCCCCTTTCTTATCCTTAATCACTAAATCAAACTCCTGTAACTGCAAGGTCCACCTCATGAGTCTAGGATTTGAGTCCTTTTTAGCCAGAAAATACTTAAGGTCTGAATGATATGTGAAAACTATTATCCTTGATCCTATCAAATACTGCCTGAACTTTTCCAAAGAAAACATCACAACAGCTATCTCCTTTTCAGTGGTAGAATAATTCTTCTGGGCATCATCTAGGAGCTTTCTTGCAAAGTAAATAACATGAAATTTTCTATCCTTTCTCTACCCTAACACAGCTCTTACTGCAAAATCACTAGCATCACACATAACCTCAAAGGGAAGTTTCCAGTCAGGAGCAGGGATTATAGGTGAAGTTGTTAATTTCTCCTTGAGTAAATTAAAGGCCTCTAGACAAGTGTCATCAAAGACAAAGGGTGTGTCCTTAACCAGAAGGGAGCACAAGGGTCTAGTAATCCTAGAAAAATCCTTAATTAACCTCCTGTAGAACCCAAAATGACCCAAACAACTTCTAATTCTTTTGAAATTCTCAGGTGGGGGAAACTTTTGTATGACCTCAATTTTAGCATTATCGACCTCTAGCCCCTTCTTAGAAACCTTATGTCCCAAAACTATGCCTTCAGTGGCCATGAATTGGAAATTTTCCCAGTTTAAGACTAAGTTGGTCTCTTGGCATATTTCTAACACTAATTCCAGGTTTTTCAGACAGTTCTTAAAGGTATCTCCCACAACAGAAGAATCATCCATGAATACTTCAATAATCCTCTCAATCATGTCTGAAAAAATTACCATCATACATCTCTGAAAAGTGGAAGGATCACCACACAATCCAAAGGGCATCCGCCGGTAGAAAAATGTCCCAAATGGACATGTGAAGGTGGTTTTCTCTTTCTCCTCAGGTGCAATGGAAATCTGGTTGTAACTAGAATAGCCATCAAGAAAGCAGAAGAATTAGTTTCCTGCCAACCTCTCTAACATTTGATCCAAAAATGGCATAGGAAAGTGATATTTTCTTGTGGAAGCATTCTATTTTATATAGTCTATACAGACTCTCCATTTGTTCACTGCTCTTGCCTAGATTTGCTCATTCCTTTCATTAGTGACCACTTTCACTCCACTCTTTTTGGGGACCACCTGGACAGAACTGACCCAGTGGCTATCAGAAATTGGAAAAATTATTCCAGCATCCAGCAACCTAATCACTTATTCTCTCACAACTTCCTTCATGTTTGGGTTGAGTCTTATTTGGGCTTCTACTCTGGGCTTACACTCAGGTTCCATTGGAATTTTATGCATACATAAGGCTGGACTTATCCCTTTGATATCATCAATTGACCATCCAATGACAGTCTTTTATGTCCTCAAAATAGTAAGCAAATTCTTCTCTTGAATCACCTCTAGATTGGATGAAATGATCACAGGAAGGGTGGAATTGTCTCCTAAAAAGGAATATTTGAGATGGTCAGGGAGGGGATTGAGTTCTAGGATGGGTGGTGACTAGCTTGAGGGAAGACACTTGGGCCTGGGTGGCCCAAGGTCTTCATGCTGCCTCATAAAGAAGGTATTAGAAAAGGTTTTTCATCAGTGAAAGAGGTTCCAAAAGATATCTCCACAAACTCAGACTCCTCTCTCGGGGTAAGAATATGCTCCAAGACAAACTCATCTAGGTTCTCCAAAAATTCACCCTCATACTCATCAAAAAATTCTCTCTCCTTACTTGAGCTGATCCCCATGCAAGAGGCAGCAGGGATTTCAGGTTCACTGTTGATCTCAGCTATCATTCTCAAAAACTCTTCTTCCTCCTTATCAACACTACTCTCAGAATATAACATCTCATCTTTTGGGAAAATTGGGTGGGTGGGTTCTTGTATTTTCTTAAACACATTGAATTCTTCTTTCTGCTCACCCAAATTGAAAATCAGTTTCCCCTTAGACACATCTATCACAGCTCCCCCTGTGGCCAAGAAGGGCCTACCAAGAATGATAGGAACCTCCTGGTCACACTCCATGTCAAGGATAAGAAATTCAGTAGGCAAAAAGAGTTTGCGTACTCCCACTAACAGATCATCGACCCTACCCACTGGATGAGTGATAGACCTATCAGCAAGCTTTAACACCACAGTGGTGGGTTGGGGAACTCCTAATCTTAGGTAATAGAAAAGTGACAGTGGAATCAGATTAATACTAGCACCCAGATCACACAAACAGTTGAACTTACCACCTCTATCCCCAAATGTGCAAGGGATGACAAAGCTTCCAGGGTCCTGAAGCTTAGGAGGTATCCTATTCTGCAAGACTGCGCTACACTCCTCTGTTAAGCTATAGGTGGAAAATTATTCCAAAGAATTTTTGTTTGAACAGATTTTATTGAGTGATTTCAGATGTGATGGGCTTTGAATTAGTGCTTCCAAGAATGGGATATCAATGTTGAGCTTTTAACCACTTTCAAAAATTTCAACAGTTCAGAATCATGAATTGGTTTCTTAATTCTTTGAGGAATGGGGATTGTCGGGGAAAAATTCCTCACAATTTGGTACATCTCTACAGCTTCTTCTTCAACAATTTTCTTCCCTTTAATGTCTTTGTTTTTCAAGCCATTTTCTTTGGGTTTTTGAGCTCGAATAACCGGAACTTGAGGGATTCCAGTGGTGCTGTCCAGTTTTCCAAATTCAGGTTCTTTCAGATTTTAGTTTTCAGTTTCATCCATTTTTTAATTTTCATCATTTTGGGGTTCTTTCCTAGGCTCTTGGTGGGTTTGGAGACCACTTCTGGTGGTCACAACCATGGCATTCTCCCTAGGATTGGCTTCAGTGGTGTTGGGCAGCCTACCCTTTTCTCTATTACTAGCATCCCTAGCCAACTGCCCCATTTGAATTTCTAGGTTTTTCATTCTAGCATCCATTTGGACTTTATCAAAATCATTTTTGGTCATCTGTTCATCAAACCTCCATATCAACTAATGGAACATGTCTCTCACCTCATCTTTTGAGTTGGATGACTCAACCTTTGGTTGGGATTGGGGTTGGAATTGCTGCCTAGGAGGTTGCTGGAATCCAGGAGGAGCAGTAGGTCGGAGGACTCCCTGCTCCCTCCATGATAGGTTCGGATGGTTCGTATAGCCCTGGTTGTAAGTGTTGGAAAAAGGATCATCCCTAGGCTGCATCCGAGGTCCATAGCCAGCAAAACTGGCACTCTCATGAGGCTGGACAGGCATATCAAAGTTTGGACAACAGGTTTGAGAGTGGCCATACATGCCACAGTGGTGACACTGCTCTTTAAGGATTTGATGTGGGTTATCATTAAAGAACCCAGCAGCTTGGGCTTCAGCTTGAGGAGCAGGGGCAGTTTCATTTCTAACAATGGTTCTCCTCCTAGAGCATTTGTTCTGGGAGTTCTGAGCTAATGTGTTAAAGATCTGTTTGCGCTCCTCAGCAATCCTATCACTAAAGTATCCTCCAGAAGACTGATCCACCAAGGTTTTGTGGTAAGGGGTAAGACTATTGTAAAAGGTGTTGATGGGGAATTGAGGTGTACATTGATGGTTTGGACACTACCTGAGAAACCCTCTAAACCTATCCTAGGCTTCATGAAACAGTTCTCCTTCATCCTGAAGGAAACCAGTAATTTTATGCCTAATCTCATATGTCAACCTCCTAGGATAGAATTTCATAGTGAAGGAATTGTAAACTTGATCCCAGGTGACAAAGATCTCTTCCTCTAACTGTTGGAACCAAGAACCAGCGTTGCCCTTGAGGTAGAAGGGGAACACTCTCAATTTAAGCTCTTCCTCAGTGAGACCCATAAGGGGTAGTTGATGGACACTACAATAGAAGGCTCTAATGAAGTCTAGAGAGTCTTCACTAGGCATTCCATTGAAGGTAGGAAGCTGACTAAGCATGGATTGTTTGATCTCATAATTCCTGGACCTAGGAGAGAGTCTAATGCATGAAGGGTTATTGGACACTGAAGGTAGAAAGAACTCTCTCAAACTGTGCCTCTCAGCTATCTCATTCCCAGGTTGATTCATCATTCCATGTTGGTTCACATTCTCAGGAATTGGATTGTTTAGGTTTTCATTTCTGTTTTCTTCCATCTTGACCTTGTATTTGTTCTTTTTTACTTCTTTGAGGTGCTTATCAATCTCAGGATTACCAGGTACTAAGTGTTCAGACTTAGACCTGGTTTGCATGCAGTAGGTTCACAATTTTTTTTTGAATTTAAATTTTCTTTTTGCAGATTTTTTGTAGTAATTTTTTTTTTTTGATTTTTTTGTTTGTGAATTTTTGTTTGGGTTTTTTTTAAATGCACCTAGCCTCCCCAGCAACGGTGCCAAAATTTGTACGCTCGTGCGTCGTTGGTCATGGGTGACAAACTAAAATTTATTCCTACTTACTACTTAGGACAGTGGCAAGACAGGGTCGAACCACATGGAGGCCTGTTGTTGTGTTTGGTGTTCTAAAAAATAAACTAATCAAAAACACACATGAAAAAATAGAGCAAAGACAATTGGTGGTGGTGAAGTGGAGTGAATGAGACTTAGTGTGTGGAGAAGTGAGAGTGAGATGGTGAGTGCAAAGTGAGTGGACAGAGCAGCAAGAGAAACTGGGGTGCAAACAACAAATAGATGAATAGGGGGAAAAGTCTACTGGCTGATTTGATGTTGCTTAGCCTTATTCATGCACTACGATTTCAAGAACATGGATCTGACTAAAAATAACCTGCCAAATTTGTTGTCTTGTCAGTTTGTGATGAAATAGCTCTTACAGTCCTTCGACTGTAAGAGCCATTCCAACCAATGGTGAAGAAAAGTCAGAAGTCACCGAGATCAACTTGTCAGTTGAGTTCGGTGTGTCTCTCTCATTCGAGTATAATTCACTTGTCAGTGAGTTACTCATATTGGAACAATTTGAATTATGGTACAAATAAGATCGGTTTTCACACGATGTTGTTGTTTTGAAAATAAGATTTTCTGTAAAAAATGAGAGAGACGATCCAGCAATGATGCAGTGCATGAATCAGACTAAACAAATCGAATCAGCCAGCTTATTCTCCCCCAAAGGAATTTATCCGGACATAATGGTTAGCTTTAATGCAAACATGAAATTAAAAACAGCGAAGTTCATGTTGAATTATGTTGCAGAAAAACAGAGCACAAAGAACATAAAGATGTTTGTCTCCCTGCTTGATCTCCTGAAGTTCTATATCCCCGCTGCTCAATGGTGGATGCAACGCTGGAATGCGCTCGATGTCCCACCCTGTGAATCAAGGTGTGAAATTCACTAGTCTCGTACTCCAATCTGCTCCAAGAGAGATCGTGTAAGTTGTTCTTGCTCTGCTCCTATGGATCAAAAGTCTTGCTGCTGTCTCTCCTGATGGAAGTCTATCGCCCCCACTCCTTGTCGCCCTCCTGCTTAGCTCGATTCCACCATGCTTCTCCCACCTCTCCTGTATTCATCACCCAACCAAAGTCTTTGGAATCTCCCCCAGTGAGTTCCCTGACCTCCACGTGGAGCTTTGACTTTGCCGCCCCTCCCGTGCTGGTCACCAAAGCAATTGCTCCTGATCGAATGAAAAATATTGGTCGCGCGGAGAACTAATTCCTTCCCTGGACACAACCAATCCACGTGGCGTGCTTTTATGTGCACGTAACACTCTTTTTAATGAACTCCAAGTGAGTGTAGCCCACCTCCTGCAATGAACTCGCGTACTCTTCTCGCGCTTTCCCGCTAACTGCTTCTTTCATCACAGCTTCAATGTGTAGCTCCCCCTGCACAGAACACCAAACAAAACGCACGTGAGTCGAATAAAAATAAAATGAAATTATTATATACCATATAATAAATCACAACTTAAAAATACCTATTAATATATATCTATATTTTTATATATTAACTAATATTATTATTAATATATATGCTTTAATATCTATTATATTCATTTATTAATATCTACTTATTATAAAACAATAGCAATAAATATCATATATATATAAGTATGTTAATTATATGTTATGTATATAATGTATTATATATATTATAATTATTATAGAAAACAAAATAATAAAATAAAAAAGAAAAGAGAAAGAGAAAGGGGGAGGAGGGTTCAGCGTAAGGGAAGAGATGGGGCAGGGTTAGCGGTAGCCGTCGGTGTAGGAAGGTGGAGGGGAGCGGCCCAATGGCTTTGGGGCGGAAGGCTTTGGCTTGTAGCGCGACTTAAATAGGGGTCCGGCAGGGGATGAAGGCGAGGTCTGAGGCGGCTCGGATGGAGGGAGAATCAGCGTAGGGCTGGCCTCGGCTTGGAGAAGTGGTGTGGCTCAGATCTGCTTGTGCGGAGAGGATGGGATGCAATTGTGAGGGGGAAGCACGGACAACACTTGGTTTGTGCGGCGCAGGAGTCTCGGGGTCGAGATGGTGCAAGAAGTGCCGAGCTGTGGCAAACAGAGGAAGTGCGAGGTAAAACCGGAGAGCTCGAACTTGAATTAGGTGTTGTTTGAGGCTAAGTTTTCAGGTATGTTTAGGAATTGGTGTTTCGATTTTATCCTAGGGTTCTATTTTGATTCTAGTTTACTGATTTGTGATTTTGAGCTCAATGTTTCGATTTGCGACCGAGTAAAATGATGTTGTTGGGATTTGAGTTTGGGTTTTGTCTTGCTGCTGGTAATTTGCTGTTTTGTGGTGCGTGGATGGATGAAAGAAGAGGAGCTTTGTGGGTGGTGTGGGAAATTTTGATGCTGTTAGTTTTCTGTTTGGAGGAGATGTGAGACTTGGATGGGTGAAGTGGTGAGTGAGGAAGAGATGAACGGTGGCTGGTCAGAGGAGTGAGGCAGGGGATTACGGTGAGAGAGCTTATGAGGCACCGTGAGGGTGGCTCACGGTGAGACCGTTTATGAAATGGTGGGTAGAGGGGGGGGGGGGAGAGAAGGAGATTGAGGCACCGTGAGTGTCACGATGAGACAACAGGTGTGGAAAGGCTGTGGTTGAGACAACAGGTGTGGAAAGGCTGTGGTTGAGACACCGCGAGTGTCACGGTGAGACCGTGAGGAGGAAACGGTGGGTAAGAAATGAAGGCACCGTGAGGGAAACGGTGCGACGTGCCACTGTGAGTACCTGCAAATTAAAAAGGACAATTAAATAAATCAATAATTTAAATAAAACTAAAAATCAATTAACAAATTAAATTGAATTAAAAACTAAATAAATAAAACAAATTCAAATAATAAAATTACTTGTGATTTATTTAAAAGAATGAATTTATTAAAAAATTATAAACAAACTTAATTTAAGAACCACTTAAAATATTTACAGTAACTTGGTTAAATTATTTATCCAACTAATTAACCAAAGAATAAAGTAAATAATTAATCAAAGAATAAAGATGTTAATTGAATAAAACTAGTAAGTTAAAATTAGTTAAATTATTAAATGAATTAAAAACTAAATTGTGTTATTTATTTACAATTTAAAGAATAATGAATTAGTTAATTAAATTAATACACTACTAAGCTAACTAGAATGAAAAATTATAAAAATAAAAGAATAAATAAATAAAAGTTTAATTCGCAAGACTAAGTAAATTTAAGAATTATTTAAAAAGACACAAATGACTAATAAAAACAACTTATTTAAACAAAAATTGATTATTTTACACAGCAAGTACAACAACATAGTAATTACCAAATATTTACTAAAAACAATCATTTTAGAATAAAAAACTCAATAAAAAAATAAAAAAATGTGGAAAAGTGTGTGAAAACACCGCCACATCATTATTGATCCTTGGGATTGGAGTGTTTTTTCTACCAGGACATGGGTATTTATCTTATTTTTTGGAAGCTAGATGTAGTACTTTGGGTTGTTCATACATGTTTGACTTCTTGAACAGTAATCCCTATGGAGTTTTCCTTACATGCATACTGACAGGTTTTTCATTCTTCCATTGTATTTATGGAAAATTTGTTCCCACTTTCATATTGTATGATTCTAGGTTCTAGTATCCAACCTATGGGGATTAGGAATACCATTTAGACATGTCATGTTCTCCATATATATTGGGTTACTAGGGTACTCAGGTTGGTTAATGACACCCATCCTCCACTTTGAAGAGGCTCAATAAAAGAATATTAATGTATTGATTGTAATTATTGTTATCTTCATAAAAATTACGAATTTCATGACCATCGATATTTTGTAAAATATTATTTTCCAAAATAATAATTGTTTTCCTACAATCATTATTTAAAAATAAGTATGAAATTTCAAGTGTTTGACAACACCCTAATACTCATTAAATAATTCAAAAACATTATTTCTTGGTTATATTTTACCATATACTTGAATGATAACCTAATATAAGCACAAAAATGATTCATAAATCATATATAATGGATTTATTTATAATAATGATGAAATTAGAAATTTTTTGTAACTCTAAATAATTAATATTTATATCATTATTCATTAATTAAAACAATTATTTCTACAAAATTGAAATTCCTAAAATTTTTATTTTAACCTCCCATTATGACCCATAACAAAAACATCCATAAAAAACATTATACTATAGAATTGTATAAAAAATCCAATATAATATCCATAATCCTTTTATAAGGTGTTTAACACATAAGAAAGAAAAATGCCCCAATAATTTTATACCAAAGCTATCATAGAACAAAAATGATAGGTAAAAACCAAAAATTAATTTTTAAATTGAATTATTGACAAATGGGATTTGATGAATTATAAATTAATTGAATAATATTATCAATAAATTACTATTTATTTTAGATTAATAAAATTTCAATTTATTTTACAAGATGTTAGATAATGTTTGGGGAATGAGGAATCCTATGTAAGGATTTTTCATGCCTCAATCATTGTTCATTGTATCACAGTTTATCGTCAGAGGGAATTTTATTCAATGGTTGATAGATTTTACAGTTTAATTTATAAAATTTTTCTTTCATATCATTTAATCTGGGAAAATAAAATTTATATAGATAAAATTTCTACTTTATTTAGTTTTCCATTAAAACTTTTCACTTTCATGAATAATTTTATTCCATTATATTATATATATTGCCTCCAAGTCTTTGTTGATCATTTTCAAAATAAATTTATTAATTTTAATATTACTATTTAAATTATACTAAACATTTAATAATCCCCATTAATTTATAAAATTTAAATATATATTTCTTTAACTAATTTTTATTTATATAAAACATTATTGAAAGCATGAAAAATTATTTCATGTGAATTTTATTTATTTTATGGATCCTATAGAAAATTTCATATTCATTAAATATATTTAATTCTAATGATCCACTATTAGAAAACATTTAATAATATTTTATTTCAAAATACTCCATCCATCCCTTGAAATAAATTTTAATGATACAATTATCCTCAAATAAATTAGAATATTATAAAATTTATTCAAAAATTCTCGTTATGTTTCTGGTATTGACCTTTAACATCACTATAATTTTTCCAAAAGTAAATATTAAATTAATTTCATATTTTACATGAGTCATTGAAATAAAGTGTTACATTTATATATTAGAATATTTTTTTACTATTATTATACATATATTAATTTAGCAGGTATAAAAGTAAGTTACCATATTTCTAAATCTATTAATATAAGGAAAGAGATGAAATTGAGTAGTGGATGTGTTTCATTTGAGTACTATTTATAAATGTTTAGAAAGAAGGATTCCTATATATATTTTTATATAGAATATTACCAAGCTGAATTCAATAAATTATATTTTCTATAATGTCGAATGACAGAGAAATTCTTATTTGTGAAATATGCAAGAGATTTATACTAGTATAATCACAACCCTCAACCCTCTCCAGAGAATACCATATAAATAGAACATTTATAGAGGTATTTAGGGTATATTTTATTAGGAAATATTATGATATAATCATTTATTTATAAATAAAATATGATTTCAATCCCAAGTATTTTAATCATTTCCCATTTTGACTTATAATTTTTTTTAATTTATTCTATAAAAATTTCATTCCATTTTATATTTAAGAAATAAATTTTATAATTTTATCATAATAAATATATATGAATTTAAAAAAAATTTGATTTAATTTTCAATATTATCTTGTTATGTGTTCTGGGGTTTTTTAAGAAAACATTTTTTAGGTGAATATATAGTAAAATATCAATTTGTCTGAATTAACTATTTTATCAAATTATCATATTATAAGAATGTATTTTATTTTATTGAAAAAAATTCTATATAATTATTTTCTATAATTACTATATATCCTTAAAAATGACTATGTTGTATTTTTAAAACCCATGTTTGTAGTTTCAAAAAATTAACTACTATTTTACACTTTAAACTAATTTATTCACTTTCGTAAAAAAATTACCCACATTTAGTTATTATTTTAAAAAACAAGATCACATGTTTTAGAACAGAATGATCATATTATTGAATATATTTAAATTTAACTTTGGTCATCAATGTATGATTTATTACAATAAATCTAAGGACTATGATAATGATAGAATAATTATTTTTAATGAATTGTTTTATTAGTATTTTGTATACATTATGTGACCAAAAAAATAAATGACATATAAAAAATATATTAATATAAATTTTAAAACAATATACAAATACATAACGACTCGTTCAATGGGTATAGAATACTAAATATGGTTAAACACTTTTAATGGAAAAAATAAAAATTTTCAAAATAATTGTCTTATATATTAAATCCACTAATTTAAAAAAAATGATCTTATGAATTATTTCAATTGTATTAAATTTATGATATAATTAGTTTTAGAATAAAAATTTTTAGTATGTATATTGATTTTATATTTTTATTTAATCATTTATTACATAGATTATACTAGTTAGATTAGTAGAAACATAAATGTTAAAGTGTAAAAAATATAATTTTAAATGAAATGGAACATGTTTAATACAAGTGTTAAAATAAGAGATATAGTTTTTATATAACTTATCAAAACCGAAAATCCATTATTTATCACTTTATGAACCATTAAACCGTCAATAGTGTTTCTCTGTTCTTTAAAAATTATCACTGTTTACAAGATTTTAATTTTTCATATATAAAAGGGGAAATGTCCACCAATTCATGCCACACCAATTCCTACAAATTTATTAATAAAACTCATGAATTTTCCCCCTCAAAAATACTTTCTCATTATTAGTTTCCTATAATCTCAATTTGTTATTGTAAACCCTTCATTTCCATGAATACATTCTTTAGAATGTATAAGGTATATATATGAGTATTACTTACTCATTACCATTTATTTGCAACAATTCTCTTCGAATCCTAATCTATCAATTGGAATATAATATCAAATTTAGAATTATTTTATTGAAATGTAATTTTATTTTTGCAAAAATTACTATTTATTCCATTATATATAGAGAGAAAAATATTATAATGTAAATTTTGAGTTATGTTGACTACCACTTCAATGAAGCAATGTTTTTATCATATTGTTTATAATTATCTATCCAAAATATATTATATTAGATTCACTAAGTTAAATAAATCTATATTATATCATTATTTTTCCATGAAAATGATATTATACAATTCCTTAGACGTACTCACTAATCAACATAAATGGTGTTCATGTTTTGGTTAGATTAGCCACTTAATTGATTAATCAGTAAAGCATTATCTTATATGCCATTGGGAACATAATTAATGATATTAAATCGTTTATGTAATATAAAGAAGAATAATTTTTCTTATAATTTTTATTCTATAAATTTAATAAATTATTAAAATATCTTAATTTATTGCTAAAATTACAAAAATAAACTGACACCAATTATGTTTTCACACAGAAAGAAGGAAAAATTGTATTATAATTAAAAATAACATGAAAGTAAATGGTCAATATTAATTAAAATATAGATTAATAATTTTCCTAATAAGTAATATAATAAAAGTTTTCATGACCCGTCCCCCGGGGCCGGTGCTGTGACTACCCCAAGCCTGCCTTCCAGAGGCCAGGGGCTGGCGATAAGCACCGAAAGGCGTATTCCCTAAAACTGGGAATACATTGCCTTTTAACCTATAAAATTACACAACTAAGCACAAAGTTAACTATAAAGTAAACAAGGCCTATAAAGAAAGTAAAGGGGACAGAATACAAGACCTTTTGAAAAGTACAAGTTAAACTGAAAATTACAAGTACAACTGAAAACAACTTCTGTGAACACCCTCCAAGGATCCTATCTGAAGGGTAGGTACAACTCTCGAATATTTGTCTTTGTGGTACGCCTCGTGTAATGTCCACCTTCGAGCCACCTCCTGCCCTGGTATCCTCTTCCTCAGTCATCACTGTCCGTCATCTACACCAAAAAAACAAGGTATGGGTGTATCCCGTGCATAGGTGAGTATAACAATACTCGGTAGGGACCCCGAGACCCTTGAAGGTCTCACAAAATCCACAAAGGATAAACCACATAGCATGAAAACAACTGTCAACCCTACTTAGGAATATGCCCATACATATAGCTAAGTTTTCGATTATACCTATCTCAATCTTGAGAAAACACAAGGCCCAACTCAAAATCCCAAAGCATGAGTGTTCCACGAAAGAAATAATACCACAAAGGTAAAGACTTAGCTCACACCAGGTATACAACTATGTGAAACAGAATTATGAAGCTGACCCACACAGGATCACTATGGAAGCTGATAGCCAACCATGAGGTTCTCTAGAGATAGTAACAAGTAACATTCCCAGTCACAACTTTGAACACCTCGGCAGCTGGATAACTCATCCTCTATCAAGTACAATGGTCTATCCACGTCACACAGAGGTTCTTACCACTAACCTTGGACTGCTAAGGTACTCCTCCTGTCGAGTACCGTGGGTCTGTCGCGTCACACAGAGGCGCTCCCCCTCATGGCTTGCTGAGGTACTGCTCCTGTCAAGTATTATGGGTCTACCATGTCACATAGAGGCTCTCCCCACCATTGGTCTACCGCACCATACAGAGGCGCTCCCCACTAGGCCTGTCAAGTCACTCTGAGTCGAAACGGTCAACTGTCATCAAGTCTCAGCTAGTCGCAGGGTTCCGTACGTATCACACTTGGGAGAACCTCTCCACAAGCCATAGGTCATACCTCAATCACCACTAAGTTCCAAAAAAATGTTTCCCAAAGGTTCATCACATCAAAATGGACCCAACACAATAGACAACCTGTCAATCGGATGCTCGGTCTGTAAGTTATTAGCATTTCCGCTCTAAGGGCCCAGTTTGATTCGGGGTCCGATCCATCCTGGTTATACTACAAACTTATCCAAAACTCAAGTGGAGTATACCAAAAGGACCGGCTCAATCCAAGGATTCCAGTTCCACTGACGGTTCATCAAACAAATGCTCAGATCACAAGTTATGGCCAAAAAGTCGAAATTGGGTCTAGATGGGCTCAGGTCCGGTCTGAACCGGCCTAAGCATGGGTCTAGTCCGACCTGTCCTGGGCCAACCTGAGTTGGTTGGGGTCAAACCGACCCAGTCCGGGTCTGGACCGGCCTGTGAAGGGGTGACCCGGCCCAACCCGCTGGGCGCGCGGTCCGCCCGAGCTGGCGCAGAAGGGGGAGCGCCCGCCTTTTGATTTTCCCAAACAGTCCATTAGACCATTTGGCTAGGTGGAATGTGAGACCCATCAGAGGGGTCCCACCCAGTCTGGTGCGGCCGACCGAAGGCCGCCCTTCGGCCTCCGCTGCAGCCCCCCTGCTCCACCGACAGTGCATACATGCACCGCCGCTCCGCTATACGGCTGACCGGTTGTCGGCCGCCACCCTGCCCTGCTGTGGCGGATGGGTCGTGACCTCCTCATCAACCGGCGGCATAGATGCGCGCCACCCTTCCTTCCTCATGTACAACCATGTTCCGTCCACCACCTTCTTCCACGAGCCACTGCGAGATCGTTCCATTCCCAAAAAATTAAATGATCGCATATTCACGATCCTTGCGTCGAGGGCTCCGTATCCATATATTGCACTCATCCAAACTCTATGTTTCCAGTGTCAATAAATAATTGGTGTTAAAGAACGCATGAAGAATGTGTGAAGAATAAAAAGAAATAGGAGCAAGGATTATGTGTGGGATGATGGCCATGCTCGTTTGGCCACCATTGTCGTGAATTTTGGATATGAAGAATCAATAAAGTAAATTCAAATATAAATAAAACCCTACCTCATTCGCCCGTATGAGATGTCATGGGGAAGAAGATTAATTTGTTGTGATGGTGACATCGGCATTCATCGCTCCCGCAAGATGCTTTCGATCTAGGCTTGGTGTCGGTTCTTCATTCTTCATTGGGAGTGGTTCTTCATTGGAGAATGTTCTTTCCCACTCTCCAAAGCTCTCCTCCTTTTCTAATGATTCTCCTGCAAGAGGTGTGGTTCCAATTTAATGTGTTATCGATTAATGTTGGCACATCAAAGTTGGAACATTTAATTGGAACAATAAATAGGCACAATAAATTGGCATAATAAATTGGAAGGATCCTGAGGGTTTTCCCCACATTAATGAAGGGTTAGGGTGGTCCCCACCACCAGAATTCAAAAAGAAGGTTTCAAACAAAACAAAATAATTTTTATGTTATTTTATTTTATTTTTATTCTCCAAAAAAAGCCGAAAGACCTACTTCTACCCTTGACCTACTACGGTCGAGGTGAGGGTCTCCTTAAGCGAATATCAGTGCGATGAGTTCAACAGTGCCCTCGTATTTCAATTCTAAGCACCAGTTTCAAAGTTACAAAAACCCACTCGCACTTTTATTGAACATTCTAAGAAAAAAGTTAAGAAATTCATTCTAGGAACTCTTGGCCTCATAATCACACACCGTCAATTTTCACCGACTCGTAATATTCTATATAATTAAAAAAAATTACCTGAAAAAATCTCGGTCTATACAAAAGTAATATTTTTTGTTACTAATTCTCATACACAGAGAAAATCAAGAATTAGGGTTTGAGTTTAATTTCTCAATTTTCATACCCTGATTCATATTTCTTAATATAAAAAATTTATAATTGGTTTGGTGTAGATAACTTCACTCTAATATATTTTTTCATTTCACTATTATATTTAGTGATATTAACTTTTATATTCCCATATCATTCTATAATTAGGGTTGCATTCAAATATTTAAAAGGAATTAAGTGTTTGTTCTTTAAAATTATGTTCCATGATATATGTACTTTAATATTCATTTAATTTTTTTTCATATTATATTACTTATTTATATATATATATATATTATTGTATATGGAAATAATTATTATTAATGGTATTTATAGACAAATTACATTATCTCTCTTTAAAGGGTTTTCTAAAATTTTATTATAATCAGAAACATTTTCCCAATACAAATTTATTCTCATTCAATATTAAATTCTTGATAGTATTTTGATTTTTAATCCCCTTTTATCCTTACAATTCTTTTTTTATATGGTATTTTCAATTTTTATTTTAGAAGTATACAAATATTTATTTATGTTATTTAACATGAATGAGTACCTTCTCAGATATAAGTTTAGTTTTGGATTGAATAGCTCTAATTAATTCTAAAGGATCATTTCTTATATGTTCATATTTTCCTCCCCCAAAAGTTATCCTATAGTTTTGGGAACTCATGTATCAACCCATAGTTTGGAAATGGTATTTTTATCTTAAGATAAGTATGTGTTATAATATAATACATATTATTATACACATAATGATACCAATAAAAAAATCATTCATATATATTATTACATTAATAAAAAATGAATCCAATTAAAATAACAAATAATAAAATTGAGAAAATATATAAAATTAAAAAGGTAAAATGGAATAATATTTTTCACCAAAATCTAATAGAATCATAGCATATACTTCCAACACTATAAAAAAGAAAAAAATATTAGTAAACCAATAAAAATTAACGAAAGTGGAAATATATAACCTTATGAGTAATTGAGTTGAATAATTAATAAATTAATATAGAAGTATTTATAAGAATTAAATTGACTATTTGAATAGTAATGCGATTATTAAAATATTAACCAAACTGTTGGGAATAGTAACCTGATCATTCGAAAAATCATTTTACCAAAATATATTTTTTGATTTAAATCATATAAATCATTATTTATCAATATTAATTAAATATTATAATGAAAAAAAATAAATAACATTATTAAAATTTAAAATAAAAATATATGAACATTTTTAATTACACGTATCTTAAAGTATTTCATAAATTTCATAATTTATATTTTGAAAATTAAAATTACATATTTTATAAAATTATTGCTTTTAAATTAATTAATTTTTTTAAATTATTACATCTAAATTGTACATGGGTTATTTTTTGGTAATTTTCTGAAATACGTTAATTTTCGGGTGAATAGTAATAATACATTTTTTCACATATTCAATATATCTTAAATTACATCACTCATTATGTAATATTGATCTAAGATTTTATAGAGCATTAGGTTAAGTCTTGATATATTTAATTTGATAACTAATTTATTAAAAAATAAAATCAAATTATGAACATAAAAACTATTTTCCAAAACCTTATATCGAATGATATTCCTTAAAATAAAAAATTTTCTTTCTTGTTACTTTCCTTTTTATTCATCAAATTAATTCATATTATAATGTTTTTAAAGAAATAAAAACTGTTAATTTTTTATATATATTATATATATTGTAAAAAATCACTATTAATAATTTTACCTCTAATATATAATTTTATTTAATATTTTATTCAATAAATACACCTCTCCTGAAATATATATAATCCCACTCCATCCCCTTAGGAAACCACTCACCCCCCACATGAAAAGGCATATACTCTACCAAATTAATTCAAATTAATCCTCATATAATCCTTAGGTATATTCTAGAGTACTCCAACTATAAGCATAAAGGGTGTTTTAGTGGCATACAAGAGAAGCTACAATGAGGATTTAGTAATTTTCAATCAAATGTTCACATTTTCATCATAAAATTCTTCTTCTCTTTCTTCTTTAACCAACCATTTCCAAAAAAACCTAATATGATTAATCAGGCAGTACATTAACCTTACATTATGTTGTTAACCTATTTTATATATCACATTTAATATATATATATTTATATATATAAATTTCAAACATCCCTTTCTTCTTCACCCAAAAATGTTCATTCAAGGGTTGGTTAACAACTTACAAAGATAATTCCATGTCAATACTTATAACAATCATCATGGATAAATATTATGAATTATATATAATATATAATAATGTCGAAATAATTATATAATCTTTTAGATTTTTCTTTACTAATGTATAAATTTCATTGAAAAAAATACGAAATCGAAGAAAAACATGCAATTTTTAAGTAAATCATGATATAATAATGACTACCCTGTAATAAAAAGAATTTTTAAATATAACCAAATTATTATGATTTATATATACTGTAAAAAGTATCAGAATGTGGATTCTCAATAAATGTTTTAATAAATAAATTTTTATTATTCAGGAGTCACAAAAGTGATGAAATAAATAGGGAATTAATTTAAGGGGGTTGTTTAACACAAATCATTTTATTTTTGTTATCCCACTTTCTCAGTATATTAGATATAGATATTACAATATTATTAATTAATTATCATTTCATTATTACTAACATTTCTTTTATGGGATATAAATTATTTCACATTGAATTATAAGTAAAATTTTATGATATTCCAAGAAGAAATTATTTAAAAAACACATCTTTTACTGCTCTTTATGTCTTGGATTGGAATTATATAACCCTCCAATTAATTCGGTAATCTGATTTATCTCATGAGATAATGGGTTTTATATATAAACATGATTCTAGTTTTGTTAAAAATGAAGATTTTATGATTATGAAAATATGTTGTGCATGATCATGATGGTATATTTTTTCACAGTAATGTGTGGTATTTGATCAATATGAATTTATATTTCATTTTCATGAACTTCCGTATTCCATTCTATTATCACATGTTTCCCTCATGATGTTGATTATTATCTTATTCTTATGGTATTATAATAATTATTATGCTTACAAATTTTATATTTATTAATGTCTTTTATTAATCCTCTTACTAGGATTTTATAATGTAAATTTATTGATGTATATTCTTTGGTGATAATATATAGTAAGGATAATTTGATATTTTAGTATGATTAAGAATAATAATTTAATTAAATGTTTCTATTTTATTATGTACAACTTTTGTATGAGCCTATTATTTCCAAGACACTAAACCCTTTTATATTATATTATCATTTATATTAATTTTTTATATCTTAAAGTGAAGTAGCATTTATGAATGAAAAATTATGGTTTCTATATTTGATGTTTAATTATTATTTAGTTGATTTTAGAATTAGGATTAAATAAATTAGAAAAAACACATTGGGTAAGAATATTTATATGTAATCATCTAGGGAGGTCTATTTTAGAAAATTTATAAACCTAATGGTCCCATAATAAATTCCTTTATTGTTGATTATGTATATTAATTAATTATTTATTCATGATTTTTTGACATATGATCAAAACATTTATTTTTTAGAAAAAGGATGAAACCAAGAGAAACCAGGCCAACAATAATTATTAAGGAAAATTCAATTATTTCTTGATTGAAATCAAAATTCCATTGTATGTGGATTTCAAAACATCAAGGAAATTATTACCCAGTTGTCTCGGGTAATGAATAATAATATAAATTTTTTCCTCCCAATAATGATCAAATAGATGTTGGTTCCTTAATATAGCAATGAACTCCAACATTTAGTTGATATTCTGATACACTTTTCATGAAAGAGTTAGTTAACTAAATGGTGAATGTCTTTTTTATTCTCTACTATTATAAGAAGAAGAAGGTGGCTCTAACCATCTATCATTTAGATAGATAATCCAATCAATGGTGTGAATTGATAAGTAACAAAAAGACGAAGGGTGAAAAAAATGGAATGGAGTTCGAATACTTAATGAAAATATTTCATAATAAGTATTTTCCTTGAACTCTTCAAACAATTATGGAGAGAGAATTAATAGTGTTGAAAAAATAAAGGTGAATCTACCATGGAATATAAATGAAAAATCACAAGTACTTCTAGATACACATCAATCTTTGTTATGAAAAATGATATCAAAATAGATTTATTCTTTAGTGGTGTAAACCCAGAAATTCAAATTATCTTCATATCTGAGACATTGGAATATATTTATTTTTTTAGATATTGTCTCAAAGTAGAGATGATATTCAAATATTGGTCCCATGGATATTGAGATAAGAATAGAAAATTTGTTTTAGAAGATAGTGGGTTAAATGAAAATGGAGGAAAGTGGAACCAAATACCCACTTGTAAAAAATATAGGATGAAACATCTCTGTAAATTATTCAATGGGATACTGAGTTGATTCTAGTGAGGGATATAACGATACCCAACTATTGAATATCTAAGAGACATGAAGAGTATGACCAACATGATGATGGAATTTAAGGAACCTCTTAATTTACCACCCATGGTTGAATTCAACAAATTTAGATGTATTGAAACTATTAATGGATAGTGTAATAAACAATTGGTCCTTGAGGGTAATCCGTGTTAGAAACCACTGAAACCTAATGAGAAAAGCATTGCTTATAAGTACTAAATTGGACCATAAAATTGAACTCATAGAAGGTATTATTACTATTCCCAAAATAATGGAAAATGTTTTAATTGTTTATGGTTCTAAACATTATTTTATATAATAATGGTTTTCTAAAACTGTTGAATTGAAGCCCTAATACATTGAAGTAGACATATCTTTAAAAATATTTGTGAAATCATTGAAACCCATATGCTGGACTCATATCTTGTTAGTATATGTGGGAATATTTTTAAAATGAATATCATAATCCCTCCCTTGGTTTAATTTGATGTTATACTGGGCATGGATTGACTATAATTATATTGATCACACTTCAATTATTAAGGAAAGGAAATCAATTTTAATATTTCAAACCACCCAATGATCCTAAAAAATCTATGGGAGATCATAAATCATGATTTGAAAATCCAAAAACGGTGTGTGTGTTGATACAATATGATCATGAATACCTTCCCAAATTGGTTAAGTCAAATGATTCTATCAACCATGAGGAAATTGTTAGGGAATACACAAATTTATTTCTATAAGAGTTACTCAGACTTCCTCAAGATCGGGAGCTATAATTCTCTATAAGGCTCATACCCGGAGCCACTCTTTTTTCAAAAAAAATCTACATGATGGATTTGATTGAATTGGAATAGTAAATGATGTAGCTTCATGAGAATTTTGGGAAATGGTTCATACTCCCTAGTGCATCACATTTGGGAGATATAGTTATTTTTTGTAATGAAAATGAATGTATTAATCTGGATGAGTATAGATTGTAGAGAGATTAAAAAGGCCACTATGAAGAACTTGTATCCTCTTACAAAGATTTATGACTTATTCAGTCAACAATGAGGAGCTCAGTACTTATAAATGGTGTATATTAGTCCTGGATATCATCAACAGATGGTGAAGAAGAAAGATATTTAGAATACTGGTATCCGTATAAGGTTTGTGCTCTATGATTTTATAGTGATGTCGTTTAGACTTATTAATTCCCTTGAATTCTTCAGAGATTTGACGAATAGGGTCTATAGAGACTACCTCCACATTTATTTTTGTATTTTTATAGACAATATTTTCATTTACTCCAAGATAAATGATGAAAATTAAGATTTTAATTGAATATTGATAGACATTAAAGAAATATAAAATGTATGCTAATATTAGTATGTCTGACTTTTGGATGCAGAAAGTCAATGTTTTGGAGAATATGATCATATTTTATAGATTTTATGTAGACCCTTCAAAGAAAATAAAAAATGAGTAATAAAGCATGCCCACTTGTGTGATGAAAATACATTGTTTTCTTGTCATAGCTGATTAATACCTATATTTTTTGGAGATATTTCTCACAATTTTCTATCCAGATAAAAACTTTGACAAGGAAAGCAGTATTGTATTTCTAGATAGAAGAATGTGAGGAAATAATTAGGGAGATCAGTAGGAGGCTAATCACTTTGATTATACTCATAATACAAATAAGTAGATAAGGTTATTTGATATAGAGTGACGATTTGGTAGAAAAAATATTTGGTATATTACTAAGGATGAATGATAAATGATATCCAATACCTCACAAAAGACAAAGATCTATGACTAGATCTACCTTATGCATGAACTAGAGTGATCCGCTGTGACATTTTATCTGCAGAGTTGGTGTCAATACCTCTATAGTGAAAAGTGGCACATATATATACTAATAAAAATAGTCTAATGTATATATTCACACATAAGGTGCTCAATATACATTAATGAAGATATTTAGAACTAATCAAGGACTAAAATTTCTCTATTCACTGCTATCTAATAAAAGTGAATAATCAAGATGATGTTTGTAGTAGAAAAGGAATTCTTACCCTGTCCATGAGGAATATTGAGAAAGATAATATGTTCACAGATATGCAATGGATGAATCTATAAATCATAATGTCTTGGAATAAAACATACCTTTCCCAAATTATTTCCTATCCATCTATCCAAGAGGATATTGTGGAGGAACAAAGGTATGATTTATAGATTAAAAAGAACAAAAAAGTAGAATGGATGGGAAGTTATATGAGTTACATAATGATTATGATGGTGTAATTCTATTTGTAACCAGGATTTGTGTGCCTTCATCACTTGAGATAAATAATGATCTATTGGATAACACACATATATTACCTTTCTCTATCCATTTTGGTTCTACCAAGATATATCATGACCTTCATGAAAAATTTTGGTTGGTGAACATAAATAATTTTTTTGCAGATTATATCTCATGGTGTTGGGTATGTCATCAAGTTAATGAACATAGAAGTAATTAAAAAGGTATTATCCAACCATTTCCTATACCAAGTTTAATATGGAAGGATAAAACTATGGACATTATCAATGTTCTCCCAAAAATGTCAAAAAGAAACTGTGAGATATATGTTACTGTGTATTCACAAACCAAGACTACCAAATTCATCACAATTTAGGAAGAGTTATTTCTTGATCAATATTCCATTATATATTTTAATGATGTGGTGAGGTTTAATGGGGATTCACTTTCAATCATGTGAAATCATGATCCATAGTTCACCTCTAAATCTTTAAGATATTTTCAAAATGCTTTGAGTAATGGATTGAATTTATGCATGGCTAACCACCCTGAAACTAATGGACAATCTAAGAGGACTATTAATATTCTCAAGGAAATTCTAAGACCCTAATTAAAGTAAATTCAAAGGATTATGGGATCAACATATACCATTGGATGAGATTTAATATAAAAATATCCTTCACTCAATTATTTGATTTCTACATATGAATCTCAACATGGAAACTGGTGTAGAAATGCCACATGTTGTTATAAAGTTGGTGAAAAAAAGTTACTTGGACATAATCTTGTGCATGAAATGAAAGAAAATTTTGAATCCATCCAAATACATATAAATCTTCTCATAGTGAAAAAATTGATATGTTGACAATTGTTTATGGAAGATGGTGTCAAATTTGGGAGAAAAATTGTTCTATTAAATATAACCATGGAAAAGAGTCATGTGGTTCAGAATGATAGGGATGTATAGACATTGGTACATTATCCCCTTTTAGATCCTTTATTTCATAGGAGAAATCTCATATAGTCTTTCACTTCAACCAAGTACAACAAAAGTTCATGATGTTTTCTAAGTAACACTGTTGAGGGTGTACATACCTGATCCCTCGCATTACAAAAACCGTTGGTGGTACAAACGGATAATGACTTCTCATATGGATGGCAGATAATAATTATCTTAGAAAATAGAAAAAATTATATATTCAACATTACAACTCACATTGTAAATGTGTTGTGGAGGAATCATAAATATGAAGAGTTGTCATGGGAACAAGAGGAGAAAATGAAATTGAAGTTCCCTCTCATATTTTCATTCGAGAATAAAACTTATATGAGTATTATAATATAATATATATGATTATAAACATAATAAAACCACTAAAAATTTAATTAATTAATAAATATGGACACATTAATTAGAAATAAAACCAATTAAAATAAAAACAAATTATATTTGAAAAAATAATATATAATATAAAATATATAATATAAAATGGTAAAATATGGATCAATCCAATCTATTAGAATTATCATTGCTGCTGCCAACATTATATGAAGGAAAAAAATATTTTTTAAAAATTTATCATTTTAAAAATTTTAATATATAACATTGAGAGTAATTGATTGGAATAATTAATAATGTAAAGTACATGTATTTAAAGTAAGTATTATAACTATTGGAATAGTATCGTGACTATTGGAATAGTAACTTGATCATCAAAAATAGTAACATGAACATTGATATAGTGATTTTATCTCATAATAATAAAAAAATATATAAATAATATTTATCATGATTAATTCATGTAAATTTCAATTTTATAATTCCAAAAAATAAATATAATTATATAAAAACTCAATAAAAATATAAGCATGTTTAAAAAAAAATGTGTTTTGAAGTGATTTATCAAAGTCACAATTTTTATAATATTTATTATAATTATATATGTTATAAATTTATTTTATTAATATGAATATAATTTTTAATCATAACATCAAAATTTTCCATGTGTGATGTTTTGGTAATTTTTCGAAATACTTCAATATTGAGGTGAATAATACAAATATTGTTTTTAATATTGCTGGTGTATATTGAATTACATCATTAATGATATAATAATGAACTAATATATTATAGAACATTGTTTTTTCATGTTATATTTAATATCATAAATAAGTCATTTAAATAAAAATACATGAATTCCAAACCTAAAAATCATTTTCTCAAACCTAAAGTCAAAATGATTATTTAAAATAACATTTTTTGATTATTTACACTTTTATTTTTAATAAACTAATGAATTAGAATTATAAAGTGGATAATGACTTAAATACCATTTTGTAGTACTTTTATATTCTTTACATTTTAATAAATTTACTATTACATGTTTTAACATTGATAAATTAATTAATTTAATATTTTCTTCTATAAATACCCTTCTCACCGAGTTCAAATAACCCCACTACCTCCCTTTCTAAACCACATATACCTATGATTATAAATTCAATTATCTTATAAAATAATTCCTCTGAATTCACTTATAATTATTAGGTACATTCTGGAGTACTTAAACTCCAAATATCAAGGGAGTTCTAGTGGCGTACTAAAGAAGCTACACCGAGTATTAAGTAAGTTTCGATCAACACTTATTTTTATATCCTTATTCTTATTCTTACAATTATTTTTCTCCCCTATTTTTTAAGAAAATTATTATAATATTTTGGAATTCAGTTAGTAACACATTAATTATTTTATCTTACTTTATGAATTATATAATTTATATCCTAAAATTTTAAACATTCCTTTCCTGCTCTCCTGACATTATCCCGCCAAAGGTCGGTTAACCACATACAGAGACATTTCTATGTCAATACAAATATCCATCATCATAGATAGATATTATTAATAATATATAATATATATTCATTTAATTATATATATTATAATCATCAATTATTATTTCTAATAATGTATAAATTACACTGAACAAAATAATTAAATCGATGAAAAACCAAAATTTTTAAAATAAAACATAATATAAAAAAGACCCCGTATAATCAAGGACATTAAGAAATATAATTAAATTAATTTAATTGATTAACAGTGTAAATTGTTATTATAATACACTTATGAATCAATGCTTTTATAAATATATGTTCATTATTCAGGAGGCACAAAATCAATGAAATGAAACGGGAATTATGAAATGTGGATTCCCAAACCCAACTTATTTTCTTTGGGTTATCCCACTTTCTTGATATAATTGGTATGGATATTACTATTTTGTTACTTAAATATCATTTTAATATTCCTCCCTTTTTTGGGGATATAAATGCTTCCCCCTTTATTTATAAGAAAAATATAGTGATTTTGTAAAAATAAATTCTTTCCAAAAACATATCTTTTACTATTCTTAAGTTATTTCTTCTTCACTCAATAATAATGATTATTATGCCAAATATGTTCTCCCTAATTAATTTGGGAACCCCAAGATCATTAATGAAATTATTTACGATGAAATATTAATGAGAAACATTTCATTCCAAGGGTTATTTCATGATTATGATTGTTATACATTCCTTATGGCTTTGAGGGTTATGTAAATATTATGATGTGTCAAGAGATAATGTAATTATATTTCCCTATAATAAATTTCCTAATGTGATATTTATTTTATGATAATGTGTATTATTCATGAACATTATGATATATTTTTTCTCAATTATGTTGTTATTTCTATGCACATATGTTCTACGTCGACGATATTCTAGCATTTTTGAAAACTATGTGTGGAATCCGAAGACTTTGACACAATGACTAGTTTTTATTCATTTAAATTTTCCAAGAATTTATCACAAGATTCCCTCTTGATGTTGATGATAATAATATACTTGTGATATGATGATTATTATTTTTATTATCAAACAACTTATATTAATTAATGTCCCTTATTCATCCTCTTTCTGGGATATTAGCACACCCATTTCATTGAAGTATATCCCCAAGTGATTATATGTAATAATAGTAATATGATATTTTATACGCATAAAGATTAAGGATTTAAATAAATGTTTTTTATTATGTAAATGTTATGTATGAGAAAAATTTTCCCAACACACAAAAAATTTGATCATACATATCTATCACTATTATGTTGTTTATCATAAAATGATGTAAATGTTATGAATGTAAAATTAGGGCCAATATAACACATATATGGATTAATTACCATAATCCTTATTATTCATTTACTTATTTTCAGATGGAAAATTTAATTATATTTTCATTATTTGGATATCCAAAAAATTTATTTCAAAATATTTTCAAATGTTTTTCCAACCATTCAAAATCAGATGATTTTTCTTCCACCCATATATATCTCCAAATCAGATTTATTTAATATTAAAGACCCTATTATTGTAAATTTTGTAAAAATAAATGTATTAACCAATCTCAATAATTTTCTTTCTATAAATTTTCATAATTTCATTCTATATGAATATAGTTACTTCAACTATTATAGTTTCTTTATAAAAATAAAATATACTTAAAAATAATATGTTTTTACTATAATATATTTCACATCATTTTGATGGATCATTCCCATGTTTTATGGTTTTAAAAAGTATATTATTTTTTCTATTATTCGTTCTGATTTATGTAGATGGGTTTTCATTATTGAAATTTCATTGTCCTTATGTTTTTAAATGTGAAATTATTTTATTCCCCTAATGATATTATTTAACTAACTATTATGTTTTTACCAATGTTTTGAATAACTAGAACTGTTAAAACAATATATGGTAAATGATCCATAAATTCCTTCAAAATTCAAAATAATACTAAATTATATGATTTATCTTCCTCCTAATTATATTCATATGTCGAAATTCTATATTTCTTTCCTTTGATCACTATTTTTTCACCTAGATTCCTTACACCGACTGATTTTGGAAATTATTAACATAAGAAATTACCATTGACCCTAGACATTGTTGGTTTTTATGATTCATATATATAAATCTATTACATTTGTTGAATGTTTTACTATTCATAATCTATATAATAATTCTCTTAATAATGATGTTTATAAATTACTCATACATTTTGATTATATAATTTTTAACCTCCCACCACCTTTCTCTAAATGGGATATAAATAGGTTATCCCCTTTATTAACATAATTAAAATTATTTATATTCCATATAATTATATCTCAATTCAGATGATTATGGATTTATATTAAAGGATTATTATTCGTTTTATTTATATTCATATCATTAATGTGTTCAATTCATTAGAAATAAAGTGGTGATCGGCGTGGTACTATTTTATATAACTCTTAATGCATTAGATGGTTTCTGGAGACAAAATATTTTCGAATCATCAATATTTTGAAAATATTCATGAAAAATGAATTGGTTGTGAGCATTATTTCAAAAAAAATTATTTTCCATGGCCATGGTTGGGATGAATAAATTTTTTGGTTTATGTCCTAATGGAAAAAAGTGTGAAATTATGTATTCAATCACAATGAATTTAATTATCATTATGAAAATAATTTGTTATATTTTTATCCCATCCAATTTTTTTTGAAGCTCATCTATTCATTTAGATTGCATTAGATGAGTTTTATTTCTTCCTTCCCGATTATTAATAATATAATTTATTTATAAATACATGTTCCCTTGCTAAGAATTTGATATTAGCCTTTAAATTTATACTTTTCACTCAATTATTAGAAAATACACCAAATGGTATGTTAAGAATAAAAATAAAAAGTGTGAATATTTTTTAGAAGATTGTGAAGAATTACTAGGGATTATGTAGTTCCTTATATAGTTGGAAAATATCAGATGTAGTCTTGAATGAAATGGTCTTTTCTAGTTATTACTTTTCTAAAATTGCAAAAACTTAAATTTAAAAAGGATTTTATTGTATGTGACAAAAAATTTTGTTCAAATTTTTTAATTATTGATTTTTAAAATTCGTATAATAAATTATTTTCAATTACAGTATGTAAATATGTTGTTTATTGGTTTGAAATTTTAGGAGTGGGGGTCTATTTTGTCACATTTATATCAAAGGATCATTTAGAATACATTAGAAGTTAGGATGCGAGTTGAGGGTAACATAAGGCTTGATATATTAAGTTAAATAATAATTTCAATAGTATAATAAAACCATTAAACTTGTTGACATATATTTTTTTATTTTTTTCACTTAGGGTAAGAAATATTTTTTCAAACCGTGGTGATTAGTCAAAGGGAAAAGTTTATGTCTATAAAAAACCAAATGATAGGGTAAAGTAAATATTATTTGGTTCTCAATAAAATTATAAACCCATCCAGATATTTTCAATTTTTTGTATCTATGATCCAGATTCACCTTAGTGTAATTACTTGAAAAAGTTATAATTTTGTATTAACTCAATCATCACTATAGTGCATGATGAGTGGGATTAGGATTGAACATCAATATTGAGAGTCTAATGGGATATGCTATCATTACTCACATTATCTCTAATAAACCATTATAAATGAATTCAGTATGTTTTAGAGAACTATAAATAGAAAAACTAATAAAAATTACCATTTATAAAAAATAAATGAACATAGATGTTCATGGGTTAAACAAAATATATAACCTATTATACATTATGGTGATATAGTGGATGAAAACATGATATCATTTTTTTTCATATATGCATAGTGATATTTTTATAACACTTTTAGATTTTGTATTTGGTAGAAATAGGATAATGATATTCAAGCTAATAAATGTGTATGTTAAGAAAAAAATGATTTTTACAACATAATGATTCGTTATTCATAAGTGATTGAAAATATGATTATATGAATATTTTGATGAAGAAATCCATGTTTCTATTCTTACCTATGGTAGTTAATTTTATATCATAATATTAATTAAATCATGAATCATATCACTATTTTATTATTGAGTTATTTGTAGTGTTTTCATTATAGTATGTTGAAAATAATAGGTGGATTATGTGAAATAAATTTGTATTTTTCTTTATTTTTTTCAATAATTATTTGAGAATGTAGATTTAATTTTATAGATATCATTAATATGTGATTTTGTGAGAATGTTATTTTTTTTGACAACAATAGGAGAACACACTATTGTCTTATGGAAAATTAATAGGTTTAATATATGTGTAATTTTAAACAACTAAAGGATTGATAACCTATGATAATAGTGAGTAAATATAATTTAAATATTTTAATAGAATTATTGATTTTTTGAAGATGTGATTTAGGATATCTTTAGTGATTTTTTTTCATTTATATAAATATGATATACATAGAATAGATTTTGACATAAAGATCAGGGGTTTAATACATTTCGGGTTTAATGATAAAGTTACCCATAACTAGAATATATAATCTCATTATGGTTTAATTTATTATACATTCAATTTAATTTTAGAATTAGATTTTATTAATTTTATATGATTTTGTTATATACAAACTTGGGTCTATAATTTTATTGATTATTAATGTTATTTAAGGGATGATATGTAAATTGATATATCCAAAGAGAATGAGGTAGATGTAATATTAGTTACTATATACTAATTGATGAATATGTTAATAATCACGTGACCTAATATTAACAGTGAGTAATAATTAAATGTTTAAGTAGAAAATATATTTATGGTTGTTTAATATAACTTCTTGAAATATCTCTATGTATTTTAAGTATGTAAATTTTATATTAATATATTATTTTCAACAAAAAACTATTTTAAAATGAATCTATTATTTGTTAAAATTAAATTTTATCAATATAATATTTCAATTAAATATTTGTGAATAAAAGGATGCGACCATGTTATGAATTATATTATTATAAGGAAATAACAGAATCAGGTATTTGAAGACTTATATATAGAGAATATTTTTCTAGGAATGTGAATTTTCTTCCCTATGGTTTTCTATAGAATAATATGATTCTTAACTCAATCAATTATTATATTTGTGAAATAATATATGAGAAAAATTGATTATCGGGGAATTTTCCATTAGATCATAGCCAGTAGAATCACCACCATCGACAATTGCTGGATAGTAACTTATTCTTAGCTCACATAATGCCTTCTCATGGTGTTATGTAACAAGATATTGGTATTATATAGTTATGTATTTATTAATGTAATATGTTATTTATTTAATTTATTTTAAAAATTTAACATATTATCTTATATGAAAAGTTTATTATTATATAATTTTACAAACAGTTCTGTATATTTAATATTTAACAAATAAATTTATATATTTTAGAATACTAATTATATAAATATTATTTCATTTTTTATTTATAATGTAACAGTTTTTTATTATGAATTTTTATATATTTTTTCTATTTTTTGAAATAGTGATAAAATAAATATTTTCCGATAAGCATAAATTTTATAAAATTGTCATAAAACAATAGAGACTTTGTAGTGCCCAAACCCGATTTTAGACTGAACAGTACTCCATACAAGTTGTGCACTAGGGAATACATGTACCTCCCCACAAGATAATTGATATCAACTACCAATGAGGGAATGGTTATGTGGTAGTGATAAAACTATAACCTTTGGTGGTGATAATAATAATGGTATATATGAATATAACACAGTAGACAAGGGTCCATGATTCAACTAAAGAAATAGATAGACATAGCTAAATCATAATAAGGATTTCCAGTAATCAAAATACCAAAGGCATAGTACCAATTATAGATTTTAAAACATGTCATACTAGATCATAGAAAAGAGATATCATGGTCCCCCATAGTCAACCACATTAGTACATACATATATGAAAACCAAAAAGAAGGTTCATCATGATGCAAAGGAAACCCCTAGTCCACCACCCACTATCCCATGAAATTAAGTAAAACACTGATCAATAAGGTATATCCCCTAAGCTAGAATCCATACCGGATCTTAAAACCATAAAGTCTATTTGTATCCATAGGGGATTGTCTTGGGTGAGATTATGAACATAGTAGGATACCACCAATGTGTTCCTATCTTACATCCATAAATTTATAGTGTAAAAGAAATATATTAGGGATGTTTCAGACCGAGTGTACTCGATCTTAGAAAATTTATTGAAAATAAAAATGCATAAGTTACAAATAGACGTGTGGTACAAAATTACCACCAAAAAAGTGAAGTGACAAATTATAGTCATCAAAACAACATATGGTCCAAAGACCCACACAAAATAAAAGACATAAAATCTCACAATACCCTTTCATCCAATCATTCTTGCTGTCCTCCGCCAAGGCTGCCCACTGAGACACAATATTTCCAATTCTTACAGACTCTCCTCACCGCACATGATTGTCACGATCCACTTGCACCACCCATGGAAAATGCTGCCTCCCTAAGACGACTTCCCTACAATTATGCGAGACAGAGCAACACAACATCGAAAATAAAGAAAAATAGGCTGTAGACCTGCATTCTGAGGTCGAAACACATTCCAAGGTAAACTGAAGACCCAACTGCGACGCATCCGGTAAAGACATGCCATAGAGGAAGAGGAAGACAAGATGTCACCATCTTCAAAAGCCGAAACCCAACCCACACACCACCCAGATGCCGTCGGGATCCAAGATCCAAACACCATAGCCGAAAAAGACATTGGACATCTTCTTCTGAATGAGCTACATGTTCTCCAGCCATAGGACACACCATGCAGCTCCGCCATGCCAGCCACCTGCCAATACCAGCCCGTATAGCCCAGGGTCTCCCACTAAACCCACATCCCAAGGCCCCACTGTCGGGAAAAACACTTGGAAGGCTTCACCTGGTTTATCAGCCCACTCCTATCACCGACCAATCCACTAATTTCAAGTAGCCCGACGTTCCACCAAAGCCTCTCTGTCGCCTCCGAGCTCATCCACGGATCCAAATAATCCACCCATGATCGATCCCTCACCGCCCCCAGAGCTTGTCGCGGACAACAAATTGTTAGCTCCTTGCTGAAAAATCCACTGGGATCCCACATCAAATGCCAAGAATGAAGACATAAGATCACCGCCACCCACCGCACCCGCAACACCATCACCCGGGTAGGAACCGAGTAACCTGACAAAATCAAAAAACACTTAGATCTGTTTTTGCATACATCTAGTCGCACCATCGTCATCCCACCAGCAGATTTCCATTCGGTACACAACTTTATAACACCCAAAGAAGAGGTCATATTCATGTAAGGAGGATCTAAAAACAAATCCTTAATATTATCTTCCATAATCAAATCACATCAATCATCCACAGATAAAACACCAGAATAATCATAGCTAGGACAACCATGATTTCTATCACACTCAACATCTTTAGCATGCCCTGCAAAATCTAGCTGAGTTGGATCAACTGTCGATGTGACTTTCCCAGGAGCAACCAAGGCTCTTCTTGGACTCCCTTTTTGGCACGCTGCAAATAGGTCACAGTGCCCAACAATACCATTATCTCGTCTTAGCAAAAATTTGCAATTTCTGAAGAAATCCAGGTGAGATTTAAGAGAGAGAGACTCTCCATCCATAAGAGAGATACTCTCCATGCAAATCATGTAAAAGAAATATAATTTAAAAAGAAACCATAGACACATTTAATAATTTAACTTATATCCCTTGTGGTAAAAAACCACAAAGAAACATTTTCCTTCTTCAGAAAACAAATAAATATCTATGAATACACGACAAAAATATATAGTTGTAATACAAAACATGCCTTATTATTTATATTTTCCATGGTGAGGATGCATGGGTTAGTGCCCAGTTATCCCCTGAGGAAAATCACACTAGGTGAACCCTCAGGTTCCACATATAAAAATAATACTATTGTCACATGCTATCTAAACCCTTCCATTCCATAAAATATATAAAAAGAATACCATCATCACACCCATTGTATACCTGGTCACTCTGACCTCCCATTCCTTTATATCTATAGAACTTATGAATGAGTTGATTCTAATAGTGATGTTTGTGAGTGGGGTTATGGCGATTGATATATCGTTGGGTGTATGATTGATAGAAATTTGTTTGTGAAAGGGTTGTTTACTCAAATTTTCGGTGTATCATTTTCTATGGGATCTTTACCTCCAAGATATTCCAGGATTTGACTTGATCTTGGGTATTGACTGATCAATAGCATATTGAGCACACATAGATTATCACTTTAGTATAGTCACTTTTATGTTTATTGAAGTTGGAATGTATGTACATCATAGAAATTGGTATATCTATACAATACATGAAGATTCAATTCATTAGCAACTCATGGAGCTTAGTATCCATGTTTCAAGTCTTTTGATTGATGATGGGGGTTTAGAGCATCATATTGTTACACATGTGGTTGAAAGGTTCCAAGAAATTTTTGATGGGGTCTTTCTAGTGCTTCCAAATGAGAGAGATGTAGAATTAACAATTGGGCACATATATGGTGCTATGATAATTTCTATTTGACAAAACAGAATGGAATAAAAATAGATTCAAGATCTTAAGACACAACTAGAAGAGTTGATAGATATGGGGTTTATCAATTTGAGTCTGTCACCTTGGGGTTATGTAGTCTTGTTTGAAAACAATCTTGGATGTACCTTGAATTTTTATATTGAATACTTGATGTTGAAATAGATTAATGTGATGAACTAATACCCTCATATATGTATCGATGATCAGTTTATCCAGCTGAGGGTATCTTGTGTATTTTTAAAGATTTTCATGAAATTTGGGTATAATAAATTTGGATTTTGACATTCTCTTATAACTTTGACTGCATTAAGAAGTAGGCATGACCTTTATGAGTCCACTGTGATGTGTATTGGGTTGGATAATCCTCTTTTAGTTTTTATGTTGTTGATGAAAAAAATCTACCACTCTTATCTAGATCATTTTGTGTTAGAGTTTTTGGATAACATCATGGTGCACTCAAAGTCTCGTGATGACAATTCACAACGTCTTGACATAATCTATAGAACGCAGAGATATTATAGGCTATACACCAATCTATCAATGTTTCAATTCTATATTGACAGGGTATACAGATTGGGCTATATCATCTCACAGGATGGTATGTCTATATACCCATATAACGTGAATGTATTTGTTTCGTTAGAGAATCATTTTAATTCATTTGATATGCACATTTTTGTCAGATTAGTGGGATATTATTTGTGGTTCCTACAAATATTTTCCCTTCACTGATAAACCATGTTTATGCTTTACCAATAAGGGAGATAAATTTTAATGGTAGGAAGACTTTGAGAATTATTTCCATGAGTTAAAAAATGGTTGACTAATGCTCTTATATTAATCCTACACAAACCATTGGAGGAGTATACAATGTTTTGTGATACTTAATCTGTGGGACCGGGAGTGGTGTTGATGAAAGGTGATATAGTTGTGGAATACAAGTCAAATATGTTAAAACTACATGAGAGGAATTTCATAATGGATGCCTTTAAGTTAGCTATAGTGGTTTATGATTTGAAGTGTTGACAAAATTATCTCTTAGGTGAAAACTTTATTATGTATACTGATCACAAGAGATTAAATTATATATTTTTAAACTATATTTGAGTCTCCTGTAGTTGATATGGGTTTATTATATGCATTAAATCAATTTTGAGCTAACATATATGCCATATAATAGAAATAGTTGGGTTGATGATTTGAGCTGGAAGACTAAGACTCATTTAGTTCAAGAATCTAGATCATAGTTGATGATGATGAATTGACTATCAGAGATGGATTTTGTGGTTCAGGAGGTCCAGGAAAAAATGAATCTCATATCATTTTTAGTGGATTGTACTCCTTTGAGTCGAATCAGGTAAACGAAGTATGAGGAGATGGAGTGTTTTTCATTGATGGGATTCTTTGAAGGTGGGGAGTCACCTTCAATATGGACAATAGATAAGGATGAGATTATCTATGACTTGGGTTATTCATTTTTACCTACATGTATATGAGATGATCTGAGGTATGAATTTCATTCCTCAAAGTGGTTATTGAATCATTGTTTCAAAAAATGAACCATGACCTAAGTAGAAAGTATTGGTGGATGCGCATGAAAAAGGAGGTATTAGGATTCATGAAATGATGGTACTCTTATTAATAGGTAAAGGATGATCATTAATACCATGGTGGTTTACAATTGCTGTAGAACATTCCAGAATGGAAATGGGATAACATTACTATGGATTTTGTGGAAGGTCTCCCAAGCAGTCCTTAGAATGGTGGTTCTATTTGTGTGGTTGGGGATCGATTGAAAAAAGTAACACATTTGTTTCAAATACATTAGACTTTCTTAAAGGTTCAGTTGTGGGACTTGTAAGTTCATGAGATTGTTTGTATGCATGGGGTACTACAGAGTCTTGTTTCAGACCTCGAATCACATGTCACTTCACAATTCTAGAATGTTTTTTGAAGTCACATGGTACAAATGTATTACTATGTATGGATTTACACCCACATATAGATGAACAGTCACAATGTACTATACATGTTTTATGGGATATGATACAATAATTCAATCATGACATTAATGGGTCTTGGGAATATAACTTATCACTTGTGGTGTATTCTTATCATATTATTTAATAGAATACTATTCAGATGGAACCATAAAAGGATATTTATGGTAATCTATATAGATCACATCTATGCTGGATGGAGGTAGGTGAGTCAGAGTTATAGGGACTAAGTCTCATGAAAGATATATTAGAGAAGGTTCAGTTGATTCTAAAATATATAGCTATTAGTTAGGGTAGGTATAAGTTTTATGATGAAATATTAAGAGAACCCCTAGATCTTATTGATGGTGATTAAGTGTTCTTTATAGTGTTATATAGAATGAGACACTAAAGGATTAAAACAAAGGGGATGTTAAAGCCTAGTTTTTTTGGTCTATTTAAGGTAGTGGAGAGAATCATGCTGGTGGAATACCAATTGAATCTTCTATAGAGGCACAGTTCTATGCATGATGTTTTTCATGTGCCATAACATTGATGGTATCTTCCAATAACTTCTCATGTGATCGAGGTTGGTTATTTTGATCTAGAGACTGATTAATCTTTTGAAGAGAATTTGATACATGTGTTGGATTCTAGGGAGAATGTGTTGCATGGAATACCATTTGGTTAGTTCAACTGTTGTAGGAATAAGGACATGTTTAGGAGAAAACATGAGAAATATAATTAGATATAAAGGCTCAATGACCCAATCTTTTTACCTTATAATATAAAATATTTTTCTGAGTACAACTCAAAGATGAGTTGTTATAAGGTGGGGATATTGTAAGATCCCAAATATTTATAAAGATGTATCTTGATCATTTTAGGAACTCTTTTTACTTGTTTTTAGTATATCTTGTTTGGGTTTCAAATTGGGGAGAATTTGGGTGAAATTTTATATTTATGGATGGGTTTTGGGGAGTGCACGGTTAAAACATGGTTTTCATATGTAGTGTAACCCAACCCAGATAAATGTGTAACACCAAGAAGAGGAAAATTTCTTAGTTTGTGCAAGGTTTTTCAAATAAGGTACCCTATTAGAAGAAAATTTTCTCCCCTAATAAGAAGAAGATGGTTAAGGTCCATGGTTTGGGAATTCCATGTGACTTATATTAGAGATCAAGCACATGGAAATTAAACACCTAAAAAATTAATAAATATTTTCAAACCCGTAGTTTATATCCATAATCACCCTAGAAAGACCCTAACTGATTTCATTTTAATTTAAAGTATCTCAGAAGGATTCCATGTTATTATAAACTCAGTTCATGATGAATCAAAGATCTCAATAATGGATCTTCACTCCTCCTGTTAAGAAATATCTTCATGCGTGGTTTCCACTTCCTCTGGTCTCTCTTCCCAAACGAAAAGGAATGATTTATTTTCTATAAAAAAATGGATTAGATCTAGGTTATCTTGCATTATAATATATTTTTTATTGATCTTAATATGTGTATATAGATCTCATTATTTGTCATGTTCTTGATCATTCTGGGTCGAAATTAGGGAATTGGGATTGGAGAATGCTCACCAACGATCTTTAGGTAAGTGGTCTAAATTTTAAATCACAAAGTATTGATTACATTTTGTGTATAGATTTTCGGAATAGAAAATTACATTTTTGGAAATCATATATTAAATTGGATTTATTAATTGGAAAATTAATAGATGGAGTGATTTAGTAATGAAACTGATGGGATAGTAGTATTATGTAATTGGTCAATTAAATGGTATTGTATAATTGGTTAGTCATTGATATATGGAATTGATGGATAGTAGGTATAAATTAATGTCTTTTCATAACCTTTAATGGTTAATGGGTTCAATGAATACATGTTGATAAATAGGCAAATTATAAATTGTAAAAATTATTCCATGATATTTAAGTGAAGTATTATGATTGATTTTATTATTTAAATGGTATGCCATGATGTGAATTGTTTTTTAGATGGTTAATGTCGATTAAACCTTTTAAATGTGATATGTGGGATATATGTTATTGATTCTGAAATGGGATGTGGGACATAAACCTTTTTTTTAAATTCCCATGATGTTCTATCCATGGAAATCTAGAATAATATGACATCATGTGAATATTTTTGTATGAGACATGGATTGATGCTCCAAATACACATGATGTGTGGGATAGAAAATTATGCTCCAAATACCCATGGGTTTCTAGAAACAACATTCAATGCCCATGAAATGGGAATTGGACTATGGTTCTAAATAGACATGTTATGATATGGAATTAAATGGATAATAAAAACCCATGTAATAATGAATTGTGATTTACCGATGTGATATTACTAAAACTACAATAGTGGAAAAAGTAGATATTGATTTGTTTGATTACATCGTGAACCCAATGGTATTATTTTTGTTAAATAAATATGAATGAATCTTGAAAGCTATTTAATTATTATGGTATATTATTCTATATAGAACAGTTACATTTTTATTAACTATATAATGATTTAGATGTCATTGGTGGTGGCCTATTAGGTCATACTCACACCCTAATCAATATTCATGATCATTACCAAAATAGAGATTATGATTTCCATAAAGGATAAGGAATATATCCCTTTTCTATATGAATGAGTTGGGATGGAGCATGGGTAAGGGAAACAATATCGGTGTCGATACCCTCTTTAGTGATTTTAGTGTCTTTAGTTTTTTAATTTTTTCATTTGACACTTGAAAAATTTGTGGAATGGAATGTATAATATTTTAGTTTTGGGTATGATTTTTTGGTTTTGGTTCAACATGTGCTACTGATCTATTTTTGTAATGGATTTCAGTTATTCATTCTGTTAGCTATTTCTTTTTTATTTTTATTTTTGGGATGCTTTGATAAAGTGTTTATAGACTCCCCATGATTGATATTTAGCAATGTTACTAGTTGACAGCCTCTAGTATACAGAGAGGCACCCTTCAGGTCATGTAACTAACCGGATCGATGCATCACTTTTTGGAACCCGGGTTTGGACGTTACATGTGGGAAGCCTATCCATTTTGAGAAGTAATGTAGAAGTGATGAGAAGTAGAATGTCAATAAAATTAATCGATATGGTGATAAACTGCATTCATCAGACACACTAGTTTTTGAAAATATCATAGTTTAGGAATTATGAATTTCAATTCGTAAATCCAAGGGCTAATATAGATGATAATCCACAAAAATTTCTAAAGACAAAATGAAAAAGGGTAGTTCTTATGGTATCATATAAAATGAAGATAATATTGATAATTAGGGAACTTCATAATGAATAATTTTATAATGTTTTTTTGTGAATAATCTATATGAAAATATTATTATAAATTATTTACTGAGATGTCATATGATTCTATGAAATTATTATCTATCTCTAAATATATTTTTTAATAAGGAAGTCTGAATTCATATTATTATTCAACTTATTATCATCTCTCAGTACAATGATGAATTATGATTTCCAATGGAAAATGTTTTGAATAAAATAAATGATTATTTAACAAATAAAATGAATTAATATTTTTGAGTAATATTTGGATTTATTGTGAAATTTGGGATGTGAATATGTTTTACACCTTTTCTTATAAGAAATTATTATTTTAATGATTATCATTGAAAGATATGAAATAATTTTATTCGAATCATTGTGATTTAATTTTGGTCAAAAACATTTTTGATGAGCATTAAGGATAACTATTTATAAAATATATTTTGTTTATGTTTGGATGTTATTGGATAATATTAGATGTCTATCATGATTTTAATAAATATTTCAATGTATGGGGAATTAATTATATTTCTTATGATGATTTTAGAACATTATACATAAAAAAATCATTATTAATATTCATTTCATTATGTATAAAAATTAGTGGAAATTGATTGAAGGAAAAGAAAAGGATGAAATTATTCTTGTGATGTACAATAAATTTTAGCCTCAGTAACTTGGGTCACCTAGAAATTATTGATTGTAATGGGAATATAGATTATAATTTGGTACATTTAATGATCCCCTCTCATGTTCATCATGTGTTCTTTGTATCTCTTCATAGGAAGTACATAATAAATACAAAATATGTATGGATCATAGAGGGAATACCACTAGATAATGATATGTTATATAGAAAACAATCTATTGAGATTATAGATCATATAAATATTATTGAAATACATAATAAAATTCACTTGGGTAATTTTTTTGAGTTGAAATCCCTTGATTGAGTAAGGTATGTGGGAACTTGAGGAGGATTTAACCCAAAAGAATCCACATTTTTTTGTAACAAAGTGAAATAATCCATTGAAAAAATTAATTTTAAGGGTAAGTAGAATGGAAAACACTAGGTATAAATGAAATATTTCTTTCAGAATAGTTTATTTTCATTGATATATTTCATTACATATAACATCGATTCACAACGAGTCATAATACACTGTTAATAATAGTTTATAAACTTAAAAATTAATACCTATAAATTAATTTTTGGGGTACAAATTGAAATAAAAACATTTTTAAAATTACATAAAATGGTTTTAGATAAGTAAAATATATTTATAAATATGTATAGAACATTTTGTAAGGTCTTTATATGTTTCCGAAATATAATTTTATTGAAATGAAATTATTTTTTAACAAATAGTAATATTAATTTTTCAAAATTTTGGATAACTAAATTTATAAAAATAACATCATTTTTGGAATCAAAATATGAAAATTAAATTTTCATTAATTTTTTATGTTTTAATAAAAAATAACATCATATTGAATAGTGAAAAATTACTTTTTTATTAATAATTACATATTATTCTAAATAAGTTACAATGTTTAAAATGATTAAAAACCTTAAAAGTAAAATTAGTCCACAATATAATTGTTATTCTATTTTTTTCATTTTAATCAATTTCATGTTTAATTATGATGTCAATTATTTATATATTTATAAAATAGTTATCTTTGGAAAATAATTTTTGCATCACGCCTATGAGTTTAATTTTAAATTATAATTTTCCAATTACCTTACTCGATTTTGGGAAATTGGCCACTATTTTTGGAATTATAATTATTAATATTATATAATAAGGTTGAGATAAATTTTGGTCCAAAAATATTAAAATAAAGTAAAATTTAATTACAGTTGTTAAGAATAACCCCAGGTTACTACGGGGTTAAACTAAAAATATAATATATGAAATGACTTATAAACAAGTTTAAATGAAAATATATTTCCATATATCCACCATATAACCTATTATATTTAAATAATACCCATTTATACCCATGTGTTATGTGAAAAATGTGATTACACATTATTAATTTCAAAAATTTCATGTGTGACCTCTCACCCACTTGTAAATGGCCTCCCCCTATCCTCTCCTCCACAGACCTCTAAAACAACTTGTTTAGTCCTATACCTTCCGAATTTTTTTACTTATCCCATCCTCAAATTCTGTTGGCCTTTATGCGATCCATATTAAATACTAGGAAGGATTTTGGTGTAAACCTAGGGATATTTTCTGAAGAAGAGGTTTCATTCTCAATAAAGATTTTCTATTTTATATTTATTCAAAATAAATCAAATATTCATTAAATATTGTGATATTATAATTTAAATATCTAAAAAACACATAGATGATATCATGTATTTTAACTAAGTTTTAGTAACATATTATTCCATTAAATGTGAAATGAAATCGTCAATCATGTGTACAATGGACTGTAGTGTCATGAAAAAATGTTATTCAATTTAAATCACCACATATTATAGATTCATATAATTTTTATATATTATATTTATTATATTTTTATAAATTTTGAATTATAATAAAGCAACTATATTCTTACCTCCCAATACACTAAAAAACAATAATTCCTCTTATTTTTATGGAGAACTAATACCCCACTTTGTGATGTCATGTGTTTTTCATTAATGCTTGAATTTTATGGTAATAAAAATAGATTAAATTAATATATATTATATTTTTTTAACAATTATTATTTTTTAATTATGATATCACATGTAACTTCTTACATTCCACTCCTTGGGGTATACAATTTTTTTTCTCTTGTGTATTAAGAACTACCACCTCATGAAGCAACGTGATTCATTTTTTACCCTATAATAAGGATAGATTCATTGAATTTGTGTGGTATATATAAAATTATACTGACTAAAGAATAGAGTTTTATTATTTACATTACATTCCTTCCATATATAGAGAACATGTATATAACATTCATGTATATATATGGCCTACTGTATCCAAGAAAGATATATTTCATGTTTTATCTCAATTTTTTTAGGTTACTATAAATACATGTATATTTAATATATATAATATTTATATCATGTTTAAAATTATAGAGAGTATGTAACATTGATCACTATAAAAGTAAAAAAATCAATCTCAAAATAGAAATGTCAAATAAAGAAGCTATAAACTAAAAATTTATTTTTATAAGAAATTGATAATAAATAGGTTATAAAAGGTCATATAAAAATTATATATGGTATAATATAAATAATTAAAACTTTAGAATATATTTTTAATTATATTATATATTTTATATACTATGTTTGAAAGTGTGTGAAAGAAGTCGATAATTGTGGTAAGGGATTTTAGTCTCACATTTTTTAGAGATATGTGTCATATTTATCATGTATTTATATTATGTAGTGTGTGAAATACCCATCAATTTATTTTTTCATTATTACCCTGAAACATATAATGATATAAATTTACATTTTAGGATCTCTATTTAATGGGGTTTATATTTCAAAAGATACTAAAGAGGAAATATTTTTCCCCTTAATTTTCCTCCTTCGACGCATATGTTGTATTATGCACCAAACTTATTTTATGTAGTATATATACTTCCCATTTTTTTATATCACGAACATAGTTTTATTACTTTTATTTATTGGCTAATATGTTGTTATTTTTTTGGTGATTATGATTCAAAATATACCAATGTGGTGGGGGTTTGATGATATAATCTAATTATTTAGCAAAATTGTTTATGTTTTGACTTCTATGATGAAATATTATGACCATTTTCTCATGAAAAAGATGAATTTTATGCTACTCTGAATATATTAGGAAAATATATTTTCCCTTTCATTTTCATCTATTTATTTATTAAATATCCTAAAGGATTGTTTTTAATGATAATCGATATCATTTCACTCTTTAATAAGAAATCCTATCACATTCATATATATATTTTCCAAAAATTATTTAAAGGAATTTTTTTTCTATATTAAAATTATTTTTTAGATTTATTTTTACCCTTTTGTGAAATTTTAAGAAAAAATAAAGTGCATGTAAATTCATTAAAAAACAACTCATGTTTGGCTTATAGTGAAAATGTGAAAGAAATTTTTTAACATGTATTAAATTAGTATAATTTCCCAACATCTTGAGTAATAAATGTTTTAAATACTTTTTTGGGTTTATAATGTTATATTAAAATGAATTTATATTGATTTTTTTTTAAAATTTCATGTTTTTAATACTAATTTCAAAATTGTAAATTTTATTTTCCAAAATAAATGATTCAAGTTATTTTTTTTAAAAAAATTTCCATAAAATATGGTATAATTTTATGTTACTTTTGCATTAAGGGGATTACTTCTCAATGATACCATTCTTATTACTTCTTTAATGGATTAATTTTATGGTGAAAATATTGTTATGAAACCCTTTTCTCATCCAAAATTTAGATAGGGAAAAAATTATTTTGAAACCATGTTCTTTTTATACAGGTTATGATATAATTATATTGTGAAATGATTATGAAACCTATTTATTTTCAGTGGGATATACTATGATTACTTAAATACGAAACACATTTATTTAAATAGATTCTAATATGTAGAATTTTTAATTATACTTTTCAAAACATTATTTTCATTTTCATTATATTATAGATGTTACGTTAAATAAAAGGATTGTGGTTTTTCTGTAAGAAAAAATGATTATCACATTATAACCATGGATTAGTAGGACCTATATCAACCTACAATGAATTTGGAAATAATTTATATCTCATCAGATATGTATTACTATAAGGGGGATTCATCCAAGTTTATGAAATCATTTTACCCTATGATAGTCATTGGAGTAAAACCTGACCAAAATGTTGATTTGGGGAGTGAACAGATTCCCATATCATTGTTTTTTAAATGACCCTTGAATAATATGTAAATGTTTTCTATGCTTATTAGTATGCTAAAAAAATTATTTTTCCATTTTTATTCTCTCATGGATTATGCACTTTGATTTATTTATTATTCATCTCTTGTGAGAAACCATGATATCATTAATGAAATCAGATTATCATAAATGATATTATGTGAATCTTTTTCAAATGATAGGCTCATGTTCTATTACAATTATACAATTATTATTAATATTGGATTATAGATATATCCCATGTTTACCCTTATTGAGAATTATTTCTCATCCCTTATTATGTTTTCTTCCCCATGTTATGATGAAGGGTTTTATATATGATAACTCTCAAAGAGGTTCTATATATGAAGTACATAGTGTTAGAAGATTTAGTGCACATATGATCAAATTTTTTATGAATCCTTGTTTCTGAAGGCCCTCGACCAAAAATGGTTCTATTATTTATTATTATGTAATTTAAATAATTTTCATCTATTAAGAAAATATATATATATATAAATATATGTAAGAAATGTTCGGGTTGTTTTATTTTTAATAATTCTATTAAATCATTTTATATATATTATAGAAATAATTTTTCCCCAATTAGCATGGAGAAAGAATCTAGTGTATTATTAGAATGATCATCAGACATTTTTCCCTTATCTACTAGTTACTTATTTTGATTTGATTATTCAATGGAATTATTTTTATGGATCAAGTATTCTAATGAAAAGATTTATTCCTCTCCCATAATTAGTCATAGAGGAAATAAGGATACCATTATTTTTGAGGTATGAATATATATCTTTTAGTCTATCCCATGGAATTATTTATTATGTTTATTTGAATTTATTTTTATAGGATATATTGATGGTTAGTGAATAGACACAAAAAGTTTTAATAGGGTGGGTGAATTGAGTTATTGATAATTTATACATTTACAAACCCCCACTTTTACAGTATACTAGATTCTAAAAATTCATTAACAAGATATTTAAATGAAAATTAAAATAGAAAAAAATGATCCATCACTATTGATTTATTATTGTTTCAGGAACAAATATCTCATATTACACAACATAAATTATCAAATCCTATACCATAGTGACTTCACTAGAACCTATCCTTTTCTTTGGGATATACCAACTAAATAAAATTGGTCATTACATGGCATAAATTGAGGTGACTGTTCTAGGATTCCACTAGGATTTACAAATATAGCATCCTTAAACACTAAATACAAGGAGACTGAAAATCTATAAATGAGTAAGAATAATTATATATTATAAAATAAAGTATATATTTCCATGTTGAAACTAAATGAAGATAAGAAATATACAAGATAAAAATAAGAATAATTTATAGCTAAAACATAGTCATTAGTAACACAAAATGATTAATCATGAAAGATAAAATTTAAAATAATTTGATTCTTTTTTCATAGAATATAGATTCATCAAAGAATGATTTGATTTATAGGGTAAGAGGGATAAATATTTCTACTAATGAAACTTGTATTCTTATTAAAAAAATATTATATATAATCTCAGAAAATATAATATGAAATTAAATCTAATAAAATGTGGACTTAGGGTAAAATTATTAATGTCATATATTAATAATTACATTGAAAAAATGCACCGATAAATTATATAATTAATTTTATTTTCCATTTATATAATATATAACCTTTGAGAAATAGATTTTTCCTTAATCATTTATTCGGATTTTAAATTTTTGAAAGGCTTATTTATTTTCACTTAAAATACTCCAACACTAATAAGTACCTTTTTGTAGAATGACATAGATGATTCAGGATCACCATGTAGCCAAATTCCACATATTAGAATTCACATATTTAATTTAATCTATATAGGTGTTCCTCATGTAGATAATTTCATCATGTATTAAAATCACATAGGAATATTATTTAGATAGATTAATTTTAAAAATATGATTTAATAATTTAGCTTATTAGAAATACATGGAAACATATTCCACAAATCCAAATCACATAACCGATTACTTGAAATTTTTTATTCATGTTCTTTACTCATAGATTTAGTCATTTAGCATGTACCCTAGTCACACACCTCACAAATTATAAAATAGACGATTCTATAACATATTCAATTCTTTTACGAGGTTCTGTCATATAGCTAACTGACCTAGACAATTTATATACAAATAAAAATATCCCCATAACCAGTGTCCTCACGTAGCTGATTTTTCGAGAGAATAACCAATTTCATCCAACTTATAAATAATTTATTTCTATGGGAGAATTGATATAAATAAGATATAGAACATAAAAAAACAATTAATAAAAGGATAAATAGAAAAATATAAAGGGATTTTTAGATCATCAAAACCTAAATAACATGGGATATGATTGAACAATAGAATATATTCAATAATATTCCCCTCTTGAGGATAAAAAATTTAAATTGTTAACTAGAAACATTATAATGTTTAATGATTTTTACCAAAAAAATATAATATTAATAATACTTTAAATTTTATATAATTATCCTTTATTACCCCACATTAACCATCTTCTCCAACTTTTGTGACCTTAAAAAATAATGGTACAAAGAGGAAAAAATCATTTATTAGAGAACCTATATTATGAATAGATAAATTTTTTTATTGAATGTAAATTTAAATAAGTGATAATAGAAATTCATATATTGTATTATGTACAAAATTTATGAATATGAAAATATTTCAACTAAAAACGGTCACTCCAAACACAAAAAAATATATAAATACAAATTATCTTAAACCTGAACCCATACATTCAAATAAAAATAATCCAAAAATACAATAAAATACATATAAATTAAATCATACGGATGACCCTAGAATATTGATGGATTAAAATAATAATATTTTATTGGTAGTATATTCCAAAAGGATATAGGTGATGGTGAGATCATATGATGGATAACCTTTAAAGGTGGTAATAGCCTTCTATGAACATCATCTCATCGTTCATCATCCCCAAAATAGGATACCTACATATTTTAATATTTAGAAATTGTAAAACTATTTTATTATTTTTAGAAGAAATAATAATTTCATAAGAACTAGATTTCATAATTAGAATATTGTTGGTACAAAATGAATATTGACATTCTCTTATTGTAGGATTAATATGAGAATCATCAATGAAATATTTCTCACTAATCGACACTAGATTGATCAAATAATATTTTTAATCTCTTATTAATACCATTATTAATACCACTAGTCTGCAAAAATATTTAATTTTTGTATAAGACTTCCAACGAATCTGAGCAACCTAGGTGGGATAATTGATCAAAAACCATTTAAAATCATCAATATTTCAAGTGGAAAATATTTTATAATAAATAACCATAACATCCAATAGAGGACTTGATAGGGCTACAAGGGAAACTGAAATTAGCTTGTTCTAAATTTTGACTACTGAAAATTGAAATATTATTAGCCTACATTTTAATGAATTTTAATTTTAATTTACATTTTATATCTACACTAAAATTAATTTATAATATTATTTTAATTATTAGATTGTTATTGAGAAGATAATGTACATGAAGTAGATGGACCATGAGAAACTAGCTCAATTGGTCCATACAATACAATCTCATTGAATCTGAAACCTGATAGTAAAACAGGATGCACTACAGACTAGGAATAACTAGATTCCTATTTAAGAGAATATTTATACAAATATGGAATTCATTCAATGATAATGTCTAGTATAGTGGATCATTTATGATAATTTCAACTGATTTGGATAATATAAGTTGATACCATATACATTATTTAATTTCAGACATTTATAGTTTTTTTATATATTTTCATTAACCAAATTAATAGATTCTATAAAATATAATACAATCTCATCACAGGAAATTTTTTTACGGAGACCTCATTTTTAAAAGAACACAATGGATTCCTTAAAATCTCATGGAAATTGTTTCCATAAATCATGAAGAGTGATTAGACTGAAAAAGTCACATTACCGTGATATGATCATGTAATAACATGAACTCAGATCTATAGATAAGTCATCAAATATAAACTAGATAACCAAAACTATTTATGGACTTAAAGAAGTTATGGAATTTGGCTAAAACATATTCATAATTTGAAATTCACATTCCACCAAACATTTAAATGAATGAATTCCCCACTCATAAGTTATTTAATTTTTTTCATTTAATCAAATGATTTCTATGAAATGTATGATCAGGCCATTAAAAGGTTCTAAATTATGTCTCCTTTTTAATATATATAAAATAATTCTTCATTCATATAAGACATTGTTGAATATACACTTTTTATCATGCATAACTAGGCTCTCACAAACAAAAATTCCTCATTTGAAAAATTAGAATAAATTAGTTTCACAATTAGAGATTGTTGATTATGTTGGTGGTGAATACATCCTCTCAAAAAAATAAAAATCAACTCTAGATAGTTTTTGATCCATCATTTTTCTAATCTCATCCTTGTAAAAAATCTACGATTTTTTATTCACATCATAGTTTACTTTGAGATTATTAATCTCATAAATTTCTCCTCATGAAAATAAATTTAAATATTTATCTCAAAATCAGGACCCTCAAAAAAATTCTATCTGCTAACAAATTCTATTATATATTAGGAGGATATGGAATAGACTTGTGGGGTTTCGTGAGAAAAAACATTCCTTTGTGATCATATTCATATATCTATCTCAATCATAATTATTTGATCCATGGAGTGAATCAAGAGATTTGTGTTTAGTCCTAAACCCCACTATATCTCAATTAGCAGAAATACATGTAATTGATATAGTTGTCCTTTCGACTTATGATTAGTGGATTTCCCATTAGTAGGTACTTTGGGTTGATCTAACATAGAGGCCATAATAGCTAAAAATTATTGACTTTAAAAAACCTACACTACAGGTTTTATTTCTAATATAGTAGGGTCATATTTATCAGAAATAGTCTTCACCACCTTGATAGAATCCACTATCTTTGTAGTTTATGCAATTCTAGATGTTTAGGACCTTGTCTACTCCACTAGAATTGGTAGATGATGGGGTACTAATAGTTGATCGAACCCTCCAATCAAAAATCACTCATATAATTAGAGGTAGAATAATTTTTTTGTCCATTAGTAATTTAAATCTCTATATAAAAGGTTTATTTTTTTTAAAATAAATGCTCCTCTTTGTTTCTGGTGAACTTAAATCTTTTTCATGATCAGAGATATAACAACTTCATAGGTGTAGTAGTTCAGATTTCCCTTTCCTTAGATGATATTATTCATGAATCTCATCAAATTCAATACAGGATTCTTTCTAAAATTATTAATCATTTAATATTCGATATAAATTCCATGAAATAATACATTATTCATTTTTCATTTCATTAATGACATTCTCATCAAAATGATAATTCATAGTATATTCCACCCATATTCATGAGCTATTAATGAATTCTTCTCAATTGAAGATGAACCAAATAGAAACATAAATACATCAATGTTTCATATCGTTCTTGTAATAATTAGGATCTCGATAATACTATACTATCATTCATGAGTATAATGAGATATATCATCCATTTACGTTTAAGAAACATATGCATATTTTCGATTCACACATATAAAAATAACATCCTTAGTGTCACTAATCTTGAAATCATCATTCCTCATGAACTCATTTTCTTTCACTTATAAAAGGAAAACCCATTTATTGATATAAAAAATAAACTCCCATACCATGGAAAAAATAACATCAACCTTAATATATGTGTTCTATTAAAAAATTACATATCCACATCATTCGTAGAATGTACTCAGTTAAATAGGGAACAATCTCCATATTTCATTAATTTATAAAAATCTACTCCCCTCACATATGAATACCCATATCTAAATGATTATTTAAAGATCAAAATAATATTAGGGAGACCTTTTTGTTTCAGAGGGAAATGATGCTTCAAAATTTAATGAGAGGATAGGGTTGATATCAGGGAAAGTTCATGTATCTAAATTGGGTGTTGGATATATACGGAAATATATATATATATATATATATATATATTCATATTTAAATCAAGATAAAAATGAGGAAAAACCATACTATTTAATGATGAATTTTTTTTATGAAATATAACTAGTTTTTGAAAGAGAATATAAAAGAAAAATTATTTTAATAATAAATTAAAAGAAAATATATTCATTCAAATTTTTAAATTCATTGAGATGTTTTGAAATTAAAAATAAATTCATAATTAGAAATAAATGTTTTTAAAATAGAAATAATATATGTTAAATTCACATGAATTCAAATAAACCTATTTTAAATTCAATATAATAAAATTACTCATAATAAAGAGGATTCTTGAAAATATCCACTAAATAATTTTTCAATGTTATAAATTAATGTGTGATATCACCATTTTGAGAATGATATATAATGAAATGATTCAATAAATATATATTATATATTATCAAATGATTCATTAGATTTTTTAAATATTGATAGACCTCATGTTATAAAATTTTATTGATACTATTTTAAAATTGAATAAAAAATTTATAAATCTATTACACATCCAAACCACTTGTTCACAAGAACTACAAATAGTTAATATTCATATTTTATAGAAGATAATGAAACTGGTTAGTATTTTATACCAAATAAGGATATATGATATTTTTCTACAATTTCATAATTTAATAAGGTAACCTTATCATATACTATAGACACATAAAATAAAGCATCATAAGATGAATCCAACTTATAATCATCTATTTTAAGAGAAAGTGATGAAACATAAATTATTATATTTAAATATATGGAATTTATTTTAAAAAAATTTAAACGATATTCATTCAGGTTTTCATAGAATATAGTATATAAGAATACCATAATTGTTTTGTTCTATATGAAGTTATATATAGTAAATTCTAAATTTTTCCTCTATATAACTTGTTGTCGACTATTTTCAAATTTTCATCCAAATTATTATTTTCATTATAACTCATATGGTATACACGTGCTTTATCAAAATGATGTTAAATTTTTTTTATATATATATTTTTGAATTTAATTTATTTATAATATAAATATAATATATGTGATAAATTTGAAATCATAGAAAAAAATTAATAACTCATCATGGTGATTTAAATTTTTTTTCATGAATTTTTTAAATTCATTATCTTATTTTTTATTTGTAGATCAAAAAAAATCAGTATATATTTGAAATAGAAATATTTCTAACAATGAAGTTTTTTAAATAGTTAGATCCAGAACTACTATTAAAAATTAATTTTAAATGTGATGAGAACTAAAATGCTGATACCATTATTTAAGTGATTGTTTAAGGCTATAAATATTTTTAATATGTTTGAAAATAGAGTTTGAAATAATGAGGACATTCAAAAAAAATGAGGTTTTTCATCAGAAATTTCATATATAAGAAACCTTTTAGAAATGTTTATTTAATTTTCATTTGATATATTTTGAAATCTATTTCACATTCATAGTAAATAATTTTACAATGGACTCTAATCATACAATGAGTGAAACTATTTCTTTATAGTCTATTCCTTCCCCATAATTTTAATTTTTTTACTAATCTAACTTTATTCCTAGTGATCATACCATAACAATCCTTTTTATTTATAAAAACCTTATTTCATCTTATTTAAGGATTGTATGATTACCTATCATGTAAATGTCATACCTTGTCCCTTATGAACGAGATAAACTATTCATTAATTTATAAACCCAAAAGTTATAACTAATTCATCTTCTACTGTTATAAGTTCCTAGTTAGATAAAAAGTAAGTGAATTATTTAAGCTTTTATAAACATATTAAAATTATAATTACATCATATAATCATCCTACCATAATAATTAATGTATGTATTTTCAAGATTCTAGACCAACTAGTAAACTCACATTCCAGTTCACAAGTATCTAACCATTCAGGATATAATTCACTATAAACATGTTCCAAAGTATTGTCCATTCTATTTCCCAAAAGTAAATCGTGTCTCATATTTAAAAATGAATCACTTTACATAGTATGATGATTAATTTAATGATGAAAAAATTAATATAGCCAAATTTCACATGATTTGATTCTTTAAAAATAATAGATAATTTGAAACAAAATAAATATAATTAGTATAATTAGAAAACAAATATTAACTCATCATACATTTGATTTTTTTAATTATTTTACTTTGGTTTCAGAATGTCAGAAATACATCAATGAATATTAAAGTATCTTATATTAGGTTTTATTTAATTTCATAGCTCATATGGGTTTTTATAAAAATATTCCTAATTAAAAATAAATTTTGTACATATCATGTTTTATTTTTATATGAAGCCCAAATTTTGGTTTCCAAGTTATATTAACATAACATAGTTCTTGGAATCTCCAAAAACATCATATTTCACCTTTCAGCATCATCATTTTGATGAGGTTTCATGGGGAGCTAAATTGAGGTCTGAGAAAATGTATTGAATAATAATATTTTTTCTCATGGTTGAAAAAATATAACTAGTGTTCATTACCAAATGAAATTATAATCGTATCATTTAATTATTAAACCAATCTACAACATGTAAAAAAACAACTTTAAATTTTATATCATAAAAATAGACATGTAAATTAAGAAGAATCATCAAATTACACATATACAAATGATTTTACTATTTTGATTGTTCTTATAGATTCTCTAAACAAAAACTTTTTGATATGTTCTATATGAATAGATATGGGAAATCCTTTTATTTTTTTTAAAATAACATCTTTTACTTACCCATTTTGAATGTGTTCCACAATTTTTCCTTATTAAATTTTAGATGTTAAAAATATAAAATTATATTTTTCTTAATCAATTTTCCCAATAATTAAATTTTAAAACATCAATTAATTAAATAAATAATATATGAATTATTTGTTTAAGAATATCAAAAATAACTTTTGTATATAGAAAATATTATGATCTAATATATAGGCATTCTCTATTCTAGGTCTACAATACAAAATATGTCTATAATTAAAAAGTAGTCATTATTAGGAAAATATATATACTCACATTCATTATAATGTTGGAAATACATATTATGTTCTCTAATTATTCAACATATATAACACTGTTGATGAGATATGAGAATAGGAATCTAGTTGATATAACTCTAATATTGTTTTCTTAATCATTTCAACCAAATGTGACATAAACTCCAAAAAAATTGAATAATTAACATAAATTTGAGAAATGTAAACTCTTATACCTATATAATCAAATATACATATTCTATTTTTTATTTTCAATATTGAAATGTTTTTACTTCAATAAAAAAAGTAAAAAAATGTCTGTTACATGTATTCTCTTAGGACCTAAAATATTAAAAAAAAATCTAATTTTGGAATCTAAATATTTATGTGATATCTAAACATTATAGAACTATATTTTAATAATATTAATTAAAGAAGAATATGATTCACACAATAAAAAAGTGGTTTCATAGACAACAAACATTAACATATTTCTTATTTTCTCCAAAAAAATAAATAAAATAAATTCATAATAGATTTTATTCTTTAAACTACACATAGAATAATTTTATAAAAAAATTGGGTTTTTATCTTATTTTCCTATTCCCACATATATTTTTGGAATTTATTGTTTCCACCAATTAAAAAGATTTAATTTTCACCTTTTATACAAAATATATTATCATTTTTAAATGATTTAACATGTTTTTTAGGTTATTAATATTATTACAATGTTTATCACATGACAGATAAAACAATTCAACATATATTTTATATTTAATTTTTTAAGTCACATTTATCATATAAAACAACAATATAATAATTTTTAAGTCCTTATTATTATTTTTCATTCATTCATATTTAGTTTCGATAATGGTGAAATATTTAATCGGTTTTTCAGATGAGAAATTATTAGCTCAATATAATGATTCCTGTTTATGGAATTAAATGTCTAGTCCTAATTAAATTGTTCCATTAAGAACAAATAAAAATTTTATTTGAGGTTTTATATTCAATTTTAGAACTTATGTGATGAATAGAAACCAAATTGTCACTCTTTGTTCCCATCATATTCTATTTTCACATTTTCTTAAATTCTTTATTCCCTTTTTATTTTTGGTTATAATTTTTTTCTAGAATCTATAGAAATTTTGGGTATCCATGAATATTTATCTAATAAAATTTAAATTCCTTTGATCATTCATCATTTTTTATACTTTATTACATATTTATATTATCCATTTCTATGATTTTATAACTTATTGAACATCATTGATAGTTATGAAAGATCAATATCAAAATCAAAAAATATCAATGTATTCTTATTATATGATTCATTAATTTTTATACATTTTCTGTTATGATAAACCTTTTAAGTGTAAACATTCAATATTGTATTCCCATTATATCTATTTTGTGCTCACCAATATTAGTTTAAAATTTTAACTCAATATTCAATATTTTCCCAATGAAATGATTTATTTTGAATGATTTAATAATAATGGATTGATTAATAGAATCTAAATTTTCACTTCATTTTTATGTTATAACAATTATAACATTTATAGAATAACTTACTTTATGAATTTGTGTTCTTAGATAAACAATATTATCTCCAATTTCTGTTAATATTTCATTCTATTTTCTTATTTCTTTACCAATTATTCTAAATATATAAAATTCATATTTCATAGACATATATATGAGTAATATGACATTAATATTAATATCATAAGACAATGATATTGTCTTCCAAAAATTATGCACTGATACATAATGAAATTATATGATGAACTCTTCTACAATGATTCTATGTTTAATAACATTAATAGATTTGGTGTCCATATCATATTGAGATTCATTAGTAAAATTCAACTTTTTAGGTTCACCTTGAATAACTGTGTACAACATTGCATCATTCATATAAAACTTTAGATGATTTTTTATAATGTAAATAATAATATGTACCATCCCTAATCTATTATATTATCAATTGTAATATAATTGTCCAAAAAAATACATATCATATATATTTTCTTCCATATAATCAATTTCAATATGAAATTTAATACATCACACTATTACAGTTGAGAACTAAAAAGTTTTAACCATTGGAATAATATATTTTTCAATTAATATCCACAAAATGATTAAAGAGGGTGTGATATTAATTGAGTTTATGAAAATTTTAATCAATTAAAACCAACAACTTTTGTTGTATAATTGATGTTTCCCCTTTATTTTCATGATAAAGAATTATAGGTAAATATAATAACAAATGATCATAAATATTACATTTTTTTTGTTCAGGGAACATATATTTCTTTATCCACTTCCCAAAAAACTAAACTAATAGAGTTGTTTTATTTTACTATGACATATTTTTTTAATAGGTAGTTTCAAAATGATTTCAAGAATTTTTAATATTTTACAAATCAATTATATTTTTCTCGGATCCTAAAATTATTTTCAAACAAACCTCCATCAATACTCAGTAAATCTTTTTCTCATTTTGATCTATTGAGACAATAATTAATGGTTTTTAAATTAAAAACATAGTTCTAAGATATAAATAACATAATAGAATATAGATCATAGATAACTATTAATAATACAATTTAACACAAGGATAACCATCATAGAAACAAAAACTGTAATCATAATAGAGTCATTTTCAGAATTTATTATTATTTGTATTTATGTTTATACCTGGAAAACACAGAGCATACAACTTTGAGGGATAGAGAGAGAGAGAGTGTGTGTGTGTATGTGTATGTGTGTGTGAAAGTGTTGTAATTTTTTTTAATTAAAATAATATTGAATATATTCTCATTAAATATTTCTCAACATGACATCCAAAAAATATATCCTTAGGTTAAAACACTAAATGTTCTTTTTTAGACATTACCTCTATAAAAAACACTGGGAAATAAACTAATCTCTATTTTTTTCTGAGTACATAAAACCACATAAAAATCAATTTTTCCAAATGTGTATGTCCTTTTTTTAATTACATAAAATAATAATTAATTTTCACTTTAAATACTCCAATGGTAATAATTACATTAGTTTAGGATTAATGTAGCTAATTTATGATTACCATGTTGCTATAATCCATGTATTTGAATTCATGTAGCTACATTGGTCTATGAAGAATTTGTTCATGAAATTGATTTATTCATGAATCCAAATAACATAGCCATCCTGATCATATACGTAATTATTTTATATCCTATTTATTCACATAGCTAATTAAAAACACTAAAAAACTTTCCTCGTATCTAATTTAAATAACTGATAGCTTGATGTAGCTAATTTAGGTTTTCATTTTTTCATTATATCATTTTTTCATTTATCAAATTTAACATGGTAGTTGATTATATTGTATCTCAATTTGTGATTTAGGCAATTCATGTATGTGATTATCGAATGTAGCAGATTGATGTTTTTGGTCACATTATGTATTCATAATCCAAATAACCAATCTCCTCAGAAAGCTGAATTTTCTAAAAAATGACAATCTTTTGAAATCATCAATAGAATTATAGAATATATGTAACACACATAGTTATTATGAACTTTTTATTGAATAAATTAAATTTCATTGATATTTTTTGTTACATAAAACACCAAGATTCACTAGGGTTACACCCAACACTGAGTTATAATGAACAACGATAAACTAATATTATAATTATTTAAACAATAAATTTATTAAATTATTATTAAATTTTAATTCATGAAAAGGAATAACTAAATATTATATATTAGGTATTATGATTTTATATAAATAATATATATTGATAAAAAATAAATAAATTTTAGTAAAGTATATATATGTTTTGAAAATATTATTTTCTCAAAAAAATATATTTTATTTTTTTAAATAAAGATAATAATTTTTTAAAATTTTAGAAAATAAATTTTATAAAATAAAATTCATTACTTAAAGAAGCATGTAAAAATTATATTTGAAATAACTTTCGGTATTTTTCTGAAAAAGGTAATTTTTTTGTGAATAATGAAAATTACTAGTTTTTTTTCAAATATTTATTTTTGTTTAAATAATTTATAAGGATTTTATTTTATAAAAAAAGATTAAAATGTAAAATTAAATAGATAATATATAAAAAAAATTCAGTTTAGTTCAATGGACTCATTTTCATAAAAAATTAGTATATAAATCTTTTTTAATCTTATAAACATTTCCTTATTGGAATCCAGTTTCTTGTTACATCTTCAGGTTGAATATTAAATTAAAATTTTCCAATTATATGAATGGGATTTATAAAAATGGATTCTATATTTTTATTCATAATTATTTATCTTATATAATAATTAAAATTATCTTTTTACCATAATAAATAGTAGAAACATTACAATTAATTCACTCAGTTAAGGTTAAAATTGGTTTATCTATGTTTAAGCTATATATATCGGTTAAATATGATCCAAACATTTGAAGAATACATTTTATAGAAATAATTAGACCATATATCTTCTATTGTTCAGAATTTATAATGTTTTAACATTGTATCATGTGAAAAAATGGGTACACCTTTTTCGTTTCAAAACTTGAATGTGTGCCACTCAACTAAATTATTAGAGGGCACCCTATGTCCTCTATTATTCTATAATTAAAATTAATTTTTCTTACAATATATCCAAAAAAAATTCTTTAACTTCCACATCATATCCATGAATCTTTAGTTTTTTTATGAATCCAACTTGTGAAGCCATTTGGTGTAAACCAAAAGTATTTTTCTCAAGAAGAGGTAGCACTCCAAACAAAGCATTTTGTTTTATTTCATCCCAAACCTACTTGGATTATTATTAAACCATAATTAAAAAATAAAATGAGTATCTTATATATATATATATATATTTTATTTAGCTGATTAACTAAAATCATTTTCTATTTCATCAAATGAGTTACAAAATCATCATTCTTGTGTATGACATACTACCAGCTAGTGAAACATTGTTTTTTTTCATATCATACAATAATGATAGGTATAATGATTGATAAAATGTTTATATGTTAAATTTATTATATTTTTATACTTATATGAATATTATATGACATATTAATTCATAAATTTATTTTTATTGGAATATAATAAGACCGCTTGTGTATATAGCGTACTACCACTTTGTGAAGTGATGTGATTCATCCATGATTCACAAGAAATGTAATAATTTTGTTTGTAATATAAATATGTGAAATATATGAAAAAATAACCATATTATTATAATATATTAGTTTCCTCTCTTTGTTTCAATCTAATAAGAAAATTTAAATGTCATTTATGCGTACGAACAACCTACCTTCTTTATGAATGGTGTATTTTATTTTATATCTCTAAATAAGGTGGATTATTCTAAAAAATATATATAATGAATATTAATTATACTTGTACCATTCATTTTTTTGTATAAGTTAAATAAACATGATCAAATTTAGAAAATAAAAATATCAAATCTAGATATACATGAAAAACAAAGTATTAATTTCTCAAAATGAGAATTTTACATTGAATAATTATTAAAGCTGTAGTAAAAGGTCATAAAAAATAATGATATGTATATATAGACCCTTTGAAATTTATTATCATGAATTTATTCATTATAATAATATTTTATGTTTCATTTAATTTTATTCTCTAATGGGGATTACAATTCAATATTACCAAAGAGTAAGGAATTTATGTTACAATCTCATTATTTATATGGATTTATTATGATTATGATTATGAGGAAAAAATATTTAAATCCATATCTTATGAAACTCATTAATTTTCTTATACTTTGGTTATGTAATGATAAAAAAATTTCCCTTTATTATCCCCTCTTTAGGTCCTTCATATTTAAGAAGATTTTTTGTGTAATAAATCATCTTTATTTCTCTCTTCATTTGAAAACTTAATTTTTTCCATAACAAAGTTTGGTAAAAGCATTTTCAATTTTTTTTATCATAATTAAAAATATTGAGTAAACCAATTTTTAACCATGATTTAATTTTTTTACAAAATCCTTTTAAAATAATATTCATGTAATTTTCCAAAAAAATATTATTTGGACCTGACAAAAATTTTAAAGTAATTATTATTTTAATATGTATGATATGAAAATAATTATCACCCATTTGGACCAATTATTTCTTTGGTGATTCCTTTATATTATTCCATTATTATTTTTAGGATAATGTTTTTTGATTTTTTTATATTTTAAAAGTATTTTTAATATTAAATGTATGTTCCCTACCATAAATGACTTAAACGATCATTCAAAATCATTTTCGATCTACGAAGACATTTTTTTAAGGTTACATATTCCTTATTTTGGATATGATGCAAGGATAAAATTCATATTCATTATCTAAATTTTTTATATTAATTATTGAATGATGTTTATAAATTATATTTACCTTCCATAGTTTATAAAATGAAGAATTATTATTGAATTCTATTGTTTTTATAGATTAATCTATGATGAAATAATTAAATCTAACCTATTTTATTTGTGTTATGATTTGATGTAATTTCTATAAATCTCATTTAATTTCATAATTAATGATATGATGATTTTTTGATCCTATGGTACAAATACATGTGATTTGATTTATGTAATTTTTGGGACCAATATCTCTCTTTAATGAAATGGGTATGGATATATATCACATAGGAAATTAAGAATAATAATATTGAGTGAACCCAATTTAATAAAGTACCTTTTACATTATTATGTTTATTTGAGTGATCTTCAAAAACTACGATGGTTCGGGGAGTGAACCCACTCTACCATAATATCCTTGGAAATGATTTTTCCAAAATATTTAAATTATATTCTATGATTTTGTGTATGCTATATTTTTATGTCTTATTCTAGTGTAATGATCTCATGGATCATATTCTATGATTTAATTATAATTATTGTCTTATGAACTAATAGTATTAATTACAGGAATCATAATTTTAATCTTTGATACATATGTTGTTGTTTTTATATTTTATGCACATATTTTCAAACCATATTTCTCATGTTATTCTTTCATTTGTCCCCTGTTTTCTCGTAATGAGCAGCTGGACTCAATCTTTCTTATGTTTACTTTCCCTGGGTTATGAATGAATTTATTATGTATGATATGTCTAAGAAGGATTCTATTTATGAAAAACATTGTGATATGAGATATAGTTAACATATTATGTAATTGATTATGTTCCTATGTTTCCAAAGGTATTATACATTTAAGATCCTCAATCGTATGTTATATAATATAATGAATGTTCATATAAAAATATGTAATATCAATGTCTAAAAATTATCAGTCTTTATATTTGTTATCATAAGATATGATTATTTAACCATTGAATACAAGGATTAGAAAAAAAGAGACCCTTATAGATAATTCTACAGTTAAATCTAATGATTAATTGATGTTTATGAAAATATTGTGATATTTTTTAATGGATGATTAGTGTGTTTCAAAAGTAATTAAAACCCATTTTGGGTAATACATGTGGATTTTTATAGTAAAATATGTTCCTAATGGAAGTAAATATGAAAGGGGTGCATTTTGCTGGACTCTTTCATCACCTTGTGGTTGATAATGCCTTACTGCACACATGGATTGACACTCCCAGAGCATATGCAATGGAAATTAAAAATCACATCATAAACCATTAGGAAGGATTTACATTGATAATGATTATAAAGGACCATGAATAAACCTAAGGTGTCAAATATTAAAATGGAGGTGTCATAATTTATATATCCTATAAGAAATGTTTCAGGATTATGTGGCTCCACACTATAATTATTATTGATTAAAACATGATTTTTCATTTTAGTAAATGGATATGACCCAAATATATAACAAACATAAACCTTGAAACTCAAATATGATAAATTAAACTATAAAATTGTCATAAATACAAGATTCAAATCCCAAAGGATGAATCTGTTTAGTATTTTTGGAAAACAAGAATAAATTTATGATACCCATTTGATATTAGGAAAAGAAAATAAAACATAATAAATGAAATAATTGAATAAAATGAATCATTGAAAAAACATTCAAATATATCTTCCTCATAATCAAGGGAAAGTAAACTAACTGAGGTTGATCTCAAATTCTCAATAAGGGTTCAATGCATTGGAAGCAATTATGAATCAATATTGAATAATTAGTACAAGAATATAAAAAACTGAAAACAAATTCCACTTATATAACTAGATAAGGGAAAATTATTATGGCATGGTAAATAATGAAAACTGATTCCATTTAATAAAAAAAATTAGAATGAAATTCATCCATATATATTTTTATCGTAAAAATATCATGAATAGTAATTACTAAATTTGAGTGAAGGAAATGAATATTTATCTAATGTCATGTTTTAAGGTACATGATAACATTACTATCAATAAATATTATAATATAGATTAATAAATAATTGGTATATATAAATTCAGTGTGGCCCACCATATCTCTAATATTAATACCTTTCATATGAATTTTTAAAACATAATGGTTATTAACACATAGAGTTTTTTCAAATGATTTTGTCTCATGATACTATCGATACATCAAGGGTCTTAGATTTAATGGTCCCTTACACATGTCATAACAGTCTAAGGAATTCCTTATATATCAAATAATCGGTTTAAATCCAAAAAAATGGGGCATATCAAATATTTTTATTAAGTAAAGGATACATATATATCCATTTTTTCCTAGTTAATTAAATAATTTTTGAAATAAACTCCATATATTGAAGATAATTATATTTATATACATACCATGTTTTGTAAAAGTATTTTCAAAAACAATTTTATAAAATCTCAAATTATTGAGTAAATAAATTTTTTACCATGATTGAATTTTTTTTATAAAATCCTTTGAGATGAATATTCATGCAATTTTCCAAAAAATTGTTTTATAGATCTTACCAAAACTATTAAAGTAATCATCATTTTAATCATTATGACATGAAATGTATTATTATTCCTCAATAACCATTATTTATTTGGTTATTCATTTATATTATTGTATGATTATTTTTAGGAAAAGGTATTTTTATTTTTTTTTCTATTTTTAAAATTATTTTTAATATTCAAAGTTTGTTTCTCATAATAAATGATATAAATGATCATTCAAAATAATTTTACATCTATGAAGAAATTATTTGATGTTGCATATTACTTATCGGGGATATGATACATTTATAACATTCATATTAATTATATTAATTGTTTATATTTGTTATGGCATGCTTTTTATGAATCATATTTACCTTCCATAGTTTATACAATGAGGAATTATTATGGAACCCTATTTATTTTATGTATTACTCTTTGATGAAATAATTAAATGATTTTGAATCCAAACTCTTTTCTTTGTGATATGATATGATGGAATGTATATATATATTATTTAATTTCCTAGTTAATGATATGATGGATTTTTTAGATCCTCTGAAATACATACATATGATTTTATTTATGTAATTTGTGGGACCAATGTCTATCTCTAATGAAATGGGTATTAATTTATATCCCATTCAAAACTAAGAATAAGATTAGGGAGTGAACACAATTTAATAATGTACACTGAATATTTTGAATTTCATTTGAGTGATACTTGAAAACTATGATGGTTTGGGGGGTAAAACCACTCTAATATAATATCCATGGAAATTATCCTTTCCTAATATTGAAATTATTTTCTATGATTATGTGTTTTCCAAATTTCTATGTCTTATTTCAGTGCAATGATCTCATGGATAATGTTCTATGGTTTACTTATAATTCTTGTCTTATGAACTACCAGTATTAATTCTATGAATAAATTTTTTAATATTTGATATCTAAGTTTTGGTCTTCATATTTTATGCATATATTCTCAAACCATTTTTGTCATGTTTTTTTACATTTCCCTTGTTTTTACTTAATGAGAAGATGGTCTCAATATTTCCTATGTTTAATTTTCCTAGGTTATAAATGAATATATTATGAATGATATTTCTAATAATGGTTATATTTATGAAAAACATTGTGATCTGTGATGTAGTTAACATATGAACTAATTTATTTTATTCACATGTTTCTAAAGGCATTATTAATTTAAGATCCTCAATCATGTGCTATATAATGTAATGAATGTTCATATAAAAATATTTAATATTCATGTATGATAATTATGGGTATCTATAGTTGGTATCATAGGATAGGTTCATTTAACCCTTGAATATAAGGATTAGAAAAAAACTGAGATTCATATTGATAATTATACGGTTAAATCTAATAATGAGTCGATGTTTATAAAAATTTAATGAATTTTTTTAAGGGATGTGAAGTTTTGTTTACAAGTAATTACAGACCATTTGGATAATAAATGTATATTTTTATTGTAAATAATTTACTTGTTGGAAATAAATACAAAAGGGGTGCATTTTTTTGGACTCTTTCATCACCTTATGCTTGATATTGACTTACTACACACATGGATTGACACTCCAAGAGAATATTTAATGAAAATTCATAATCACATTATAAACCATTATGAATGATTTAAACTGATAATTATTCTAAATGACCAAGGACAAACCTATTGTGTCATATATTAAAAATATGGTGTCATGATTTAGATATACTATAAGAAATGTTTCATGATTATGTGGATCCCTACCATAATTATTATTGATTAAAATATTATTTTTTATTTTAGTAAATGGATATGACCCAAATATATAACAAACATGACCCCTAAAACTCAGATATGGTAACATACATTATAACATTGTCATACATAAAAGATTCAAATCGCAAAGGATGAAACTGTTTAGTGGTTTTGAAAAGCAGGAATACATTTATGATACCCATTTGATATCAGGAAAAGAAAATAAAACATAATAAATGAAAAAATTGAATAAAATGAGTCATTGAAAACTCATTCAAATAAATATTCTTCATAATCTAGGGAAATGAAACTAAATAAATATTGTCTCAAATTCTCAATAAGTGTTTAATATAGTGGAAGCTATCATGAATCAATATTGATAAATTAGTACAAGAATATAAATAACATAAAATACATTATACTAATATGACTAGATGAAGGAAAATTAATATGTTATGGTAAATAATGAAAATAGATTCCCTTTAATCATAAAAAATGAAAATGAAATACATCCACATATATTTTCAAAGTGAATATATCATGGATAGTAATTTCTAAATTTGAATTAAGGATATTCTTATTTATTTGATGCCTTTTTTCCTAGGTACATGATAAATTTACTTATAAGAACTTTTATATTATAGTTTAATAAATACTAGGTACAAATAAATTTAGTGTGTTCAACCACATCTCTATATTAATACCTTTTACAAGAATGTTTAAAACACAATGGTTATAAATAAATAGAGTTGGTCAAAATGATTTTGCCTTATGATAATATCATTGCATCAAGGGTATTACATTAAATGGTCCCTTACACATGTCATACATATCCATGGAATTCGTTATATATCAAATAATCTATTTAAATTATAAAAAATGTGCTATATCAAATATTTTTATTGCATAACGGATATAGATTTATCAATGTTTACCTAGTTAATTAAATAATTTTTGAAGTAAACACCATATATTGAAATGGTATATAGTTTAGTAAATAATAATATCCAATAAAAAATAATATGGCTATTAAAAGGTAATTTAATATTCAATGAAAAATGATAAAATAAATGGATTTTATAAGATAAAATTAACAACAAAAAAAGTGAGTTTGCATAATAGTTTTCCCAATTTCATAAATTTCATTTCAAATACCCTTGGATGAGATAATTGAAATTTAAACTCAAAATACCATAAATAATGACATATTAATGATTTTACATATAAAATGGGTAGTATGTACACCCCATTAATGTGAATTGTTTCATCATTACAAATATGTGTTAATAAAATGTAAACTGATATGAAATCCATTACATCATGATTATAATCAGTTGAACGTGATTTAAACTCATATATAATTGTTTTAAAAATTTTATTAACTTATTATAGAACCATATTAATATTTATTATATCAAATAAGATTATTTTATAACATCTAATCACCCATTCATTAATGATATTCAAATATTTTCATCTTTTCATCTGTAAATTCTCTTGTTTCTCGAGTAAGTCTTGATATTTTATGTTTTACCTATTAATTTGAATATCATTTAACCATATAAATAATGTAAAACATGGTTTAAATATCATATATATTTTTTATTTTGGAATTTAGGGTAATTCAAAAAAATTTGTGATAGGAAATAAAATACACCATTCATGGAGACGGTAGGCCATATGTACACATGAGCGTTATTTAAACCTTCTTATCATTTTAAAAGAAATAATATTAAATTATACATATATTATAAATTTAATTTCAAATGTAACATATATATTTTTAAACACTTCTTTAATACATTCCATTAAAATAATGAAGAATCACATCGCATCACGAGGCCGTTGTCCATCGTACACACGAGCGACATTATCATATTTACAAAAAAATAAAGCATTATATTATATATAATATAATAAATATATACACATAATATCATAAAAAATACCATAAATATGTATCCTATGTAAACTATAAATACATCCTTATTGAAAACCTTGAATGGTGTTAATGGAAGCATGGACAACATCAGTTTGTGAGGCAGTAGTCCTCTGTAAACACAAACACTGATTTCAAACACATTTGAAGGAGGTCTGTGAAGATATATATCTTAAAATTTACATAAAATAATTTGAGAATATGGAATATATTTAGGTTATTATATAATAGACACATATTATAAATTGAAGTTGTATGATAAAGAAATAAAATAAAAACACTTTTAGAAGAACATTACCTATTCTTCATGTAGCCTCCTTAGGTCTGCATTAATGACTTCAAATGATAGATTTATACCCATGATATGGATTCTATGATGAGGGAAGGAAATTTTGGTAGTTATTTTTACCAATATTGGTAAAAAAATATTGATTGAGATGTGATAATAAGTGAGGGGAGTGAATTCCCTTTTATAGTCAAGAAGTGACAGTATTGTAATACTCAAAAGTGTTCACTATTAGGTGCTCTCACATACCTCACACGGAACTAAAACTGAATAATAATATAGTTAATGGTTTTTTATTAGATTAGAACCTCTAAAATTCAAAAATAAATTCATTTTTATAATTTTAGTCCTTATAATATTTGTTTCCTTATTTTACCATTTTGGGGTTTTTCATTATGTTAACTAGTTTTCTAACCAATGTAACTGATAATTTAAGAATATAATAAATTAAACCATATAAGATAATATGTATAGATTCATTATAAATATAGTATCTTATTTATAATATATAAATCCTATATATATTGGAAATTAATTTTTACACAAGCGCAAGTGATGTGTAAAAATACCACTTTATTTCTAAAAATGATAACCGAGTTTTTAATATTTTATATTCAATATATTAACTATAATAAAACAATACTTCCATGAATGAAACAGAATTTATATTAATTAATATTTAAAAATATTTGGAAATAATATATTATTTTTAGTAATTATATATCAATTAATAATATATCATTTATTATAAAGAAACATTATTTTCAATTTTGAAATTATTCATATAATTTATAAAATTTCATGAAAAAAATGAAATTTTAATATTATAATTTCAAAAAAATTTATCATGAGATATTAATCAACCAAAATAATTAAAACAATAATTAAATCAATTTTCTTTACTTTTAATATTTTTTGTATCATATAATTTATTTAATTATTAACTATATAATAAAAACTTTATTGATTCATAATAATTTTATATAACTAATTCATCACTCATAATTAATGATAAATTACTATGGTAACAAAAACTATGATATATTTAATGATATTTTATAAAACTAAACCAATGTATTTTTTTCTTTATCATAATGCTTTAAATAAAAAAAATCCAAAAAAGGATCTATTATTTCTACATCATTACTTAACTTATTATATTTTCCACTATCATTGATAAGTGTCCAAAAAACTCATAAAATTAGATCCTAAAGTCATAATATTCAATTTATTTCCATCTAATGTGTGTTGTACAAGTTTATGTCATTTACACCTTTACATTAAAAGTTTAGTCCCCCATTAAACTTGTTTTCTATTAATCAATGTAATTAATTTTAGATTTTTTAACTAATGAATATGGTGAAAATTTAATTTTCTTTTATTATATATTAAGAATTATTCTTATTCTATATATGGAATACATTTTTTCATATATTATTCACATACGTTGAAAAAATTAAATTAAAATTAATCCCACAAATGCGATGATAAAGCAGCTTTTAAAGTGAAAATGTTCAAAAGTTACCTATGTTTCATTTTCTAAATTCAATATAAACATGAATCCAATGAAATTAATTGAAATAATATATGTATAATTGATCTAATTTTACATTAATTTTTTTTATAATATTAATTATCATTATAAATTACTTATTTGAAAAGTTAATTTCAATTAAAATTCAATATTATTAACTATTCATAAAAAATGAAACTTCTCATAAAAATAAAAACATATCACCACAATCTAGTGTTTACTTTATTATTTAAAAAATATCATTTATTTATTCAAATAAAATTTATATAAAATTACATAATTTGTCTTTAATACAATTTTTCAATTATATGGCTTCCAAACTCTATATAGAAAAATATAAATATTTATACGTAATATTAGTTTTTATATCTTATATCAAAAAATACATTATATAAATATACAAACATTTTATTGAATATATAATATATAAATTTCAGTAATATAATTCATTAATAGTAATAAAATATTTTATCACAATAAAATGCATTTATCACATAAAAATAGTTTTTTAAAGACATTACCTTTATATTCAATTGGATTCTATATATTCATTTATAAATAATTTTTAACCCATGAATTAAAATATATATTTTCATAAGTTTTATAATCCTATATATAACCTCTATTTCAATGTCCTGGTGATAATTTTCATTTTAAATAATAATATTAATAGTATTTTGTAAAACATGGTCTTGAGAGCAGCACAATCCATGGAAGAAAGTCATTTATGCATGTAATGTAAGGTAAATCAATATTTTATGCATTTAAATATACATAAAACGTTTAATTTATTTAAATTAATAAATATATCATAAAATAATCCAAATGTAATATTCTTTTCTATGCTTGGTTTTGTGTTTATAAATGCTATTGAATATAATGTTCATGTTTTAAAATTTATGGATTTATATTCTCTCCACCATAAATATATCGTTTCCTAGAAATTTAAACTAGATCATGATAATAAAGGGTTTGACATTTGGAAATACCATTGTTGAAAACCCCACATTATAAAAGTTTAATAAAATATACTTTGAATAAAAGAGAATGGGATACAAAATTTCACATGGAATAATTACATAAGTAGTTTTTCAAAAGGGAGAACGTATGTGGGAAATGAAAATGTAGATATAGAAGAGGAAAATAAAACTCTTATTCTAAGTGGGAGTGATAGATAAAATGTTCAAGAGAAATTTAACAACCACCAAGACAAAAACCAATGGTTGGGAGAAGGTCAATAATATCATCATAAATGACAATAAAATGAAACAATTTTGTTTCAGGTCCCTTCTTCATAGTTTTGAGGAATTATTTAAATCTATATAAATATAACTAAATATATATTCTTTATATGTTTCTATTTCATAAAAAAAATATTATCATTTGAGTTTTCTATAATGTATTTCTACTAATTCTCTTAGCAGATATTCCATCATATTATGGAGTAATAAAATAATCTACAAAACATTGTACAAATATCAACTTAAACCATTTCATAAATTTTAATCCTTATGTAAATTCAAAAATATCATGATCCAAAACATTATAAGGTCACTGAATATGAAAAATGAACTGATCATTAATCTAAAAAATACAAGGTATGAATAATCATCACATACCAAACATGTGAATACCTTCATTGGGTATTCTCTTAAATCATTTTAATAACAATAATTACCCTAAAAACATATTCAATAAATTAATGATTCCTTATTACCAAAGATATACATTGATTTTTTGGATATATACCTTAAATAAAAATTATAGTACATCAATGATAAAATAAACAATTTTTTCAAAAAATCATTAATCTATTCCAAGGTAGTCTGTACTATAAAATTTAATTTATCCATATCAGTCATCTCTTTATCCCATCATAATCATCTCAAAATTTAGAAAATATTATGTGTTATATATCCATATGTCATTCAATTTATAAGAATCTCTAAATTCCACCGAATAATTATTCTTGGTCATTGGAACCATATAACATATATTATAAAATCCTTAATGAATTTTTATTGTAGTAAAATAATTATATATTTTATAATTCTTATGATTATAATATCATTGATAAAATACATTTACAACATATTTCTTAGATCCAAATACACAACAATATAAATTATTCCACTTCAGTTATAACAATTGCATAACCATGACTTTGATCTCTTAACTTATTTTATGGTATGTTACCTGGATTCCTGATTAATTCATTTTCATAGTGGTTTATCTCATTATAGTGTAATCATTTCACATTTAAATTTTATTTCTTTCCCTTTCAATCAGGATCTTGGTAGCCATTTTCTCTACAAATATAGTAAACACCCATTCCCTTTAAGAAATTAATACGGTGTCTCATTCAATAATTATCACATGTGGGAAAATACTTATTTCTATTATCCACATTTCATTTTTCTTTTTTTCATCTTATTATTATATTTCTTACATTTGAATAAATAATAAATATAGAATTATTAATCTTTATTGATAGATGATAAAACTATTTTATAATATTTGGAAAAAAAATTAGAGACAAGATCACATCGAATGATTGTCATAATCAGTTCATTGAAATGTTTAATATTTCACTCCATGTTACTTATGTAATCCACTGTATACCTAGATAACCATTTAATGGTAGTCTCATACACCACAATAGTATCTAATTACTATTTGTTTATGATATGTAACTTTCTCTTCATCTCAGTTTGTTTCCCATGAGGGGAATATTTTTCTAAAAAATCCTCCTCAAAATATTTACATTAGAAGAACTTTATTTATACTTCCTCCCTAGTATTCATGATCAATGTCCACTATTCATCAGCATATCCATTTAGAAAATAAACTATAAATTTACTATTTTCATTACCCCAAATTCCAATTTCATAAATATATTTTCCAAATACTTAATTCATTAGTCGGCTGATATAGGATCAATAGTCCCACTAAATGATGTGGCAACCTATCACATAAAGTGGTCTAGAATCAAATAATCTCATTGTGGAACATGTTTATCCATCTAGGAAGGTTATTTTTTATATCATTATTAAGATTATGTAATATATACCTAACATTTTCAATCATATAACCTGATATATTATCTTCCATATAAGGGAAACCACTACATCATCCATGAGTATTGATACACTTCTTCCTTCAACGTTCCATTTTAAAAATTTTCACACACTAAATTAGATCATAACATTATTTAACATAATATTTAGTCCTAAAAATTGTGAAATAATTATCCTAAATTATAAATTATATAAAACTATTCTCATAATAATAAACATGTTTTCTTTGGGATATAATTACTTCAAAATCATTCATAATTATTTGTAAATAAATTTTGAATTATATTAAGTATATCCCCCTGGAGTGTCAAACTAGGTGTGTAGTAAGGCCCGTTATCGTATACTAGGTAACACTTGAATAAAGACCAACATTCCTTTTTTAGAGTTATTACCCCTTGTAACATCAATTCAATAACCATGTCCACTTGTTGGATCCATAAAGAGATGTATTTCTAGAAATAACCACATAACCTCTGCCTTACCAATAGTTTTGGGTGTTCTTTTATTCTTATCCTAAATGTCTCTCTTAGTTTTTTGTTCCCTAATATATTTTTTCTTAAATCTACTTCATTGGGTTCCTTCTAAAATATATATGATACAAAATTTAATGACCTCGACCCTAGAAGCACAAAGACGATGCCTTACATAATTACACTAACATTAATAAAAGATTCAAATCCCAAAGGTCTGAATAATTTAGTAGTTTTGGAAAACAATATTACAAATATATTAACCATTTATATTTGGAAAAAGAAAATATAGAATAATACAAAAAAACTAATTACTCGGATCCTTGAAAATAAATTCAAGTATATAATTTTCAAAACATAGGGAATTGAAAAAAAATAAGTGTGATCTAAAATTCCCAACTAGGGTTATATACAAAAGAAGCTATTAAGAATCAATAATAATCAATATTGATATTCAAATAACTGATAAAAACATCAATTAAAATAATTTTTTAAGGAATAATAAATATGGAAACATAAATAAATGAAATCAACTACCATAAAATCAATACATTGTGAATGAAATTTATCTATAGATTTCTTCATTGTGAAAATCATAGGAATAAAAAAAAACAAATTTTGAATGAAGAAAATTATTATTTATCATAAATCATATTTCCTAGGTACATGATAACTTTACCATAAATACCATTCATAATTTGGTTTAAAAAATACTAGGAAAATTAAAATTCAGTTTTTATAACCATATCTCTATAATCAAGACCCTTCATAAAACAGTTTAAAATATATTATTTATAATGACATAGGGTTTTCCCAGCTGGTTTTGTCCCATGAGACTATCGATGCATCATGTGGATTACATTAAATAGTCCCTAAACTAGGTTTTACCTATCTAAAAACTTCCATATATATTGAATAATTTATTTAATTCATAAAAAATAATTGGATCAAATAAATGTATTCTGTAAAGGATACCAATTTATCAACATTTCTTTAGGTAATAAAATAATTTTCAATGTAATCATAATGTTTAAAAATGGTATATAGTTTATAAAATAATCATAAATATTAAAATATAATATACTTATATTAGATTAATTCAAATCCCATGGGAAAATTATTACAATAAGTGGATTTGTTTTAATATAATGTCAACAATCACCAAATAAAGTGAAATTGCATAATAATTTTTACCATTTGATAAATTTCATGTCAAATACCCTTGGTGGAAATAAATAAAATTTATATTTAAAAAAAATTAATAATAAATAATTCCTGATATTACATGTAAGTGTTTCAGTATTTATATCACATAAAGGATAGTTTGTTTATATAAACAAATAAGTCCCAATTTAATGTAAATTGAGACAAAATCACATACCTCCCTCTTACCTTTCGTTGAACATACATTAACATCCTAGATATATTTTTTAAAAATTTTATTAACTAATAATTGTAACATTTTAATTTTTATGATATCATATCTTATTATTTTATAACATATCATCACCTATTCACTAATAGTCTTTTATTATCATCATCTTACTGCATGTTAATTACCTTGTTTTTCGATTATGTTTTGAATTTTTATTTTTTTCTATTCCACTAACAAAGACCATTAATTAATCATATAATTATTTTAAAACATAATTTATATATCATATATATTCATTTAAAATTTCTAAAATTATTCCAAAAAATTTTGTTGCATTAAATTAAATACACCGTTTATGGATATGGTAGGTCGTACACACACATGAATATTGTTTCAATTTTCTCGTCGAATTGAATAAAAGAAATTTGAATTATATATATATAGAAATTGTAATTACATTATAATTATTATTTCATATATATCATATATTCTTATAAAAAACATCCATGATATAGTATGTGTAGAGCGTTAATGAATCACATCACTTCACGAGGCAATAGTCTTCTATACACATGAGCGACTTTATCATATTACAAAAGAATGGAAAGAATAATAATTTTTATAATATAATAATTATGGAAGAATAATAACATCATAATTATCGTATCTATCATATACTAACAAAAAATCCATCATTATTTGAAACCATGAATTATGGTAGTGTAAAAACGAACAACATTGGTTCATAAAGCGGTAGTCTGATGTACACATGAATTATAATTTTAGAACCCATTTGATGGAAGTGTGTGATTTATAAAATAAAATTAAAAACCTAAAAATATATTTTTTTATAAATTTTATTTATTTAATTATATTATCATGGTATAAATTAACTTTAATGAAGTGGAGGGGGAAATAAAAGAAAATCTCTTTTAGATGAAAATTACCACTTCTTCGTGTATCCTCTTTAGGTACGTACTAATTTATTCTTATATTAGATTTATAGAAAAGATAACACTTTTATTATTATTTTATATTTATTGTGATGTGATTTGGGAAGATACATTTCAATAAAAATGTCTTGAGAGTTGTGAATAAGTGAGGGGTGTGAGTTTCCTTCTATAGATTAGAAAGAGTTACATTCTTGTAAATGATGAAATATTTTCAGTATTGGGAGGTCTCTTTTACCTCATGCTTCTAAAAAATTTAATAATAATGTATGGTAGGGTTTATATGGTCTATAGTAACCTACGAAACATAAAAAAAATATTTTTATATTGTTATTCCTTAACTTCTAGGTTTTCTTATTTTACAATTTGGTTTCTTTTCATTATGTTAAGTAGTTTTTTAAAAAATGTAATTAATATATTTATACTAGAATTACATTTTTCTTAAAGTATAAGTTTTTTAGACTAATTATAAATATCATATATAATTTATAAAATATAAATCCTATCTGTGATGGAAATAAAATTTAACACATATAAAAATAACATGTAAAACAACTACTTCAAAAGTAACTGTGCTAATCGAGTTTTTTAATATTTCATGGTCAATATAGTTGTTAAAATATGAAAAATGGTACATTAATGGAAAATATTTTATATTTAGTTATACTTAAATATAAATTAATAGAATATCCTATTTTTATTAATTTTAATTCAATTAATAATATATCATTATTTATAAAGTAACATAAATGTCAAACTTGACATTATTCATTCAATTTGAAAAACCTTTAAAGATAGTAATGTTATATGAGAATTATAATTTAAATTATATATAAAATTACATATTTATATATTAAAATATGGTATCACAACAAATTATAGAATTTTATTCACTTTTATATTTTTAGTATCATTTTTTTATTTTTTTTATAAACTAATTAATCCCTCAATTGTTCTTTCTTAATCATTTTAAGTAAATAATGTATCTTTAAACATTAAAGATAAATAATTATGATAAATAATTTATTTTAAAATAATATATAAAATTAAACCAACGTGTTTTTCTCCTATCACTATGCTTTATATAAAAAAAACTAAGAAAAATATCTTTTTCATTTTCATTACTTAATTGATAATATGTGTAAATTTCCACAAAAAGTGTCCCATATACTTATAAAATTAATGAATAAAATAATATTTGTCAATATATTTTAATCCAATTTGTGTTTAGAAATTTTCTATGTCATTCGATACCTTATGTTAAATGTGTGGTCCCTCAGTAAAATTTGTTTTATCTTAATCACTATAACTAATTTTAATTGTGTTCAAAAATAATATTAGTAAAAACTAAAGTTAACCATATTATATAATTATAAGTATTATATATTGAAAAATGGAATTCATATTCCCATGTTCAATTTATAGAAGCTAAAATGAATTAAAAATTAATATCACAAATGTAATGTGAAATCATGTTTCAAAGTGAAAATGGTTAAAATTTTACTTAGATTTTAGAATCCAGATTCAATATAAACATGATTTCAAGGAAATAAATTGAATCAATAGATATATATTTGTTCAAAATTTACATTCAATATAATTAAAAATTTAATTTACCATTATAAATCAATTATATGTGAAGATAATTTTAAATTAAAATTAAATATTTTTTACTATTATGAAAAAAATTAAACTTTTAAAAAAGTTCCATAGGAAAATTATGACTTTAATATTTATAAAATAAAGTTTATTTTTTGGAAATTTAATTTTTAAAAGTGTCATGATATAGTTTTAAAACATTTTCACAATTAAAAAATACTAAAAAACCGCCTTTAAAAAAATATACCTTTATGTGTATAATTGAATTTGTTCTTATCTAATGGAAATCAAATGAATTAGATAACGTTAAAAAACATTATTGATTATATACTGTATGAAATTAATTAAAATAATTAGATAATAGTAAATAATTTAATTTATTATTTTTAAAATCCTTTGGAACATAATTATTGTTTTTTATAAAAATATTTCCTTTATATTCAGTTGGGTTTTATATTCATTTCTAATTAATTAGTAACAAGTGAATTAAATAATATGTTTTCATATGATAGTTAATATTATTTATAATTGAAAATTTAACATCTCAGTGATAATTTTCAATTCAAATAATAATATTAATAGTATTTGGTAAAACATGGTATGCATGTAGTGTTATACTTTGAAGAAAGTCATTGTTGCATGTAATTTATGATTACTCTGTATTGTGTCCCTTCCATACTATAGAAGAGTCTATTTTTTTAATATATAAAATATATCATTCTATATTAGGATGTTATATTTCTTTATATGCTTGGTGTTGTGTGTCATAGAATCTATCAAATATGATGTTCATATTTTAAAATTTCATGGTGTTGTAGAAGGAACCATGTTAATGATGAATGAGAAGGAAATTGAAAAGATTCTCCTCATAAGAATCCAAACATTATTGTAAAAATAATGAATAATCATGTTTCTATTCTCATGATGATTTCTCAAGTCATGAATCATGATGTACATCCAAATGAGGAAACTATAGAAAAATATTCTATTGATTTATTTATGGGTAAATGTCCACCATCCTTGAGTGGATCCCGTGATCTGTAAGTTGTTAAGAAATGGATTAGTATCACTAAAAAAATAATTTCTATTCTATAGTATCCAGAACATGAAATATTCATTTTTTATGTTCTTTGGAATGTGAATTGAATTAATGGGGGAATCTCATCAAATATGTAGGGGTACATGATTCAATTTAATCTTTTCATTGGTACAAGTTCATGAAGCTATTTTTAAATTAGTTCCATCCACGTATTGTTCATATTAAGATGGAGAATGATTTCAGTGACATAAAGAAAAATGATAATGAATTTGTTGGTAACTAAGAGGAATAATTTATAACACTTGGGAGGTATGCTTCTGGTATTATAATCCAACTAGAATTTAGGTTTGATCGATTCATTATTGGATTAAAACCATTTATCTGAATTGTGTTATTGTTAGGAGAAATTATTAGATATAAATAGATTTTTTATGTTCAATCAATGTGGTAATAGAGGTTTGAGTAATTTATAAATATAATGGTATTGATATGAAGAGAGAAAATTAATTGAATGGAAAATCTAAAATCCACAGATTCAATAAGATGAGATTTCCTTTATGCACAATTTGTGGGAAGAAACATGGTGGAATTATTATTATGAGAAATATTAAATGTTTTATGTATGTAATGTATGTTCATAAACTAATTGAATATCAAGGTGATGATAAAAAGTTATCTACTGATAAAAAATAAAGTCAAATCTCTAGAAAATATACCACCCATCTTCTAGTGTTTCGAATAATAAGAATATGGTAATTATGCTATCTCATTCCCAGAAAATAGGTTGATGGGGATGATCAATATACAGATCTTCTTAATCTGAGAAACAATGATAAATCTCTTGAAATATTTTATTATGAATAGTGCTATTATAATTACATGGTATAAGGTACCCATAACTTCCCCTCAATAATAGATAATTCCTATTTTTTACTATGGGTCACCCACTCATTCATATATATACAATTTTCTTAGAGTATCAATGTTCCAACCAAGTTATTTTTTATAAAAATAAAGTTGAAATAACTTATGGATAAGATGATATCATATGAAGTCTATGATTCGTATTTTTTTTATGTTTTTTGGAATGTTTTCCTTTAAATATTTTCATTCTTAAACTATATTAATTCAATGTCATCTTAGGCAGGGATTATATTTCTCAAAATAAATCAAACATCAATTTATAAAGATGTAAAGTTACAGTTTCATATCTCAATAAAACTATGATCATCTAAAAGTGTAAAGATAATAATGAAATTGGATGGAAATTACATCTATTGTGTAAGATTTTATTCATATTCAAGTGGGGCGTTTATATTTGATGGTATGGGAAAAACTAAAAATATGTGATACTTCAATGTGTGGTGGATTATGATGGATTTATAAATTATTTGTCAATCCTTATAAGAAAATGTGATATTGAGTTATCAATAGAACTCATACATGGTCTCAATACATTCTCCATGACTCCCTTAGAATGTAAATGGTTGTGTTATCAGAATTAAAAAAATAAATGACACAAATCTCATTCAATTCGGTCAAATTTTGAAATTTATGTTCTTACTAAATACTGTATATGTGGAAAGCAGGGTCAAACCCACAGGGAAGGTGATTTTGACCACTAATCTCCTATTTTTTTTTTAAAAAAGGCCCCACAGTTGTCAGCAGTGGGGTTAACTTCCTTTTTATAGTTTTTATATATTTTCTTTGTTTGTTTTGAGTTTTTAAAATACATTTAAGAGACACCAATTTTTTTTGTATTTTGATCTAAACTATAATTAAACAAAAAAAAGTTTAAAAAAAAGTAACATAGATTATGGAAGCTCATAAATGAATAATCTAGTAGATAAGATAAGGGAAAAACTTAATTCTAGAGGCTTCAAAAGGACTCATATTCACCTAAAAGTCACTAAAATGAACCACTTGTGAAAGATAATGACCCACTTCATCGCCAGGAGTTAAGTCATAAAGTATCATAAATATTGGAATTTTCCACTCTAATATAGATCAAATGTGAAAATTTTGAATTGAAAATTAAAACAGAATGAACTCACCGTAAGTTCATAAGTTTCTAGAATTTATCAAATTTTGAAAGATGTATCCACAATCAATCTCACTGAATAATCGTGAATTTTGAAATTAAGTTCTAGTGGTACACATCAGTTGAATGAATTCAGTATTGATCTCACCAATCAATTATGGATTCATTGAAATGATTAAGTGAATAAGAGGAATTAAATATAAGAAGTATGACTTGAATTTCTCCCCGAACTAGAAGATTTATCTTGAAAACATGTTCATTATCTTAACAGTAATTGAAAAAATTTCAAGAATAGAATACATTATGTAGAAAATAAGAGGGAGAAAGGACTCCCCAATGATGCTATGCTTGAATGCTCCTTCAACTCTAGGGATTTCCACCAGACCTTTCTACTTTGATGAGAGAGAATCTGTCAAAATTTCCAATGATACCCACTCGAATCATTCCCACCCACACCGAATCTATTACACTTTTCTTTTTAATTTGCTATCATAAACTGCATCGCCACTCTCGACTTCCACTAACTCAATCTTTCCTTCTTACTGTGCACCGCACTGGTGCACTATTTCCTAAATCACATGTCGCTCAAACATAACCCCTATAACTAACTCTGGATGAGTTAGTTGGATGCATCTGGTCGTGTTTTGGAACATTGAATGACCTTCCACAACATAAAATAAGACAAAATAGTTAAAATATGTAGAAAAAATATAAGTAATTGATTAAAGTTAATAATATATTTTAAAATCTTTAATATAATTGAATAGATATTTTTATTGGGTTATTTTATTTTAAAATATAAATTATTAATATTTTAATAAATATTAAATTGATTAATTAAGTAAATAGTTTTATTTAATTATAATTATTATGTTTATTATTATTAATAAAATAAAATTATTAACTATTTTAATTTAATTGATTAATTTATTTTAATTATATTTATAATTTATTATTAGAATTTTATTTTATATATTTTATTATTAAACAATTATTTTAAAAAAACATTAAATAATAGTTTATTTACATTAGAAATTTAACTTACTTAGTTTAGTTAAAGTTTTATTAAAGTTAATTAAATTAATAATTCTATTTATAAATATCAAATACCTTATATTTTTTTATATGTTTATAATTATTAATATTTTGATATTTTTGTTTAATTATTAATACATAATTAAGTTTTTATTTTATTTTAATTTATTTTGTTTGTTTTTTAAAAAATTACTTCTTCTCCTGCCCCCACTTCGGCGCAATAGGGGGTAGGGTTCTTCATCCCGAAGAACAGGACCGACTCCTACCCATGATGTTGCCTCATGTTTGACCCTAATGACTGTGTTGATTTCCAAATCTAGTTCACCCTCGGACTACCACAACAGTAACAGAAAACTGAACTCCCTTCAACAAAGTAGTAGCATAGCGCGACTTCAGTGGACCTATCCTCCTGTGTATCAACTCAGCAGTGGGTTACAGACAGTGGCAGTTCAGGCTCCTCGTTGGGGTCAGTTTGCGGTGGCTTGCAGACCAGATCCGTAAAGAGGGGTGGTGGGTTCCTATATTCCAGTGATGACACACATTTCTAGTGCAACTTTAGTAAGTCCCCACAGTGATCCTTGGGTACAAATCTTCCCAAGATAGTGCGAATCGGTTCCTAGAGAGGCGTGAGTTCCACTAGCATGCGATGTGATGGCGATTCCTCATCGATTTGAAATAGCACGACCTGGACCTTTTTCAAATCTGAATGAATCAGTGTTGTGGTGATTTGATGTAGGGATTGTGTTTTTTGAATCACAAGGTTGGGGAAGATCAGTTTCATGGTTGAAGATCAGCATATGGAGGAGAAACTGTTGTAGCATCAGTAGCAACGAGAGACCGATAGTTGAAAAGATATAATGCACATCGGTGTGAGGATAAGAAAGAGAACTATCGGTAGATGGTTGTTGTATCAGTGAGACAGTGAGATCAATGGAAGATCACTATGAGTGTCACCGATGGGATGAAATGAAAGGAACTCACTGATAGTTAAATAAAAATAGTCCACCATTAGTTATATAAAAAAACGAGTCACTGATGGTTTAGAAAACATAATAAGACATTGTTAGTTAGATAATAATTTATCGGTACTGATGCAACAAGATACTGACACCAATGGGCAAGAGAGACCGATACTAATGTGCAACAACATCAGTGATAGTTTTAAAAAAAATTAACTAACGGTAGAAAAAAATGGAATAATAGTGAGAGAAAATTTAAACTGCAAACTTAAACATTAAATAAATACATAAGCTAATTAAAAAAAATATTAAAAATATTTAATCAGTTAACTATATTAAAAAACTAAAATAAAAAATACATAGATTAAAATTAAAAAATTAGAACAAGTCTAATCAACATAATTTAAAATAGTATTATTATTAAACATTAAACATTAAAGTTACAATTGATGTTTTTAATATTTATCACTTAAATTAAAAACTGGATTAGTGTTAAAATAATTTGATAAAAGACTAAAATTAAAAATTATTATATAATTAATTATAGGGTAAACAGTAAGTGAAAAAGGATAGCATGAGTGACTGAATTAATCAATTATAGCTCCAGTACATCTCACTGTTAGACTAAAAAAATTTATTAATTATTTAATAATTTAAATGTATACATAAGATTAAATGGTTAATGTTTTAAAACTATAAATTAATTAAATAAATAACTAAGTGAATACTTAAAGTTAAAATCACACTATTTAATTAAATTTAAAATAAAATTATTAACTTAATTAATTATCATGATAATTAATCAAATTAATTAAAGAAGATAATTTATTTTAAGAAAACCAAATTAAAGGGTTAAATATTTAATTAAAAACTCAGTTAATTTAATGAAAGAACATGATTTATTAGTTAAATGTTAAACATATAAATCTATTAAAAATCCAATCAGAGATTAAACAACTAAACTAAATAAGAAATAATTAAATTAGAAAAGTTAGTTAGGTTAAATTAATTATTTTAAACACTAAAAATATAAAAAATTTATTAGAAAAAATAATTAATTAACAAATTTAATTATAAGAATACGAATGTTTTATTATTAAATTAAAAGTGTAAAATTAGTTAATTAAATCATTATAAATTAAATAAAATGATGTCACAAAACTATTTAAAAATAAGGCCTCATCAAATTCCCCCACACATAAATATTGTTTGTCCCCAAACAATCCCATGTTTTTTTATCTTTGAAAATGAAAAGTTATTTATGATAATATAGCTCACAAGGTAACAGTTACAGCTCTTAAAAAATAGAGGACAAGAACTATCAACAATATTTTTTAAAAATATTCTCAAATGACGTCTTTACTAGAAAAAAATACTCAAATGGTAATCTAGAAAGATATGAATCATCAAAAAATAAATATGTCATGCCTCATATGTGATACAACTTTATGACTCAATGCAATCCATGATTAAGAGATAACTTTACGAGTGACAATAAGTTAATTTTTTTTGAATTTAGAACTTAATAGTTGTAACTTTATACTTTGACTCAATCATAAGTTCCAAAAATAAATATTTTTTTATGAATTACCTTAATGATACAACCTAAATGACTCCCATATAAACTAATTGACCCATTATTTATTCGAAATTCATCATTCCCCTCATCTTAATGAACTCATTTTTGACCCTAGAAACTTTATTTTATTTCTCCCAAGACATGGATCATTGTGCTAAGCATTGTGCAATGCACTTATTCAAGGTGTACAGAGGGTTTATAGTAAATAGAAACGCACAAAACATAAAGGGTCCTAGAGATTCACTGTGGGATCCTAGATACCCAAACTACTCCAGTTTCAAAATATTTTTATAAAAATCATTTACATTGGCTCATGAAGTTAATTAACTTAATAAATAATAAAAAGTGTGTCCCCTAGATCAAGATCAAGCATCAAGTTACTAGAGTTATAATCAAAACTCCACTAAATAGGTTACCTGTATCTGTCTCAAAAGTATATCCTAAACCAAATTTTCATTAAAACACTAAATATATTCACTCAGTAATCATCCACCCCCATTAATGTCAGATTCAAATCTATTATCAACTTCTAATCAAGTATCAAGCAAATTAAAGACCCAATTGGGTACAATGTAAAGCCTAAAATTATGAAAGAATTTTGAAATTTATTAACCATTTTTTAAAAACAACATTGAGGTTTCCGTGGGAATTGATGATCTTAAAATTAAGCACAGTTCATCTTAGTTAATAATTGACCCCCTCCCCCACACTTAAAACCCATGTTTGTCCCCAAAGTTGACTTCTAAAGTGGAGAAGAGCAATTAAACAATTAAGGTTCAAACCAGATTTTTAATTTAATATATTTATGAAATGTATATAGTCTCATTGAATTTTAAATAATGTGTTGACAAAAATATTAATTCACTGTATGTTCATATCAAAATACATACATTAAAAATAAAGACAATAACAAATATTTTCAATACAGATCAAGAAATATAATGTAATTCTTAGGTGTACTATTTACTGGGTGTAGAAATTTGATAAAGTATGAATAAAATGAATGTTCAATATAATATAATTGTGTAAGATAAACACCCTAAAGACTAAGAAATTTCAATGAAAAACACTACAACCATAAATCATATACCCCCACACTTAGTTTCAAGTAGTTGAATGATATTAACAATAGTGAAATTCAATTTTTTTAGAAAGGAGGAACATGTAGAATTATTTTATTCAACTCAGTGACATCAGCTACCTTTTATTCCAAAACAAGAAGAATTTTTAAAGAAAATTATGCAGTAGATTTTCCCTTTCAGTATAAGAATAATTTTCAATAGAAACAACATATTAAGCATATTTTTTTAAAGCAATAATCACTGAATCACCATTTTCAATTTATTAGGAAGTCACCATTAAGATGAATCACCAACAGTAGGGTAACAATGGATAAAGAAAAATAGTAGGTCAATGATTCACTATTATTATGAGTAATGGTGAATTATTAGTTAATTTTAATTAATGTAAATAGGAGAATAAAAATGAATATAGAAATTAAGACACTTCCCTGAATTAATGTTTTTTTTCAATAATCCTCCAACATGGGAATTTCACACCTTATATGAAACCATCAGCAACATCCTAAAAACACATAGCGTGTAAACCAAGAACAAATATCTAGAAGATAAAGAGGATACATAAGATAGTAAACTAACACTTTATTCAAAAACAAAAATAGAACAAAAATGAAAACAAAGAAAGAACATGGGTTGACTCCCATGAAGAACTGAATTTAAAGTCTTCAGTTAGACATTATTTAATTAATTTTTTTTGAAAACAAAAGAAAAACCATGGGTTTCCTTCCATGCAGTGCTAGGTTTTAAATTCTTCAGCCAAACTTTATTTAATATCAGTTCATAAGCAGAGTGAAGGTAGCCAATACCTTCGGTTGTCCCTCATAATAAAGCTCCACTCTCTACCCATTAACCAACATGGGTTTGTTCTCCTCACCTAAAATTTCAACAACTCCATTCTTAAGAACTCTCACTATAGTGAATGGTCCAGACCATTAAGACTTTAACTTCCCAAGAAAGAGTTTAAGTATAGAGTTAAAGGGCAGGACCTTTTATCTAAGTTTAAATTAATTGGTATTTATGATAGAATCCTGAAAGATTTTAATCCTCTCCTTATAAATCCTTGAATTGTCATAACCCTCTATCTCCTAAACTCATCTAACTCACTCACCTCATGTAATATCTTCTCATAAGAACTCTTAAAAGTCAAAATTTAGAGCCTTAACTACCCAATAAGACTTTTGTTGCAACTCTACATGAAAATGATAACATTTCCCAAACAATAGACTATATGGAGACATACCTATTGGGGTTTTGAAAGCAGTTCTATATGCCCATAAATATTCATCCAATTTAAGAGACCAGTCCTTCCTAGAATTTGACATAGTTTTCTCAAGTATTTTTTTTCATTCTTCTATTTGAAAATTCCACTTGTCCATTGGGCTGGGGTGATAAGGATTTCTGGTTTTACAAACACAACCATATTTTTTCTATCAAAGCATTAAATTAGTAATTCTTAAAGTTTGTTCCATTATCAATGAGAAATTATTTTGGGACTCCAAATCATGAAAAGATATTCTTTTTAGAAAATCTAATAAGAGAATTGGATTGGTTGTTGGAAAATGCCACTACCTCAACCCACATTGACACATAATCTATAACAAAAAGAATATAATCATTCCCATGAGATGATGGAAATGGACCCATGAAATCTAAACGCCAAACATAAAAAATTTCTACCTCTAAAATAACTTTTTGAGGTAATTTCTATTTTCTACCAATATTTCATAACCTTTGTAACCTATCACAGCTAACCACATAGCTCCTAGAATCCTTAAAAAGGGTGGGAAAACATAAACTAGATTGGAGGACTTTTTGATCAGTTCTTTCACCACTATGTTAACCTCCCCAAGGCCAGGAGTGACAAAACTCTAAGATAGGTAGCCTTTATTGTTTAGGAACACACCTCATAATAATACCATAAACACATCTCTTAAAAAAAGGGTTATCCCAAAGGTAGTATTTAAGCATAAAAAAATTCTTCCTTTGGTTATTAGACATATTTTTGGGAAAGACACCTGATGTTAAGAAGTTTGAAAAATATGAATACCATGAAAACATCATGATAGAAATATAGAATAGTTTTTCATATAGAAAGGAAGTGTTTATTTACCTAGGATCTTCAGATTGAATAAGAGGAATCCTATAAAGATGGTCAAAAACTAGATTTTTAGCTCCCAACTTATCTCTAATCTCTAAATCAAACTCTTGTAGCAACAGAATCCATCTAATTAGCATGGGTGTTGTTTCTTTCTTAGACAACAAGTACTTTAATGTAGAGTGGTTAGTGAAAATGTTGAATTTTTATCCTAACAAATACTATCTAAATTTCTCTAGAGAAAAAAAATAGCTAGAAATCCTTTTTTAGTGGTGGTATAATTATTTAGGGCCTCATCTAGTAGTGTACTAGAATAATATACCACATTTAACTTCATATCTTTCCTTTATCTAAGGAAAACACATACATCTATTTCACAAGCGTCACATATAATTTTAAAAGGTAGTTTTTGATCAAGTGTAGTGATAATGGGTGATGTAGTGATCTTTTATTTTAATAGACTGAATGACATCAAACAGTTTTCATCAAAGTTGAAAGGTTAATCCTTAACAAGCAAGGAACACAAAGGCTTAGTTATTTTGGAATAGTCTTTTATGAACCTTTAGTAGAAACTGACATGCCATAGGAAACTTCTAACAACTTTATCATTTCAGGAGGTGAAAGTTTTTGACTGACTTCTACTTTAGTAGTATCAACTTCTAGACCTCTCTTGGACACCTTATGACCTAAAACAATACCTTCTATGACCATGAACTGAAACTTCTCTCAATTATGAACAAGGTTGGTTTCAATGCATCATTAGAATAATAACTCAATATTTCCAAGACATGTATCAAATGTAATACCCCAAATGGAGAAATAATCCATGAAAAACTCAATGATTATTTCAATCATATCTAAAAATAATACCATCATACACCATTGAAAGGTGGATAGATCTACACACAACCCAAAAGGAATATTCTTGTAAGAAAATGTCCCAAAGAGGTATGTGAAAGTGGTCTTTTACTGATCCTCTAGATAAAAAGGAATTTGATTGTAACCAGAATACCCATCCCGGAAATAGAAAAACCCATTTCTAGCATTCCTATCAAGAATTTGATCAAGGAAGGGAATTAAAAAATGTTCTTTCCTAGAGGATGCATTAAGATTCTTATAATCGATACAAACTCTCCATTTGGAGGCTTTCATAACATATATTTCATCATTCTTTTCATTTTTTGACAATAGTGAAACATCCCTTCTTGGGAACAACCCGGACAGGGCTGGATCAAGTACTATCAGAAATCAGATATATTATTCTAGTGTCCACCAACTTAGTGACTTAATCTCTCACAACTTCTTTAATATTGGGGTTTAATCTTCATTGAAACTCCACCATAGGCTTATAATCAGGTTCCATAGGAATTTTTTGCATACAGAATGAAGGACCAATACCTTTGATATTAGTTATGGTCTAGCCTTTGGTATATTTGAACTTTTTTAACAAAATCAATAATCATTATTCTTGATTTTTATTCAACTCAGCAGAAATTATGACAGGCAAAGTGGAATTCTCACCAAAAAATGAATATCTCAAATAAGTACGAATTAGTTTTAGTTCAAGAATATGTGGTTCTATACTCAGAGGAAGACTATTAGGCTAGGGAGGTCCAAGATCTTCAACATATATATTATAAAGAGTTTGAAATGATGAAATATTTTCAATTTCTAGCTCATTTTTAGAGATACGAGTGTTGTTTTCCAAAGTGGACAACACACTATCTAGATTTTCTAGATCATAATTTCAAAAATTAATCGAAGCAGAATCATTTAATTATCTCAAAATATATTCCTTTATATCATAAATGTGTTCATCAGTATTGGTGTTAATTGAAACATTGTAAAATTCACTCAAAACTCTCAAATGTTCAGAATCATAGGATTCTCTTATAGCAGAAACTAGACAGTTGTCCAGTTCAGGAAAATTTTCCAAATTCTCTATTTGAGAAGATTTTTTAACCTATGAGATAGATACAAAAGAAGTTAAGTTTCCAAATTTATTTCTTCAACATAGAATTTATTTCTATATTCTTCAGAGTTTTTAGTGAGTTCTCAACCTCTAAGGACTCTACCATTGAACAGTTTTCAGAAAAGGTTGGTCCTTTGACATTTTTAAACACATTGAATTCTTCTCGTTGTTATATAATTTTGAAAATAAGCTGACCCTTAGAGACATAAACAACAACACCACCTATAGCCAAGATCGGACTACCATGAATGATGAGAATATCTTGATCACACACCATATCTAATAATAAAAAGTCTATAGGAAGAAATAGTTACTCAACCCAAACTAGAAAATCATCTACCCTACCCGCAGGATGAGTGAAAGATCTATCAGCTAACTGAAAAATGACTGTGGTGGGTTGAATATCACCCTGCCTCAACTTTAGAAATAGTGAGTATGGGATCAGGTTGATATTAGCACCCAAATCACACAAACAATTGAGATGATCAGATATTCCTAGTGTGTAATGGATAAAAATGATACCATGATCTTTAAATTTTGGTGAGGTTTTCTTTTAGAGTATAGCACTTCACACTTTAGTAAGGTTGTAGGTAGAAAATTCTTAAAGGGTATTTTTGTTTGAAATTATTTTCTTAATGGATTTCAAGTAAGTTGAGATTTGTATCAAAGCTTGAATGAATGGAATGTTCACATGAAGTTTAGACAAAAGGACAAGGAACTGAAGGAGTTCATCCCTGGTATTACTTTGAGGTTTCATCTTCTCATGGAAAGGGATGGGTGGGGAAAATATTTTAAGGACATTTGGAATATCCCTCACCTATTCAACAACTTTTTCTTTTCCTTTATTCTTTTGATTTTTAGATGAGTTCTCAGCATGAGTTCTAGGTGAAAAATTCATATTCTCTTCATTCTCATGACCATTCTTTGAATTTCTAGATTGTGTACAGAGCATATTTTTTATTTCAATATTAAGAATATTTTCATTTGGGCCATTTTCAATGAGTTTCTAGTAATAGTTTGAGTATTTTTCCCACTCCTAGTGACAATAGAAATGGCATTATCTCTAGGGTTTAGTTCAGTTGTACTAGGCAGTCTACCTTTTTCTCTAGATAAAAAATCTCTAGAAAGTTGTCTTAGTTGTGTTTCCATGTTTTTCATTCAGTCATCATTTTTTATTTTATTTTACTCATATTTATTTTTACAATTAGTTAGATGAGTCATGTATCTTTCCTTTTGATAGTTAATTATATTCAAAATTATATCAAGTTTAGAAGACATTTGATTATCATATTTTCTTTATGCCTTTAAAGACTCACCCCTTTATTGATTTTGAATATTTGGTTGTGGTTAGTTTGAGTAATCAGGTGTAGTGGATTGTTTAATTAAACCATGATCTTTCCAAACAATATTTGTATTGTTCCTATATCCTTGTATGTAATTGTTTGAAAATGGATCTTCTTTGGGAGGCATCCTAGGACCAAAGTTAACAAAGTATGAGTTTTCTTGTTTTTGGGCTAGAATATCAAAATTAGGATAGTATTTTTCAGTATTCCCAAACAATCCACATTGTTATAATTATTTTCTTAAATATGGAATGATGTTTTGACAGAAAAGTTGGATAAATTTTTTCTTAGTGTTTTGGTTCATTAAAAATGAAAGTTTGCATGTGATTTCAGAAAGTTGAGCTTGAGTTTCATTCCTTGAACCAATATTTGGGTATCTATTCACTGTTTTCCTTCTTGAATTTTTATGTTGTGAATTCAGTGAAAGATTATTAAAGATTTTTCTCAAGTATTTATCATTATTTCCATTGAAATTACCCATAGTAGCTGGATCAACTAAATTTTTTCCAAAGGAAGACATCCCATTATAGAAGGTATCCACGAGAAGGTGGGATGGGAGTTGATAATGGGGACACTGCCTAAGAAGATCCCTAAATCTATCCCAAGATTCATGGAATGAATCACCATCCTTTTGATAAGAACTAGTTATTTCAGTTCTAAGTTCACATTTTAGTCTTTGGGGTTAAAATTTTATTATGAATGAATTGTAAAATTGATCCCAATCTTCATATATCTTCTTATCTAGACCCAGAAATCAGTTTCTAGAATTCCCTTTAGGAAAAAAGTGAAATGCTCTCATCCTCACCTCATTTTTTGTGAGTCCTTGAAGAGGTAATTATTGTACAGTGATGTAGAACTCTCTAACTAAGGAGTCCTCATTATAAAGTCCATTAATGGTATGAAATAGCGAAATGTGTGTCTATTTTAGTTCATAGTTTTAGATCTAGAAGATAACCTAAAAGAAGATGGATTTCTTGAAACTTGAGGAATTTGGAACTCCCTCATCCCAGGAATTTCATTTTATTCAAAAATTTCTGGATGGTTTTAGAAATAATTAGGAACAAGAACTCTCTCATCTTGATTTTACACTACAAATTTGTTTTTATTTATTAGATTAGTTAAGTGTTTATCAAATTTAGGGTCCAGGGGCTCTAATCTATTAGCAGCGGACCTAGTGTTCATGCAACAACTGATAAAAAGTGAAATTCAGCACAAACAACAATAATTGTATAGTAACACACAGAAGTTGATAGAATTGAATTTCATTTAAAAAGTTTTCAATTTTTTCAATTTTTTGAGTTTTTTTATATGTTATTTTTTAACATTTTTTAGAAAATGAATGGCTTGTGCCTTCCCCGACAATGGCACTAAAAACATGACACAAATGATGTTGCATTTGGTCAATGTTTAAAAATTATATTCCTTCTAACTACTGGATATGTGGATACCAAGATCAAACCCACAGGAAAGATTATTTTTACCAATAATATCCGAATAATTTTTAAAATACCCCAATATTGTCAGCAGTGTGGTAAACTTACTTTTTTTTTTAATTTTTATATATTTTTTTGTTTTGAGTTTTTAAAAGACATTATATAGAAAAGGAATTTTTTTATTTTGATCTAAACTATAATGAAACAGATAAATGTTTAAAAACAAAAAGTTATAGAGATTATGGAAGATGAAAAATGAATAATCAAGTAGATAAGCCTGGGGAAAAACATAACTCTATTGGCTTTAAGAGGACTCATGTTCACTTAAATGTAACTTCAATGAACCACTTGTTAAAGAAAATGAGTCACTTACCTCACCAAGAGTTAATTCAAATAGTATGATCAATATTGGAGTTCACCACAAAAAGATAGATCAACTATGAAAATATTGAATTAAAAATGATGACAAAATGAACTCGCCATATGTTCTGAAGTTTCCTAAATTTATGAAATTTTGAAAGATGTATCCACAATCAATTTCACCGAATGATCATGGATTTAGAAATTTAGTTCTAGCGGTACACATCAATCAAATGAATTTAATATTGATCTCACCAATCAATTCTGAATTCATTGAAATGATTAACTGAATATAAATAATTAAAGATAAGTATTAGAACTTTAATTTCTCCTTGAAATTGATTAATTATCTAGAAAACATGTATATTATCATAACAGTAATTGAAAACATTTCAAGAACAAAATACATAAAGTAAAAACAAGATGGAGGAAGGACTCACTAGTGATGCTATGCTAGAATGCTCTTTCAACTCCAGGGTTGTCCACTAGATCTCTCTCTGCTCTAATGAGAGAGAATATTTCAAAATCCCTAATGATATCCAGTCGAATCAATCCTACCCACATTGAATATGTTGCTCTATTCTTTTTATTTTTTTTTAAAATATGCATCTTTATCATCCACTTCCTCCGACTCAATCTTGCCTTCTTGTCACACAGTGCACACATGCACTATTTCATGAATCACACGTCACTTGAGCATAACCCCTATAACTAACTTTGGAAGAGTTAGTTGGATGCATCTAGGCCTCTTTCTGATCCTTTAATGAACCTACACAATATAAAATAAGACAAAACTTTAAAAATACGCTTAAAAATAATTAAAAGTAATTAATTAATGTTATTAATTAATTACAAAGTCTTTTACATAATTGAATAGATCTTTTTTATTGATTTATTTTATTTTATAATATAAATTATTAATATTCTAATAAATATTATATTAAATATTTAGGTTAATATTTTTATTTAATTAAAATTATTAAGTTTATTATTATTAAGAAAATAAAATTATTAACTATTCTAATTTAGTTGATTAATTTATTTTAATTATATTTATAATTTATTAATAATATTTTATTTTATATATTTTATTACTAAACAATTATTTAAAAAACAACACTAAATAATATTTAATTTACTTTAGAAATTTAACTAACTTAGTTTAGTTAAAGTCTTATTAATATTAATTAAATTAAAAATTCTGTTTATAAATATTAAATAGCTAATATTTATTATATGTTTATAATTATTAATATTTTTATATTTTAGTTTAGCCATTAATATTTTATTAAGTTTTTATTTTAATTTAATTTAGTTTGGTTTGTTTTTTAGAATGTTTTATTCTTCCCCCCACTGCCCCCCAATTCGGCGCAACAAGGGGGGGGGGGGGGGTAGGTTTCTTTATCCCGCAGAATAAGACCAACTCCTACCCACAACGTCGCCTCCTATTTCAACATGATGGCTGCGCTACTCTCCAAATATTTTTCACACTTGGACTTCCACAACAATGAAGTCAAACTAAACTCCCTTCAATTTAGCAGTAGCACAATGCGGCTTCAGTGGACCGATCCTTATTTGTATCAACTTGGAAGCAGGTTTCAGACAGTGGCGGTTCGGGCTCCTCCTTGCGGTCAGTTTGCAGTGGCTTATGGACCAGATATGGAAAGAGGGGTGGTGGGTTCTTGTATTCCAGCAATGGAAATCACTTCCAGTGTGGCTTCAGTAAGTGCCCAAGGTGATCTTTGGGTACAGGTCTTCCCAAGACAATGCAACTCGGTTCCTTCAGTGATGTGAGTTCTACCTGCCGGTGATGTGATGGTGGTTCCTGATCGTTTCAAAACGGCGCTACCTAGACATATTGCAAATCTGAATGAATTAGTGTTGTGGAGATTTGAAGCAGGGATTGTGTTGTTGGAATCAGAAGGCTGGGGGAGATCGATGGCAAGGTTGAGGATCCGCATGTGGAGGAGAAACTGTTGTAGTGTCGGTACCAAAGAGAGACTGATAGTTGAGAAAATCCACTATGCATCGGTGAGAGGATGAGAAAGAGAGTTGTTGGTAGATGGTTTTTGTATTGGTGAGACTTATGGAATAGAACTATTGCTGGCACTGATGGGAAGAAAATAAAGGGACTTACAAATAGTTAAATAAAAACAGGTCACCGTTTGTTAAATAAAAAAATGAGTCACCGATAGTTTAGATAAAATAACAAGACACCGTTAGATAGATAATAAGTGACCGGTACCGATGCAACAAGAGACCTACGCCGATGGGAATGGGAGGTCGATACCGATGTGCAATAGCATTGGTGACAGTTAAAAAAATAGAACTAATGGTTGCCAAAAAAATGGACAAACAGTGAGACAAAATTTAAATTGTATTCATAAACTTAAAATTAAAATTATGACAATTAAATAAAAAGATTAAAAGTTATTAATTAGTTAACTATATTAAAAAACATAAAATAAAAATACATATATTTAAATTAAAAACTAGTATATGACTAATCAATATAAATTAAAATAGGATTATTATTAAACGTTAAACATTATAGATACAATTTAAGTTTGTAATTGTAAACACTTAAATTAAAAAATGGATTAGTGTTTAAATAATTTGATAAAAGAATAAAACTAAAATTTATTATATAAAGTAATTACAGGGTAAAGAGTTAGTGAAAAAGAATAGCATGAGTGACTTAATGAATCACTGATAGCTCCATTCTATCTCACCATTAGACTAAAAAAATTTATTAATGATTTAATAATTTAAACGCATACATAAGATTAAATGGTTATTATTTTAAAACTATTAATTAATTAATTAAATAACTAAGTGAATAATTAAATTTAAAATCACACTATTTCATTAAATTTAAACTCAAATTCTTATCTTAATTAATTAAAAGGATAATTAAACAAATTAATTAATGAAGATAATTTATACTAATGAAACTAAATTAAAGGGTGAAATATTAAGTTAAAAAATATGTTAATTTAATGCAACAACATGATTTATTAGTTAAATTTTAAAAATGTCAATCTATTAAAAAGTAAAGTAGAGTTAAAAAAACTAAACTAAATAAATAATAATTAAATTAGAAAAGTTTTTTAGGATAAATTAATCATTTTAATGACTAAAAAATACAAAAATTGTAATAAAATTTGATTAATTAACAAATTTAATTATAAGAATAAAAAGATATGATTATTTAATAAAAAATGTAAAAATAGTTTATTAAATCATTAAAAATTAAATAAAATGATGTGGAAAAACTATGTAACAATAAGGCCACATCAAGAAACTCTAAGATAACCATGATAAGGGATTAATACATCCAACTATTTCACCTCAGAGTAAACCTATTACTATTTTTAAAATAAAAATGGATCAATGACACTCTGAATTTTTTATTAGGTTGGTAATGATATCACGATCAAGAACAAGTATCATCTACATCATATTAATTAACTATTAGATCAACTACAAAAAGCTCAATATATTTTAAATATTGGATTTAATTAGGGATATCATCAATTGAAGGGTAAGCAAGTATGCTATACACATGACCACATTTAAAATATGGTATGGACACTATTAATATATAATGTTTCCAATTAGTCTTACTAATTCCCCCACTATCATCAAAGATTCAATAAATTACACCTTTATAGATTACCTTTTTCAGTTTGTGGTAGTGAATACTGATGATATTGTTATCTATTCAAATAAAAATGTGATCATAAAGATGACATGAGTATTATAAAATAGAAACTACTAAATGAAAAACTATATAATCATTTTACAAAGAGTGAACTTTTTCTATAAAAGCATTCATTTTTTTTTCACAAAACATTATGATAGGGTATATCTGTAGATTCATCAAAGGATGTGGATATGGGTTTTTACCTCAGACCAACATAGGTGAATGATATCCATAATTTTCATACTTTTAGCTAGAAAATATCAATAGGTTGTGAAGAGTCTCCCATGACTACCTCATCCACTCACCAAGTTAACATGTAAGGGATCCATGTTCCTCTGGATGGATGAATGTGAGGAAATGTTTGAGGAAATAAATAAATTATTAGTTATTTATTAGTTACATATATTATCCTGTAGTTGGGAAGTATTTTTAATATTTATTAATTCAACTATATACATATTTGGATGAGTTATTATACAAAATGGCATGGTTATAGAGTATTACTCATGATAATTGATGGTTCATGAGTAAAATCACAGAACTCATGATTTGGAGTTAGTTGTAATAATTTTTTCATTAATTATATGAGGGGACTCTCTTTATGGAGAAAAGTGTGATATATGTATCTATCATAAATGATTAATGTAAACATACACATAGAAGGATTTTAAAATGTTTCATAGAATATGGTTATAAATAATTGATTATTTTGAATGATTTATGCATTAAAACCATCAGAATGCGAATTTGGTTGCTGATTTATTGAGTCAAATGGGTCATTCTTAAATATCAATGACAAGAATAAAAAAATTTCTAAAATTTTGTATTTTTAAAGGATGTATGTTAAAATATTGAACAATGTGGAGAAATCATATCTTTCTTATTTTAATGTTTAACCATATATCCATGTAATGTTTAAAGAATTGTAAAATGAATTTTCAGAGAATAAAAATATTCATAGAAATATTCATGAGTTTAAACATGATCATTATGGAATGTGAGGTTTAAAAAATGTGTATGTGTTATGTCTATACTATATTTTATGAAATATTTTATCAAGAAATATTATTATTTATAATTATATATTCATCATGGAAGTACAGTGTCATATATATATATATATATATTTGAATGATTGTTTTTAGTTTGATTGAATGAAGATAGATGTCTCATCGTTTGTATCTTAGTGACTTGTATGTTAGTATGTTAAGAAAGGGAGAACATACTCTAATGGGATGTTACACCAATTACACATAAAAGAATATAAATTGGAAAACATCACCACAGATTTTTCATAAGCCTCAAAAAAAGAATAAAGTGAATAATTTTCCATTATTTGTAGTTTTCCACATTAAAAATTCATCACATATCATCACTATCGTATAAGGATTATCACATCATTATCTTTCGAGATAATACAATAATGACGTTGTACGGATTCATCGGGTACCACATTCTATTTTGTGTAATTTTGAATAGAAGTTTACATAAATGTTCTTGAAAAGTATTCATCATTTTATGGGTATAGAGTTATGTTTCAATAGTACATATCATACTTCGGAAGATGGTAAATATCACAGAGAAATTAAAACCCTATATAATATGTTTAGATATTTTTCTATGTATTCTAATGGAGTTTGGGAATAGAAACATCCTCTAGTTGATTTTTCATACAAAAATAGCTTTCACCCAAGAATTATGATGGAATCTTATAAATAAATCTATGGAAATAATTGTTGATCTCCAATATAGTTGAATAAAGTTAGAGAAAAAAATATATTGGGATATGAGATAGCAATTGAAATGGAAGATAAGGTCAGAACTATTTAGAAACCTATAAAGGTAGATAAATATCAATATAATAGTTATCATGAAGATAACTGGTGTGGAAAAGAATTGGAATTATTGAAGAGGTGTTTTGGAAAATTTCTCCTTAGAATAAGGTAATGAGACTTGAAAATATGGAAAAATTAGACCTAGGTATATCAATCTAATTGAAATTATTGATCATTTTTGTAAAATATCCTACTTATGGGAACTCTCACAAAAAATACCTCAAATCCACAAAGTGTTCGACATATCTTACTTGAGGAATTGCATACCTATCCATTTTCATGTACTGAACTCAAAATTCATATTGCCAAAGCCTGAAATTTCATATAAGGAATTTCCATTGGATATTCAAGATCTTACATAGAAATTTATAAAAACAACACCACTCATAAGGTTAATGTTTTGTGGATAAAACACTCATTTAAGAAAACCTCATGGTACCTTAGGAAATTATGAGGTTTATGTGTCCTCATTTATTTATATCAATGTGATGAAATTTTAAGGTTAAATTAATTTTATTGTGGTATAATGTAACTCTTAAAATTTTTATGAATTATTTTTTATTGAGATTGTTTTTTCAAAAAATGTGGCTAGAAATGGATTTTGGTTATCAGGTTACCATAGTAAATTTTCCCAAAACATCCAATAGTTCCCCCATCTATAGGTGGGTACAAAATTACATTCCAAAGGATAAAATTCATCTGTGTTTTCATTCCCATTGGCTATTGGGGACTTGCATTAGTCGAGAGGATTGGAGTTCGGGATCATCACACCCTTTTAGGGGAAATTTTTACCTACTTAGAGACTCTCTTATAGATTTAAGATTTGTTTCTGAAATCATTCCCACAACCCGATATAGGAATGGTTACCCCTATATCAATGGATTGATTATTATAGATATGGATTATCATTTTTATATCATGGATTCTCTATTACTCTAGTATTTAATTATAATTGTTTAGACCATTGAAATGCTATAGCATTCTAGAGTTTATTACTGTCCAGGGATATGACATGAATCATGAAGATGGGATTGAAATTCTATGAGTCATCCTAAGTATCATGTAGGAAAATGAATCAAAACCAACATAGTTCATTTGACCTAGTTTAAAGTCATATGAATGGAATCATATGAGCAGTTCAACGTCATATGGTAAATACATGAATATGAGGATCAAAACTCAATGAAACTTACTAAAAATCCTATTTAATATAGGAATCATATTCCACGTTGTTCTTGAGATGGGTGTATGTGTCATGAGAGTTATGAAAATAGTGGGCTTGGGCAGGGCTTATACAAATGAGACTACCCAAGATTTATCCTTTGGTGATATGTCCCTATTAGAGGAGATCAGATGTGATCATACTTAAATCCCAAGAGTGAAGATATCTCATTGGGGAGTTATCATAATGGTTTTGGTACAATATTAATGGGTCTCTAATTCCATGTGATCCATGCTTAGTGTGACAAATAAGAGATAGAAAAGATTGGACACATTTAATGTGAACATGTCCATATGGGGATTACACATTAATGTTTCCCTTTGAGAGGTATGATCACCCATTTCATGGATGATATGGCATGGATTTTGTTCCTTAATAAGGCTTTATAAGTATCATAGTTATGGAGGAAATCACAGTTCTCATAGTTCAGTTCATCCCAAACTTGCTAATGGGTTTGGGGAACTTAAGAGCATGATCATGGCATATAATGATGCCCGTTCATGAGCCCTATTCTAATTTATTAATGGAAGAGGAATAATGTAAGTTATTTGGAATGATTTACTCCCAATATATTGAAATAATTAGAATGTGGATGGAATTACACTGAACAGGATACCCATTAGAGATCAATCCATAGAAAGGCTTCCTACGTATCCCAGTTGTGGTGAGAATCAGAGTTCTTGTAGTTTAGTTGTACCTTAACCAATATATAGGCTATGTAGGGTGATCATGTTTAGATACCTTATGAAAATCCCTGGGGCTTTATAAATTCAAGGGTATTATACCGAAATAGACACCGAATGGATGTGGATATATTATATTATATCGATAGATTTTGGTTATTCAATGATATTTCATGTGATTGGTCGAGGATTACACATGTCATGTTGCTGGTTAGGGATTACAATCTCGGGTTCCCATTTGGTCTACTCATTCATTATCTCTTGATAGATTATAGAATGGTAGTGATGAACATGATGGACCTTCAGAGAGCATGATGTTGGTAGGGTCACATGAGTGCTTGACTCTAGCACATCAAGAACTATTTCCTTAAAAAGGGGTGTGTGGCTGGATATCCTTACATGGGGTCCACATTGAAGGAGTTTGAGTAGGCATTTCAAACAAGGTTGGTGTGTTAAAGGGTATTTTTATGACATGTCTTGGCCACCTATAGGGTTAGTCTGGATTATCCACCCAATATGCTAGGAAACCAATCTGACATGGCCGACATGTCAAATGGTTTTTTCCGGACCAATTTTCATTCTATAGAAATCTCATCATGGGTGGAGCAGACATATCTAAGGTACTTTTAATGACCAAAGCTGGCATGTTAGGGGTCTCATGCATCATCAAACAAATTATCTTAGCTTAATTTTCCTGATCAAGGTGAAAAAATCAGAGGTCTCTCACGTGATCCAATGTTGTTTCAAATGACTAGAAAAGGTATGTATGGATGAATTGTCAGGAGGTCCAATGAAGATGGGTTTTGGACATCCTCGGTGCATCATGTGTCTTTTAATGAATGTGAAAATCACTAACCTCCTCCCTTTGGTCCCTTTTTATTTATTTTACGATGGTTGTGGTTTATGTGAGTCTGTATGAGTAATTGATATTATTTTTACATAAATTTTTGATCATGACTCATGTGACCAATATGGGTCATATAGAAAGTGTGAATGCATGTCATGGAAAAATACTGTTTTCCCTAAGGGCACTGTGGAGTTACCCGGACATACCAGAGGACTTCTGTGAGGAAAGGGGTGCATGTCATGGGTCATGAACCTGATAAAATTAGATGTGAAAATATGTTTTTGTATCATTAATCTGGTTTGTCATCGGGTTGTCACATGTCTATGGACAATCACATAATCCTTCCAGAACATCAATGACTTCATCATAATGTCTTCCTAACTTGTCTAGTACCTGTCTTGTGACAATGTGGAAATGCCTATGGGGTATCATCTGATCAACTTGGATTTCTCTATGGATCATTTCATGATCTTGGTGACATGTTAATGGGGTTTCATGATACATACCCATATTTTCTGAGTTATATCTTGCGATCAACATGGCATGTCCAAGGATGCCTATGGTAATAAAGAGAACATTAATGGGTATCACAATTAAATGATTTTAAAATATTCATATAGAGGGGTCTTGTGGATATGATTAAGTTATTACATCTATCTGAGTTCCTCTAGTGTGGATCAAAAATTGATTGCACTGTAAGTACACCTAGACAATATCTTCTAAGGTAGGGAGATTCTTGGGTATCAAAAGGGGATGACTGTGGGATATTGGGTGTGCCAAGGCCACACACATTTTTTAGGGGAACCATATGTGTGAAGGTGCTACATGGTGCTTCTACACTCTAGTGATCACATGTCTTCAATCACGGTCTTGCGATGTGCCTGGTGTTGATACTAATGGGTTGTTTACCAAAACCATTACATGCATTGATAAAGGTATGTGTTTCCTGGTGAGGGTTGAATTTCCAATGGTTCTCACACCCTCAATGTTTGTCTTCATGCCTAGGGTGTGAACAGTGATCCCCCATTTTGAGGAGACCACTACTAAGGCTGCATGCAGACCTCATGGAACATGAGGTCTTCTTGCATTGTCACAGATGGGATCTTATGATATGTAATGTGGTCAAGTGTGGGGGTATTGATGTCAAATAATAGATGTGAAAGGTCATTAAATTCATGTAAAGAGACCCAAGTTCATTCATGGGGGGGGGGGCTTCTTCCAATCATCACAAGACCAAACGTTTTTGGAATCATGTGTGGGTTTGCATGTTTGTCACTGCATTACCACAGTCACCACCATAGGTTCCCCTCATGACCAAGGGTCTTAAATGGATTGTCAAATGAAGGTTCCTCATGACTAGGGAATATTTATTCATGTTACATTATCTCCCTTGGGTGACGCGTGTGGCCCTAAAAATTCATATGATGACTGTGTCATGGCCTGCAAGGAGGATGCATAGCCAAGGATTCCCACTGAAGTCACATCTCATAAATCCTTCTTAGTAGAGAGGTGTGAATGCTTGTGAGTCTGTGTACTCATTAGGATGTATTTTCATGAAAATGAGTGATCCCATGACTATTATCCTAGATTATTCTCATGACTGGGATCTTCCTATGATGTTTTAATCATCACAAGATCACGTGATTCGAAGATAGGTTTCTTGTTACGGCTCTGATGCTATGTCGATGGACTTGTGAGAAGTGTTTTTAGACTAAGATGACCATGCTCAGGGCCATTTATGGACACAAAGAGACAAGGGCGCTTGTGACATACTCAAGGCATGGTGGGGATCATGCATGTTGGTCCCTAAATACCCTCCTTGGAAAATTCATGACAATGATTCATGAAGGGAGGGGATCACATGATCTCAAGAGAACCCGACATGAACTGGGCCTCACATGATGTAAAATTAAGCATTCAATCTCTTATCCCTAAAAAGACCATGTTTATGAATCAATTATTCACTTGAGGGTGTCCAATGATGGGTGACAACTAGAGTACCTTATTCCTCCGCCTTACTTTTTTTAGATCTATCCTCCTCCTTTCCTTATTTCATGCAATTTTTAATAGTAGAGGGTTTATATAGGATCTGTGAGGCTGAGTATAGTGCCTATTATCATGGGATGAAGGATTCATTTCAATGTAAAGGTGATGATGGAGATTGAAACACATATCATTCTCTCACAATGTCACAGGATCATTTTATTTGATCATGCAACACCTTTATTTACCTACATGGTGTCCCATGATTTTATAAAATGTGAATAAAATTAGAATAAAAAAACATCGGAGGAGAAAGTGGTATACGATTGTAAAATTTCTTGTGATTTTTTCTTCCTTTTCCCTCAGTTCGGTCGCATGATCAAGGAATGAGCATGTGACAACTTTCAAGTACTGGCATGGGATCTTATGGAAGGCCACTAGATTATGAAGTGGCTCAGGTTTTTTTTGGACATGTGTGACTATATGTGAAAGACTGGTGGAAGCAATCTAAGTGATCAGACAACCATCTTTGAGTTTCCATGTTGATCCAACAATGTTGGTTCAGGAGGTTGAAGATGGAGGTTCCTGGTGCGTGAGATTGCATGATTAGTAATCGTGAGGCACATGATCAAAAAAAAATTGGAATCATGAGATGTGGGATCAGAAAAGACATATGTAATTAGTGGATGGATCGATCAAATGGTACGAATCATTAGAGGGAATGATTAGACAACCTAGATTTAATCATCATGGAAAAAATCCCCCCCATCGAAATATTGTTATGCTTCCCCTCTAGTATATAAGTCTTCTTTTGGATTACACTAGTTAGATCTGGAAATGGGGTTGACACAAGTACCATTGAAAATACCTCCATTATGTGGACTCGTCACTTCTATGTGTACGCACAAGTGGGATTGCGCACCACGGTCCCTATACACAGGCCTGAATCATCTTTGGTAGGTGTTACTCTCCCCCGCTAGTTCGCTGGTAGTCCTAGGATGAATCCCATAGGTGTGATCTATTTGTGGTCCCATATGAGCCTTGGTTGAATTTTCTTGGCTGGCTGGTGGCTAGAAAGTTTTTTCTATGGTTGATAATAAAACAACCATAACCACATAGAATAAAATTATAAGAAGGATTTCGGGTCAATGTGCGTCTCTTTAAACCCTTGGGCAAAATTTATGCCAATTTCTATGTATTATTCCATCATTTGATATAGTCCTCACATCTTTAGTGGAAAATTGATAATTCACAAATATTTTTCCAAACAGAATTCTGAACCATAGAATGAGATTAATCAAGATGAAATAATCTTATTCTAAGGTAAATGTAGATCACTTTGTTGAATATCTAAATGTTTGATGATCCACGAAACTGAAATCCCTGAGAGGATCTATCCTAAGTGTGTATGATGGGATCTGAATCATTATAAAGATGAAATATATGGGCACAACAGCTCAGCTAAATTTAATATAGGATGTATCATTGACTCAGGGCACAGATACCCTAAAATTGGAATGTATATCTATTCAAAAATTGAATAGGGATTAGGTGGAATGAAATCTTGTGGTAGGATCTTAAGTAAAATAAATATGCATCTCTAAATATCCAATGATTATGGGAATCAAGAAGCATATAATTTAAAGTATATATCTATACAGATGACGTTCAAGAATAAGAGACATAGGATCATGGATAAATAACTCCATGATGAATATACCTATGTAGAACTAGATCATAAGTAAGAGGGTTATATCACTATTTTTGTGATGAAATCCATGTTTAAGATCCATGTTTCTATTGATACGTTTATGGGATCATGAATGATGCCTATCATTTTTGTGAAATACTAAGTGGATCTAATTTCATGGATTTTAGTTCCTAACTTACAATATGTTACACTTTGAGGAAATCTCATGAATGTACACTCACATGAAAACCTTGATTGATGAACCAAATCTAGTAGTATTAGGATCATATGATTTACAGGAATTGTTTAGACATGGTATCCTTTCTGAGTGCACTAAAATTTTCCCATGTCAAGGGAAATAACGAGCATAGCTTGATTTTTTCTATGAACATATAATGGGAACCACACTATTTGAATCTATTTATTTACTTTCCATAAGTTTTTCCAAAGCTTCATATATAGGAAGACTTAGTGGACATGAACCAATCGTTTTCATAGACTGCCTTCTTACAGGTTTTGACCCAATATGTGTTTATGCCCATTACATTTTATTATTGTTCAGTATTTCCTAGATCATACAAAGTGAATTTCCAATGTGTATAAACTCAAATTTTTCTCAATATTCCTTTATCATATTTTCATCTTGGCAAGTGTCATGTGTCTTGATACATTAAGATCCAGCAATCTTGACCATCAGTTCATTATAGTTTAGGGTCTGTGAGCTTGGACCTTTAGTGCACTATAGTTTAGGTCTTTAAAAATAATACCTTTGGGATGCCATGTAGTTTAATAACCTACCACTAGGAAATTATGGAATATAGGACTAGAATACTAGGGATTACCTAAAACTCTATGTAGTGCTAAGGTCCATCGTACTGCTGCTAGAGGTCACTAGGGTTGGAGTTCCATTCATGCAAGGAGGAGATTCCCTTAGTTGGTAGGTTAAATCCCTTATGCATCGACATCATGTGCAATAAAATACGACCTCCACTCTTTTCCAAGGAATTAGAGAAGTTTTATGGGGTGAATATAGTTGAGGATGAATGGATAGAGTGGATAGGACCACCTGGATAACTGGGGTGTGAGTATTGTAATTCACAATCCAAAATTTTGATCTTGGTAATATGTAATGTCATATACATTCTGGGTATTTACCATAACACTATGGTGTGTTAGGTTCATCCACAGTGTCACTGAGGCCTGAAAGGATTATAAGGCACTTTATACTATGTCAAGATGCCTCTAATTAGTGGGTATGAGCCCCTATACATCTGTAGCATGACTAAACTAAGAGATCTATTTTCCATTCCAGAGGATATTAAACATCCATGAAGACTAACACATAAAGATTATGAGGTTGGTTATAGAAGGAAGGTTATCTAGGAAATGATTTGTAACCCTAGGGAAACATATATCCAATTGAACAGCTCGGCCCCCACACCTTGTGGTTTTGAATCACGAGGTGTGGACCACCAAAAGTTTCAATAATGAAGTTTTGCATTCTAGCCGTGAGAAAGGGTACAAAACACGGTGATGTGACATTGAAGATATATGATACACTTGCATATTATTCTATAAATATTATAAATCATATTATAAAGTGTTTAGATCATGAGGAAGGGATGGGACAATCACATCAGGGATATATTAAAACACAATGGGGTTCTAAGTTCCACCGTGATGATGCTCAACTCACAAGAATCAGAAAGCCCTTTATGTTGGGACATGATGTATCTCGTTGGTGGGTCTGACCCCTTCTACATCAATAGCATGGCCGAGATGAGATATCACTTTTCTTCTTTAGGGGATATGAATTATTTTCTATTAATTGAGACTATTTAGATCATGAAGTGTTATTTATGGAAAATTTAAGATCCAAGAAGGGTTTGAGCACCCTATAAGTTGGGACACCACCTATCGAACATATTCTTGTAGTGATGAGATATAACAAATCATTGCTCAAATTTTTTCATGGACCTGGGGGTCTAGTGTTAATTGAATGTATTTTAATAGGGTTGTACATCAAACCCTATTAGCTTTATTCCTTTTATGTTTTCACCCTAATTTTTTTCTAAAAATATAGTGATGAATATTTTAGTGAGAATAGACTCAAATTTTGATCAGATTTTCTTTTACAGATTTTCGACCTAATATGTTTTACTCCTTTCACTATATGTTTATGGTCTTGCGATTTAGACCATTATAGTCTAGATATTAAGATTGTACAACAATGACCAAATCACATGAGATTTAAGATCATCACTCACTTGGACCTAATTGGGAGATGTTACAAAAGAGACTAATTAGGATCCCCAATGTCATGGGTACTCTAAAATCCTTCTATGTGGGATATAGAAATTGTGTTAATCATGGCTCAATTTTCCCAAATAATGAGAATTGATATGGGAAAATCATTCTAAGGTAACCTAAAACCTAGTGGGGTGCTAGGTTCTTCCATGGTGACATCAGGCTCACAATAATCAAGAGGACCTTCATATTGGACCAAGATTTTCTTAGTTGGTGGGTCAAATTCCCTTTTTAGTTAGTATTTTGGCTAATCGAGAGATCCATTTTTTTTTATTTTCAAGGGAAATGAAAGGCTTGCAAAAATTTGAGACATACAAGATGTGAATTAAGACACATGGATTGAGGGGATTTTAAATGATGGTAGAAGAACCTTAACATATGTTTGACCGAGGTTAGTATCTTGTGGTCCATTGACAAGGAATGAAAAATGGTAGATGATATTCATAGTTTATTATCATATAGTAGGGATGTTATTCTATCTGTAGTTTAATGTTATGCGATAAGGATGTACTTCTATGAAGTTTAATTTCATGTGGTAAAGACATAGGAATTGAAGTAAAAAATTTATAATGATTCAGATGGGTCCAAATTTGAGAGAATGGCCATTATTATGTATCCCATGAAAATGATAATCAAGAAACACATAGTTCTAGGAGGCTATGCAGTTTAATTTCTTGCATTAAGGATAATACAACGCAGTTTAATATCATGTTGTAGGGACATATGTGGATAGTTTTTGGTTAGGCGGGCTAGTACATAAGATTAAATTCATAACATAGATATTTATGGTGTGGTTACCTAATGTAACATCACATGAATGAGGATCAAATAGGTATCGACCCCACCACACACCTTTGTGGAAAAAATCCAGCCAAAGGGCCAAAAATGGTTATGGGTATGGATGGGCCCAAAGACAAAATGTTTGGGCATCACTAAATATTTTATTTGGATGAGAATTAAGCCACACATAGTTCTAGAAATGTAAATAATCAATGAATGTCTTGAAAATATGTAAAGGTGGTCATTATTTCCATTAATGGTTGTAGTTGGGCCTAGAATTAGAGATCTAAGCATCACTACAAATCATGTATTTGAAATAACCAAGAAACACGTAGTTCTTGAAGTTCAATGTAGTTTAATATCATGTGACGAGGATGATGGTGGACATACATGAAATAGTGGGAACATCACGGTTGTGCCCAAGGATATAAGTATAGGGGTCACTAGGTTTCTCATGAGGAAATGAGAATCAGACCACACATAGTTCTTTGAAAAAGTACAGTTTAATGTCATGTTGTAAAGATGTAAGGCGACTCAATGTTAATGGAGATTAGTATCACATATCTATGTTGTTTTATGTCATGCAGTAAGGATATTGATCGTGCAGTTTAACGTCATGTGCAGGGGACTCATGTTATGCCTTTTGTGGTCTTGTATTCCGGACCGTGATGGACTGGTTGTGTACCTATGTGCCTTACTTGTGAGGGTGATTCCCGGACGAGATTCCTTGGATCACATGAGCTATGTTCGGTGTGAGAAATAAGGAACGAAATGGGTTTCGAAATAATTTAGGGAAAGAATAGGATTTAAAAAGGGAATTTTATATCATGAAGTGGATGAACCGATATATAGGATCAAGAAGCCCCTATGTATCTCTTAAAAATGTGAATCAAGACATATATTGTTCTAGAAGAACGGTGTAGTTCAACATCTTGTGGAAAGGACACCGACCATACAATTTAACACCATGCATAAAAAATGACGGATTATCTAATGTGAAGGGGAAGGAGAGTTGTGGAACTATGTTGTTTTATTTCATCTATTAAGTACATTGGCCATGCAGTTTAATGTCTTTTAGTGAGGACATTGTCCATGCAATTTAACATCATATGGTAAAGAAATTCCACCCATCATGAAAGGGTATTATCTAGGTATGTGTAGTTTAATGTTTTTTGGTAAGGACATTGGATCACTCAATGTGATGTAATTCCATGGTTAGCCCCAATGAATAATGTATCATGCATCACTTGGTAGTTTATGATGGTATGAATCAAGACATAACTAGATCTTTGGAAACTCTATAGTATAAAATCTTAAAGATAGGACGAGATATTCCATGTAGTTTAATGCAATGCAGCGATGAAAAATGATGGTATTTACACTGACGTGGATACCCTTTAAGTGGTCTGGGATGGTGTGTATCTATGTTCAGCCTAGGAATTATTGTGTAGTCCCATGAAAACACATATCAATGTTGCTGCAGAAATGGGATGTACACCTTTTTCTCTTTGAAGGGCATGGAAGAATTAATTAGTTCATCCCTTAAGTCTTCTTCTTTTCCCATATTTATCTTCTCGGGTTCATCTATGGTGGTAGATACACTTTCATAGAATTTTGGAGAGGTGATCCTCAGATCATCCCCTCCCCCTTTCATTTTTAAGCCTATGGGAGAACATCTAGAAAAAGATGTTAATACAGGGTCTCCTCTATCAATATCAAGTTTAAAGAGGCCCTAAGAGGATACATTTTCATCTCCCACAATGAAAGTCAATCAGAGGTATTTTAGAGCAGATATCCTTCCATGTAGTTATTAGGGAAATAAAGGGCTTGGTCTTTTGGGATTATATCTATGACCGAAACGAGTTTATGGGGAGTATATAGTTGCTGTTAAGAATACACCAAGAATTCACTAGGAGATCACCAATCCATTGGGAGATAAAATCTATATATCATCATCTGTCATTGGTTTCTTATATCCCTACTTATAGGAATATTCTTGAACATAAATTGATCTGCAAGTGTCAAATGGGGCATTGTCACCATTTGGTATGCTGAAATTTCCATCTTATGTCGATGATGTCTCCTGAAGATTGATATGTCACATAGTTTATCATCCTATGACGGGGACATGTTCCATGCATTTTGTTTTCATGAGGTAAGGATGTGGATATAGGTGACTGGTCTAGAATATATGATCCAGGTGTCCCTATGTGTCTCATTATGTTGAGAATGAATCCATACATTGTTCAAGAATGTAGATGTGGTAGGAGAGTGACATGATCAACAGTGGTCCTCTTGAGCGAGGTTCATGGGAATGTACATTTTTATGTCACGCATGGGACATCCAACATGTAGTTTAACATAATGTGGTGAGAACACTATGGTATGCCTTTTATTGTATTTCAATCAAGAATATAATGATATTATCTCAAGCCTCTATGCCTTGTTTTGTGTGCAGAAACCATTAATGGAAATCCTAATATCATGTGAGCTATTTTTAGTGTAAGAAACAAGTAATGAAAAGAAATTACTTCACCTTTCATAGGTAATTCCATGGGTGGATAGGATTATTTTACAATGTATACTGGTTGGGACAAGATAAAGGATAAGGGTGTCCCATTGTATCTCATTGAAAATTTGAATAAATCCATACATAGGTCTATAAGAACCATGTAGTTTAATTGTAATGCAGTAAGGAAATCTTCCATGCAGTTTAACAAAAAGTGGTAAGGATGTGTTTTCATGAAATTTATCATCATGCGGTATGGAATAATTTCTATTCAGTTTAACTTCATTCGGTAAGGATTTATTTCAATGAATTATAACATCGTACGGTAAAGATGTTATCCATGAAATTTACCATCTTGCGGTAAGGACAAATTTCCTTGTAGTTTAACTTCACACGGTGTGGATGACGAGAATGCAATTTAATATCAGGCTACTATGAAGCACTATGTATATTTCAACATCATGTGGTCAAGAAAGTATCCATTCATTTTAATGTCTTCCCGAAAGGATAAGATCTGTGCATTTTAATATCATGTGTTAAAGACTGAGGCCATGAAATTTAGCTTCTTGTAGTAATGATGAGTGATCCATATAGTCTAGCATCATGTTTCTAGGACAATGGCCATGTAATTTAACATATTTCGATAAGGACATGTTCACATGTAATTTAACATTTTGTGGTAAGGATGAATATCCACGTAGTTTAACATAATGCAGTAAAAAATAATTTCCATGCAGTTTAACGTTGTGCGGTAAGGATGATTGTTTTTAACCTATTAGGAGAGTGGCACTTATAAAAAATATAGAACAACTCATATTCATATTTCATGTGTGTCAGGATCTTCCAAATATATCAGTCCTATAGATACATGTTCCTCTAACTAATCTTTGAAGATAATGCAACATCTATTGTGTGCTTGAGATGTCGATGTTAGGGGAAATAGTCATCATGGCCTATCCACCCCACCTCATTCAGATTTCAATTCATTGGGAGCTCTATCAAAAAAATCTTCAGGGAATAATTGAAATACCATGGTACATGTTATGATTGGAAGGAGTATAATTTTCACTTCTTATCATCAAGAGATGGGTGGGAAGATTTCATTCCCTACATGATATTTGTTCCACCATTGGTACAGGTGTATGGATGGGTCTTGAGTATGGGGTACAGAACCCCGATCACTATTGATCCGAGGGTAGATGCTGAAGCATCTCGGGTCTTAAATGTCACAGATGCTTCCCATTGATTAAAATCCTCTGACTCTCCTAATTTATTTGTGGCAACACCCGAGGTCAGATGGTTTCCTGAATATCCCTGATGTGAAGGTGGAAAATATAGATATTCCTGGAGTCTTTTGGGATGGGGTGAGGTGGAATAATGTCTAGATTTTACTTGATGTGGGGATATAAAATATGAAAATACCCCCATCCCTATGGGACGGGGAGCTCCACTGCATGGTGGGCTATCATAGATGGGAAATGGATTATCATCCTGAGATAGAGGCCTTAGAAGTATTCCCCCAATTATCTCTTGGAGATTCCAATTTTCTTATTGTATTTGATCGATCTGTTCTTCTATATAATATTCCTTTTCATTATTAAGGGGTCAGGTGTTTTTATCCATATAAAACCCCTTATTTCATTGGTTTCATGGTAAGTGAATGATGGTGGAGGTTCTGATGTGGATCCCGGTGACTGAATCCACTAAGGTCACTATCCATATGATCTGTTGTTCTAACCTTCTGGAATACCAACATGATAGATTACTCCTTTTGTAAACTCCTGGTGGATACCACCAATATTTTCTACTATTATTTGAATACCATAAGGAATTCAAACATGATGTGACATAGATGAATTCATGAGGGTATGGTCGCACCCTTCAGGAGAATGATTTTCTAGATTTGATGAGGGGTATCTAGATCTTCTTGATATCATATTTAATAAGACACAAGTAGGTAGATGATCCTCCTTGATGGAGTATCACTTTTGATAGGCCTTTTCCAGATGTACTATTTAAGGGGTTTTTCCCATCATAACGATGATCCTAGGGTAATGTATTGTAAAAATACCCCCTATAATGTGGGTTGGGGTGTTCCATGGGACTTCGTAGTTACTATGGCCAGCTGATCTAAATCCAGAGTCTCCTAAATTGCAGTTATCTATGACTAATTCTGATCCACTAGTAAGATATGATGGATGGAATTAGATGGATTGTAAATAATAGGGATATGATCATGCGCTTGAGATACATTGGTTGAGAGACATAGGTTGGCCCTCCAGCTGGGTTCTCCATCCTTGATAGTTGTTATAGGAAAAAATTCCCATGTATCTCCTTATGGAATCAAGGAAACATATCTGAAATGATTGTCAGAATGAATGGGAGCCCTCATAGACAGCTCTTGGATGATTGGGTTTTCATGCTGACCAACTTCATCCACTTCCCCAACATAGGTAAGGTATATATTATTGTATTCTAGTGATAGGTTCCTGATGTGGTTGAATGTGGTTATAAGGGTCACTTTCTCTCCTATGGCTTATCATGGGAATGAAGGAAGATAACAACTCATTCTTAGAAGGATTTCATCACCTGATTCCAAGGTTGTAATGGATCTATTGACTTAGTACTCCTAGGCCAATACATTCACCAACTGATAACAGATGCGGTGTATTGGTGATAACGTGTGTATGGGACTCAATGCCAAAGTAACTTTCCCAACAATATCAAGATCTATAAGCACATTTGAAGATATCATTTTGATTGTAAGGAATATTGGTATGTCTTGAGGAAGAAAAAAAAGACACATTATCAGTGAAACAACATTTATAAGAATACATGTTCGATGAATTACTTTCACGGTTAAAGGATAAAGAGGTGATCCCTTCCTTTAACATGAGGTTTAGTTTGGTTAAAAGAAACATTTTGGGTCCACTATTTTGTTGTGCGATAAGGACAACATAAATTGGCCTGATGAGAATCAAGAAAATATATTATTTTTGTCCAATGAAAGGGATGACATAGTTAAAGCATTCATGTTGGATTCACTAATTTGTTTCATCTGAAAATGTGGTGTGAAATGGGTTTCTCTTATCGGGATACCATAGTCACTTTTCCCAAAAACATTTAATGGTTCCCCCATCTATAGCTGGGTAGAGACCTAATTTCCAAATTTAGGTGGTAATATGGGATTTCAGGCCTAGTGGCTATTTGGGGCTCTCATTGTTAGAGAGGATGGGAGGTCGGGCTCATCACACCCTTTTGGGGGGAATTGTCTCCTACCTTGAGACTCTCTAATAGAGTTAAGTTATGTTTGTGAAATCCTTAACAGAACCCGATAAGAGAATGGTTACCCCTGTTCCAATGGCTTGATTGTGAAAATGTATCGATATGGACTATGGTGTGTATATCACGGTTTCTCTATCGCTCAATTATTTAATTATGATGCTTTAGACCATGTCCATGTTCGATGTCTCTATAGTTTATTATTGTCCAGGGATATGGTTGTCATCTTGCAGACATGATTGAACCTCTATGAGGTGTCCTACATATCCCGTAGGAATAAGAATCAAAACCAATGTAGTTCATTGGGCATAGTTTAAAGTTGTATGACTAGACCCATCAACATACTTCAACGTCATATGATAAGGAAGTGAATATAGAGATCAAAACTCAATGAGGAATCCTATGTATCCTATTTAATATAGGAATCAGAGTCCATGTAGTTCTTTATATTCATGTCTTTTTTGTGAAAGGTATGACAATAGAGGGCCTAGGCGAGACATATGAATATGAGACTACCTTGATTGCTTTTTTGGGGATACGTCCCTGTGTGTGGGGATGGGATTCAACCAGACTTACATCCCAAGGGAGAAGATCCTATATTTGGGAGTTCTATTCATGATACTAGTACAATCATCACTGGTATTTAAGACCATGTGAGCCATGCTCAATGTCAGAAATAAGAGATAGTGAATATTGGAAAAATTTCACATGAACACACATGTATGGGGATTACACATTAATGTTTTCATTTGAGATGAATGATCTCCCATCTCATGGAGGATATTATAACGACCCTAACTTTTGAATAATATTTTTTTCCTAAATTTGTGAGTTATTTTATACTCAACAAAACTATGTCATTTAATTAATGAAGTGAGTATAATTAAAATGATACTATTTGGTGTTGACTGTTATATGACTATTGGTCAATATGATAGTTGGAAACTATACTCTTAACATTATGAATATTGTTTATAAATACAAATGATTATGTCCAATTAATATAGAAAGAAGATTCGATGGCTTTATCAAGTAGACTTGGTCCATACGAAGCCCATCCATCAGATATTGGAAAAGGGGTAGCATCACTGGGATTTCCTCTGTACCAAGCTCAAGACGAACTCCAACATGTTAATCTTGAATGAAGTCGCTTACAGAAGAATTTCAAAAGGATAGAAATCACCACTCAGGTAATGTTGTCTGAGCCTCCCCATGATTCTATCACCATTAGATAACTTACTCTTAGGTCCTATGCAAGTGTTATAAGGGGCTATGTAACTAGGACATAGTTACTAAGTGTAATCCTTTTGTATAAATAAAATTGTTATTTATTATTATGGTAAAAATATTGATTTTAAAATATCAAGATAAATATAAGATGAATTTATAGAAGTTCCATATATTGAAGAATATTGAAAAAAAGGTATTTTAAAATAATTTTTTATACTTTAAGTAATTAATAATGTGAAATGATTTTTAAAAAATGGTCTTCTACATTTGCGATTAGTAAGTAATTTAGATTCTAATTAGATCAACTTATTTTTTACTGAATAGTAAAATATGAATAGTAAAATTTCCCTTATGAATAGTAATGTGACCAATGGAATAGTAATCTCACTTAAGAAAGTATAAATATAATGTAGGCATTCTAATTGGTATTGTGGTAAGTAAATAACTGTTTTAGAAATTATTAGTTATGTTTTAATATTTTTTTCAGGAAAATAGTGTTTTTACTTAAAAATTAAATACCTCAAAATTAGAATATAATATTAACAAAATTGAGTTGATTATTGAATTAAAATCATTGATATTAGGTTAGGATGAATTTATGAGATTTTTATAAAAGGTTTTGTTTTTTCAGTGAATAGTAAAAATACAGTTTTGAGTTTATGTGAGTTTAGTGACATCATTATTGGTATAATAATTCTGGTAAACTTGTGTACAATAATATATGTTATGAGGTTTACCAAGAGGCCAATTCCATGGGAAAATACCATGGGTAAGACCATGGTTTTCCAATCACAACTAATGAGTTTTACCTTGAAAATTCTTAAAATAGTTTCTCACTTTTTCTATAAATACCAACCCATTCCTTCATTCCATTCATTCCAAATTTTTCCTCAATTAATATATAGTATTTTTACCTCCTAAGTAGTCCTTAAAAGGTACCCTCAACCCCTCCAAGTTCCTAACTGTCATTTTTTATGTTACTCTACATGGTAAGGGAACCTTTCACCCTATGATTTTAGTTAAGACTTCCTTTATGTTATGCCTTCTAGTTTCAATTTTATTATGTTGGGGTATGTTATTATATATTCATATTGTTGTCCATTTTGTTTCCAAATTATGAGATACCATTTGAACTCTCATCAACCTATTTTTTCTGAATTTTAAGTGACAACGTTAGGCTACTGAATTTTTAAAAGGGATTCTCGACTTCTCTTTTTTTTTTCTATTAATGTTCCCTTTTATATTGTATAACATTCAAATTTCCATACAATTTTATTATTTTCATTTAATATATAGTCACTGTAATTTATTATGAGTCATTTTTAATGGGATAACCTTGTCCCCTATCTTTTTAATGTTTTCTAAAACCACATTGTATATCATTATGCTCCATAATTTTCATGTCAAAATATATCTCTTTTTCTCAAGAAATTATATTATTTTATTTATGTGAATACCCAATCCTATTTCATTTTCATAGGTATTAATAAATAAATACAAATGATATATTTTATTCTGTAATTGACATACATAAAAACCTAATTACCCTTCAATTCTTTATAAATGACATAATGATCTTGTTTTTAAGAACTTTTAAAACGTCACAATTTTGAAATTAAACCAATTTATTTTATTCATTTTGGGTTATTTATGAAAGGTTTGATTATGATATATGTGTATCAAATGAAAATAAACAAATTTTAAGGGAGATCCTTGATAGTGCTCCAATGCATTGGGTAATTAAATTAATCTCTAGAGATGACAAGTTTTATGATACCTTGGTGAATAACATTGGTACTTTTTATGACACCTTGGGGATGGACCATGGTGATATTATTATGAATGTATAAATTAAATGTTGTATCCACATTTTCAAGTTTTGTTAAAATTTATTTTTTCTATGATATTACTCTTTTTCATATATATATGATATTCCATATGTTCTTATTGATATCGCTCAAGTTCACATGTAAACCTTTTCACTTGTTTTTCTTTACTGGGAATTCTTCTCACCCTTTCCTTTGATGTATGTCTCTAGGTTATGAAATGACGTAATTTTAATTAGTATGAACCTATGATGAAGCCATATAAGTTTATTATAAGAATGTGTTTTTTTCATGTATTATGTTCCTGATTTCCAAGAAACTAGACTTTAATGATCATCTGTTTGTAAAATGTAATGAAAAGTTATGTAAATAAAAGGAGGGATACCAAAGTTGGTATCAAATGATAGTTTAGTTATTTGTGGAAATTAGTCTATGAAAAAATTAGTAAGAACCCTATATGTAAGTTTAAATATATGAAAAACTTCCTGGTATTTTGGTGAAATATTATATAAGTGGTTTCCGAACAAATAAATCCATGTCTGGATACGAACAAGTGGATGTGGATCTAGCACAAATGTACCTTGGAGTGAAAACTCCAACTAGGAGTTTCAGGCTTGATCTAGGGTATCTTGGTACATGACAATGGGACTTTCTGCACTCCTAGTTTGACACTCCTGGGGGATATGTTTTTTTAATCAGAATATTTTTATGAATCACTATGATTGAGTTACAGAGAAATGAAATTGTTGTTAAAGAGAAATATTTTTAAGCATAATATTTTTAGACATAAAATTCCTTTATAGTTAAAATATTTGTAAATGAAATAATCTTATAACTAAGGTTTTATTTTTTTAGAAAATGGCAGGCAATAGGAGGAACATTGTATATAGTGACCGTAATAGACCTTGCACTGATGAACCTCTAATGGAAGATAGAATGGAATATTTCATGAGAATGATGAACCAACTAACTCTAGTTAATAGAAATAACATGAATCAAGATGAGAGATCAATCTCACCATGATAGGAAAAAAATTATTTTTATTCCTTTATGCATCAATGACCACAAAAATTTAGTGAATATACTGACCCATTGATTGTTAAATAGTGGATAATCTCTATCAAGAAGATATATTATGTGCTCCGCTGTTCAGAACAAGAGAAGGTCACCATATCTTTTTACTACTTAGAGGGAGAAGGTGATCAGTGGTGGGAACTAATTAAAAAATGATTCAAATAGTAGAGGTTGAATCTATGGAGTGGGAGGAGTTCAACGGGATATTCGAAAATATGTATTTCCCTCATTCTATGAGAACAAAAAAGGAGAAGGAGTTTCTCGAGATGAAGTATAAGGATAATGAATCTGTTGGAAGCTATAAGATGAACTTCACAAGAAATTCCCGTAACACCTCAATATTTGTCATGGATCCTAATGGGAAGGTTTATAGATTCTTTGGTGGACAAAGACCTCATCTGCGAAAGAATATAGGCAATTGAGACTATGATAGATACGATGAGATCATGTGGAGTGTGATGAATGTTGAATTGGAGTTCAGTGAGGTGTAGTGGTCTCATAAATACAATGAAAATAAGTGATTAATGGATTCTAGATTATGGATGAACTTTGATCAGGGAAGAGGAGGAAAGAAAGTGTAGCATTACACATGTAGTAAATGTTGGAAGAAGCATGTGGCGAACTGTCTCCTTGGGAGCGGGAAGTGCTACAAGTGTGGAAGAGATGTCCATATCATGCAGAATTGTCATAGTGAGTTGAATCTTCAACTTCCCAACACTAACGATAAGGGAAGATGGTGAATTCCCTACCTGATGTCCAATGTTATAAGTGTGGACAACTTGGGCACTTTTCCAAACACTTTCTAAATCAAAGGGCAGTGGAAGGGAATCACCATCAGCATTAACTTAGGCCAAGAGAGAAGGGTCGTCATTTTACTATCACAAAATCTAATTTTGAAGATCCAAATGATGTGGTGGAAGGTCTCTTGTTGTTCTCTCAAAGATATAAAATACTTTGTTTGATTTTGGTTCTACACATTCCTTTATTTCCTCTAAGTTTGCAAGGAATTTAGAATCAACACCTGAATTGCTAAAAGTTGTGTTATCAGTCAAGATTTCTGGTGGGATTATACAAGCATCATCAGTGTTTAGAATATCTAGTATTTACTTTTGGATCATAATATTATCATAGATGTAGTAGTCATTCCCATGCTGGAATTAGAAATTATACTAGGGATAGACTATCTCTCAGAGTATAGTGCCAATAATCAAATGTAGAAGTAAGGAAATCTCCGCAGTCTTGAATGGGAAACCGAAATTTATCTTTCAAGGAGAGTATATCAACAATATATTTTTTTATAAGAACCTCCTATATCATTCTTTATGGAGTTGTTTGGTGAAGAAAAAGAAGAAAATGATAGTATAATAATAGAAGATGTACCCATCATCCAAGAATACATTGATGTATTTTCAGAGGAGTTACCCAAAACTCCACAAAAAAATAGGTAGAGTTCTCCATTAAACTTGTACATGGATCTCATTTGATATCAAAGACCATGTATAGGACAGAAAATGTGGAGCTGGAGGAATTAAAGAAGGAACTCCAAGATCTTTTGGAGAAGGGGTTTATATGATTAAGTGTGTCTCCTTAGGGATCACCTGTTATCTATGTGAAGAATAAGGATGTATCGATGCAGTTATGCAATGATTATAGAGAACTAAATGTGATAATAGTGAAGAACAAATACCCTCTTCAAAAAATTGATGACTTATTTGACAAACAATAGGGGGATCAATTATTATCTAATATTGATCTTCAATATGGTTATCATAAATCGAGGGTGAAGAAGGAAGATGTTCCAAAAACCATTTTCTGATCAAGATATGTGCATTATGAGTTTGTTGTTATTCGCTTTGGCTAACAAATTTTCCTACTATTTTTTATGGATTTGATGAATAGAGTATTTCATGACTACCTGGATAATTTTTTGGTTGTTATTATTGATGATATTATGATATATTATTAACATTTAAAGGATAATGAGGATCATCTAAGAGTTATTTTGAAAAATATATGGTAGGAGAGGCTTTTTATAAAGTTCAAAAAATATAAATTTTGGTTACACTAAGTTACTTTCTTAGGGAACATTGTAAAAATGAAGGAATTATAGATGAATTTGCAAAGACAAAGGTTGTAGAGGAGTGGCCTCAGCCTACAAAAATAACTGGGATTCATAGTTTCCATGGACTAGTGGGATATTAAAGGAGGTTTGTGAAAAACATTTCATGACTTTCAAATCCATTATCCATGTTAATGTTAAAAGGGTTCAAGTTTATCTAGAAAAAGGAGTGTGAGGAATTTCTCCAAGAGCTAAAGAAGAGATATGTTACTACACCTATGTTAACTATGCCCTAAAGTAGAGAAGTATTCATTATTTTTAGTGATGCTTATCTGAAATGGACAGGGTATGTCCTCATACAAAAGTACAAATTCATTGATTATTCATCTCGACAGTTAAAGACCCACGAGCATAACTATCCTATGCACGATCTTGATCTGGATGTGGCTGTTTTTACTCAAAATATCTGGATGCAAAATCTTTGTGGGAAGAAATGTGATATATACACAGACCATCAGAGTCTGAATTATATTTTCACACAAAAGTAATTGAACATGAGACATAGAAGATGGTTGGAACTTCTTAAAGACTATGATTGTTCAATTCATTATCATCCTGGAATAGAAAACAAACTTGTTGATGCATTAAGTTGAAAATAACCTATTGTTATATCCATGATAGGGATTTAAATAAATCCCTTGATCCAGGACCAAATGAAAATGGACATGGGAATTATAAGAGAAGGGATATCATCAGCTCTATCCCAAATGATTTCTCCACTGTCATTACTGGAGAAGGTCAATAAGGCTCAGAAATAATAACCTTTGTTATAGAATAATTTTGAGGTTTTATATGATGGGAATGTTTCTTGAGTTCAATATTGATCAATAAGGTGTCTAGAAATTCTATATAAGACCATGTGTTCCATCTATTCTGTAAATAAAGGAGCTGATGGATGAAGCTCATAACTCTCATTTCTCTATACATCATGGAAGCTTGAAAATGTATAAGGACTTTTGTGATCATTATTGGAGGGATAATATGAAAAGGAAGATTGTTGACTATACTAAAAGGTGCATGGTATGTAAGAAAGTGAAGGAAAAGCGACAACTTCCTAAAGGGGTACTAAAACCACTACCCAAAAAAGAATGGAAGTGGGACAATATCACTGTGGACTTTGTCACTGGTATCCTGAGAACTTACAAAGGAAACAATGTGATATGGGTTATAGTGGATTTTCATACCAAGACTACCCATTCTATCATTATTTGGGATGATTTATCTCTTGATCAACATTCCAGGATTCAGGTAATGGAAGTGGTAAGGATGCATGAAGTTCCACTTTCCATCATATCTTACCGTGATCCAAGGTTCAAATCAAAATTCTAGAGAAGTATTCAACATGATTTGTGCACAAAATTGAATTTTAGTGTGCCCTATCATCCCCAAACTGATGGACAATATGAAAGGACTATTTGGAAACTTGAGGACATGCTGAGAATATGATCAATGGAATTTAATGGTCGATGGGACCAACATCATCCATTAGTTTAGTTCTCTTAAAAAAATAGTTTCTATTTGAGTATTCAAATGGACACATATAAAGCTATATATGGAAAGAGATGTATAACTCTTAATTTTTGTGTTGAATTTGATGAGATAAAGCTTATTGGGAATGATCTTGTGCAAGAGATGATAGAAAAGATTCATGCCATCTAGAAACATTTTAAGGCTGCTTATAGAAATAAAAGGACCTATGCTGACAACTGTCAAAGGTACTTAGAGTTTGATGTTGGTGACAAAGTCTTTCTTCTAATTTCACCTTGTAATAGAGTCATGAATTTTGGAAAAGAAAGGGAATCTCATCCCTAGGTACATTGGCCCCTATGAAATCCTTGATCGCATAGGAGCAGTGTCATGTCAGCTTGAACTTTCTCCAAATCTAGCACATGTTTAGGATTTCTTACACATATCCCTCTAGAAGAAGTACATACATGACCCTTCACATGTCTAAAATAAAGAGGTGGTACAAATGGAACATGAACACTCTTATGAGAAGTAGCCAATAGAGATTTTGGATTGTAGAGACAAGGTTCTATACAACAAGACTACCTACCTTGTTAAGGTATTGTGGAGGAACCAAAAATGTTAAGAACCCACGTGGGAACTCGATGAGTCTACGAGGTAGAAGTATCGACACCTTTTCTCTTCTTAGGGAACAATTTGAAATTATAGGGATGAAATTTCCGAAGGGGGGAAGAATGTAATGACCCAAACTTTTGAATAATACTTGTTTCCTAAATTTGTGTGTTATATTATACTCAACAAAACTATATCCTTTAATTAATGAAGTGAGTATAATTAAAATGAGACCATTAGTGTTTGACAGTTATATGACTATTGGTCAATATGACCATTAGAAACTATACTCAAAACATTATGATTATTGTTTATAAATATAAATGACCCGGGTTAATTAATATAGAAAAAAGAGTTGATGGCATCATCCAATAGACTTGGGTCATACGAAGCCCATCTGTTGGAGCTTGGGAAGAAGGTAGCATCACTAGGATTTTCATTGGACCAAGCCCAAGCTTAATTCCAACATATTAAGCTTGAAAATAATCACTTAATAGATAAGTTCAAGCTGAAATAAATCACCATTCATGCAATGTTGTCTAAGCCACCCTGAGATTCTATCATTATTGGACACCTTACTCTTAGGTCCTATGTATGTGTTATAAGGGGCTATGTAATGAGGCCTTATTTACTCTTTGTAACCCATTTGAATAAATAAATTTTTTATTTCTTATTATGGAAAAATTTATGAATTTCAAATATAGAGATAAATATAAAATGAATATATAGAAGTTCCATATTATTGAGGAATATTGGAAAAAAGGCACTTAAAAATATTTTTTTATACTTTAAATAATTAATAATGTGAAATAATTTTCAAAAAAAGGTCTTCTATATTTGTGATCAGTAAGAAATTTAGATTCTAATAAGATCAACTTAATTTTTGGGGAATAGTAAATTATGAATAGTAATATTACCCTTATGAATTGTAATATGACCAATGGAATAGTAACCTCCCTTAATAAAGTATAAATATAATGTTGGCATCTTGATTGGTAATGTGGTAAGTAAATAACTGTTTCAGAAATTATTAGTTAAGTATTAGTATTTTTCTGGGTAAATAGATTTTTTACTTAAAAATTAACTATCTTATTATTAAAAAATTATTTTCATCAAATAGAGTTCATTTATGAATTCAAAGATCAATATTAGGTTAGGGTGAATTTATGATATTTTTTATAAAATGTTTTGTTTTTCGGTGAATAGTAAAAATATAGTTTTGAGTTTTGGTGTGTTTAAGGACATCATTAATGAAGTAATAATTATGGTTGACATTTTTATATTAAGATATGTTTTTAGGTTCCCCAAGTGGCCAATACCATCATAAATCCCATGGTTTTTCAAACACCACTATTGAGGTGTCACTTAGAAATTAATAAAATATTATCTCACTTTTGCGTTAAATACCAACCCATTACTTTATTCATTTAATTTAAAATTACTCCTCAACAAAGATGTTTTATTTTTACCTCCCAAGGAGTCCTCACAAGGTTCCCTCTATCCCAAAAAGGTCTCAACCTTTATGTTTTTTAACTTACTCTTGAAGGTAAGGGAACCTTTCACCCTCCTCTTTTAGTCAAGATTTCCTTTATGTTATGTCTTCTAGTTTCCATTTTATTATGTTGAGGTATGTTCTATATTCTTATTACTGTATATTTAATTTCAAAATTATGATATACCCTTTCCAATCACATCAACTAACTTTTTCTGAATTTTATGCGACACGGTTATGCTGCCGTATTTTTGAAAGTGATTCCCAACTTCTCTTTTTTTTCAATTCAAGTTCCCCTTTATATTGTATAACCTTAAAATTTTCATACCATGTTCTTATATTCATTTTATTCTATCCCTATAATTTATTATGAGAAATTTATGAATGGGATACCCTTTTCAACTCTCTTTTTAATGTTTTCTAAAACCATGTTGTGTAACCGTTATGCTGTAGAATTTTCATCTCAAAATCTCTCTCTTTTTCTCAATAAATTATCTTATTTTATTTATATGAATACCCAAACCTATTAAATTTATAGGGTTATTCATAAATATCTCAAAATTATATATTTCATTCAATAATTTACATACATAAAACCCTCATTCCCTTTCCAAGGGTTATAAATGACATAATGATCTTGTTTTTAAGAACTTTCAAAACGTCAGGATTTTGAAATAAAACCTATTTCATTTATTCTTTTTGGGTAATTTATGAAATGTTTTATTACGATATATGTGGCTCAGATGAAAGTAAAAACATATTAAGGTTGTTCCTTGATAGTTCTTAAATTTTTTGGGTAATGAAATTAATCTCTATAAATGACATGTTTTATGATACTTTGGTGAATGACCTTTGAAAAAATTATGACACCATGGGGATGGACCTTGGTGACATGCTTATGAATGTATAAATTAAATGTTGTAGACACATTTTAAATTTATGTTTCAAGTTATTATTTCTATGATATTCCTATTTATCATATATTTACGATATTCCCCATGTTCTTATTGATATCCCTAAAGTTTACATGTAAACTGTTTCACTTGTTTTCCTTACTGGGCCTTCTACTCACACTTTCCTTTGATGTATGTCTCCAGGTTATGAAATGTCATTATTGTACTTAGGATGAACCTATTATGAATCCTTACAAGTGGATTATAATAATGTTTTATGTTTTCATGTATTATGTTCCTGATTTCAAGGACACAAGACTTTAATGACCCTTTGTTTGTGAAATGTAATGAAAAGTTATGTAAATAAAAGGTGGGATGCCATAGATATGGTAAGGATATTGGGGCTTAGGAAGGATTCCTAGACATCCCAATTATTATGGGAACTAGAGTTATAATTTTTTATTTCATCCCAAACCCATTTATGGGTTTGAGTCACTTAAGGGAATGATCAGGGATTATGATGATGCCTGTACATGAGTCATATTCTCATTCACTGAAGGAAAAGGAAGAGTGGCAGACCTATGGGAGTATTTAACCCTAAAATCATGGAATAATTGGAATATCAAGGGACTTGTAACTAAGTATATACCCTTCTGAGCTCGGGCCATTAGAAGGATTCCTATGTATAACAATTATAAAGTGAATAATAATTCTCATAGTTCAGTTGTATCTTAACCTACTGATAGACTAAGGTGGGTGATCATGTTCAGAAAAATCATGGACAATCCTATGGCTTAAGGAATTCTAGTGGATTATACTGAAATGGTCTCTAAATGGCTGGGTAAATATTTTATTATGTTAGGAGGTAGTTCTTTTTCACTAATGATACTCATGATTGGTCGGGGCTTACACTCCAGGGTTTCCCATTTGGTCTACTCATTATTTATCTCACAACAGGTTAAATAAATGTATTGATGAACATGATGGTCTGTCTAATAACATGGTTTTGATAGGTTCACATGAGTTAATAACCCTAGATAATCAAGAAAACATTCCCTAAAAAAGGGACCAGTGGCTGGATTTCCTTAGCTGGGGTCCACATGGCATGAGTCTAAGTAGGAATTTTGAACAAAGTTGGATTGTCCTAGGAGATTCTTCTGACTTGTCTTGGAAACCTACTAGGTGAGTCTTGATTTTCCATCCTATATGCTAGGACACCAATCTAACATGGTAGGAACGTCCACGAGTGACTTCTAGACCAATTTTCATGCACTAGAAATCTTTTCAGGGGCGGAGTAGACATATCTGAGGTGCTTTGCATGACCAAAGATAGAATGATAGGGGTCTCACCCATGATCAACCGACTTGTCTTAGGATTCATTTCTTGATCAAGGAGGACATTTCAAAAGTCTCATGCATGATCCAATTTTGTTTCACATGACTATAATATGCATGTTTGGGTAACATTTTAGGAGGTCTTGTGGAGTTGTTTTGTGGATGTCCTAGGTGCATCACATGTCTTTCAACGACCGCAAACACCACTGGAATCCTCCATTTTTGTCATGTTTTCTTTATTTAATGATGTTTATGGATCATGGGAGCATTTATGAGTAATGAATATGATTTTTTAATTTTTTGTTTATGATGCATCACATTACCAATATGGGTTATATGGAGAGTGTGCAAGCATGTCATGGAATTTTTTTTTGTCCGTAGTGCATCATGAAGTTACCACCTGATGCCTTCCATGTGGTGATGTGGACTTGTCAGGGGACCTATGCATTATCAATGTATATGTGAATATATATTGACATGTGATCAACTTAACATGTCATTTGGTGGTAAAAGTTCTATGGGAAATCACATGATCTTCCCAACACGTTAATGAATTCATCACAAGGTCACACCAACTTATCGATTGCTTGTCTTGTTATAAAGATGATGTGTCAAGGGGGTGTTGCCTGATCAACAAGGTTTTCCCTATGGGCCATTGCTTGAAAACGTTGATGTGTCAAAGGGGTGTCGTGATACCTACCCATTTTTTCAAGGCTTTTCTTGTAATCAACATGGGATTTCTTTGGTTTCCTAAGAACATCGTGAGGCCAGCAATGAATAGTCTCATGATCAGATATATTTAAACTATTCACATAGTTGGGTCTCACTAATATGCTTAAAGTCTTTCATCCTTATGAGTTCCACCAGTTTAAATCAAAAAGGGATTGCACCTTATGTCTATCTGGACAATATCAGCCTAGGCGGGGAATAACATGGCTATCAAAAGGGGATGCCTATGGGTTCTCAGGTGTGCCAAGGTCACACAAATGTTTGAGGGGGGATAACCTATTTGAAGGAAGCACATGGTGCTTTTCCACTCATGTTATTTCATGTATTCAATCACGGTCATGCGATGTGCCATGTAGTGATACACGGTGGAAGGCTAGGGGGGTTGTTTACCAGAACCTTCACGTGCATGGGTAAAGGTATGTGTTGCATGGTGAGGGGTGCATAGCCTGTGGGTCGCACACCCAAAATGTTTTTATTCATTCCAAGGGTTTCCACAATGATCCCCCATGTTGAGGTAGCCACTTTTAAGGCCTCATGTGGATATCGTGGGACATGGGGTCCTCTCGCAGGATTGTGCATGGTGTGTTGCTATAGGTTATGTGGTCATGCATAGGGGGGATGTGTGTCGAAGCCTCTACATGCATGTGCATGCACTACTTGGAAAGAGACTCATGTTCGTGAAGTGAGTGGGGGGGGGGGGGGGTATTCATGCATGAATCACAAGGCCAACTGTTTTCAACATCATAGTAGGGTTTCATGTTTTCTTGTGAATGCACACCGTCGTCGGCATGGGTGCCACTCATGACCGAGGGACTTCATTGGATGGCCAAAAAGAGGTTCTACATGACTAGAAGTTCCTTCTGCATGTCACATGATCTAAAAATGGTCATGTGATAGGCCCTATTAATTCATATAAGGACTGTGCCTTGGCCCATAGGAGGTATGCATAGCCAAGGATTCCCACTGAAGCCGCATCTCCTATGGATTTCTCGGTAGAGAGGAGGGAATGCCCATGATTTCTCCTTGAGTGCATTTTTGTGAATGGGAATGGGTTTATTTAGGCACTGTAAGGCCGAGTATGGTACTAATTTTCCTCAGATTAAGTACGTGTCACACTAGCTAGGCAGTGATGGAGATTGAATCACATATCATTTACTCAGGACGTCAAATGATCATTTCATCTGATCATGCGACAGCTTTGTTTATCTCTATGGAATCATGGGATCCTGGAAAATATGAATTAAATGGGATGTAAAATAATCGGACATATAAGGGTTATGTGGTTATAAAAGAACTTGCTACGCCTTCATCCTTCACCCTCAGTTCATTGGGTTCTGCTAGTTTTAGCCGGTAAGGGGTCGTTAGTGCATGAATTGATCGGATGACCTGGATCATCTAGAGGGAACAATAAGAAGACCAAGATTCTATCCTCATGAAAAAACACCACCCCACATAAAACTCTTGATGCACTTCCCCTCCAGTATATAAACCATATGGTGGCTTCCACTAGTTTTATCCGGAAAGGGGTTGACACTCGTACCATCTGAGACACCTCCATCATGATTTCCTCGGCACACCTATGTGCATGTGCGATCATGCTTGCACAACATGGGCCTAGATCGTCTCTCACTGGTTTACCTGGGATAACTCTCATTGGTGTGGTCGACTGGTGGTCCCACATGACCGAATTGTCCTGACTAGCTAGTGGCTAGATGAGGGTGATAATAAAACTACCATAACCACATAGAATAAAATTCCAAGTAGGATGCCAGGTCAAGGTGTATCTTGTTAATCCCTAGGCCATCAAGCCCAATTCCTTGTATTATTCCATCATCTTACACAATCCCTGGATCTTCAGCATTAAGAATACAAAAAATATTTGTGCAAATAATGATAAATTAAATTTCTTTGATATCATTCATTTCATTGAACGTGGATTTTATCATGTTCTACATGCACCAACCTATTTTAACAAACCCTGAAAAACTATTAATATTATGATTTAAATAAGATAGTTATTTCATGGAAATTAAATATCTAATCATGAATAGTTATAACCAAATTTTAGATATTATGTATAATTCTTTTATATAAAAAAACATATTGATAAAAAATAGACTTGTTCATAGAGTCTTTATATGATTCAAAAATACTATTTTCTTAAAAAAATTATTTATTGTTGTGAAAAATAATAGAATAATATTTTAAAATTTAACAAAATAACTATGATAAAATAAAATTCATTTTTAAAATCATCAAACAAAATTTTCATCAGGTGTATTTTTAAGATTATTCTGATAATATTAGTTTCTTAGTGAATTGTAAGAAATACAGGTTTTTTTTGAAAACATCATTTTCATTTAATGAATATACAAGTTTACTATTTTTTAAATTGGATTCAAAAGTAAAAGTTAATTAATTTTATATGAATTAATCAAACTTTTTGTAATTGGAATCATTTTCATGTTGAATTTTAATATAAAATAATTTTAAACAATTGAATATTTTATATATGGAAACCAGTTACTCCTAACATATATAGGTATAATAAAATTTTTTAATTTCCCACTCTAGTGAATGAAATCTAGAAAAATTGTCTCCATAACTAGAATAATAATAATATATATTATCTAATATGATCAATTTTTTTGATCAAAATGATTAGTGAATATAGTAAAAATCAATTACCACCGTTTAGGTAAAAATGGGTTTATCTCAGGTAAAATTAAACTATAAGTTTTAAAAATGAAACAAAATATGTAAACACCCATTGGAAGAAAATATTTAGACATTATCTATTTAATGTTTTATAATTGATATTTTGTTATTCATCTGGCATTGAAAATCATTGGTACTCATTTTCTTAAAAAAAATACAAATGTGACACTCACCTCACTTATAAAAGCTCACCCACTATCATCTTCACTTTACACTTCAAAAACCATTAATATCATATAATTGATGAAAACATCACATAATTAATTCCAACATCAAATTCTAGATAAATTAGTTTGGTCATAAATCCAAATAATGAATCCTTTTGGTGAAAACTAAGAAAAGTTTCCCAATAAAGAGGTAACACCCCTAACAAAGAATTTAATTTATTTTTTCCTATACCACCATTGATTATTATTAAACCATGATGCTATAATAACCTCAATATATTTCATTTAATGGGATCTTTTTAATTTTATGGAATGATCTACAACCATCTCCTCTTTAATCAAATGGGATACAAAAACATCATTCATTTCTCTGGTGGGCTATTGACTTCTGAACCGATATTATTTTTTTCCATAACCACATATATATTATATATATTATAAAGGATTAAATATTTATATGTGATATTAATTATGTTATTATACTTATGGATATATTATATGTCACACCCAGTTTTTTTTTCATGTCTTGGTTTTGATCTGGTTCGTTGGAAATTATGATCATTTTTGTGGGATTTGGGTGAGATGAATGTTGGGTTTTGAATTAACATATATGTATAATAATCCTAACATGGGTTTCCCAAAGCATGTTTGGGAGTTTGTGGAGAAAACTGTGGTTACTTCATGATTTGGGCCAACTGTGAACCCATTTCCATATTTTAAAAAAATATTTTGTTTCTTTTATAACTCCATCATTTTTCCACATTTTTTTTACTCATTACAATTACAACATTTCCTCCCATAACCTATTAAAACCACCATATTCTATTTTACCACCTTTTTAATTCATAATCATGGTGGATTTAGATTATTTATTCAGGTATTGGGCTATCCCATGAGCCCATTTCATTTAAAAAAAGATTTTTTATTTTATATCTTATTAATTATTTAATATTTTTAGGTGATTACACCTTCACTCGATCCCAAGAACCCTAGGCACACCCCATGTTCCATTTTCTCTCTTTGGATCTCATCTTAGTCGCAGATTAGGGTGAAATATATCGAGGCTCCATAAATCACCCAGATTTGGTAAGGTAATTTGTTTCTTTCATGATTCATTAATTTTTTCTCTTTCCCCCCCAAATAGTCTTCTTATAGTTCTTCCAGACCTAATGATCCACTAAAAGAAGTTCCAAGCCATTCCCTTTCTTAAAAATGTTTAAATCTAAGGGAAGATGCAGAGTTCGCTAGTTCTTAATGTGAGATTCCTTCTCATTTCTCCTCCCTCTTCCTTATAATTAAATTTTATTTTGGTTTACTATCCACCCCTAGTCATGAAAGAACTTGGTTTATGTTATCCCATGATTTTTATGGGTTTTTTGTTCAATCAAGGTTGGTCTTTATAGATCTATATTGTTGGGAACTGCGGCGGGTGATATGGGGTGTGTAGTTCCTTTCTGTCATGGTTTTGAGGTAGGATATCCCTTTCACATGTCTATATCATTTTTGTTTCATCATTTTATTTCCATTAAAAGCTGATATATATATTTAGTACTGTTTTTTAGCCTTTTTATAATTTTCTTGGGGTGCGAAAAGTTTATTTAAGCCTTGTTTTTTGAAAAGTAATGTTGTTTTGTTATAAAAGTGTAAACCGCTTGCTTACTTAAGTGTTCCGTTAGCTTACACACCCGTTTTATGGTATTTTGAAGATGTTTCAGTATCTTGAATAAATGTATGGCATGAAAATGGTATTTTATCCCTTTTGAAGTGCTTAAAATAAGTTGTTTGTTTAAAAGTGCATGCCATGTGTTCGGTAAATTGACTGGTTGACTTTTATGTGCTTGGTGAGATTTAAAATTATTATTTTTGGATTTATAAATACATTTAAAGAATTAAAATGGTATTTTTTTGTCCTTTTATGTATTTCTAAATTAGTTTTAGTTTTATAAATAGATGGGTATTTCGTGGTAAACATGTTCTGGCCCGAATTGCCCGAAAATGGCCCGTTTGGCATCCATATAAAAATCATCAGGATTTGGATGTGTAACCTAAATGTTTTAAGGGATTTATGAAAGTGTTTTTTAATTTAAATTGTGTGTATAATATTTATAAAAAGAGAAATTATTTCATTTGGAAAATGTTAGTTTTGAGAAATGCTAAAAGCCCATTTGACATATTTGTTGTTAAAATTTTTTCCATGTGTATTTCATGTTGTATCATTTGGAACCATTTTATGGTTTATGAAATTGATTTATTAAATGGTTTTGGGGATGAAAAATGTTTTTTGATTTGGCATTGGTTGGTTTTTGGACTTAAAAGATAATTTTTTAATGGAATTTATGTGTAAGGATTCGTTATACTTCTTGAAATTATTTTATGAAAATTTAGGTGGTTTATTGATCCATGAAAGATATGTGAGACATGTGTGTGGTATTTTTGATGTGTGTATTATTTTTAAATTGAATATTCATGAGAAAATGATATTTTGTAGATGTGTTACTTTTTTTATCACAAAAATAGAAATCCTAGGTATCTAGGTGGGCGAACGTGTACTATTATGCTAGTGATCTGGAGGGGTTTTGTCCTTGTTTCACGTAGAAAGTTTGATAATGACAACACTAACTAAACTATGATGATGATATTTTTGGGGAACATTAGGTATTGTATGACTCTCCTACAAGTGGCTCATTTGCACAATAACATATATTTTTTATGCTTACTTTTACATCGAGATATGAGGTATCTGAGGCCCACAATGAACTAGTTCCTTAGGGTGTTCCTGTGACTTGTGTTCATTGGCTATTTTGTACTCACCATCCGCATACAGTGTGTTTAGTTATTAAATTCATTCGCGTGTGTGTTTTATTTAATATTCTACAATCATTAAATCAGCCGTCTTGAAAAATATTTTTATTTTGAAGTTTCTTCTCTTTGAAATTGGTTACTATTATTTCTTGGTTATGAAAACATGAAAGAATTATAATTTATAATGATTATAGCATGGAACCATTTTTGGAAAACATACTTATTGATATTATAGTTCAAACATGAAATTTATATATCTTTTATTTTAAAGGATGTTCATTGGGAATAGAATATCGGGCCAACCTACTAAGTTTTAATACTCACACCTATAGTTTTCTTCTATTTTTAGCCCTTGTGCAGGTTTCAGCTTGAGTTTAGTCACTTTGGGCGATGAGTATTTGTTGTATTAGAGAGTGAACAGTGGGTCACATGGTGTTAGTTTGTTCATAATGTTTGGTTGGTTGGTTGTATTGTTTAATTGTAATTTCGGTTTCTTATATAAATAATGTTCAGTTCAATTTTATATAAATCTATGTTGGGATGTCCGTTTCATTACACTTCTTAGTTATTTGTTATATTTGGGAGAAATAGTTCTCTTGAGTACTCTGTTGATGCTTGGAAGTAGTTTCCATCCCATGGGGATCGGGAACGCCCTTCGGGCCATGCTATAGATCAGTTATGGTGCCTAGTTCTAGGTCGACCCGGGATGGTTTGTGATAAAATGGTGTTGGAGAGATGTTGGATCTTAGAAGACCTTTACTTTTAGAGAAAAATTTTTATTTGAGGATGTAAAATTAGATGGAGTAGGATTTTCTAGACTTTAAGGGTTGGTTCGAGAAGATTATCGTGAACACTTTCTTGTTCCAACCCAGGGGTGTCTATGGGATGTCCATTATTATTAGTGTATTTGGTTCATATTGATTTTTTGGTGTTGGGATACAACAGGGGGAGTTGGAATAATGGTCTCTGTAAGCTCGCGGGGTCTAGAAAGCCATGTGGAGCAAGGTCATGGTCGTAATAAGGCTCTCTATGTTGGTTGTGTGTTTGACATATGGCATCCAACCATATGATCAATTCACCCATCGTGTCACGACCTATCCCCGGAGGTTCGTGCCATGACTACCCCAAGCCCGCCTTCCATAGGACAGGGGATGGCGACTAGCACAAAAGGAATAATTCCCTAAAACTGGGAAGGCATTTCATTTAAAACCTATAACACACAAACAATCAAGCACACAACTAGATGAACCAATGAGTAAACTATATAATAAAAGAGTGTTGAGAGTAAAAGGGGCCAGAATACAAGCCCACCTAGAATGTCCAAGTACAACTGAAAAAAAGAGAAGATAACTGCTGGATTATCCTCTGAGGTTCCTACCTGAAGGGTAGGTACATATCATCTCCTCAATAAACCACGCCAGTATGTCTCCTCTATGTACCAACAAGACATATGGTCCACCTCTGGGTACTGTCCAGTATTGGTACTCTCAGCCTCTGTCAGCGCTGTCCGTCATCTGCATCCAACACAACAAGGTGCGGGAATAACCCGTTCAGAGGCGAGTATAACTATACTCAATATGGACCCCCAGACCCTCAAGGTCTCACAAAATCCAACAAGGATAAACCAAAAAGTATGAAATCAACAGATAACCCTACCTAGGTATATGCCCATACATATACCTAAGTTATTACGTAATCCATCTCAATAATGAGGAAAAAAAAAAGTACTGACTCAGCATAACTAGGATTTTATTTTAGGGGTAGTATCTAGTAACATCCCCAGTCATATTATCGAAACCCCGGCTGGTGGAGAACTCCTGATCAATCGAGTACAGTAGGCCTGCTGCTACACCAATCGTTCTTCCCACTAACCTTGGACTACTGAGGTACTCCTCCTGTCGAGTACTGTGGGTCTATCGTGTCACACAGAGGTGATCCCCACCGTAGGTCTACCACGTCACCTAGAGCACTCCCCCTCATAGCCTGTTGAGGTACTCCTCTTGTCGGGTACCGTGGGTCTGTCGCGTCACCAAGTGTGCACCTCCATTGTGGGTCTTCCATGACACCAAGGCACTCCCCACTAGGCTAGTAGAGTCACTGCGAGTCAAATAGTCAGCATTTTTCAGGTGTCAGCCATCTACTAGGTCTATGCAATACACTTTCTCGTCTCCAGGAGGATCCTCTCCATGAGATACTGGTCGATACTCCATCTGTCATGAAGTCCCATGAAGAAATATCTCAAAGGTCTACCATGCCATAGGGGTCTCAATGCAGCATGCGACACGTCAATCGGACGCCCAGTCTATGAGTTATTAGTCTTTTAGTCCCAGGGTCCTGGTTGGATTTGTGCATGATCCAACCTGACCTTATATCAACTATACCCCAAACTTCTATGGGGTATACTCAAAGGGACCTTCATGATCCAAGATTACCAGCGCCACTGACGGTTCATCAAACGGACTTCTGGTGCCAAAGATATAACCAAAAGAAAATTAAAGTTCATAGTAGGCCTGGGACTGGTCCGACCCGGCCCAACCCAGTATGTGATGACCTGGTTCGGGTCGACTTGGACCACTGGGCCCTTCCTAGAAGGCTGCGTGGGGCCGAAGAAGACGGAGAGGGCGCGGACCGGCCGCGAGGGCACGGACCGGCCGTGGGTCGGCGTGAGGGAGGTTCAGCCAGGAGGGTGCCCCGTGGGCGGCTTGGCTTGGAGGGTGCTATAAGGGAGGCTTGGACCGGAGTGCGAGTCCATTTTGGTCAGGATGGCATGAGGGAATGGGCCGTTTCAGCCGAGGTGCTGCGAGGGTGAGGGCTGGTTCGGCCGGGGCGCCGTGAGGGGTCAGTTCTGCCGGGGGCTCGGAAGGCTGGCGGGCTTGCGTGGTCAGGGAAACTTGGAAGGCTGATAGTCTGGCACGAACAGGGGGGCTCGGGAGGCCGGTGGGTGGCATGGCCAGCGGGTGGCACAATACTTGGGTGGCACGACTGACGGGCGGCGCAGTTCATCCCGGGGTGGAAGAGCTAGTTCGGCCGGGGCGCTGGTGCGTCGCGGTTACGATGCGGGTTGAGGAGGCTACGGGTGGGGCGACCTTTGCCTTCATCGCCTTCAACATCGTTGTTGCCTTCTTCCATTTCAAAGAACACCACAAAGAAGAACGACGGGGGGTCGGGCCATGTTTGTTTGGCCTGCACCCTCCACGTTTAGAGGGGTAGAAGTGGTTCATCAATAACATAAACATAGAACGAGCATGGAATATATTTTAAAACATCAATTCCCATAATCCCTAGATAATTTATGTTCCCAAAACCGAAAAGGAAAAAGAGGAAAGAACATAGGAAGTTTTAATCAAATGATGAATAGACCCCTAAAACTTTCGTCAACAATTTATTCCCAACCCACAAGGAAAACATCTGCGGATCAACTTGGTAATAAGTTGATCCGTGTTCTTTGTTTTTAGAAGGAAAGAATCAAGGGAATAAAATCATAATTAATTAAAAACCCTAACCTATTCGATGTTGGTTGAAGTTGGGGCGAGAAGGCGGATGCCGATTCGTTGTAGACGAACACGTCCTACGTCGAAGGACGTTCCGAGGAAGAAGGTCGAAGTAGAGGTCGTTCTTCGTAGTCTAAGGCATTCCTCGTCGGTGGATCGTTCTTCGTTGGGAGCTTTCTCACAAGTTCCTCCTCTCCCCAATTCCACCCTAGTGAATTCATAGCCAAAACAATATATTGGAATATCTATTAAGTCATTGGCATAATATTCAAAAAGGTTTAAATAATTAATTGATGTGTTGGATCAATTAATTTATGTGGAGGATTTGGCATAATAAATTATATGCGTTGGAACAATTAAATTGTGGAGGTGTTGAAGAGGCTCCCCCCACATTTATGAGGGGGGGTTGAGAGGTTTTCCTCTCTTCCCATTAATAGGGGGTTGAGTGGTCCCCACCATAATAAATCAAGATTTAGTTTCGGTGGACCCCACCCCTGAACATCCACATGGTGGGTGGTTACAACAAAATAAAATAAAATATGAGCGTATTTTATTTTATTATTTCCACGAAAAACACAAAACTATCTTTCATTCTTGACCCACTACCGTCGAGGTGAAATTCTCCTTAATCGAATAACGGCACTACGAGTTCAACGGTGCCCTCATATTTTAATTCTAAGCACTGGTTCAAAAGTTAAAAAAATTACTCGCATATTTACTAAACGTACCCTAAATAAAGTTCAGAAATTCATTCCGGGCACTCCGGGCTTCGGAATCCGGCGCCGTCAATTTTCGTGGACTCGTAAAATTCCCATATATATTAAAAAAAATTACATAGAAAATTCTGGGTATTTACATTCTCCCCACCTCAGTATTTACGTCCCTATAATCCACAACTCAAACTAAGGGAACAAGTTGGGGTACTGAGCATGCATCTGAGCCTCCCGCTCCCATGTGCTCTCCTAGAGTTTCCTGTGCTTCCAGTGAATGCACACAAAAGTTATCGACCATTGACGAAGGAACCACTCTTGTAGATCCTCAATCTCTACTAGAACCTCTGTAAAATTCACCCCATTGTCGACGTCCATCTCGCTATGGTCGATGATGTGAGAAGGTTCATGCACGTATCTCTTCAATTGGGATACATGAAAGACGTCGTGCACCCAGTGCAACTGAGGTGGAAGAGTTAAGAAATATTCAACCTCACCAACTCTACTGAGGACCTAAAAATGTCCCATGAACTTCAGAGATAACTTACCACCTTAGCCAAATCTCCGTAAACCTCATTGAGGTGGGACTTGTAGAAAGACGTGGTCGCCATCCTCGAACTCTAGAGGTCTCCATATTCTATCATCATATGACTTATATATACTCTGTGGAGTCTTCATCCGCTCCTGGATGATCTTCACCTTCTCTGTGGCAGCCTGTGCCATCTCTGGTCCCACTAGTGCTGACTCCCCTAGGTCAGTCTGGCACAAGGGTGATCTACAAGGTTTCCGGTATAACACCTAAAAAGGTGTCATCCCAATGGTGGAGTGATATCTTTTGTTGTATACAAACTCCAAAAAGGTAAGTGATCCTCCCAACTATGACCGAAGTCGAGGAAACAAGCGCGCATCATGTCCTCGAGGGTCTGAATGGTCCGCGCAGTCGACCAACCGTCTACGGATGGAAGGCGGTGTTGAAACTAAGCTGTGTCCCGAAAGCCTCCTACAACCCCTTCCATAGCCGGGAAGTAAATCATGCATGACGATCAGAGATAATAATCAAATGTACTCCATTTAGCTACACAATCTTCTTCACATAGAGGCATCCCAAGCTCTCTACTGAACCCTGCTCTCTGATCAGTAGGATGTAGGCCGACTTGGTGAGTCGGTCGATGATCAACCAAATCGAGTCATGTACCCTGGATGTACGTGGAAGTACTGTCATGAATTCCATGGTTACCCCGTCCCACTTATACTGTGAGACCTCTGAACGCTGATCCAAGTCTGTTGGTACCTAATTCTCTTCCTTCACTTGCGGACAAGTGAGGCGTCGAGAGACAAAATCTACAACTACATTATTCATTCCTGCCCACCAGTGTTGTCATCGGAGATCCTGGTAAATCTTCGGCACTCCTGGATGTACCACTAGAGGGTATGTGTGGAACTCCCTCAACACTTCCTCCTGAAGTGACACTGGTACCATGTTACGTCCTCGGAAGAGGATGACGTGCTCCCCACCTTCAAAAAATCCATTAGGATCCTGCCTTGTGGATATCTGAGCACACCGTGTCTCGCAGTCAGTGTCCCCACACTATGCCTCCCTAACTTGCTGAAGAAGTTGGGGAGTGACTGTAAGATACTGAGAAAAAGATGCTCCATATCTATCCACAAAGGATATCTACAAAGTGGCCAGCTGCTCCATCGCCTCATCTAGTAGTTTTATACCAGATCTCCTACTGAGTGCATCAGCAACAATGTTCCCCTTCCAAAGAGTATAGACTATCTCGAAGTCATAGTCTTGGAGGAACTCAAGCCAAAATCATTGTCTCGGGTTCAGGTCCTTATAGAAGAAGATATAACTAATACTCTTGTGATTAGAGTACACGATAAAACTCTCACCCATAAGGTATTGTCGCCACATCTTCAAGGAGAAGACCACTCCAGATAACTCCAGGTCATGGGTAGCATAGTTCTGCTCATGATGTCTCAGTTATAGAGAACCATATGCGATAACTTCTCACTCCTGCATCAGGACATATCTGAGTCCGGTCCCTGATGTGTTGCAGTAGACTATGTACACTACCCCTTCCTATGGAATCCTCAAGATGGGGGAACTAGTCAGCCTCTGCCTCAGCTCCTAAAATATCTGCTAGAATTTCTCTGACCACACAAAGGGTTGCCCCTTCTTCATCATGGCTTATAGTGGTGCTGCAACTCTGGAGAAATCTGGCACAAATATCTTGTAGTATCTAGAAAAACCCAAGAAACTCCATACCTCCATAACACTCCTAGGTGGCTCCCAAGAAAGTACCACCTCAATATTTGCTGGATCCACTGCAAATCCAACCTCTGAGATGAAATGTCCCAGAAAGTGAACCTCTCAGATCCAGAACTGGCACATCGATATCTTACCATAAAGATGATTCTCTCGGAGTGTGTCAAGTAATACCCATAAATGTTAGGCATGCTCCTCCTCAGTAGTCGAGTGGATCAGAATGTCTTTGATAAAGAATATGACAAAGCAGTCAAGGTATGGATGATAGATCCTGTTCACAAGTCCCAGGAACACTGATAGAGCATTGGCCATGCCGAATGTCATAACCAAGAAATCATAATGACCATACCAACACCTGAAGACCATCTTTTGAACATCCTTGTCTTGCACTCTGAGCTGGTGATAACATGATCTGAGGTCTATCTTTGAGAACCACCGTGATCCATTTAGTTGATCAAAGAGTTCGTAAATCCTCGGAAGTGGGTACTTGTTCGTCACGATCACTTGGTTTAGGTGACGGTAGTCGACAACAATATTCAATCTCCCATCCGACTTCTTGGAGAACAGAATCAGGGCTGCCCAAGGTGAAATAATGGGTCAGATGAATCCCTTCTCCTGCAAGTCCTCTATCTGTACCCGCAGTTCATAAATCTCCATGGGAGCCAATTGATATGCTGGTGTAGATATTGGTGTCGTACCGGGGTACAAGTCAATGTAAAAGTCCACCTCTCTGCAAGGAGGTATACCTGGGACATCATCAGGGAAAACATCCACATACTGGTCCACCACTATAGGATAGCTCAGACTCTCGACTTCATTAAATCCGAGGGTAAGGCTAGCCAACTGATGTGTAATCGGCTGTACCCTCCTCTGGGTAAGTCCAAATTATGCTGCAAAGGCCACCTTATTTCCAGTGAAGGTAAACCTGGTCCCATCCATGCAGACACAACAGACTTTGTTCCTAATACAATCAATCTAAGATTATACTGTAGATAAATAGTCCATACCCAAGATGATGTTGTGAGACCTAAATGCCGCTACTAGGAGATCCCAGTCGAATCTATCGTCTCCTAGAGTATGCTAACACAGCCAACACCAGTTCATAATCGTCGAATCTTCTCTCATAGGGGTCTCTAGCCGTAAGGATCGAGCCAATGACTCTGTTGGAATATTTGAGCTCAGAATGAGGTTAGTGGCAATGAAAGGATGACTGGAACCTGTGTCTACAAGTACTGCAGTTAAGGTGGAGTAGATACAAATCATACCTTGTATCATCTCCAGAGCGCCGTGATCGTAGGCCTCATCTTCCTAGAGCTAAAATCTCCCCTGTCCACATGCTCCCTGTGATCGAGGTGGACCTTCTGTTGGTGGTGATGGTAACACCTCGAAACCTCTACCACTGCTAGCTACTCGACCATATCCTTTTCCACATCTTCTTGTGCCCTATGGACCGGCTCGATCGAATCTCTATTTCTACCTGGGTAGTCCTTTGACCATCTGATGAACATCTGTATGGCGGGTTGGACAGTCACGAGCCATGTTACCCTGCCCACCACATGAGTAACACTACCCCTCCTGGCATGTATGTCTCTACTTTAGGTTCCCCACACAACCGATGCTACGTTATACAGTCATCCACCTATAGGTCTGGTCCACTTGGACCTCTGTGACATCTGTCTTCTCCCAGCTGTAGAAGACTCCGCTACGTGATGACTGGTAGTGGGTCTCACAGCTGGTGGCTACTCTGAAAGAAAACTCTCTACCAAGAGGTCTCTCTTTAACACCCCCGCTTACGTCGGGATGCTGAGTGAGACCATCGAAGCTCTAATCTCACATCTATGCCCCTGCCAGAATGTCTGGGCCCTGAAGAATGGGTCCCACACCATATCAATGGAGTAGTGTGAGAGGTCTGTGAACCTCGCTGAGTACTAAGCAACAATCATGTTGTCCTGCTGAAGATGAAGTAGATCTTGTATGCGCACTACGTGGAGAGTCGCTGGAACAAACTCTGCCCAAAACAGGCTCTTGAAATCTGTCCATAGAATCTTCACCTCATCATGAACCTGGAGCATCAAGCTCCATCATCGTCCTGCTGTTACCTATAGTAAGCTGGCAGCAAGGATCACCATTAGGTCTGCTGGTGTCCCTACGAGTTGAAAAACTCTCACCACATCCTCCAGCAAATCTGCAATCTCTTGTGGGTCTGTCGCACCCCTAAACCTGGGTGGCCTCTGGCGATGGAACTCATGAAACACGATCAAGTGGTGTACACCATCTGTTGCTGGGGTTGGTGGCATCGGTGGCCCGATGGGGAGTGGTACTGCTGGTGCCTCCACTGGAAAAGGGCACTACACCAAGGCCTCATTGCTCGGTGGGCTATCAGTGTGTACAACTCTAGAAACTATAGCTGGCTGTCTACGTGGAGGCATCCTGAAAAGAAATAGGTGCACTACGGTTAAAAGTTATACCTGGTGAGATGGCCTGTTAGAGCCGACTTAACGAAAACTTTTGTTAACACACACACAATCAGTGTTTTCATGCACTAAGTCGGAAATCAGAAGTCAGGGTCCTAGTGTATGGATACGTCAGCCACCGCACCAATACTAGACTCCCTGAACTAAGAACCACACTCACTACCCTTAACACTATTTATTCATAGAAAAGAAAGATTAGAGTCCTATGTTCTATGGTAGAACTGACTCCTATGATACCAATTTGTCATGAACCGTCCCCTGGGGCCCGTGCCCTGACTACCCCATGCCCGCCTTCCATAGGTGAGGGGCTGGAGACAAAAAACAAAGGCATAATTCGCTAAAACAAGGTAGGAATTTCCTTCATAACCTGTAAAAAACACACAAGAAATCACATAGCTGGACAAAACACCATGTAATCTTTATAAAAAAAGAGTGCTGAAAGTAAAATGGGCCAGAATACAAGACCAACTGGAAAGTACAAGTACAACTGAAAAAAAGAAAAGGAAACTGCTAGATCATCCTCTGAGGTTCATACCAGAAGGGTAGGTACAGATCATGTCCTCAGCACTCCATATCCGTCCATTTCCTCCGTGTACCGAGAAGACGTATGGTCTACCTTGGGGTACTATCCAGTCATGGTACTCTCAGCCTCAGTCAGCGATATCTGTCGTCTTCATCCAACACAACAAGGTGCGAGAATAGCCTGTACAGGGGTGAGTATAACGATACTCAGTAGGGACCCCGATACCCTCAAGGTCTCACAAAATCCAACAAGGATAAACCACAATGTATGAAATCAAAAAATAACCCTACTTAAGTATATGCCCATACATATACCTAAGTTATTAATTAATCTATCTCAATCAAGAGTAAAAAACAAAAGTACTGACTCAAATCAACTGAGATTTTATTTTAGGGGTAGTATCTAGTGACACCCCTAGGTACATTATCGAAACCTCAGCTGCTAGATAACTCCTCTTCAATCGAGTACAGTGGGACTGCTGCGACACCAAGCGCGCTTCCGACTAACCTTGGACTGCTGAGGTACACCTCTTGTCAAGTACATTGGGTCTACCGCGTCACACAGAGGCGCTCCCCACTGTGGGTCTACCGCGTCACCAAGCGTGCTCCCCCTCATAGCCTGCTGAGATAATCCTCCTATCGAGTACCATGGGTATGCCGCATCACCAAGCGTGCTCCTCCACCGTGGGTCTACTGTGACACCAAGTCTCTCCCCAATGGGCTATTAGAGTCACTTCGAGTCAAACGATCAGCAATAGTCTGGTCTCATCCAGCTACTAGGTCTCCGCACTATGCTCGCTCGTCTCTGGGAGGATCTGCTCCACGATCTACTGATCGATACTCCATATGTCCCAAAGTCCGACAAAGAAGTATCTCAAAGGTCCGACACGTCATAGGGGTCTCAACGCAACAGACGGTGTGTCAATCGGATGCCTGGTCTGTGAGTTTTTAGTCTTTTAGTTCCAAGGTCCCGGTTGGATTCGTGCATGGTCCAACATGACTATATCTCAATTATACCCCAAACTCTAGTGGGGTATACTCAAAGGGACCGTCATGCTGAAAGATTACCAGTACCGCTGACGGTTCATCAAAGGGATGTCCTTTGCCAAAGATATGACCCAAAGGAAGTAAAGGCTTGTAGTGGGCCCAGGTCCAGTCCGACCCAGTCGGACCGACCTGGCCCGACCCAATCTGGGCCGACCCGGCCTTACCCGTTGGGTCTGGCCCAGCCCGTTGGGTTCATCCCGGCCCGCTCGGCCCTTCCCAACAGGCCGCGAGGGGATGCGGAGGGCTGAGAGGACAAGGACCATCCATGAGGGCGCAAACCGACCGTGGGTCGGCGCGAGGGCGGTTTGGCCCGGAGGGTGGATCAGCCCAGGGCGCGGGGTTTGTTCAACCGGGGTGTCGTGAGGGCACAAACCGGTTCTTCTAGGGAACTTCGAGGGTGAATGCCGTTTCAACTGGGGTGTCGCGAGGGGTCGGTGTGGCTGGGGGCTCAGAAGGCCGGCGGGCTAGCGCGGCCGGGGCGGCTCGGATGGCCTGCGGGCAGCCACGGTCGGGGCGGCTCAGGAGGCAGGCAGGCTGGCATGGCCGGGGCGGCTCAGGAGACCTACTGGCTATGCGAGTCGGCAGGTGGCGCAGCCGGTGGGCTACACGGTCGTTGGGTTGTGCGGCTGGCGCACAACACGGTTCGGCCTGGGGCACTAGAGCCGGTTCGGTCGGGGCGCCTGAGCGTCGCGGGGGGTGGCACGGGTCACGGAGGTCACGGTTGGCACGACCGTTACCTTTTTTACCTTCGATGCCTTGTCGCCTTCCTCCTTTTTGAAGAACACCACAAAGAAGAATGGTGGGGGGTCGGGCCATGTTTGTTTGGCCCGCACCCTTCGCGTTGAGAGTGGTAGCTAGTGGTTCATTAAGAAAATAAACAAAGAACGAGCATGAATGATATTTTAAAACATCAATTCCCATAATCCCTCGACAATTTCTTTTCCAAATCCTACAAAGGAAATAGTGGGAAGAAAATGAAATGTTTTAATCAAATAATGAATAAACCCCCAAAACTTCTCGCACAAATTTATTCCCAACCCGCAATGAAAACATCCACAGATCAACTTGATAATAAGTTGATCTGCATTCTTTGTTTTTAGAAGGAAAGAATCAAGGAAATAAAATCATACTTAATTAAAAACCCTAGCTCATTCGATGTTGGTTGACATTGGCGCGAGAATCCGGACGTCGATTCTTTGTAGATGAACACGTCCTACATCGAAGGAAGTTCCGAGGAAGAAGTTCGAAGTCAAGGTCATTCTTCATAGTCGAAGGCATTCATCGTCGGTGGAGCGTTCTTTATTGGGATCTTTCTCCCAAGTTCCTCCTCTCCCCAATTCCACCCATGTGAATTCATATCCAAAATAATAGATTGAAATATCTATTAACTTGTTGACATAATATTCAAAAAGATTTAAATAATTAATTGACGTGTTGGCTCAATTAATTAATGGGGAGGATTTGGCACAATAAATTATATGCTTTGGCATAATTAAATTGTGGAGGTGTTAAAGAGGCTCCCCCCACATTTATGAGGGGGGTTTAGAGGTTTTCATCTCCTCCCATTAATAGGGGGTTTGGTGGTCCCCACCAAAATAAATCAAGATTTAGTCCCGGTTGACCCCACCCTTGAACATCCCCAAGGTGGGTGGTTACAACAAAATAAAATAAAATATGAGTTTATTTTATTTTATTATTTTCACACAAAACCCAAAAACTATCTTTCACTCTCGACCCACTACCAGCGAGGTAAAAGTCTCCTTAATAGAATATTGGTGTTGTGAGTTCAATGGTGCCGTTAGATTTCAATTCCAAGCACCAGTTCAAAAGGTAAAAAACCCGCTCGCACGTTTACTGAACGTACCCGAAATAAAGTTCAAAAATTAATTAAGTAATTTTTATAAAATTATAACAAGTGATATATAAGGAATAATAAAACTGAAAACGTTTTTCAAAGAAGTAAACAGTTTACATAATTTTATTATTCAATAATTTAGATATTGTATGTGATGAGTCATACTCAAGGAAAATTACATTGTCTCAATATGTTTTCATTGGGGAATATCATGATGTTATACACCCTCTTTATTTTATGAGGTGTATAAAAATACCTGATGAAATATCATATCATGAATTTATTTATCCCCATGTTATTTAATTTTAGTTAAATTTTGTTCCTTCATGAGAAGTTTGATTTAAATATTTCAAAGTGGCATGGGACACTTTAATTTAAAAATATTTTTATTTTCTTCCATGTTAATATTATTGATATTATTTTAAATATTTATTTATATGAATAGAAAATAATTATAAATAAATATTTGTGAATATTTTTTATTTGGATCCCCCAACAATCATTAAAGTTTTTTCATAGAAATTCTTTTTTTTTCAGGGTACTTTTTAATTTGAAATGGGTTTTAAAAAGTGGATAGATTATTAATATAAAATGATATTATTTATTATGATGTTAAATGAAATTTTATGAGTGAAATTTTTATAATTTAATTATTTTAAGTGTGATGACTATATGATTGTATTTGAACATATCATGGGTGGTTACATGATAAACAAATAATGTGTGGTTCCCTGATAATCCAAGGATGAGTGGTTACGTTAAAATCATGAATGTATTAGTTATAGAAGTCGATTTTATGGCCATTTAATTTTTAAGAGTGGATTGTATGGAAGTCAACCACATTGATATTACATTTAAGTAAAATTATTCCCAAAGATACATTTATGTGTTATCTATTATTATTATGGGATATCAAATAAAATCATGACTACAAAAAATGTATGAAATGAGATTATGTTCAAAAGAATTTATTTACAACTTATAAGGGTGAGAAGTATTATTTTATGATATTTTTTCATGGTTTTTCATATTTTCATAGGAGAAATAGATTCCCTTATTTATACAACATTAATGATATTTTTGTGCTCATCCCGATTTTTATAATGTTATTCATAGGGGTTAAGTGGGAATAGAGACATGGGTAAGATCAATAGGATAATTGTAAAGATTTTTCATAAATTGAGATATTGTTTTATATTAAATATTTTGAATATTTTTTTAAAAATGGATACTGACTATAATTTTCCACTTTTAATGTATGGGTTTACATTTCAAGATGTTTTCCTAATTCTTGTAAGAACTAAATAGAAAATATCATCAAATTTTAATTCTTTTTAAGAAAATATAATATGTAATGATTAAGGTTGGGTCATTAAAATATGTAATATAATAAATACATAATTATAAGTATTTAAATATACCATATTTATATTTTAATTCCATCATTATAGCAATCCATGATATGCAATCATGGAAAATGAATGACATCAGTTCGTGAGGGGTAGACCAATGTACACCTAAATAATAATTTCATATATATATTTGGAATTTAGAGGAGAATTATTTAGGATAATCCCAAAAAATTATAACATTTATGAATATGGTATATATTTTTTTATAAAATATAATAAAATAATATTTTTTATAATTTTAAACATGAAAAAATAAAAAGGCACGGTTAAGCATGACACCCCTTATCTAGAAATAATCCTTAAGTATATTGAAAAAAGAATTGATAAGAATTCTTTATGATCAATAAAATATATATAATACACGGTGAGGGAATTTAGACGATATTTTGGTAGGTATTTTATGATAAATAAGCCTTTAAAGTGGTGAAGATGACATGAGAGTGGTTTTACTTTTACTAGTGATGTGAGTGGCACACTTGTAATTTATGAAAAGGAAAAATGTGTATCCCCATTTTTCACTTTCTATAAGGTTCCAAAATAGAACATTATTGTAATGCCCCGACCCCATTTACCCAGATTCGGTGCATTATTACATAACATTGGCATGATCACAAGGAAATCATGTCTCAAAAGACTGATTATTTTAGTAGCCTTGGAAACACTAGATACACTCATAAGTCTTACATTACACCATAAAGTGAAAAACTACAACAACATAGTCTCCATAGTCCACACACATATACCCTTAGACTATCCCTACAGGTCAGTCATAATATACTTCTCCACATCCTGGGAAAATGAAACATAAGAAAGGGGTGAGCTCAAATGCTCAGTAAGGGTAAGAAATACATTGGAAGATAACATACATATTAATCATGGTAAATAATTGAAACCACTTTCCTTTACCAATAATAAATATAAATAATTTTATGGAAGGAATATGAGATGAGTAAATAATGCCATAATAAAAAATAATCATTGGTATTATACAAGTCAAATAACCACATGAACCATCAATATAATTTTCATAATGAGGGAATGTATAATGCCGGACATTCTGAATCATTTTGTATAGGCCTCAGCCAAGACGTCTAAAAATGATTAAGGCATCGGCCAAAAACATATATCAAAATTGGGAAAGGGCCTCAGCCAATTCCACGTCTAGTTGTCTCAGGAGACCTACCGATGCATCGAGGAGCTATAGCGGGCTCCACCCGCCACTTACTATGTCCAATACATTCCTCATATAAAAAAGGTTGAAACGTAACATAAACATTTGCATAAGAACTAGGATACAAAATGTCAATACTTTAACCATCAACCATTAATGGTATAAAAATAACACATCCACATTTAAACATATCACAAAACCTTCAATACAATATGGAAGTTTTGTATCATAATAAATCAACTTCAAAATAAGTTTAAAATCCATTAAAGGATTTGACATAGATGGAAATGATTTGTAAAACTCTTTGAGATAAATATCATTTTTTCATGAAAACATTTAAAAGTCACACAATTTAGAAAGGAATACATTTAAATATATTTTTGAATTAAAGTGTCCCATACCACTTTGAAACTTTTGAAAGTAATTAACATTTTAAAACATTCATGTTCATTTAAATAAATCCTTAAAACCATTTTGAGAACATGGAAATTAATGAGAATGGTTTAGAAGAATAAATATGTAAAACATTTAAAATGATTTTTTAGTAAAAAGTACGTTAAAATAATCCCTTTGAAAAATATTTTATGATACATGGACATGGATAATAAATATGTCCCAGTAGATACTTACGTAAAAACAACCACGGATAATAAAGAGACTATGAAATTAACCCTTACCAATTTGGAAACTTATAAAACACACAACCTATGAAATAAGTATCATACAATGAATATGTAAAAACACATAAATTAAAGTTTATTACACAAAGAATATAACTATGGGTAGTACATACACCACACAAAAGGTAATAGTGGCAATATGGCATGAATCTCACAGGAATAAGGAGTGAGATAAAAACCCATTACCTTGTAAATTTCCTTGGTTGAGGGTAGGTTAACCTCCTGAATAATGGTGAAATAATGTTTATTAAATTATACAAGAATAATATACATTAATATGATATCATATATGATATTTTAACATTGATTTGTTAATAATATCCTAGTATTATCGTTGTTTTGGAAGTTAACTAATTCGTTTTCCTTTATACGCTTTGGTAGGTAAGCCGTGTTTGTTATGGATAGGTTGTATATTATTCATATCCAAAATGATATCAAGTACATAAACATTACTTTTAATCATCAAATAAGAATTAGTCTTGAATGGATACGATGAGGAATGAATCTCATCGCATTCGTGGAGATGGTAGTCCGTACACACGCACGGGCGATAATATCACTCTTTTGATATTAAAATAATATATAATTAGATATTATATATTATATACAGAATCATTATCATGTTATATTTATTATTTACATCAATTACACATCATTATTATACCCATATAAATAATAATGTATTGAATAGAAATTACACCACGACGTGGAGACGGTAAGCCGTACGTACCCACGTATAGTGACATGTCATTCAAAGGATGGATAAAATAATTAATATGGTTGTACCATATTCATAATAACATCACAGTATATAGAAGATACTAAAGTTATTATTTTATAATGGTAACAACAAGAAAGAAGAATTGGAAGAAGAAATGAACTTGAAAGAGGGTGGTGAAATCATTACCTCTTCTTTGGGTTCTTCATTTTGATTTGATCTAAAGGGCTTCTTAAGATGGCTTTATGATCAAAATAAGGCCTCTAGGTTGTAGTGATGGATGTTGAGAAAATATTTGGGAAGGGGTTGGCTGAACCAAAAGGCTTTTAAGGTATGAAGAATCGGTTATAAGTGGTGTCCTTTTATAAGGGGGAGGATGGGCACTTTAAGAAAAACTTAAAGTATTATTTTATAATAAATTCATATTCAGTTTATAATGGTTCCAAACTAGATTATTTAATTTCTGAGGTGGGTATGGGTCAAAAACCACTCAAACAATAGTTTTGAGACGGGTTTGGGTCACTATATTAACCTTATATTTTATATTTAACTCTTAGTTAATTAGTTTGACATTTACCATGTCTCTTTGTATTTTTATATTATTTGGTTAAAAAACATACTATAAACTACCAAGCTAACCCCAATTGGTTCATTAATGACATACATATCATTATATAAGTCCTTTGGCAGAAGCTTATATTTTTAGGAATATTATATCAATTAATAATATAATATTTTTTTAAAAAACTCTTTTATGTCAATTTTGACACTATTAAATAATTGATTTTTTTAAAGTCATAACAAATTTATTAATTAAAAATATATTTATTTAAAAAAAAACCTAGAAAATTAGTTTAATTCATAAAAAGTCTCAAATTAAATTTATTTGGATATTTATAATATCAATTATTTTAATATTTTATTAATTAGGTAATTACTACATCACTATTATGTCATAAATAAATTAAATTATTTAATGTCTAAAAATTATAAATAAAATACCATTATATAGGAAATATTTTTAGATTTCTAAGGAATATTTATAATCTAATTAATCTTATGTATAACCCTATATTAGAAATATTATAGTTATTAAACTATGATTTTAACTCTTTTAACTCTTCTTTGAATTAAATAATAATAAATGTCCTAATCTAATCCAAGTGGACCTAAAGGGTCATATTTTATTCATAAGGTTGTTTTTGGTCGAATTAAAATTATCCAATAGAATTTGGACATGTGTTAGGGTAATAATAATATCATTTTTACCCTTAATTACCCTATTTACTTTTAACCGTGGTAAATAAAAGCAAAAAGTTACTATTCACCATAAATTATTTTTACCTTATTGAACCAAATTTTACTCCTTGATATTAGCCATGTCTCTCGGATTTTTAAAATTCCACTTAACGAAGCGGTAAAATTATGTTTTACGTGAATTCTCAAATTATCCTAGGAGGTGGGTAAAAGACGGTGAAAAGTTCAATAAAATTTTTATAGATTTAAAATTATTATAAACTGACTCCAATGAATTACATTGAAATTATATAGGTATTATGTATCTATTTTGACATTAAATAAATTTAAATAAAATAAATAATTATTTAAATAAAAAGTTGGTTTTAAACTAAAACTCAGTGTTTTTCACTATTCATCAAAAATTAAAAGTTTTCAGAAAAATACCAAAAATTCACCCTAAGATAATTTTGATATTCCAAATTCAATAATGAAGTCTATTTTATCAAATTAAAAACCTAGAAGTTTCATTTATTAATTTAAAATCAATTCCCGCTGTCAAAACCAAAAGGCGTATTTTTAAGAAATAATAACTATCAAAAGTTTGACACATGTTTCTGTCCAATTTCAAAGTGAAATTACTTAAAATGTACATAATTGGATTAAATGGTAAAAATATAATCTATTTATACTTACAAACCATTAAAATGTATAATTTAAGACTATACATTATTTTGAATAAAAAATTTGTTTTTAGTTAAAATATAGTATTTTTCACTATTCACCAAAATATAAAATTTATCCGAAAAACACCAAAACTTTATTGAAAATAAATTCTTATGTGAAAATTATAAAGAATAAGTTTATTTTGCCAAATATAATATATAAAAGTATCAAATATTGTTTTTAAAAAAGGCTTCACCATTAAAAGGTGGTAAAATTGCATTTTTTGAAAATTACTTCCTTTATCTGAAAAAATTTATTTGTTCTTACATTTTGTCTTAGAGACTCATAATATGTATTCTAAAATTATAAGGATTATAAAAAGTTAAAAATTCAGTTAATAATATTAATAAATGCTTTTGAACGGCTAGTTTGGTAAGTTGTGGTGCGCTTGAACTCGGTGTTGTATGTAGTGAAAGTTATTGAATTACTTCGAAGAAATAATTTACTATGAAATATTGGGGTGTTACGTTCTTCCCTCCTTCAATAAATTGCGTCCTTGAAATTTGAAATTATGTTTCGAAAATAAAAGGTTGAAAATAGATAATACCTTTGGGAAAACCCACACCGGAAATCAGGATAATAAAATTTAATCTTAATAAGAGGAAAAGGGAAATGAAAGGGTCACCACCAAATTATGATTTTGATTAGTAGAACATTGGTGGAAATTAGAGACATATAATTGGAGGAAAAATGTAAATATTTATAGGTAGTGATTGAGGTCATCAATCACAAAAAATTCTGAAATTGAGGGCCTTAAATTCACCTACTTATAATGATTTAAAATACCATCGGTTCAAAAAAACATATGGTATTAGGATAACACATTTTTTGTTTTAAGATCCCTTCACTAAAGTATAAGAATCAATTTATTCATAGAATTAGAGAAGAAGAAAAATATACACTTGACAAGTAGAGTCCCATCCTTTAACTAATTTCTACCACAAACTCATCTTTTACTCTAAAATATAATAGAACTTAAAAAATAATATTCTATTTATACTATTCATATAGGGTTAAAAAAATGAATTTATAATTCATCTACCAAATTTTTTTATTTTTTATTTTAAAAAAAGACCACATTATTCAATCCATGACATTACGTGGGCCGGTGGTAGTTCATACACCCCTGTCGCCCTTTGGTTGAGGGTTCAAGTCTCGCGGCCTTGCCGAACGTGATGCATTGCCGCCCGACCTCCGGGTTGTCCTTTTATGGCAATCCTAAAATAATATCAAACTAGAATTATCCAAAATAATTCTTTACAAACTCACAGTCCAAAATTTATAAGGATGGTAAACACAATAAAGATCTTTTTTTCCACATAATAACATGTGAAAACCTTCATCATGTATTCTTTTAAAACACGACAACATCCTGAAATACCATAAAACCTTATTGATTACATTCATGATCCCTTATTCTTTATAGAATACTGGATATACTCCTTCAATCCAAAAATGTTGTAAACTCCAATAATGACAAATCATAAATCAGTTTCAAGGTAGTCAAGAATATCCAATATAATTTATTCAAATCAACTATCTCTTATTCCAAAATCACTACCACATTATCAGGACCATATTAAGGATTACCTTTCCTTCAACCATGTATTTTATCAAAAGTGTAACTCACTATTAAGTCACTTTTCTTAGAACTATATAATCTCAAATCCTCAATAAAATAATACTGCAATACAATCCTTATTTATCTCTATAATTCATATAACCAGAATATTGTTGATACAAAACTCAAATGAAATAATCCTATAACAACAACATATAAACACTAGTCATTATTATTCATATGAGGTATTATCATAACTTGATTATTATCCTATAGAATCATTAGGGGCATACTCTGATGATTTGGACATTAGTTCACGTAGTGTCCCAACTCTTTACAGACGAAGCATTGTACATTTGAAACCTTTTTCTGACCCTTGCAGTCATGTACTTGCTATCCTTTTTCTCTACACTTATAACAAACTCCCATTCATTCATGCAAGTTCTAGGGTGTTTCTTCCAACAGTTATCACATATGGGAAAATTTTTCTTTTCCCTCTTCCCTTTATCCATATTTCTCTCTTCCATCCTTTTCTTCTCTTTCTTCCCTTCAAAGCTATAGGACTCATAGAATTCTTTACTTATCTTATTAACACATGATACTATTTCTTCATTTGTTGAGAAAACATGGGAGACTATTTCCCTTCTAAATTTTGGCTTAATATCATGGAAGATATGATTCGTCTTACTCTTTGGATCATATGTATTGCTGGAGTTCACATTCCTTCTACTGGGCGCCATTTCTATACAATTGCATAAACTTGGTCAATTTATGAATTTTAATGAATAATTACAAACTTGTAAAATACCTAATGTAAATTGAACGGTTTATGGATATAATCTATAATCATAAAGATGTTTTCATTGAGTAAGTATATACTCATAAAACATTCAAAATGATTTGTAAAGAAAATGAGAATTATCCTAAGAATATCCCCCAGGAGTATCATAACCAAGAGTGCAGCAAGGCCCATAGTCGTGCACCAGTTCCCGTTCGAGTCTAGCTCAATGTGGTGTTTTTGGGTTTTAACCCTAGGTACATCTATTCCAGAACCGTCTCTACCTGCTCGTATCCATACATGGACATATTTTCATAGAAAACTCAAATAATCTCTACATTACCAAAATTCTAGGAATTTATTCTATTATAATCCTCAAAGTCCATATTAGGTCTATGTGCTCTAATCAGTGTTTTTTTAAATCTAGCTTCTAAGGTTTGTACTAAACCTCCCTTTGATACCAACTGTAATTCCCTGACCCCAGTTACCCAAAGTTAGGGCATTATTACATAACATTGGCATGATCACAAGGAAATCATGTCTCGAAAGATAGATTAGTTTAGAAGCCTTGGAAACACTAGATACATTCATAAGTCTTACATTACATCATAAAGTGAAAAACTACAACAACATTGTATCCATAGTCCACACACATATCCCCTCAGACTATACCTGCAAGTCAGTCATAAAATACTTCTTCACATCCTGGGAAAATGAAACATAAGAAAGGGTTTAGCTCAAATGCTCAGTAAGGGTAAGAAATACAGTGGAAGATAACATAAATATTAAGCATGGTGAATAATTGAAACCACATTACTTTACCAATAATAAACATGAATACTTTTATGGAAGGAATATGTGCTGAGTAAATAATGCCATAATAAAACATAATCATTGGTATTATACTAGTATAATGACCACATGAACCATCAATAATATTTTCATAATGAGGGAATGTATAATGCCAGACATTCTGAAACATTTTTTCAAGGACTTGGCCAAGACCTCTAAAAATGATTAAGTCCACGGACAAAACCGTATATCAAAATTAGGATAGGGCCTCAGCCAATTCCACATTTAGTTGTCTCATGAGACCTACCAATGCCTCGAGGATCCATAGTGGGCTCCACCCATCACTTACTATGTCCAATACATTCCTCATATTAAAAGGTTGAAACATAACATAAAAATTCTTATAAGAACTAGGATATGAAATTCAAATACTTTAACCATCAAACATGAATGGTATAAAAATAACACATCCATAGTCAAACATATCACAAAACCTTCAATACAATATGGAAGTTTTGTATCATAATAAATCAACTTCAAAATAAGTTTAAAATCTATTAAAGGTTTTGACATAGATGGAAATGAATTGTAAAACTCTTTGAGAGAAATATACCTTTTTTATGAAAAAATTAAAAGTCAAACAATTTATAAAGGAATACATTTAAATACATTTTATTATCAAAGTGTCCCATACCACTTTGAAACTTTTGAAAGCAATTAACATTTTAAAACATCTATGTTCATTTAAATAAATCCTTAAAACCATTTTGAAAACATGGACATTAATGAGAATGGTTTAGAAGAATAAATATTTAAAACATTTAAAATGATTTTTTAGTAAAAATTACCTTAAAAGAATCTCTTTGAAAACTATTTTATGAAACATGGACATGGATAATAAATATGTCCCAGTAGATACTTATGTAAAAACAACCTCGGATAATAAAGAGATTATGAAATTAACCCTTACCAATTTGGTAACAAACAAAACATATACCCTATGAAAGAAGTATCATACAATAAATATGTGAATACACATAAATTAAAGTGTATTACACAACGAATACAACTATGGTAAGTACATACACCACACAAAAGGTAATAGTGGAAATATGCCAGGAATCTCACGGGAATAAGGAGTGAGATGAAAACCCCTTACCTTGTACTTTTCCTTGGTCGAGGGTAGATTAACCTCCTATATAATGGTGAAATAATTGTTATTAAATTATAAAAGAATCATATACATTAATATGATATCATATATGATCTTTAAACATTGATTTTTTAATAATATCCTAGTATTATCATTGTTTCGGGTGTTAACTGATTCGTTTTCCTTTATACAGTTTGTTACGTAAGCCATGTTCGTTATGGATAGGTTGTATCTTATTAATATCAAGAATTATATCAAGTCCTTAAACATTAATTTTAATCATCAAATGAGAATTATTCTTGAATCGATATAATGGGGAATGAATCTCGTCCTGTTCATGGAGACGGTAGTCCGTACGTACGCACGAGTGACAATATCACACTTTTGATATTAAAATAATATATAATTGGATAGTATATCAATTATAAAGAATCATTATAATGTTATATTTATTATTTAAATCAATTACACATCATTATTATACCCATATAAATAATAATGTATTGAATAACAATTACACCACAACGTGGAGACAGTAAGCCGTACGTACGCACGTATGGTGACATGTCATTCAAAGGATGGATAGAATAATTAATACGGTTTTACCATATTGATAATAATATCACAGTATATAGAAGATACTGGATTTATTATTTTAGAAGGGTAACAACAAGAAAGTAGAAGTGAAAGAAGAAAGGAACTTGGAAGTGGGTGGTGAAATCATTACCTCTACTTCAGGTTCTTCCTTTTGATTTGATCAAAATGGATCCTTAAGTTAGATTTCTGAAAAAAATAAGGCCTCTAGGTTGAAGTGAGGGAATTTGAGAAAATATTTGGGCAGGGTTTGGCCGAAGAAAAAGGCTTTGAAGGTATGAAGAATTGGTTACAAGTGGTGTTCTTTTATAAGGGGAAGGAGGGGCTCTTTAGAAAAAACTTAAAGTATTATTTTATAGTAAATTCATATTCGGATTATAATGGATACAAACTAGATTATTTAAAGTCTAAAGTGGGGATGGGTTGAAAACCACTCAACCAATAGGTTTGAGACAGGTTTGGGTCACTATATTAACCTTATGTTTTATATTTAACTCTTTGTTAATTAGTTTGACATTTACAGCGTCTCTTTTTATTTTTATATTATTTGGTTAATATACTTATTATAAACTACCAAGAGAACCCCAAGTGGTTAATTAATGACATACCTATCATAATATAAGTCCTTTGGCGAAACCTTAGATTTTTAGAAATATTATATAAATTAATAATATAATATTTGTTTTAAAAACTCTTTCATGTCAATTTTGACACTATTTAATAATTGATTTTTTTAAAGTCATAAAAACTTTATTAATTAAAAATAAATTAATTTAATCAATAATAACATGCCATAGTAACATTTAAAATTATTTTAATTAATAAAAAGTCTCATATTACATTTATTTAGATATTTATAATATCAATTATTTTAATATTTCATTAATTAGGTAATTACTGCATCACCATTGTGTCATATATAAATTAAATTATTTAATCTCTAAATTTTATAAATAAAAGACCATTATGTAGGAAATCTCTTTATATTTTTAATGAATATTTATAATCAAATTTATTATATGTATAACCCTATATTAAAATTATTTTAGTTATTAAACATTGATTTTAACTCTTTTAACTCTTCTTTGAATTAAATAATAATAAATGTCGTAATCTAATCCAAGTGGACCTAAATGATCTTATTTTATTCATAAGGTTGTTGTCGGTCTAATTACACTTATCCAATATAATTAATACATGTTTTAGGGTAATAACAATATCATTTTTACCCTTAATTACCCTATTTACTTTTAACCATGGTAAATAAAAGTAAAAAGTTACTATTCACCAAAAATTATTTTTATCTTATTGAACCACATTTTAATCCTTGATATTAACCGTGTCTCTCGAATTTTTGAAATTCAACTCATCGAAGCAGTAAAACTAAGTTTTATTTGAATTCTTAAATTCTCCTAGGAGATGGGTAAAAGACGGTGAAAATTTCAATAAAATTTTTATATATCTTAAATTATTATAATCTGAATCCAATGAATTATATTGAACTTATATAGGTATTATGTATCTATTTTTACCTAAACTAAAATTAAATAAAATAAATAATTATTTAAATAAAAATTTGGTTTTAAACTATAACTCAGGGTTTTTCACTATTCATCAAAAATTAAAAGTTTTCAGAAAAATACCAAAAATTCACCCTAAGCTAATTTTTATATTCAAAATTCAATAATGAAGTATATTTTACCAAATTCAAAATCTAGAAGTTTCATTTCTTTATTTAAAATTAATTCCCACTGTCAAAACCAAAAGGCGTATTTTTAAGAAATAATAACTATCAAAAGTTTGACACTTGTTTATGTCCAATTTCAAAGTGAAATTACTTACAATGAACATCATTGGATTAAATAGTAAAAATAAAATATATTTATACTTCCAAACCTTTAAAATGTATAATTTAACACTATAAATTATTTTGATTAAAAAAGTTGTTTTTAGTTAAAATATAATATTTTTCACTATTCACCAAAATATGAAAGTTATCAGAAAAACACCAAAAATTTATTGAAACTAAATTCATCTGTCCTGATTCTAAAGAAGAAGTCAATTTTGTCAAATTTAATATATAAAAGTATCAAATATTGGATTTAAAAAAGGCTTTGCCATTAAAAGGCGATAGAATTGCATTTTTTTAAAAATACTTCCTTTATCTGTAAAAATGTATTTGTTATTACATAATGTCTAAGAAATTCATAGTATGGATTCTAAAATTATAAGGATTATATAAAGTTCAAAATTCAGTTAATACTATTCATAACTGCTTTTGAACGGCTAGTTTGGTAAGTCGTGGTGCGCTTGAACTCGGTGTTGTGTGTAATGCAAGTTATTGAATTACTTTGAAGAAATAATGTACTATGAAATCTTGGGGTGTTACATTATTCCCTCTAATAAATTGCATCCTCGCAATTTGAAATTATATTTCAAAAATAAAATGTTGAAAAGAGATAATACCTTTGGGAAAACCCACAACAGAAATTAGGATAATAAAAATTAATCTTAATAAGAGGAAAAGGGAAATGAAAGGGTCACCACCAAATTATGATCTCGATTAGTAGAACATTGGTGGAAATTAGAGACATATAATTGGAAGAAAAATGTTAATATTTATAGGTAGTGATTGAGGTCATCAATCACAAACAAGTCTAAAATTGAGGGCCTTAAATTCATCAATCTATGATGATTTAAAATACCATCGGTTCAACAAAACATATGGTATTAGGATAACAAATTTTTTGTTTTAAGATCCCTTCACTAAAGTATAAGAATTAATTTCTTCATTTAATAATAGAAGAAGAAAAATATATACTTAAAAATTAAAGTCCCATCCTTTAACTAATTTCTACCACAAACTCAACTTTAACTCTAAAAGATAATAAAACTTAAAAATAATATTCTATTTATCCTATTCATATAGGGTTAGAAAAATGAATTTATAATTAATCTACCAGAATTTTTTATTTTTTATTTTAAAAAAAGACCACATTATTCAATCCAGGACAACACGTGGGCCGGTGGCAGTTCATACACCCCTGTCGCCCTTTAGTTGAGGGATCAAGTCTTGCGGCCTTGCCAAACGCGATGGGTTGCCACCCGACCTCTAGGTTGTCCTTTTATGGCAATACTAAAATAATCTCAAACTAGAATTATCCAATATAATTCTTTCCAAACTCACAGTCCAAAATTTATAAGGATGGTAAACACAATAAATATCATTTTTTCCACAAAATAACATGTGAACACCTTCATCATGTATTCTTTTAAAACACTGCAACATCCTGAATTACCAAAAAAACTTATTGATTACATTCATGCTCCCTTATTCTTTATAGAATACTGGATATACTCCTTCAATCCAAAAATGTTGTAAACTCCAACAATGACAAATCATAAATCAGTTTCAAGGTAGTAAAGAATATCCAATATAATTTATTCAAATCAACAATCTCTTATTCCAAAATCACTACCACATTATCAGGACCATATTAAGGATTACCTTTCCTTCAACCATGTATTTTATCAAAAGTGTAGCTCACTATTAAGTCACTTTTCTTAGAACTATATAATCTCAAATCCTCAATAAAATAACACTGCAATACAATCCTTATTTATCTCCATAATTCATATAACCAGAATATTGTTGATACAAAACTCAAATGAAATAATCCTATAACAACAACATATAAACACTAGTCATTATTATTCATCTGAGGTATTATCATAACTTGATTATTATCCTATAGAATCATTTGGGGCATACTCTGATGATTTGGACATTAGTTCACGTAGTGTCCCAACTCTTTACAGACGAAGCATTGTACATTTGAAACCTTTTTCTGACCCTTGCAGTCATGTACTTGCTCTCCTTTTTCTCCACACTTATAACAAACTCCCATTCATTCAGGCAATTTCTAGGGTGTTTCTTCCAACAGTTATCACATATGGGAAAATTTTTCTTTTCCCTCTTCCCTTTATCCATATTTCTCTCTTCCATCCTTTTCTTCTCTTTCTTCCCTTCAAAGCCATAAGACTCAGAGAATTCTTTACTTATCTTATTAACACATGATACTATTTCTTCATTTGTTGAGAAAACATGGGAGACTATTTCCCTTCTAAATTTTGTCTTAATATCATGGAAGATATGATTCGTCTTACTCTTTGGATCATATGTATTGCTGGAGTTCACATTCCTTCTACTGGGCGCCATTTCTATACAATAGCATAAACTTGGTCAGTTTATGAATTTTAATGAATAATTACAAACTTGTAAAATACCTAATGTAAATTGAACGGTTTATGGATATAATCCATAATCATAAAGATGTTTTCATTGAGTAAGTATATACTCATAAACCCTTCAAAATGATTTGTAAATAAAATGAGAATTATCCTAAGCATATCCCCCAGGAGTATCATAACCAAGAGTGCAGCAAGGCCCATTTTTGTGCACTAGTTCCCATTCAAGTCTAGCTAAATGTGGTGTTTTTGGGTTTTAACCCTAGGTACATCTGTTCCAGAGCTGCCTCTACCTGATTGTACCCAGACATGGACATATTTTCATAGAAAACTCAAAAAATCTCTACATTACCAAAATTATATGAATTTATTCTATTATAATCCTCAAATTCCATATTAGGTCTATGTGCTCTAATCAGTTTTTATCTAAATATAGCTTCTAAGGTTTGTACTAAACCTCCCTCTGATACCAACTGTAACGCCCCGAACCTAGTTACCCAGATTCAAGGCATTATTACATAACATTGGCATGATCACAAGGAAATCATGTCTTGAAAGACAGATTAGTTTAGAAGCCTTGGAAACACTAGATACATTCATAAGTCTTAAATTACATCATAAAGTGAAAAACTACGACAACATAGTCTCCATATTCCACACAAATATCCCCTCAGAATATCCCTGCAGGTTAGTCATAAAATACTTCTTCACATCCTGGGAAAATGAAACATAAGAAAGGGGAGAGCTCAAATGCTCAGTAAGGGTAAGAAATACAACGGAAGATAACATAAATATTAAGCATGGTGAATAATTGAATCCACATGACTTTACCAATAATAAACATGAATACTTTTATGGTAGGAATATGTGCTGAGTTAATAATGCCATAATAAAACATAATCATTGGTATTATACTAGTTGAATGACCACATGAACCATCAATAATATTTTCATATTGAGGGAATGTATAATGCCGGACATTCTGAAACATTTTTTCAAGGAATTTTCCAAGACGTCTAAAAATGATTAAGTCCACAGCCAAAACCGTATTTCAAAATTGGGATAGGGCCTCGCCCAATTCCACATTTAGTTGTCTCATGAGACCTACCGATGCCTCGAGGAGCTATAGTGGGCTCCACCCATCACTTACTATGTCCAATACATTCCTCATATGAAAAGGTTGAAATGTAACATAAAAATTTGTATAATAACTAGGATATGAAATGTAAATACTTTAACCATCAACCATTAATGGTATAAAAATAACACATCCACAGTCAAACATATCACAAAACCTTAAATACAATATGGAAGTTTTGTATCATAATAAATCAACTTCAAAATAAGTTTAAAATCTATTAAAGGATTTGACATAGATAGAAATGAATTGTAAAACCCTTTGAGAGAAATATACCTTTTTTATGAAAAAATTTAAAAGTCAAACAATTTAGAAAGGAATAAATTTAAATACATTTTTGAATCAAAGTGTGCCATACCACTTTGAAACTTTTTAAAGCAATTAACATTTGAAAACATCCATGTTCATTTAACTAAATCCTTAAAACCATTTTGAAAACATGGAAATTAATGAGAATGGATTAGAAGAATAAATCTTTAAAACATTTAAAATGATGTTTTAGTAAAAATTACCTTAAAAGAATCTCTTTGAAAACTGTTTTATGAAACATGGACATGGATAATAAATATTTCCCAGTAGATACTTACGTAAAAACAACCTCAGATAATAAAGAGATTATGAAATTAACCCTCACAAATTTGGTAACATACGAAACATATACCCTATGAAAGAAGTATCATACAATTAATATGTGAATATACATAAATTAAAGTGTATTACACAAAGAATAAAACTATGGGAAGTACATACACCACACAAAAGGTAATAGTGGAAATATTCCAAGAATCTCATGAGAATAAGAAGTGAGATGAAAACCCATAACCTTGTACTTTTCCTTGGTCGAGGGTAGATTAACCTCTGGTATAATGGTGAAATAATTGTTATTAAATTATACAAGAATCATATACATTAATATGATATCATATATGATCTTTTATCATTTCTTTGTTAATAATATCCTAGTATTATCGTTGTTACGGGTGTTAACTGATTCGTTTTCCATTATACGCTTTGTTATGTAAGCCGTGTTTGTTATGGATAGGTTTTATCTTATTTATATCTATAATTATATCAAGTCCTTGAACATTAATTTTAATCATCAAATGAGAATTAGTCTTGAATCGATACGACGGAGAATGAATCTCGTCCCATTTGTGGAGACGGTAGTCCGTACGTACGCACGAGCGACAATATCACTCTTTTGATATTAAAATAATATATAATTGGTTAGTATATCAATTATACAGAATCATTATAATGTTATATTTATTATTTAAATCAATTACACATCATTATTATACCCATCTAAATAATAATGTATTGAATAACAATTACACCACAACGTGGAGACAGTAAGCCGTACGCACGCACGTATGGTGAAATGTCATTCAAAGGATGGATAGAATAATTAATATGGTTGTACCATATTAATAATAACATCAAAGTATATAGAAGATACTGGAGTTATTATTTTAGAATGGTAACAACAAGAAAGAAGAAGTATAAGAAGAAAGGAACTTGGAAGTGGGTGGTGAAATCATTACCTCTACTTCGGGTTCTTCCTTTTGATTTGATCAAAAGGGATATTTAAGTTGTCTTTATGATAAAAATAAGGCCTCTAGGTTGAACTGAGTAAAGTTGAGAAAATATTTGGGCAGGGGTTGGCCGAACAAAAAGGCTTTGAAGGTATGAAGAATTTGTTAGAAGTGGTGTCCTTTTATAAGGGGGAGTAGGGACTCTTTAGAAAAAACTTAAAGTATTATTTTATAGTAAATTAATATTCAGATTTTAATGGATCCAAACTAGATTATATAAAGTATAAGGTGGGTATGGGTCAAAAACCACTCAACCAATAGGTTTGAGATAGGTTTGGGTCACTATATTAACCTTATGTTTTAGATTTAACTCTTAGTTTATTAGTTTGACATTTACCGTGTCTCTTTGTATTTTTATATTATTTGGTTAATAAACATATTATAAATTGCCTAGAGAACCCCAAGTGGTTCATTAATGACATAAATATCATCATATAAGTCCTTTGGCTGAGCCATATATTTTTAGGAATATTATATAAAATAATAATATAATATTTTTTTTAAAAACTCTTTTATGTCAATTTTGACACTATTTAATAATTGATTTTTGATAAAGTCATAAAAACTTTATTAATTAAAAATAAATTAATTTAATCAATCCTAACATGCCATAGTAACCTTTAAAATTATTTTAATTCATAAAAAGTCTAAAATTACATTTATTTGTATATTTATAATATCAATTATTTTAATATTTCATTAATTAGGTAATTACAGCATCACCATTGTTTCAGAAATAAATTAAATTATTTAATGTATAAATTTCATAAATAAAATACAATTATGTATGAAATCTCTTTATATTTTTAATTAATATTTATAATCAAATTTATCTTATGTATAACCCTATATGAAAATTGTTTTAGTTATTAATCATTGATTTTAACTCTTTTAACTCTTCTTTGAATTAAATAATAATAAATGTCTTAATCTAATCCAAGTGGACCTAAATTGTCATATTTTATTCATAAGGTTTTTTGGCCTAATTACACTTATCCAATAGAATTAATACATGTGTTAGAGTAATAACAATATCATTTTTACCCTTAATTACCCTATTTACTTTTAAACGTGGTAAATAAAAGTAAAAAGTTACTATTCACCAAAAATTATTTTCATCTTATTGAACCAAATTTTAATCCTTGATATTAACCATGTCTCTCGGATTTTTTAAATTCAACTCACAGAAGTAGTAAAATTAAGTTTTATGTGAATTCTAAAATTCTCCTAGGAGGTGGGTAAAAGACGGTGAAAAGTTCAATAAAATTTTTATATATCTAAAATTATTATAATCCGACTCCAATGAATTATATTGAACTTATATAGGTATTATGTATCTATTTTTACCTAAAATAAATTTAAATAAAATAAATAATTATTTAAATAAAAATTTGGTTTTAATCTATAACTCAGTGTTTTTCACTATTCATCAAAAATTAAATGTTTTCAGAAAAATACCAAAAATTAACCCTAAGCTAATTTTTATATTTGAAATTAAATAATGAAGTATATTTTACCAAATTCAAAACATATAAGTTTCATTTATTAATTTAAAATTAATTCCCACTGTCAAAACCAAAAGGCGTATTTTTAAGAAATAATAACTATCAAAAGTTTGACACTTGTTTATGTCCAATTTCAAAGTGAAATTATTTACAATGACCATAATTGGATTAAATGGTAAAAATACAATCTATTTATTCTTCCAAACCATTAAAATTTATAATTTAACACTATAAATTATATTGATTAAAAAAGTTGTTTTTAGTTAAAATATAGTATTTTTCACTATTCACCAAAATATGAAAGTTATCAAAAAAACACCAAAAATTTATTGAAACTAAATTAATATGTCCCAATTCTAAATAAGAAGTCTATTTTGTCAAATTTAATATATAAAAGTATCAAATATTGGATTTAAAAAAGGATTTTCCATTAAAAGGCGGTAGAATTGCATTTTTTTAAAAATACTTCCTTTATCTGAAAAAATGTAGTTGTTATTACATAATGTCTAAGAAATTCATAGTATGGATTCTAAAATTATAACGATTTTATAAAGTTCAAAATTCAGTTAATACTATTCATAACTGCTTTTGAACGACTAGTTTGGTAAGTCGTGGTGCGCTTGAACTCAGTGTTGTGTGTAATGCAAGTTATTGAATTACATTGAAGAAATAATGTACTGTGAAATCTTTGGGTGTTACATAATTCCCTCCTTCAATAAATTGCATCCTCACAATTTGAAATTATTTTTCAAAAATAAAAGGTTGAAAATAGATAATACCTTTGGGAAAACCCACACTAGAAATTAGGATAATAAAATTTAATCTTAATAAAAGGAAAAGGGAAATGAAAGGGTCACCACCAAATTATGATCTCGATTAGTAGAACATTGGTGGAAATTATAGACATATAATTGGAGAAAAAATGTAAATATTTATAGGTAGTGATTGAGGTCATCAATCACAAACAAGTCTAAAATTGAGGGCCTTAAATTCATCAATCTATGATGATTTAAAATACCATCGGTTCAATAAAACATATGGTATTAGGATAACACATTTTTTGTTTTAAGATCCCTTCACTAAAGTATAAGAATTAATTTATTCATAGAATAAGAGAAGAATAAAAGTATATACTTAACAAGTAGAGTCCCATCCTTTAACTAATTTTTACCACAAAATCATCTTTCACTCTAAAAGATAATAGAACTTAAAAATAATATTCTATTTATCCTATTAGTATAGGGTTCAAAAAATGAATTTATGATTCATCTACCAGAATTTTTTATTTTTTATTTTAAGAAAAGACCACATTATTCAATCCAGGACATCACGTCAGACAATGGTAGTTGATACACCCTTGTCGCCATTCGGTTGCGGGTTCAAGTCTCGCGACCTTGCCTAACATGAAAAGTTGCCGCCCGACCTCCGGGTTATCCTTTTATGGAAATCCTAAAATAATCTCAAACTATAATTATCCAAATTTTTTTTTTCCAAACTCACAGTCCAAAATTTATAAGGATGGAAAACACAATAAAGGTCCTTTTTTCCGTGTAATAACATGTGAACACCTTCATCATGTATTCTTTTAAAACACTGCAACATCCTGAATTACCATAAAACCTTATTGATTACATTCATGCTCCCTTATTCTTTATAGAATACTGGATATACTCCTTATATCCATAAATGTTGTAAACTCCAAAAATGACAAATCATTAATCAGTTTCAAGGAAGTCAAGAATATCCAATATAATTTATTCAAATCAACCATCTCTTATTCCAAAATCACTACCACATTATCAGGACCATATTAAGGATTACATTTCCATAAACCATGTATTTTACCAAATGTGTAGCTCACTATTAAGTCACATTTCTTAGAACCATATAATCTCAATTCCTCAATAAAATAGTACTGTAGTACAATCCTTATTTATCTCCATAACTCATATAACCAGTATATTGTTGATACAACACTCAAATGAAATAATCCTATAACAACAACATAAGAACACTAGTCATTTTTCTTCATCTACGGTAGTATCATAACTTGATTATTATCCAATAGCATAATTTGGGGCATACTCTGATGATTTGGACATTGGTTCGTGTAGTGTCCCAACTCTTTACAGACAAAGCATTGTACATTTGAAACCTTTTTCTGACCCTTGCAATTACGTACTTGCTGTCCTTTTTCTCCACACTTATACAAAACTCCCATTCCCTTCAGACAAGTTCCAGGGTGTTTCTCCCAACAGTTATCACATATGGGAAAATTCTTCTTTTTCCTCTTCCCTTTATCCACCTTTCTCTCTTCCATCCTTTTCTTCTCTTGCTTCCCTTCAAAACCATAGGACTCATAGAATTCTTTACTTATCTTATTAACACATGATACTATTTCTTCATATGTTGAGAAAACATGAGAGACTATTTCCCTTCTAAATGCTGGATTAATATCATGGAAGATATGATCCTTCTAACTCTTTGGATCATATGTATTGATGGAGTTCACATTCCTTCCACTGGGCGCCATTTCTATACAATAGCATAATCTAGGTCAGTTTATGAATTGCAATGAATAATTCCAAACTTGTAAAATACCAAATGTAAATTGAACGGTTTATATACATAATACATAATCATAAATATGTTTTCATTGAGTAAGTATATAATCATAAACCCTTAAAAATTATTTGTAATGAAAATGAGAATTATCCTGAGCATATCCCCCAGGAGTATCGTAACCCAGAGTGCAACAAGGCCCATTGTCATGCACCAGTTTCCGTTCGAGTCTAGATTAAAGTGGTGTTTTTGGGTTTTAAACCTAGGTACATCTGTGCTAGAGCCGCCTCTACCTTCTCGTATCCATACATGGACATATTTTCATTGAAAACTCAAAAAATCTCTACATTACCAAAATTCTAGTTATTTATTCTATATTAATCCTCAAAGTCCATCTTAGGTCTATGTGCTCTAATCAGTGTTTATCTAAATCTAGCTTAAAAGGTTTGTACTAAACCTACCTCTGATACCAACTGTAATGCCCCGACCCCAGTTACCCAGAGTCGGGGAATTATCATATAACATTGGCATGATCACAAGGAAATCATGTCTCAAAAGACAGATTAGTTTAGTAGGCTTGGAAACATGAGATACATTCATAAGTCTTACATTACATCATAATGTGAAAAACTACAACAACAAAGTCTCTATAGTCCACACACATATCCCCTCAGACTATCCCTACAGGTCAGTCATAAAATACTTCTTCACAGCCTAGGGAAATGAAACATAAGAAAGGGGTGAGCTCAAATGCTCAGTAGGGGTAAGAAATACAACGGAAGATAACATAAATATTAATCATGGTGAATAATTGAAACCACATGCCTTTACTAATAATAAACATGAATAATTTTATGGTAGGAATATGTTCTGAGTAAATAATGCCATAATAAAACAAAATCATTGGTATTATACTAGTCGAATGACCACATGAACCATCAATAATATTTTCATAATGAGGGAATGTATAATACCGGACATTCTGAAACATTGTGTCAAGGACTTGGCCAATACATCTAAAAATGATTAAGTCCATAGCCAAAACCGTATTTCAAAATTGGGATAGGGCCTCAGCCAATTCCACATTTAGTTGTCTCATTAGACCTACCGATGCATCAAGGATCTATAGCGGGCCTCACCCGTCACATACTATGTCCAATACATTCCTCATATGAAAAGGTTGAAATGTAACATAAACATTCATATAAGAACTAGGATATGAAATGTCAATACTTTAAGCATCAATCATGAATGGTATAAAAATAACACATCCACAGTCAAACTAATCACAAAACCTACAATACAATATGTAAGTTTTGTATCATAATAAATAAACTTCAAAATAAGTTTAAAATCCATTAATGGATTTTATGTAGATGGAAATGATTTGTAAAACTCTTTGAGAGAAATATCCCTTTTTTATGAAAAAATTTAAAAGTGACACAATTTATAAAGGAAGGCATTTAAATACATTTTTGAATCAAAGTGTCCCATACCACTTTGAAACTTTTGAAAGAAATTAACATTTTAAATCATCCAGGTTCATTTAAATAAATCCTTAAAACCATTTTAAAAACATGGACATTAATGAGAATGGTTTAGAAGAATAAATCTTTAAAACATTTAAAATGATCTTTTAGTAAAAATTACCTTAAAATAATATCTTTTAAAACTATTTTATGAAACATGGACGTGGATAATAAATATGTCCCAGTAGATACTTATGTAAAAAAAACCTCGAATAATAAAGAGATTATTAAATCAACCCTTACTAATTTGGTAACATACGAAACATACACCCTATGAAAGAAGTATCATACAATGAATATGGGAATTCACATAAATTAAAGTGTATTACACAATGAATACATCTATGGGCAGTACATACACCACAAAAAAGGTAATAGTGGAAATATGGCATGAATCTCATGGGAATAAAGAGTGAGATGAAAACCCCTTACCTTGTACTTTTCCTTGGTCGAGGGTAGATTAAACTCTTGTATAATGGTGAAATAATTATTATTAAATTATACAAGAATCACATACATTAATATGATATCATAAATGATATTTTAACATTTCTTTGTTAATAATATCCTAGTATTATTGTTGTTTCAGGTGTTAACTGATTCTTTTTCCTTTATACGCTTTGTTACGTAAGTCGTGTTTCTTATAGGGAATGAATCTCGTCCCGTTTGTGGAGACGGTAGTCCGTACGTATGCAGGAGCGACAATATCACTCTTTTGATATTAAAATAATATATAATAGGTTATTATATCATATATAAAGAATCATTATCTTGTTATATTTATTATTTACATCAATTACATATCCTTATTATGCCCATCTAAATAATAATGTATTGAATAACAATTACACCACAAAGTGGAGACGGTAAGCCGTACGTACGCACGTACGGTGACATGTCATTCAAAGGATGGATAGAATAATTAATATGGTTGTACCAAATTCATAATAATATCATATTATAAAGAAGATACTGGAGTTATTATTTTATAATGGTAACAACAAGAAAGAATAAGTGGAAGAAGAAAGGAACTTGAAAGAGGGTGGTGAAATCATTACCTCTACTTCGGGTTCTTCCTTTTGATTTGATAAAAGGGCTCCTTTTGTTGGCTTTTAGATCAAAATAAGGCCTCTATGTTGAATTGAGAAAATTTGAGAAAATATTTGGGCAGGGGTTGGCGGAACCAAAAGGGTTTGAAGGTATTAAGAATTGGTTAGAAGTGGTGTCCTTTTATAAGGGGGAGGAGGGGCTCTTTAGGAAAAACATAATGTATTATTATATAGTAAATTAATATTCGGTTTCTAATCGCTCAAAACAAGATTATTTAATGTATAAGGTGGTAAAGGGTCGAAAACCACTCAACCAATATGTTTGAGATAGGTTTGGGTCACTATATTAACCTTATCTTTTAGAGTTAACTCTTAGTTAATTAGTTTTTCAATTACCATGTCTCTTTATATTTTTACATTATATGGTTAATAAACTTATTATAAACTTCCAAGAGAACCCCAAGTGGTCATTAATTACATACCTATCATCATATAAGTCATTTGGCCGAGCCTTAGATTTTTAGGAATATTATATCAATTAATAATATAATATTTGTTTTAAAAACTCTTTTATGTCAATTTTGACACTATTTAATAATTCATTTTTGATAAAGTCATAAAAACTTTATTAATTCAAAATAAATTTATCTAATCAATCCTAACATTCCATAGTAACCTTGAAAATTATTTTAATTCATAAAAAGTCTCAAATTACATTTATTTGGATATTTATAATATCAATTATTATAATATTTTATTAGCTGGGTAATTACTACATCACCATTGTATCAAAAATAAATTAAATAAATTAATGTCTAAAAATTATAAATAAAATACCATTATGTAGGAAATATTTTAATATTTTTAATTTTAATTTATAATATAATTTATCTTATTTATAACCCAATATTAAAATTGTTTTAGTTATTAAACTTTGATTTTAACTCTTTTAACTCTTCTTTGAATTAAATTATAATTAATGTTCTAATCTAATCCAAGTGGACCTAAATGGTCATATTTTATTCATAAGGTTGTTTTTGGTCTAATTAAACTTATCAAATATAATTAAGACATGTGTTAGGGTAATAATAATATCATTTTTAACCTTAATTACCCTATTTACTTTTAACCGTGGTAAATAAAAGTAAAAGGTTACTACTCACCAAAAATTATTTTTATCTTATTGAACCACATTTTACTCTTTGATATTAAACATGTCTCTTGAATTTTTGAAATTCAACTCACAAAAGTAGTAAAATTAAGTTTTATGTGAATTCTCAAATTCTCCTAGGAGGTTGGTAAAAGACGGTGAAAAGTTCAATAAAATTTTTATATATCTAAAATTATTATAAACTGACTCCAATGAATTATATTGAAATTATATAGGTATTATGTATCTATTTTGACCAAAAATAAATTTATTTAAAATAAATAAATATTTAAATAAAATTTCTGTTTTAAACTATAACTCAGTGTTTTTTACTATTCATCAAAAATTAAAAGCTTTCAGAAAAATACCAAAAAATCACCCTAAGAAAATTTTGATATTCATAATTCAATAAGGAAGTCTATTTTTCCAAATTAAAAACATATAAGTTGCATTTATTAATTTAAAAATAATTTTTTCTCTCTAAACCAAAAGGTGTATTTTTAAGAAATAATAACTATCAAAAGTTTGACACTTGTTTATGTCCAATTTGAAAGTGAATTTACTTAAAATGACCATCATTTGATAAAATGGTAAAAATATAATCTATTTATACTTACAAACCATTAAAATGTATAATTTAACACTACAAATTATTTTGATTAAAAAAGTTGTTTTTAGTTATAATATAGTATTTTTCACTATTCACAAAAATATGAAAGTTATCAGAAAAACACCAAAACTTTTTTGAAACTAAATTCTTATGTCCCAATTCTAAAGAAGAAGTTAATTTTGTCAAATTGAATATATAAAAGTTTCAAATATTGAATTTTAAAAAACCTTCGCCATTAAAAGGCGCTAAAATTGCGTTTTTTGAAAAATACTTCCTTTATCTGAAAAATGTATTTGTTCTTAAATTATGTCTAAGAAACTCATAATATGGATTCTAAAATTATAAGGATTATATAAAGTTCAAAATTCAGTTAATACTATTCATAAATTCTTTTGAACAACTAGTTTGGTAAGTCGTGGTTCGATTGAACTCGGTGTTGTGTGCAGTGCATGTTATTGAATTACTTTGAAGAAATAATGTAATATGAAATCTTGGGGTGTTAAAATTATAGAGTAATATACATGAAAATTTCAATATATATCCGTAAAAGTTAAATTATACATGTTTTAATGTCATTTTTTCCTTTATATTTTCAGTTTACCCCCCACCCCTAACCAAACCCATTTTCACCATAAGAGTAGTAATAAATTTGCAGTGTTTTAAATATTTATTATTGTAAATAATAAATTTAAATGATTAGAGAATAAAAATAATTATAAATAAAACTATAGAATTTAATTAACTGAATTAAATTAATAGTTTTGAAAAAACATTAATTCAAACTAACCCTGTAAACAAGTTGATAAAGTAGGTTTTAAAAATTATTATATTTATAGAAAAATATGATATTATGATAACACTATGACATATAATAATAATTATATGAAACTAATATAATATATATGTATATTATAAATATAATTCAAATCATTCCTCATTATTTATTATTTTAATTAATTATAATCGAGAATCATTCTGCACGTTAAATTAGTTTTCAAAAAAACTAGTTTTTTAAAGAGAAAAATAATGAGGTACTAAAATCCCATATAATTTTGATCCAAAATTAATAAATTGTAATATTAATAAATAATAAAAAATCTCATTTTACAATTTTAAAATTAAATACATAATTTTAATTTTTAGTTACATTATTTTTTTAAAATAAATGACTTTATTATTACAAATAATAATATTTTTACAATTCACTAAAAAAAAAATGTTTTTAAAAAATAAAAAAAATCACCCAATTATAAATTTTATATGATGATTTCAAAAATGATATTTATTATGACAATTGAATATTTAAAAATTTACAAATCATTTATAAAAAATACTTATTAGAAAATATTTAAGTAATACTAATTCTTTTTTTATATTAAACTAATCTCTAATTTAATTAATGAATATAAATATATTGATAAACCTGAATGTGATTTATTCCATCATTACATGGAGTTATATACTAGTCCAGGTAGTCAAACCTTTACTCATTTAGAATATAGTGGATGTACCCCGTTGTGAAGAAATCCAAGATTATTAATAGGTGTTTCATCATTTGAAGCCAACATCATTCTAAGGAAATAAAATTCATCAATAATCATAGGGTTAACTTTAAATGTCTAGAAAAAAAAAATTAGTTTTTTGAGACACCGAAGTCTATCAAGGTTAACCTTTACATCATTAAAATCTAATTCTCTAGAAGGATATAATGGGATTTTATATTTAATGAAATATAAAATGACTCCCTAGGGTGGAATGAGTTATGGTATATTTTTATGTATTAGTTCTATAATTATTCTATATTTTTTTTAAGTTTCTAGGGTGTTTTTTAAAATATAGAAAAATGATTGGAAAACGGAATAGTATACCAGCCTTTTTGTATTAAATTTTCATTCCAAAGAGGAGGTGGTATAAAATGGTAAGATAAAATCCTAGAGGTATTAGACATGTCTTCAAGTAGATATCATATTATAGGTTTTCATTATGAAGTTCACATCATATAAATATGTTATGGATAGATATTTTATGCTGGAACATTACATGGTTTGTATGTCAAGTTTTTTGGGAGTTCCTCAAACTCAAAATGGAAGTTTGTATTGTCCCTTTAAAAGTAACAAAATGAATTATATGTCTCGTAGGGGAAACTAAAGAGGTAGATCTTGATAGAATACGTATTCTAAATCTTCAACAGTACTTGTTAATATAAAACTAAATGTCTTCACCTGTTAAAAATATGTGCAGTCAAAGAGTTCTATAATGAATAAATCAACGACAAGCAGATCTTATAGATTCAAAATTAACAAGAATGTGTTTTCCATGAACATACCAATATTGATAGTTGTATGGTTTTTATGATATTAATAAGATATTTGGATTAGTCTCATTTCTCTAAAAATATATATTTGGACATAAGAATATGGAATAAAAAATCTTTATTATGAGTGTGAGTCTCCAATGATAGTTGATGTCGTTCAAGTGAAAATTAGATGTACCATTATAATTTTTTTATATTTAGTAACTATTTTATTTTATACTAAAAACTCTAATTAATTAATATGTACTCATATGTTAGAGTTTATGAAGCTTCCAATGAAGTTCATGCATTATATAATATAAATTTATAGGCCTTATATGATGATGAAAAAGTTTTCTCTCAGATTCCCCTGGTTTTTATTTTCATTATAAAAGCCTAGTATTACTTGTTATTTTCTACATGATATGAAATATATTCATATTATTATAGATATTTAATTTCTTATTTATCATAAATAATATATATTAATATTATCTTCATTAAGTCTCATTTACTATTAATGTTGGGATGTGCTGGTATTTCTTCAGGAGAATGAGACCATTGATCGAGTTGATTCAGATCAACTATTATGTTCTTGGATGGGATGAGGTCCACGTATTCCATCAAACATGATTAAAGAAAAGTTGGTTTGTGATCTTGATACTGTGGGGAATGATTTTATCAATGTTTTTTCATCTATATTATTTTATTCAACTAAATAGTTATGTTAGTTTTTCTATTGAATTTATATCTGATAATAAAACATTTTAATTTCCCTGTTACAATATGGAACTAGTATAATTAGTGGAGTTAAATAAATTTTTATATATTTTTTTCCATGGTAATAACTAGACATTGTGTGTCTCCTTTGGTAGAATAATTGTTTTTTCTAAGAAATTAAGATGATAGGTTGAAATTTGGGATGACTATAGAAATAACAATAAGAATATTTTCAAAAAATATCTACTTCTACATATTTATTATTTATTTAACATTCTTAATGGTAATAAGTAATAATTAGTGAAGAATATTTGGTATAATTTTAACCATCTTAGTATCATGGTGTCTAATATCTGTAATACCACATTCACGTACAGGTATGGACTGTTTGAGAACTTATTTATACCATTTAGTCTGAGTAAAGATCATTAAAGTTTTATGATATTGATGAATATGATATAAGATAAGTGTTAGGGTTCATTTGTAGTGTAATTAGTGGATAAATTTATAGTTAACTCTAAAACCGAAGAGGAACTTGTACATAATTTGATAAAAAATGGATATATGTTGAGGAATCTCATACAATATTAAATTATTTTTAAAATACTATTATTGAATCAATATGTATAATTTATAGGTTATTTTGTCTCAAATAATTGCATTTTAATTGATAATAAAAAGTTAAATGATTTTAAGACAAGGGATTATCAATAAAATGACATTGAGATTCATTAGATAAAATGGTTGTCAGTGTATTACTACTATTTGGTGAAGGATTTATCAATTATGGATACTCTATTTTCCACTATCACGTTTAATGGATTAATGTTCATATGGAATTTGAAATTTCATGTTTTATTTTGATGAGTTGACACGTCATTCAACTTCAGCACCTGTGTTGACTCATCTAGAAGATATCTAGGGTGATGTGGTCTTCAGTGATACCTCAGGTTTAAGGCTTGGTTGTGTTATTATGAATGGTGATCATGTTATAGAATGTAATTCACATCATCTAAGACATCATGATAAAAACTTACATACCCATGAATTCAAAATTTATTCTAGGATGCATTCTTTGATGATTTTTCAACATTACCTGTTTTGATAAAGATTTACTGTTTTCTATGTCATAAAATATGTAGTCATATCTTCTTGAAAATATATAATAATAATTTTTATGAGAGGTGATGGGTGATTTGCGGAGTTACTTAAATATTTACTCATTGAAATTGAATACACCCTTATTAGGAATAATTTTATTTATAATTTATTAGGATAGAAACTTCTAAACAAGGCTATGAATGAATGTTTTGAGCAATGAAATATAATTTCCCACATGCCTCATATTTAATTATAATCTTTATAGGATGAAACATATGTTGATTTATTATTTTTATTGTTAAAATTATATCTTTTAGAGGTGACACTCTAGATTCATTAGCTTTTTCATTTATGTGTAATTGGGGAGTCTTTATATAGTGGGGATACCATTGATGAATGGTGTATGAAAACCTTTATTTTTAATAAACCATAATTCATTATGTATTTTATAAATATACACATAATACAAATCCAAAATATTGAGTGTCGTACTAACTTTAGGTAATTAAGTACATGTCATAAAAAAATAAAACATAAATACAATGAATTTATCTAAAACTCCATAACATGAACATAAATTTTAGTAATCTTTTAAAATATAATTGGATAACATTGAAATTCAAATAATAATGAGGTAACCTATAATGATTAGTAAGGGAACAATCAAATTGAAAATTGATTAATTTTATATATATGAGTAAACAGTTATATCTATATTACTAAAAATATATGAGAATCATAATCATGAATAATGGGGAATAATATAACATGATAACATCAAAGAATTATTTTAATGGGTTAATAACATTAAACATAAAATATTAAACATAAGTTGAGGAAAAATTACAATAATTCACAACATAGTTTACTTACGATAACATCATGTGCTCTACACATGGTATATCATGAGGTAAAATCAATACCCAATTCACTATAAGACTATATAATTTCAGGCCCACCTATCACCTTCATATCATGTTCATGGATATGTGTGCTATATAGATTAAAATATATAAGGTTATTTTTCATCACTGTAAATCCCATGATTACAGAGTGTGGGTTACAAAAATTGATATACCACATAAATTAGTTATATATTAACCAAGGTTAACACCCTTTGATTGGTAATGGTAATGGGTATGTAGAATATAAATATTATGAATGGAAGATCAGAAGATAATTTATATAGCATTAAATGGGTTCGAAATGGTTAATGAAAGGTTTTTGGGTGAGTTAAAGGTTTATGTTGTGACATGGAAATAGTTAGTATAGTATGAGGGTTTTGAAAAAACATATTCCAACATTAGGAATTTGAAATCATTTCAAAAAATATAAGTAAGGTTATTGAATAATGTGGAGAATGATAGGATCCTTTACATTGTGGGGGTACTTTTAGAAGAATCGTTGGCACTTCTTATGAGTACTATAGATCCTTTATATTGATATAGTAAGGGAGGGTATGAGTAAATTAAAACTTCATGGGTTTTTAGTGAACATAAATTTGATGTTGGCATGTTTTTTATAGATCAAATATAGGAAAATTATTTATTAATTTATATTCTCAGGTTTTCTCCTATATGAAAAATTAATGAAAAAAAACCAAACCATAGTTCCAGAAGAAAATATTAGACATCATTATCATTTAGGGAGAACAATATAAATCCATAAAATAACATTGTTGGTTATTTTTAAGTGCATCATGTTTATAATGAATAGATTTTAAAATATTTTAATATAATAGAGGTTTTGTAGGATTCAATAAGGGTAATTAAAATTTAAAAAAATTTAAATGAAAATATTTGAAAGGGTAAACATATGTTGTGTCTTAATGACTTATTATAGTATTTATTATAACCATTTTGTGTTGTCATGATGTCAAAATAAACACCAGTAATTTATACCATATTTAATTTTTACCCAAAAATTAAAATATCTCTAAAAACTATGAAAATTTAACAATTAGATAATTTGGATATCATTTTTTAAAAAATAAAATTTATTTTATAAAAGTAATTATTTAAATATTAAAATTTATAGTTTTATATATAAATCCACATGTATTGAAATATACTTGTTTCTGTTACTAATACAGTTTCCTGGTCGATTTAGAAATTTAATTTCACTTCAGACAATTATATTAAAATTTATATTTAACAAAATTTAATTTAATATATTTTTTTAAATATAATTTATTTCAAACAATATTCTATTCATCAAAAAAAATTTATTTATTGAAACTATATGTTATATAAAAATTCCATTTGAGTTTTGTATCATTAAAATATTAATTTCATTAAAATTAAAATTTAAAAAATTACAATGTAATAAAATTAATTTATAAGTATAAAAATTATATAAATACTAAAAAAAAGAAAAAAATAATAATTTTAGGGTCTATATTTTCAACCCCTCATTACACCATCATACTCCATAATGTTACGATGTTGACTGTGACACTTTAATGGGGTGGTTAGACAATTGATGTTTTTGTTGTTATCTCGATAACCATGACCTTCTACCACAGGTGGGTGTGATCATATTTTTGTTATTTAAAATATAAATGGGAAAGGTCAATTGAAAATTATAATGTGTATATCTATCTTGTATGTAATATAGAAGTGGGCCTCAAGGGCTGTAATCTTACTTGTCAAGGTCGTCACATCTTTTGTTGGTATCAAATAGATTTATCATAACTATATATACATAAAAATAAAATTATCACATTAAAATTCATATTCAAATAGTAGTTTTGAAAAATAAGATTATTATTAATATTATAGGATCTAACATATAAGAGATTACAATAACCATCGTAGGGATTGTGTTTTTTTATTTCATTTTACAATAATAAATTTACTCATTTTGAATGTGAATTTCATCTATAAATGTTTGGTTAGTTCCATCATTCACCCTTAAAAAATTATACTTATTTAATTAATTTATAAAATAAAATAGGTCAGTGTACTTCTATTTTATCAAAATTTTGAGGCCCCTATTCCACTTCCTTAAATATTGGTTTCTACCACATATCATTAACCAGACATGTTACATTATTTACAATAACAATGTCTCTGTGATATAAGATATTCAATTAAAACTACTCCTATTAATGATAATAATCCAATGGTAACACATCCAGATTTAGTACATGTGATCGTTGTGGTATGTATTCTTCAACAAGGATATCTTGAACACATCATGTACATGAAAGAGTTTTGGTGGAAGTGAAAAAACATTGGCCACCAATTCAACATAATAAAGGATATCAAAGAGGAACATGTACCATTGAATATGAATTCCAATAACCCCTAACCTTATGAATTTCATCAAGATCAATATATGATGGAACACATTATGAAAGTAGATAAATTTCATGTCTTTTCGATGATTTTATTCACAGCATTTCCATCGATTGTGTGATGATTTTATATGATTTTGAATGGGTTGAACCATATATTTCATATCATGGTTATGATTAGGTCCTATATACTTATTCTATCTATTATAATACAATCATGTCAGATTCAGACATATCTTCCAATACATAGCATAATATGGTTCCATTTGAATGCTATAAGGGAATTATTGTTGTACGAGAACTCCACTAAGGAATGAAGATAGCCCCAACATCCTTGAATATCCATTGAAAAATATCTCATAATATCCTCTTTAGTATTAATAGTTCATTCTAATAGACCAAAAAATATGTGTGTGATATTCATAGTTGAATCTTAGATTTGTATCCAATAATTTATAACGGATTCCTCAAATGATAAAGCTAAACCTGAGATGTTATGGATATTCAATATAGAGGTGAAGTACAAACTATATTACCACTTCCATTTTGAATATTAAAAAATATTATTCATGGGCTAAATTGAATATAATTTTAATAATATTCATTGAGGTATTAAGGAAATCAACAACCACCCATATGGTGATATTTTGATTTGGGTTCGTAGGTAGACCTCTGATGAAATACATGGTCATATTTCCCATTTTCACAATGGAATGGTCAACACATTCATTATACCTTTAGAATTATTCCATTACACTTTGAAATGATAGTATATAAATAATACTGTTACAAATTCTACAATAACCATATTCATTTTAGCACAGTAGATGTTTTTCATCAAATATTCATACATATTCCGGATTTCTAGACAAATAGAGAATCCCAAACTATGGGCATCAACCAAAAGTTCCATATTCATTTCTAGATTTTATCTAACACATATTGGGGTTCAAAACCTTATAACTTATCCTTTTGTAATATCATATTTTTAATAATTATTACCATAATTGGTATCACCCCAATATGTTTTTGCACCTCCTTGATCCCCTCATGAATGGATCTTTGAGCTGTTATTTTCTCATGGCTGGATAATGAACCATTTATTATTACAATTTAAAACCATTCCATGTATATGAATATTTTATCCCCTAAAAAGCTCACCATATAAAGGGTTATATGATCCATCCTCATAAGTTAACCTTTCACTGTGTTCTCCAACCCATGATGGTTAAGTATTGAATAATCAGAATCCGTGATCATCTCCAACCACATTTGTTGTAACATTTTATGTAACACCCCAGGTTTTAAAATTATGTTTTATGTTTTTCCAATGTTTCCAAGATGAAACAGAATAAATTTCTGAATGCAAATATATAAGTAGCGAGAACTTTATTCATACAAAAACTAGAAAAAAAATCCTTGACACACAAGAACTAACCCATTAAACCTATTGCTATTGATAATAAAACAATTGGAAGACCAACAAGAAACACAACGATGCCGATCGAGTAGTTATCATCTCTTGGATCTGATAGAAGCACGAACATTATGGAAAGGATAATAGCAATGAAACTAAAAATAATAGGAACATATAAAACCATATCCGAAAGAAGTGGCGTGAGCGTCACGATATTTTTCTTTTCAGTGTTTGAATGACCTGTAAAATATTGGTATTTATAGAGTTTTATCCGACCGTTATAAAAAATACTATCAGTTAGAAATTGTAATATTTAAAACTGACATTTGACAACTATTAATAAAATAAATAGACAATGTTGTTTTAAATATTATTATATAACTGATATACAATAACCAAACTTTTTGGATTTAATAAATTTTATTAAATAATGTGAAATTATACATTAAGGAATTATAATGGAATAATAATATTAAGAATAAGATTTAAATTCTGAACGAACACTATATATGGCATTAAAACTAATTTTATAAATACATATTTTTATATATATGTTTAATTTTATTAAGGATTTTTTCGTATATATATAATTTTAATTTATGATATTAATATTAATTTTTCATTGCTTTAAAACATAGTAATATTTATAAATAACTTTATAATTTAAGTTTAAAATAAGACCAAAAGAATGAATATTCATATATATATATATATAAATAGAAACAATATATATATTCAGGTAATTGTTTTATTTAAATAAAAAAAATACAACAAACCGATAAAATTCTATAATGACAATAATATATACAAAAAAGATGAAATTGAAGGAAAAGGGTTTTGGTTTTACGGGTTTCCATTTCGGTTTCGGGAGAGACGAAGGCCGAGATAAGGGTTGGTTTTCTTCTTCGCAAACGAGGGTCGAACCAGGAGTCCGAGAATGTGACTTCGAGATGGGTAGGGCTTTGTCGAACTTCGATTGAAGCATGAGCATCATCCAACTTCTATCCAAAGGCTTCAGTGAAGTCGAAGTCGGCCATGGCCGCGAGGTGTCAAGGTAGAAATCCAAACGACATGCTTCAGATCGATGTTTTAGTTTACATCTTCGGATCCTGTCAAATTAGATCGCTGTCAAGGTCGATTTCCAGTACAGTAAGTAGGTTTCCTCTTTTTTATCCGGATCTTATTCCAGATTTGTTCATAAATTTCCAGTTGACTATTTCCTCCTTGTTGTAGTTTCTGGTTATGGTGAATCGCGTTCTTCTTAAATTGTTTTGATCCCACTTTTATCCTCATCTATTTGGATTTGAGACTATTTTATTGTCACGTTGCGACGATGGGATTCGAAATCTGATTTTTAAATGCCCTACAAACTTCCATGTTATATAACCAAATGAAATGATACTGTGATCAAATAAAATATACATATAGATTCACATCGAACCTGATTTTCAACGTTGTGTAATCCGTTTTGGTTCCCTGAATTTTGTTTGGGTCTGAATCCAAATAATTATTTATGAATTTGGTCATCTAAGGGTCTATTTCATCACCAATCTTGCAGTCCATCATTTAAATAAATGTGTTTCCGAATAGACAACTTCTTATAAAATATATTTTATAAACAACTTGATTTAAATTAAATTTTATTAGTTGTAAGAGAGTCTATTTAAACAACACCTTTCTAAATTCCTGGAAGAGGATACTGGGAGTATGAATACCATACTTGGGTATTCCTTTCTCGTGTATCGCACTGCTTGGGTCAATTACCCTTTTTAGTTCAATTAGAGGTAAGAGACTCTTTATTTTATGCTATATATTTTTCTGATTTGCAACAATTTATTTTCCCTTGATTTCAAAATGTATTTGAATCATCATGTTAAATTAAAATGTTTTATTTTCAAATAACTCTCCTCTTTAATCTTTAATTGTAATTGATTTATTCAATTAAATCATTCGTGGTTATGTTTATCAAAATTATGTTCAAATTTGTTTTAGTATAATGGCTTAAAGGACAATTTGTTCATCATGATTTTATGTTTATGGGTTTGTGTGTATGGGGGATTTTCCATACATTTAAATCTTCATAAAAATAGATAATTATTCTTCTTTCAAGGCAGATTTTCTTATATTAAATAATATTATTTATATTTTTGGGTATTGGAAAATTATTGCTACAAAGGTTTCTTTAGTGATTCTCTTAAACCAATATCAATATGTTTAAGGATTCAGACATATTTTGATATGCTTTAATAAACCGTTCTAAAATTTTTAGGGCAAATTAATTATTCTAAATTTATGATTTTATTTGTATAATTAAAATTTATTTTATAAGGAACATCACATATAAAATCTAGTGAACAATATATATATATATATATATATATATGTACCTTCATGATGTGCAAATATATGATTGTTTTAAATAAATTAATAGCCATGAATTAATAAGTTAAGAATATCATAATTTTATTATGTCACATACAATTCATATAAAAATCATGGTTATGGCCATATATCTAAAATCATTTATGAAACTTTATACATGCATAAGCATATATAGGTATATCCACATATTCATGAACGTTGGATAAACTTTACAAAGAAATGAAATTTTAATGGAATTGGATGAAATGTTCATAGACATGTTATAATTTTAAGTTGTCTTGTACATGTTTATATTATAATTTTTCTCATGAATGAAATGTAGATTTTAAGTATATATATATATATATCATTTATAATCTACAGTGCATGCTCATTATTATTATATGATTTTGAATTAAAAATGGGTTAATTCATTTAGTTATGAAAACAAATCATTGATATTTCTTTTATTATTTATCAATGGAAGATCGAGTATGTTTGTGATCACATACACGCCATGTGAGGTGAGTTTTTGGAATCAATACTCACAAGTGTTTTTCAATAAAATTTCACACACACACACACACATATATATATATATATTTGTACCCTTATAAATATTAGTGGAAATAATTATTTTAATGCACTGACATGTTTAAAGTTAAAAACTCCAGTGATAAATACTATATATATATATATAAAGTAAAATTAAAATGTTTTCGAAAGATACAGGTGCTTGTTCGTTGTAAAAAAATAGATGGTCATTGGGGAGTGAACCCATCCTTCGCTAAGTGGGTAGGCCCAAGACAGCCTTCAACGAATTAAGTTGCTTCAAAATGATGTATTGTTTTCATGAAGTTTGATTAATATTTTCCAAAGAAAATCACTAGAATTGTTTAAAAGTGTTTTCAAAGTATAAATATTTTTCAAAAGGGTTATATTATTTTATAAAGGTTGTTTTACAAATTAATTTACAATTGAAATTTTTCAAAATGTATTATTGACAAGATATTTTTCTAAAAGCGATTTATCAAAGTTTTTCAAAACCTCTTACTGAGCATCTTTTGTTCTAACCCCAAGTTTTGAAATGTTTTCACAGGTATCCTAGGAGAGTATCGTAGATGTCGTCACATATGTAGATAGCGCACGTGGAAGCACAGTGGAAAATTTATTATTTTTGTTCAACTCTGATAATTTAAGGTTATGTCTAATCTTCCAAAACCTAGACCAGTAAAAGATCCTCATTTTATTGAAGTGTTGTGTAATTTTTTATTAACATTAAAAAAAAAATTACACAACATTCTTCAAGAACCGATTCCGGAAGAGCGGGCTCGGGGTGTCATAATTGGTATCAGAGGCACGGTCTAGATAACTCTGGAAATTTATAACCCTTCGATAAATTGATTGTCCTTTCTCAGCCAACATTCCTCTTTGTACTTTTCAGATGGAAGGAAGGAGAACCCAAAGAAGTCTCTTAGGCCTTCCGGATGAATTACTTGCTATGATCATGGAAAAATCATGCAAAGAAGAATCTGAGCCCTATGAAGCCATGCGTCTTTCCTGTAAACGACTCTATAATATATCAGGCATACCTGATATAATTTGTTTTCATCATGGTTCTGGTTTCGTCTTCAAAGATATCAGGCAGATCCAACGTCACTTCTATCGACGCCATGGGGCATATTACGAAGGACTTTTTAGGTGCTTTATAATGTTTGAGCAACCAGAATCAATCTCAGATTTTTATAGAGCAGCTGAAGAAGGAAATATTCGTGCAGCATTTATGTGTCAACTTTTAAGATTTTTCTTCATAGGAAGAATTTATGATGAATTTGAAACATTCGAAGATGAAGCAATGAGACTTTCTTATAGGAATCAAATTCAAGATGAACTTCTCGGATACTATATTGATTATCATTCCTTGAGGACTGTCTTCCAGTGCCTACATCCATACAACCTCTCTTGCACTAGTTGCATTTGGGCAAAAGAAGTGGAAGATTTCGAAGCCACATTGAACTTTAATTTCTCAGGAAGACATGGAAACCATGGAAGACAACAATATAGACCTTGGGGACATCATGTGAGACTCAGAATAGATGGGAATTAAGAGTGATAAGTGTAAATGAATTTAGAGGGAGAAATTCTATTTAAAGGGGGTAGAATGTAACACCCCAGGTTTTAAAATTATGTTTTATGTTTTTCCAATGTTTCCAAGATGCAATAAAATAAATTTCCGAATGCAAATATATAAGTAGCGAGCACATTATTCATACAAAAACCAGAAAAAACATCCTTGACACACAAGAACTAACCCATTAAACCTATTGCTATTGATAATAAAACAATTGGAAGACCACCGAGAAACACAACGATGGCGATCAAGTAGTTATCATATCTTGGATCTAATAGAAGAACAAACGTTATGGTAAGGATAATAGCAATGAAACTAAAAATAAGAGGAACATATAAAACCATATCTGAAAGAAGTGGCGTGAGAATCATGATATTTTTATTTTCAGTGTTTGAATGACCTGTAAAACATTGGTATTTATAGTGTTTTATCCGACCATTATAAAAAAACTATACGTTAGAAATTGTAATATTTAAAACCGACATTTGACAACTATTAATAAAATAAGTAGACAATGTTGATTTAAATATTATTATATAACTGATATACAATAAACAAACTTTGTGGATTTAATAAATTTTATTAAATAATGTGAAATTATACATTAAGAAAATATAATGGAATCATGATTTTAAGAAGAAGATTTAAATTCAGAACGAACACTATATATGAAATTAAAACTAATTTTATAAATATATATTTATATATATATGTTTAATTTTATTAAGGATTGTTTTTTATATATATAATGTTAATTTATGATATTAATATTAATTTTTAATTGCTTTAAAACATAGTAATATATATAAATAATTGTATAATTTATGTTTAAAATAAGACCAAAAGAATGAATATTCATATATATATATATATAAATAGAAACAATATATATATTCAGATAATTGTTTTATTTAAATAAAAAAAACTACAACAAACCGATAAAATTTTCTAATGAAAATAATATATACAAAAAATATGAAATTGAAGGAAAAAGGTTTTGGTTTCACAGGTTTCCATTTCGGTTTTGGGAGAGACGGAGGCCGAGGTAAGGGTTGGTTTTCTTCTTCACAAACCAGGGTCGAACCAGGAGTTCGAGAATGTGACTTCGAGATGGGTAGGGCTACGTCGAACTTCGATTGAAGCATGAGCATCGTCCATCTTTGATCCAAAGGCTTCGGTGAAGTTGAAGTCGGCCATGGCCGCGAGGTGTAAAGGTCGAAATCCAAACGGTATGCTTCGGATCGATGTTTTTGTTTACATCTTCAGATCCTGTCAAATTATATCACTATCAAGGTCGATTTCCAGTACAATAAGTAGGTTTCCTCTTTGTTATCTGGATCTCATTCCAGATTTGTTCATAAATTTCCAGTCGACTATTTCATCCTTTGTGTATTTTCTGGTTATGGTAAATCAAGTTCTTCTTAAATTGATTTGATCCCACTTTTGTCCTCATCTATTTGGATTTGCAACTATTTTATTGTCATGCTACCATGATGGGATTCAAAATCTGATTTTTGAATTCCCTACAAACTTCCACGTTATATACCCAAATGAAATGATACTATGATCAAATAAAATATACATATGGATTCACATCAAAACTGATTTTCAACGTTGTGTAATCCTTTTGGGTTCCCTGAATTTTGTTTAGGTCTGAATCCAAATAATTATTTATGCATTCAGTCATATAAGGGTCTATTTCATCACCAATCTTGGAGTCGATCATTTAAATAAATGTGTATCCGAATAGACAACTTCTTATAAAATATATTTTATAAACAACTTGATATAAATTAAATTTTATTATTTGTAAGAGAGTCTATTTAAAAAACACCTTTTCTGAATTCCCGGAAGAGGATACTGGGAGTATGCATACCCTACTTGGGTAGTCCTTTCTCGTGTATCGCACTTCTTGGGTCAATTACCCTTTTTAGTTCAATTAGAGGTAAGGGACTCTTTGTTTTATGCTATATATTTTTCTGATTTGCAACAATTTATTTTCCCTTGATTTCAACATGTATTTGAATCATCATGTTAAATTAAAATGTTTTATTTTCAAATACCTCTCCTCTTTAATCTTTAATTGTAATTTATTTATTCAATTAAATCATTCATGCTTATGTTTATCAAAATTATGTTCAAATTTGTTTTAGTATAATGGGTTAAAGGACTATTTGTTTATCATGATTTTAATTTTATGGGTTTGTGTGTATGGGGGATTTTCTATACATTTAAATCTTCATAAAAATAGATAATTATTCTTCTTTCAAAGAAGATTTTCTTATATTAAATAATATGGTTTAAATTTTTGGGTATTGGAAAATTATTGCTACAAAGGTTTCTTTAGTGATTCTCTTAAACCAATATCAATATGTTTAAAGATTCGGACATATTTTGATATGCTTTAATAAACCGTTCTAAAATTTTTAGGGCAAATTAATTATTCTAAATTTCTGATTTTATTTGTATAATTAAAATTTATTTTAGAAGGAACATCGCATATAAAATCTAGTGAACAATATATATATATATATATATATATATGTACCTTCATGATGTGAAAATATATGATTGTTTTAAATAAATTAATATCCATGAATTAATAAGTTAAGAATATCATAATTTTATTACGTCACATACAAGTCATATAAAAATCATGGTTGTGGCTATATATCGATAATCATTTATGAAAATTCATACATGAATAAGCATATATAGGTATATACACCTATTCATAAACATTGGATAACTTTACAAAGAAATGAAATTTTAATGGAATTGGATGAAATGTTTATAGACATGTTACAATTTTAAGTTGTCTTGTACATGTTTATATTTTAATTTTTCTCATGAATAAAATGTTGATTTTAAAATATATATATATATATATATATCATTTGTAATCTAAAGTTCATGCTCATTATTATTATATGATTTTGAATTAAAAATGGGTTAATTCATTTAGTTATGAAAACAAATCATTGAAATTTCTTTTATTATTTATCAATGTAAGATCGGGTATGTTGGTGATCACGTACATGCCATGTGACGTGAGTTTTTGGAATCAATACTCACAAGTGTTTTTCAATAAAATTTCACACACACACACACATAGATATATATATATATATATATATATATATATTTATACCCTTATAGATATTTGTGGAAATGATTATTTAAATGCACTGACATGTTTAATGGTAAAAACTCCAGTGATAAATACTATATATATATATATAAAGCAAACTTAAAACGTTTTTGAATGATAAATGCGCTTGTTCATTGTAAAAAAATAGAAGGTCATTGGGGAGTGAACCCATCCTTCGCTAAGTGGGCAGGCCAAAGATAGCCTTCAACGAATTAAGTTGCTTCAAAATGATGTTTTCTTTTCATGAAGTTTGCTTAATATTTTCCAAAGAAAATAACTGGAATAGTTTAAAAGTGTTTTCAAAGTATAATTATTTTTCCAAAGGGTTATATTATTTTATAAAGGTTGTTTTATAAATTAATTTACAATTGAAAATTTTCAAATGTATTATTGAAAAGATATTTTTCTAAAAGAGATTTATCAAATGTTTTCAAAACCTCTTACTGAGCATCTTTTGTGCTCACCCAAAGTTTTGAAATGTTTTCACAGGTATCCTAGTAGAGTATCGTAGATGTCGTCACTTATGTAGATAGCGCACGTGGAAGCAAAGTGGAAAATTAATTATTTTTTTTCAACTCTGATAATGTAAGGTTATGTCGAATCTTCCAGAACCTAGACCAGTAAAATATCCTCGTTTTATTGAAGTGTTGTGTAATTGTTTATTCACATTATAAAAAAAATTTACACAGCATTCTTCAAGAACCGAGTCCGTAAGAGCGGGCTCGGGGTGTAATAATTGGTATTAGAGGCACGATCTAGATAACTCTGGAAATTTAGAACCCTTCGATATATTGATTGTCCTTTCTCAGCCAACATTCCTCTTTGTACTTTTCAGATGGAAGGAAGGAGAACTCAAACAAGTCTCTTAGGCCTTCCGGATGAATTACTTGCAATGATCATGGAAAAATCATGCAAAGAAGAATTTGAGCCCTATGAAGCCATGCATATTTCCTGTAAATGACTCTATAATATATCAGGAACACCTGATATACTTCGTTTTCATTGTGGTTCTGGTTTCATCTTCGAAGATATCAGGTAGATCCAATGTCACTACTATCGATGCCATGAGGCATATTACGAAGGACTTTTTAGGTGCTTTACAATGTTTGAGCAACCAGAATCAAACTCAAATTTTTATAGAGTAGCTGAAGAAGGAAATCTTCGTGTAGCATTTATGTGTCAACTTTTAAGCTTTTGCTTCATAGGAAGAATTTATGATGAATTTGATACATTCGAAGACGAATTAATGAGACTTTCTTATAGGAATCAAATTCAAGACAAACTTCTTGGATACTATATTGATTATCATTCCTTGAGGACTTTATTCCAGTGCCTATATCCATACAACCTCTCTTGCACTAGTTGCATTTGGGAAAAGAAAGTGGAAGATTTAGAAGCCACATTGAACTTTAATTTCTTAGGAAGACATGAAAACCCTGAAAGAAAACTATACAGACCTTGGAGACATCATGTGAGACTCAAAATAGATGGGAATTAAGAGCGATAAGTGTAAATGAATTTCGAGGGCAAAATTCTATTTAAGGGGGGTAGAATGTAACACCCTAGGTTTTAAAATTATGTTTTATGTTTTCCCAATGTTTCCAAGATGAAATAAAATAAATTTCTGAAAGAAAATAAATAGGTAGCGAGCACTTTATTCATACAAAAACTAGAAAAAACATCCTTGACACACAAGAACTAACCCATTAAACCTATTTCCATTGATAATAAAACAATTGTAAGACCACCGAGAAACACAATGATGCCGATCGAGTAGTTATCATCTCTTGGATATGATAGTAGCACAAACGTTATGGCAAGGATAATAGCAATGAAACTAAAAATAAGAGGATCATATAAAACCATATCCGAAAGAAGTGGCATGAGCGTAATGCTATTTTTCTTTTCAGTGTTTGAATGACCTATAAAACATTGGTATTTATAGTGTTTTATCCGACCGTTATAAAAAAAAATATCCGTTAGAAATTGTAATATTTAAAACTAACATTTGACAACTATTAATAAAATAAATAGACAATGTTGATTTATATATTATTATATAACTGATATACAATAAACAAACTTTGTGGATTTAATAAATTTTATTAAATAATGTGAAATTATACATTAAGAAATTATAATGGAATCATAATATTAAGAATAAGATTTAAATTCTGAACGAACACTATATATGGCATTAAAACTAATTTTATAAATATATATTTTTATATATATGTTTAATTTTATTAAAGATTGTTTTGTATATATATAATGTTAATTTATGATATTAATATTAATTTTTCATTGCTTTAAAACATAGTAATATATATAAATAACTTTATAATTTAAGTTTAAAATAAGACCAAAAGAATGAAAATTCATATATATATATATATATAAACAGAAACAATATATATATTCAGATAATTGTTTTATTTAAATAAAAAAAACTACAAGAAACTGATAAAATTTTGTAATGAAAATAATATATACAAAAAAGATGAAATTGAAGGAAAAGGGTTTTGGTTTCACGGGTTTCCATTTCAGTTTTGGGAGAGACGGAGGCCGAGGTAAGGGTTGGTTTTCTTCTTCGCAAACCAGGGTCGAACGAGGAGTCCGAGAATGTGACTTCGAGATGGGCAGGGCTATGTCGAACTTCGATTAAAGCATGAGCATCGTCCAGCTTTGATCCAAAGGCTTCGGTGAAGTCGAAGTTGTCCATGGCCGCGAGGTGTCAAGGTCAAAATACAAACGGCATGCTTCAGATCGATGTTTTGGTTTACATCTTTGGATCCTGTCAAATTAGATTTCTATCAAGGTCAATTTCCAGTACAGTAAGTAGGTTTCCTCTTTGTTATCCGGATTTTATTCAATATTTGTTCATAAATGTCCGGTCGACTATTTCCTCTTTGGTGTATTTTCTGGTTATGGTAAATCGAGTTCTTCTTAAATTGATCTGATCCCACTTTTGTCCTCATCTTTTTGGATTTGTGACTATTTTATTGTCACACTGCCACGATGGGATTCGAAATCTGATTTATGAATGCCCTACAAACTTCCACTTTATATACCCAAATGAAATGATACTGTGATCAAATAAAATATACATATGGATTCACATCGAACCTGATTTTCAACGTTGTGTAATCCGTTTTGGTTCCTTGAATTTTGTTTGGGTCTGAATCCAAATAATTATTTTTTCATTCGGTCATCTAAGGGTCTATTTCATCACCAATCTTGCAGTCGATCATTTAAATAAATGTGTATCCGAATAGGCAACTTCTTATAAAATATATTTTATAAACAACTCGATATAAATTAAATTTTATTATTTCTAAGAGAGTCTATTTAAACAACACCTTTTCTGAATTCTTGGAAGAGGATGCTGGGAGTAAGCATACCCTACTTGGGTAGTCCTTGCTCGTGTATCGCACTGCTTAGGTCAATTACCCTTTTTAGTTCAATTAGAGGTAAGGGACTCTTTATTTTATGCTATATATTTTTCTGATTTGCAACAATTTATTTTCCCTTGATTTCAACATGTATTTGAATCATCATGTAAAATTAAAATGTTTTATTTTCAAATACCTCTCCTCTTTAATCTTTAATTGTAATTGATTTATTCAATTAAATCATTTGTGCTTATGTTTATCAAAATTATGTTCAAATTTGTTTTAGTATAACGGGTTAAAGGACTATTTGTTTATCATGATTTTAATTTTATGGGTTTGTGTGTATGGGGGATTTTCTATACATTTAAATCTTCATAAAAATAGATAATTATTCTTCTTTCAAGGCATATTTTCTTATATTAAATAATATGGTTTATATTTTTGGGTATTGGAAAATTATTTCTACAGAGGTTTCTTTAGTGATTCTCTTAAACCAATATCAATATGTTTAAAGATTCAGACATATTTTGATATGCTTTAATAAACCATTCTAAAATTTTTAGGAAAAATTAATTATTCTAAATTTATGATTTTATTTTTATAATTAAAATTTATTTTAGAAGGAACATCACATATAAAATCTAGTGATATATATATATATATGTACATTCAGGATGTGAAAATATATGATTATTTTAAATAAATTAATATCCATGAATTAATAAGTTAAGAATATCATAATTTTATTATGTCATATACAAGTCATATAAAAATCATGGTTATGGCCATATATCGATAATAATTTATGAAACTTCATACATGCATAATCCTATATAGGTATATACACATATTCATGAATGTTGGATAAAATTTACAAATAAATGAAATTTTAATGGAATTGGATGAAATGATTATAGATATGTTATAATTTTAAGTTGTCTTGTACATGTTTATATTATAAATTCTTCTCATGAATGAAATGTTGATTTTAATATATATATATATATATATATATCATTTATAATCTATAGTACATGCTCCTTATTATTATATGATTTTGAATTAAAAATTGGTTAAGTAATTTAGTTATGAAAACAAATCATTGATATTTCTTTTATTATTTATCAATGGAAGATTAGGTATGTTGGTGATCACGTACATGCCATGTGACATGAGTTTTTGGAATCAATACTCACAAGTGTTTTCAATAAAATTTCACACACACATATATATATTTATACCCTTATAGATATTAGTGGAAATGATTATTTAAATGCACTGACATGTTTAAAGGTAAAAACTCCAGTGATAAATACTATATATATATATATATAAATCAAAATTAAAACGTTTTCGAAAGATACAGGCGCTTGTTCGTTGTAAAAAAATAGAAGGTCATTGGGGAGTGAACCCATACTTCGCTAAGTGGGTAGGCCCAAGACAACCTTCAACGAATTAAGTTGCTTCAAAATGATGTTTTGTTTTTATGAATTTTGCTTAATATTTTCCAAACAAAATCACTGGAATAGTTTAAAAGTGTTTTCAAAGTATAATTATTTTTCAAAAGGGTTATATTATTTTATAAAGGTTTTTTTACAAATTAATTTACAATTGAAATTTTTAAAATGTATTATTGAAAAGATATTTTTCTAAAAGCGATATATCAAAGGTTTTCAAAAACTCTTATTGATCATATTTTGTGCTCACCCCAAGTTTTGAAATGTTTTCACAGGTATCCTAGGAGAGTATCGTAGATGTCGTCACTTATATAGATAGCGAGTGAGGAAGCACAGTGGAAAATTTATTATTCTTTTTCAACTCTGATAATGTAAGGTTATGTCTAATCTTCCAGAACCTAGACCGGTAGAAGATCCTCGTTTTATTGAAGTGTTGTGTAATTGTTTATTCACATTATAAAAAATATTTACACAGCATTCTTCAAGAACCTAGTTCGGAAGAGCAGGCTCAGGGTGTCATATTTTATACTCCTTAAGTATTAATACATACTTTAGAAAAATTTGATATATATATATATATATATAATTTTTTCCATAGAGGTATTATCTCTAAATATTCAAAAAATGTCAATAATGATAACTAGAAATCACATATTTTATTTTTTCCTCATAGAACAAAAATTGTGGAAGTCCTAGGATATCAGTTTTCCACATTTCATGAGTAAACAACACATACCCTTTTTGGTATATCAATATAGATCATAATTCCTTACCTAATGGTGTGCAAAGTTGGAAAATGTGCAGTGATTAACCTCTTCTTATAATCAATTATTATATCTACACATTCATTAGTTTATTCATACATAAAACAATTTACTATTAGTATCATTTATGGGAATGAAAAAAATGACAATGTTTCCTAAGATGATTTATAGTATCTAGATAGTTCTCGAAAACTATTTATTTCATTTTAAAATATTGTTCTGGGAAATCCATCAATTACTTATATTTTTGCAGGATCTAAATATGTCCCATTTTGTGGGATAACATCGCTAAATAATGTTACATTATTTATCAAAAAAAAATATTAATTTTACTTAAAAAATATATTTTACATTCTCAAATTCATTAGTACAACATTAAAATTCTCATAATATTAAAAAATTATTTTATTATAGATAATAATATCATTTATAAATACTACAAACAATTTCTCAAGGTAATCAGTATACACTATATTCATTAATTCCTTGATAATTGATTGTCTATTACTAAGTTGAAATGGAATCAATATGAACATATCATTCTCTTACATTAAAAAAATAATAATTTAGGATATCAACCTTGTTCAATTTAAATGATAATATCTTGACCAAAGATACACCATAGGGATGTACTGGGTTCCACATAGCAGATTTATAAATTGATCAATCCCTGAAATAGGATACCATTTTTTATCATGTTTTTTGAGTTCATGGTAATCAATAATGGGAATAATTTACCTATCCTTACTCATTATGAAGAATAATAATGCATAATAAGGTAAATAAATTGGGTGTATAAACCCTTTATCCATATTATCTTGTTGTTTCATCTTTATCTCATCACGTTTAATAATGGAAATTTGATATAGAGTCCTGGATATTGGAAGAGATTATTGAATTAGTTAGATTGATAACTCAACCTATCATCAAAGAGGAAAAACATATAATTTTCTAAGAAACAAAGAATAGAATTATCATACAATGGGAATCTAATGATTAATTCTCCTTTTCATAGTCTCAGTTATTTGATCTATATACACATTTTCAAAAAGAAATATTATAATCTCTTGAGATTATGATATCGATTAAGATCAATCCTTATCCTTTAAAGTTAATCATATCATAAGGTTATCTATGATACCAAGGGTAAAATCCTTCTCTCTGAAATTTATATTGTATATATATATAGAAACCCAATCCATACAATTAATTGAGTCAAATTTTTCTAAAAGGAGTATTGCATGGATTGTTGGAAACATCATCTTAACAAAACATTATATGAGATGATTTATATAAATGAGGAAAAATAATTTCCCCATTTTTTATTTTCACTGACAGGTTTATGTAAATGATATATGATGTTGTTTAAATAGTTTAAATAAACATGTATGATGTGAAGGAATGTGTAGAAACATAGTAATATAGGACATATGTTGTTTATGAAAAGACTTCCTTTAACTATTTGATTATGGCTCTAATAATTTAATTAATTCAAATTATACTAATGGATGATAATTTTCATTTTAATAATAATGTAAAATAAATAATATTAACATTGAAGGGAAAACTCACATATAAAAAAAATTCCTAAAATATGAATTTCATGGTTTCAATATGTGTTAATAATTATATATTTTATAACATAAAGTATTATATGATTTTTTTCACATTAATAATAGTTCATAATGGTCATGAAAATTTACCATAGTATATCCCATACGATTTTCAAACAAAGTGTTCATAAATGGATCATTTTCATGAATTGGATTATGATCATATCTAGCTCAATATGACCTATTAATGGTTAGTAAAACTAGGTAAAACTATGCAAAATATACATCTACATTTAGAATCCATAATTTTATTTATTTTTTTGAAACCCATTTATCTATTATTTAGAAAAAATTAGGGATATTTTCATTTGTTTAGACATATCCCTATAAATTTCAGTAGAATTTAATAATCCTATTTTCAAATAATATTTGGACTATTATTTGATACCAACTATTAAAAACCGTGTATTTAAGGCACATTAATTAATGATCTATTAAATAAATATACATATAATAAAACCCATAATGATTGAGATGACTAGTGAATTGGGATATTTAGGTATATAAAATTGAATATAAAAAATAAAAAAGATATAAATTAAGACTACAAAACATGCCCTTAAATTTTATTGGTCTTCTAATACTATACAAGATAAAATTAGAATGTTCATAAAAAAAGGGGTGACTTAGAAATCCCAAAATTCAAATAATAAAAGAATAAACAATTATTATATTACATGTGATTCATGAGGCATATGAATATGTTATTATAGGTGTGAGAATCCTAATATTTTTATAATGAGTCACAATATAACCTGATAATATAATTGAAACATAGGAATGTGGAAACACCATAAAAATGAAATCCAATACATAAGTCAAGGAAAAACAATGAGATATCATAAATTTTTTTTATATAAGATAACATACAATACACTATAAATTGTATCCCATAAGCTAAATTCACTACATAATTCATTTTAGTGATATATAGTTCTAATCCAACCTATCACATTCGTGTCGTGTACATGAATAACTGTGAATCATTGATCATACAATAAAAGGATTTTTTTAACATTAAATCAAATGATTAAGAATTATTGGTTAAATAAATATGATTCCCTAAAAAATTAATTATAGAAACTTCTAGGTTAACATCATTGACTACAAATTGGGATTGGTATTCAATACCAATATGTTTAGAATGAAATATAACAATATAACTTCACTCACATAACATGGGTACATAGATATCAATGGAATGTTTTAGTGAGATTTATTTTTTTCAACAAACACATGGAAAACATAAGAACAATAATAGGGATGGGTAAAAACATATACCAATATAAAAAAGTTCAATTAAAATTTCCTGATTTAATGAAGGTGTTTGAACAAAGAGGAGAATGAGATGATCACTTAGCATGAGAGGGTTCTTATAAAAGAATGAGAGGAGATTATTAAGAGAATTATATCCCCATGAGGGACATATAGAGGTAATGGAAGACTTAATGATAGATAAAATGAATTTATTTGAAGAATAATGGGATGATGGGTTTGAATTCCTGGGAAAATAATGGATTTTTTTATTAATTTCTAAACATTAGCATTGGACCCTATAAGATAAATAAATCCAAGACCCAATAACTCCATTGGGTTTTAACATTATTTCTACCAAATAAGAGTTTAATTAATTAATTTATAATTATATATACCAAAATATATAAAATAATTCCCCTGGTGATGTAGAAGCGAGTCATTATATAATAGATTATTCTTAAAAACATAAAATATAATACACGTTTTGGGGAATTAATTAAGGGGTTAAAAATTAATCAAATATCATAAAAACACATCATTTTAAGGGAAATAATTTTTTACTTTAATAATATGTACATTATTAATTACATCTCATTAGTTATTTAATGATATCATATTACACAATGTATGTTTATACTGTAATTAATTTTTTACTAATAAATTGAGTGTCTCTGAAAATTTTAAAAAATGAAATGGTGGATAATTTCGACATGCTAATTTAAAAATTAACATAATATTATTAAAATAATTCTATGAATAAAAGAACTTAAAAAAATTATATTATAGTCCCAATTTATTGAAAAATACATGTTTTGGGATGATAATAATTTTCTTAAACATATAAAAAATACAATTGAAATCATATATTTAAATTTTCATTTATATTAAGGTAAATATTATATATTAATAATCATTTATTAAAATAGTATTTATTTTGAAAATTTATTATTTCATTAAAAATTCTGTCTTGATTGATAATATACATTTCTTAAAAATTCAAATATTGTTTTATTGCCTTAAAATCCAAGGACTTGCTATAAGGATTTTTCTAAATTAGATTTAAACCATAGATGTTGATCTAACAATATCAAAACTGATATTCCATGCCTTTTTACCACTTCATACATATATATTATAGAAAAGTCCTCCACAAAATAAGATGCATGAATAGTAATGAAATGATCCAACTGCGTGTCCCAATAAACTATCACCTATATGTAATAGTGTTTACAAAACATCATTGGGAGACCTATCAGAAAATATGTGGCTATTTTATCCCTTTTCCAAACAAGTGTTGGTAATGACTGCAACATACCCAATGCTGAGTGTTTCTCCACATTAAACTATTGACAGTTGTGGCATCTTGAATCAAACTCAGCTACATTTATTTTCCTGGTAACCAACATAATGTATTATTTAATTTACTTATATATAATATGTATTTTAGGATGGAAAAACCAACTCGAATGATGGTTTACAATAAGAAGTGGTTCTAGAGAATCCATAGGTACAACCAACTAATCATAAAATCACAAAGACGATCTCTCATCCTCATTCTATTCCTCAGTAGTCTCCACACCATTGAGTTTTAACCTCAAAAAATATATTTTGAATTACATTTCTATGACTCTATAACTATATAAATCATATTTGGAAAAAAGAATCTAGAAATAAAACTAAAACCCCACCTTAGTCTTCACAATCCATGTGAATTTCATATGTCTCCAACATTATCATCCCCCGATCTGAAGCCTATTTTACCAATTGACTATATGAATTTATACTTAATGCATATACCACTAAATTACCTTTACAAAGTTTATACATCAAATCAAAGAGAAAAATTTGGAGATAATCCATGCATATTCATTGTCACAAATTCAAATCCCATTTAGAGAAAATAATTTGTAAGCTCTTATGACCATAAACTCAATAAATTTATATCTAAATAGTTAATGATTCCATGCCCTCTAACCATGGAATATAGATGATAAGTTCAAAAATTGTGTGTTGGGTAGTTATTCTTATGAAACCATAACTTTTAAGAGCCTTAAGAAAAAACACTACCTCCCTACACAAGACCACTTCCCAACCAAAATACCAAAGAATCACAATACAACATATACCCATGTCCCGATTCTAGAAATATCATGATTATGATGATATATCTTGGACATTGAGCACTTGAAAAGACATAGTACATTCATAATTCCATTGAAATGGAAATTGTTTACTTTTTAAAGCTGTTATTGGTGAATCTAGATCAGAAAAATGATGAAAAAAGTGTCTATAATAACCTGCTAAACCAAGAAATATTTTTATCTCGAAGAAATTATATGTTTGTATCAAAGTGATAATTTGTTCCATATTTTTTAGATGAAAAATAACACAAAAATTAGATATTACATGGGAAAGGAAATGTACCTATTGTAATATGAAATTACACTTTGATGATTTGAAATAAAGAAGATGATCCCTCAAAATTCCCAACATCATCACAAAGTGTTCCTCTTACTCCACCCTTGTCCATGAAAACACCAATTTTTCATGAATAAACACAACCATAAATGAATAAAAATACATCTTAAATATATATTAGATCAATTCCATAAATATTGTAGGTCCATTCATAAGATTGAATGGAATAACCACATACTCATAATGTCTATATATACTTCTGAAAGTTGTTTTTGGATTATTATCCTTTTGGACACTAAATTGGATAAATAGTGATCAAAAATCAATTTTAGTGAACCACTAGGATCCCCCAATTATCATGTTGATGGAACCCATATATTTTTTTGGGATGAAAATATAGAAACTGATAAAATATTAATGGGAAACCACTATCTTAGATCTAATTCATTGATGCAAAATTCATATCATCTTAATGTTATGAGATTATTCCAAATTTTGGTGTGAACAAGCCTACTACACCCACAATTACATTCTTTTATACTCTAAAGTTTTTTTGATTCTATCATCCTTCATAAAACTAACCCTTTAGGTATCATGATTTATGTATTATTTTAACATAATAAACCAATCCATACATAGTATTATGTCATGAATATCAAAATCATTAATAAAGAAATCCCATATCAATTTTGATACAAAATTCATTATAGAAAATTCTTTTCACATAAAGCACTGTCACTATGTTTAGACAACAAGAGTATGATGATTCAAAATATGAGAAATAATCTCGAAATTTAAACCCATAATATCAAAAATATGATAAGAATAAAAGAATGGGGTTCCCCTATATAAAATAATGATTGGATAAGGGTATAAAAAAAATAAACATACATATTAAAAGCTAGGTTCCAAATTGATCATCCATAATTAATTGATCAAATCAACATAATTGCTTACTCACAGTATTCTCTATTCCTTAACCTATTGATATTTCCATTTTTGAGGAGTCATTGTATATGTGGAATCACCTTGGCTAGCTTGTTCCTATTGATTGGATGTATTCTTCTACCGTTTTTCGGTAAAATAATTCTGAGTCTGCAAAATAAGAGACGTGTCAAAAACACATCACATCATAGTTCTAAAATAATTTCATTGAAGATTCCTCATCTGTTTGAAATTATGAAATTATATAGATAGTGTCATTAAATACCTCTTTATTTGATAAAAATATCTGTAATGAAAACATCCCTCACTTCTCTTATATAGTTGAGGATGATTCACCAATCCAACCATTGGATTCAATGTCACAATCCCACCTTAGAAATCAGTGTCATTTTTACTCTTATTTCTCTTATTAGAGTTCCCACAATTTACTATAGGTATAAACATGATCCATCCACTCATATATCCTAATATTTCCCTTTATTCCACCATCTCTCTATTTAAAATCTTCTTATAATCCATTGTTAAATGAAAATTATTTTTCAAGAGAATATTTTTCCTCAACCCCGATTCAAAAATATATTATTCAAGGAAACACTAGCGTAATCTTAGAAGAAAAATCATACTAAATTCATAAATTAATCCACATAATCTGTAACTGAGATGTTATACTATAACAAGATGAAAAAGTATATTTTTTTCAATCCAAATAATATAAGGACGATATTTTTTGGATAAAAATTATTTATAATCCTAAAATGAAGTGAATTAGAATAATTTAGTTTGAAAAGCTAAATCCCACCACTAGTATGAAAAATACTCCAACATATATGTTTCCAATGTGACTTTCAATTACAAGGGTGTGCCTATGAGTGTGAAGATTTCATTCTTTAATTAAGACACACCAATACTTTCCTTGGATCTTAATTAACCTGAAATATGGGTGGATTGTATATATGGAACTAGAAATAATGATCCACTTTACATGGATCATCCATTCTATTTGTTATATCAATATCATGAAATGAATCAAAAAACATTGAACTATCTATTGGTTCACCTTTGGATCAGGTGCAACCGTATTTTTAATAGTATATTTCTATTGGTTTCTAAAATACATACTAGGTGTGATTTTCTAATAACCCATAAAACACCATAAGTATCAATATATAAAAACTAAAGGATTATTAATTCAAAATTATCACATAACAACCATCACAAAAAGTCCTTATAAATTTCAATAAATTACATTTCTTACACATTTTTGAAAGTTTCATAATTATTTTGAAATTATATCATTTTGAAAATAAAACTACAATACCACTGTAAATATATTACATTTGAAAACAAGTTAAAAACTTTTCAAAACTCAAATATTTTTCATGAATCCATAAATCATTATTCAAAATAAAATATAATGTCCAAGTGGGAATTCATTTCTAAAATACATTTCATGCTCTTCTAATTTTCTAAACCCATGAAAATGAGATTACAAAAAATATATTTGTCTCAAATAACTACTATACCCCACTCTTTGGTAACTTGAGGTTCTTCATAAAGAGTTTAGCTATGGTTTTTTATTCTCAATATTTCATGTTATGACAATACTACTTATTTCTACCATCTCAACTAAAAGATAGATAAAGATTGATTTCCCAACTCTAAGACAGAAAAATCAATAACATTAATCCCCAAATATATTTGGAAAAACCCATAATGGTACACGTTTTTATCATAATTCACCACCTTATTGGATAGAGAAAGAAGTGGAACATTACATGGCCTTAAAATACACCCCTAATACAAAAAATATTGGAAATAAAATCCAAGGGATTTAATTGAATTGAGAGAATATTTTCCCTCTAAAAATAAACAAAAACCACTACCAAGATAAAAAACCAAAAAACCTAAAAAGTGTTCATCAAACTAGTCTAATAAAAAATGAAAATAGTACCAAAAAATTCCATAACCCATATCAGAGTGCAACATGAAAAAAACCATATTAGAATAAAATAAAAAATAAAAAAACTAATAAAGTTCAAAGACTCAAAATAACACTACTCAAGAAATTCCAATATGCTCTAATATTGAAATCCACAATACATTCAAAAATTATCACAAAACATCACTAACTGAATGAGGTAATATTGAAATAACTTTTTCTTGGTAAAAAAATCAAGGAAAGCTATAAATTACCTAAGTAAGGGATGAGTAATGAAACTCAGTAGGCATTCCCCAATCAAATTTGCTAGTCATGAAACTATGATATAACATGTCAGAAAATTTATATAAAACAATTTATATAAAAAAAGTTAAATCATTTTTGAATATTTAAAACACCTACACTAACATTATCAATAAATTTATTCCCATTTAAAACAACAAAAAACTATTTGAAACCATTTCTCAAATCCTTTTTCCATTACCCATACTAATCCACATATCAATACTTGAATTTATAGGTGACCATTCCTACTTAATAGTGGTCACTATTTAATATACAAATCCATCACAAGGTAACTATATACTAGTTCCTTATTGGAACATAAACATTTTACATGGTCACATCAATTCAAATCAATACATTCCAATGAATTATGCAAAAAACTGCAAACCTTTTATGAAAACCCAATTCACTAAATAAATATTTTTATTGAAATCATTTCCAGAAAACATATATCCATGAATTAAGAAAAGAAACCTCTTTTAAATCTTAATTTTAAAATAAATCAACAAATAACATTGCACAACAATTCAGCATTTTAAAAAACCATCACCAAAGAAGTTTTCTACAGTGATTTTTTTAAAAATTTCAAAATTAATTAAATCCATTTAAAAATAAATTTAATAAACCACTATAGTTATAGAAATATGAGTCAAGAGTAAAGACACCTACCTCATACATTTTGAAGAAAATGTAGAAAAACATGAATTCTTCAATAAAACATGGTTGAAACTCCAAAACTCACCCTATATCTTTTTCTCTAACATAAAAATAGGAATATATCATCATTATTAGAATAAAAAACATAGATCTATCCCCAATGGATCAGATCTAAGAATATAATAGGGGAAATAATAAGAGATCCAAGGAAACCAAAAAATAAAGGATACATGACAAGAAATATGTCAATAAACATAATAAGATGTTCAAATGGATCACTCCCATATTTAAGTGAAGAGTATCCAAATCCATTTCGAGGAGATAAAAACAAGTTAGGGTAAAAATACAGGAAAAGAGTGGTAATGGAGAAATTCAAAAAGATATCCACAAATTTAGAATCTAATTTCTAACTGTTCACTATTATGAAAAAATGTTATGAAAAACATGCACTAACCATGCATATGAATATCTCTAAAAGTACAATTTCTCATATGTGGCTATATAGATTGTAAAAATGATGCACCTAACTTTTCACCTACCTATATCCCACTTCATAAATTATCATTATTTTCTATTCAAGTTTCATGGTTTTTATTTACTATTCTTAAACCATGAAGCTATATAAAAGACCCAAAACATTCTAAGATCCCCCAAAACCTCCTAAACATTAACCATGCACTCTAAATTCATGAAATAAATATTTAATGGGTTATATAATTGAATCCATGGGGGATATTAAGAGTATCACCTCTTTTTTTCATCAACATATTAGAATAAAATGGAAGATGGAATAAAGTTACAGTTGAATTTTTGTGGCTGTAGAAAAGATTACTAATGTGGCTCACCACTAAGACTTTCCAACGTATATAAAAAATATAGATGTTGTGTTTCATGTGTTTCTCATTATTAATTATTTTTAAGAAACTTCTCATGAATTTACATTGGAGGAATAGTATATAGTATCAGATATGACCATGTCTCGATAAGTAGTTCAGATTATAATTTACTAGATAAAGGATCATTATGGAATGTTCCTACCCTTGGTTCATGATCTACAATATCAGGGTTTTAATTATCATGGAACATGGTATCATGAATATTATATGAGATATTGTTGAACACCCAACATTTTTAAGGACTCATCTTGATAGGTATTATGGAAAAATAATTTTTTTTATGATTTGGAAAATTGTAACACCCAAAAACCATCATTAAGTGTTTAATCGTGAATTATTTTGAATATACTATTCATCCACTTTTGAATCTCATTATTTTTATATTAATGTGTTTTTTCATATTATTTAATAATTTAGGGTGGTTCGATGTTCATATTAATACATGCTTGGTATTCTAGGAGATGGTTGACATGCCTTATTTTTAATGTTTATAAAATCCTTAATCCAAAATTTGTAAATGAGTTCCACCAGCTCTATAGTGTGGGACACTATCCAACCAATGAAGGACCAAAAAAATAGATTTCCCATAGTAACACCACTGGTCATTGAGTTAGATACCACAAGCTAGTTAGTGGATCTTCTATTGGAATACAAATATTTAAAAGACCATTAACCAGTAGGTGTGAGTTTAAGTGTCCAAGGTAGTATACTAGGTAAAAATAGAAAACAGTTTACGGCCAATGGCTACATAGTGATGCATATTTACTGGAGAAAAATCAATTTATTTTTTAATTATTTTCCATTTAATATATGTTTTAAAACATAATCCTCTACCTAAAATTATATTTGACTCTAAATAGATTATAATTCCTCTAGATATGTATTATTTATTTTCTAATAACTATTCTTCATAGACCAAAGTTCTAGTTATTTAAGTGGTTCTACTTCCCTATGTGAAATCTATTTAGATCATAAATTATTATTTCATCCCATATATCCTTATTAATGTGTGGTAAAACCTCATTTCATTGAATTATCTATATTTGGACCTGGAGAGTCATTAATCAAGGAGTCAGTCTTAATAATTATATAAGTATACTCTAAATTGGAAAATAATTTTATTGGTGATCATAGATCTTATTATTGAGGGTGGTGGATTTTTCTGTAAATTCATATCATCTGAATTTTTTTTTCATGCATAATTTTACATGTATATTATATTCCTTTTCAAAAAAAATTATAGTATTTGATAAATCATTTTGACATGGTTGGGAGTGTGTGTGATTATTTTCGTACAAAAATGGAATATTAAATAAACGCTTGTATATGAAGAATGATAATTAAATTAAATATGTTATTTGAAACACGATTTTGATGACGAATCTTGATATAGAAAGGAGTGGAATGTTTTATTATTTGAAATGATTTTTTTTATTTTAATAGCTTTATTGTTTAATGAAAAGCTAGTTGAAATTTATTTCTTAAATGTAATAGAATGTTTTGAAACATTAAATTTTCTCTTTTTAAGTTTATTGTTTGAAATAAAATATATCCTCAAGTATGATTACTTAAATTGAATATCATTGAATTATTTGTAGTTAGGTTATAATAACGCATTCCTATGATAAATTAGATCAAATATGAAATGGATTTACATTTAAAATATATACTAAACTATGAAGAGTGAGGATATATCATTCATTTTGGTTTTCTCTAATTCTATATAAGCCTAATATCTAGTGACTAGTTAACACATGGAACTATATTTCCCAATGATACATGGGAATCATAGTATTAAGATGTTCTAAAGGAACTTAATAATAGCGATAATATTTTAATGATTTATACATTTCTTTTTTTATTGAAATTCATTATCAATAAGACAATGAATTAAATGACTATTCATGCTTTTTCATAACAATGATTATTATTCATAATTATCTTAATTATGTTCAATTTTTCCAATTAATTGTAATCATTTGAAATGTTATATTAATTATGATTTTCATTTAATTGTGAATGGAATTACATCCCATGTTACATTTAAAAAATTTATTTTATGTACTATATATGATATGGATTTATTATAGAAGACATTGTGAGATCAAGATTAGATTTCGTAGTCAACCCCTAAATTTTCCATGGACCTATATACGTTTTCCTTTTTTGGACTAGGTAATGGAATGGAACCACTTATAAGAAATAGATATTCTTGATGAGTGGGTCAATGGGAGTTGGAAGTGACTAATAGAGTATATGATCCAAAAATACTCTAGAGATTTTGAGAAGATGTATTTTATGTTTTGATGTGATGAATTTGGTTGATTTTCTATTTTTAGGATTGTATATATATACGTATGGTAATTATCTCTTGAGGAATGTTTGTTATACCAGTTTTTTGTTTTATTAATAAGAATTATTTTTCTTGATGAGAAACCCTTGTGATGAAATCACTTCCTATAGTTTGTGTTGGATACCCATGTTCTAGTCACAATCCTTCATGGATCTAGAATTAACATCATGAAATTTTATCATATATTTGATTACATTATTGGGGGTAATATAGGTGAGTTCATGAAATTATCTTTATTGTTATGAGACCATCAGGATTAGATCTCTTCCACTCACATCACCAATAATCAAGGAAACCCATTTTCCGTTCATCATGAGGTACGTGTTTCTATCATATTAAATACCCCATGTAATGATTTAAGTCATGGATTTTGCCTGGATTCATTAATTATATATTACATTTTTTTAAATTGATAATTCAAATTTTTAATATGATATTGATATTGATTCTTCAAAAAAAATATTTTCCTATATATATTCCTCATAGATATAAATTATATATTAATATTCCTGGTTTATTTTAATATGAAATGATTGATAAAAAAACCAATGTATTATTTATTTTTGGAAATTGGTTTCTTTTATAAATGATATATAAATATATTTTTTTTATAATAACTAATATATTCGTGTTGATATAAATTATATGGACTGTTTGGATTATTCTAGTGAGCTATAGTTCACACAACCATCAATTTTTTGGGGGTTTATAGACTTTGGTTTACATGATATATATAAAGTGGAGAGATTATTTTAGTGTATAACTTTATATGTGTTGATTTCTATCTAGTGTTTTGTGATTTTGGTGTTTTATGGTTAAATGAAAATAGACCCTTGGGTTTTATCTTATTCAATACTAATGTTATTTACAATTTTATAGAACTTATTTTCCACATATCAGACAATAACATTATAGATATGATATATTGGTTGATGATACATTCATGTATTTCAACAATGATTCTATGATTGGTTCTATATTATTATACATACATTAATGGTTAAATAATTTAAATGTTTCTTTTTTGGATTCCACACTATTCATGACCGACCTATGGTGATCAATAATTCCCTTAGGGACAAATAGTGGGATAAATTAGGTAAAATCATGTGTAATCCTAGTTTGGTATGTAAATATTTTTCCCTGACATATGAAGTGAATTTTATTAAATATATGTGAGTTTTTTATCCTAGAAACCAACTTTTGTGTGAATGTTTATTTTATATTTCATAGAAATAAATTATTAAAAACATAAAATCAATTATCATATATATAACTAAAAATGGTAAAATAAATTACAAAAATTGAGAGTACTAATTTATTTTAAAAAAAAATAGTTAAAATAAAATTTATATACTCTATAGGCCTTATATAACCCCACACTCATTTATTTATCATTTTTAAAACCAACGAACCTTTAATAGTGTTATTCTATAGTTGAAAAATAATGAGTTCTCAGAAAAGTTCCAATTTCACCTTCATAAAAGGGAACACATCCACCCATTTATGAGACACTAATTATATATATATTATTCTAAATTAATTCATTATTTAATCTTATAGAATAATACGTCATGATAAAAAGTGACGATATTCTATATTTTTCTTAATAACAACATTTTCAAAGAGTCATTTATGGGAAATATTTAGATAAAAATGTGAGTATGGATGAAACCATAATGTTTTTTTATCAATACATAACTTATAATCTAGGATAAATTATATTTATATAATTTATTAAATATAAATAGTTAACCAAATTAATATTATATTTATGAAAACCATATTATTATTTCTTTCAATCCATATAGAATGAACTGTTAACTATGAATTATGTAGACTTCCGCCTACACTATTTAAAATTTAATGTTTTTTATATTTATTATCATTATTTTTCAACACCATAGATATCATAAAAAAACAATATAAAAACATGTAAATCTTTTTGTTGTTGTTAAATTATAAATCTATTATAGACTCTCTTATCTATAATCACTTATCAATATATATGGTGTTCATGTTAGAGTTGGTTTAACCACCTTTGTGAATAATGATATTACAATATGTCATCGATTCATATGAGAACATATATAATAATGTTATTATAAAAAAGTAACAATATAATGTTTGTTTCTTTATTGATGGTTATAATGGGTTTTTATCTTATTATTAAAATGTCAACTTCAATCAAAAAATTAAATTAATTAGTCAACACAATTAACATAAGAAATATATATATTAATATAATATTATATTAAATCGTATTTATTTAATGAAATATTGATGAATATATTCCCTATTAAGGTATCAAATAAACACAATTTGACTATTAGATTACTCATGTGCATACACTATATTAATCAAGGTTATAGTAAGGTATTTTTTTTTAAAATATTCACACCATGAGACATATTTCCTTTATAGACATTGTTTTCTTTGGGGGGGGGGGTGTAGTAAAAAATAATTTTGTTACTAGAAGAAAAAATTTATTTCTATTTTCTGTTGTTATTGAGTTGATAAGGGGATTTTTGGAGTTTTCTTATCTCTGAAATTCCGGTGTGTTGGCTTAGTATAAAGACATAATATTGGATAAATATAGAAGATTATTATAATAATAGAAAATTTTCTAACTAGTAAAGATTATAGAAAAGTTAGAATATTGGTTGTTGGTAGCATATTTGTCTAACAACATAATATTAGAAAATTTTAGTATATTATTTTTCTGGTAGGATAAAGGTGAATATTAAATGAATTTTTAACTATATAAAATTGTCTAACTATAGAGAAATTGTCGATAACTATTGTAGGATTAAAAACTATAGAAGATTGATATAATGATAGAAAATTATCTAAAATAATAAGATTGGACTAGTTATATATGATTTTATAATGGTAATAGATTTTTCTAATGGTAAAATATATATTTGTGGCAGAAAAATGGTGTAACATTAGAAAATTGGGTAATGGTTGAAGATCGTTATAATGGAATAATATTATATAATGTAAGAAGATTTGTCTAAAACATAATGATTTATCTACTAGAATAAAATTGGATTATATTACAGTATATGAAGAATGATAGAAAATTTATTAATGTAAGAATATTAGACTAATATTTCTATAATTCACTAGGGGTTTCATAATAGAGACTTGTGGAATATTTCTCTAATGTTACCATATTTTCCAACATTATAGGATTATTATACTACTAAAATATTTCATAATAATAGTGTATTTTTTAAAGTTTATTAGATTAAATTATATGATAATATTTTTCTAATTATAAAAGATTATGTATATTTACATGATTTCTCTAATTGTATCAATTTAGTTAACAAAATAAATTTCATGATTTTTTTTCTAAATTCCTCCCTTTTCTAGATTTTCATAAATATTCCTATTTAATATAAAAAATTATTTTATAGAATTAAATAATATAAATTCATGTATTTGTAAATGTGTTTTTTTAACTTAATTTTTTTAAAAATCTTATATTATATTATATATATTCCCTGGGAATTAATTTAGATTTTCATTATTGTGTAAATTATGATTTACAAATAGTAAATATCTATGGTCACATATCCATTACTATATAAAATTTACCCTAGAATCCCCAAATCCAGGGTCTTCTATTAATTTTATTGTTGTAATTAAGTGGAATCAATTCTCAAAGTATTGAGTCTGTATTAGTCTTGATAAAAAAGAAACATAGATGAGTTTGGTATTATAAATGAATTCAATAATAATTATTTTTTCTTATAAATATATATAATTTATGGTAACCTCATTAAATCTAGTATATCTTTGCATATATTTTATAGTACTCTTATGTGATTCATGTGGAAATGAAACCTTATAAGGGTGAGATCAAATTCTTAGTAAGGGAAAGTAAAGAAGAATAAATAATGAATCAATTATAATTATAGTTATGACATGGTAAATAAATAAACTCACATTCCGTATAATAATTAAAGTGAAAATGAAGGTAATAAATAATATATAAAGGTAATAATGGAAAACACATGCCATCAGAATTACTAGATAAGGAAAAATCAATATAAAAAGGTAAGAAACTGAAAATTATGAAATCTAATCATTAAAAAAAAGAAATGTATCCATAGACATGTTGATGAAAAATCTCTTAAATGAATAAAAATTGAATGTAAATGAGGTAAGTGCTTAATTATTGGATTCCATGATTCCTATGTATATGGTATCTTTACCGTCAAGACCATTTACAAGACAACTTAAAAAATATCACGTAAAATCTGATCTAAAGAGGATACCTAAATGACTCATCCCATGAGACTACCGATGCATCAGGGGAATATCTATAACCAGGCCCCACCCATGTCATACTAGTACAAAACATTCCTCCAATTGAATAATCAAAAAAAATAATCTGCCTTATCGAATGACCATATTTAATAAAAAAATATAGAATTATCAATATTTCCCCAAATAATCAAATAAATGTAAAAGTAGACATCATATGTAAATTTTGATATGATTTAGGAAAAAATAATATCAATGATACACGATATAGATACTTAGGGGTATATTTAATGTTAAATTATCATAGGTGATTGGATATTTCAAGGGGAAGAACAAATAATTTAAGGAAGTTAATGTTAATACAATCCCTTTTCAAATCAATAATAAACCATGTAGAGGAAGGATAAGAATGATATCAATACAACATACCCTAAGTGGAGTAAAATAAGGGGTTTTTTTCATTGAAGAATTAAAATATTATAAAATGATAATCTAAAATCATTCTCCATAAAAATATTATTTTGTTTTAAAAAAACATTTGAAAACCCATTAAAAAATTAAATTGAAAAAACTTTTCTTCAAAAAATAACCATAAAAACATGCCAATGAATATTATATGTAATAATGGCATTTAAATATGTACATGATGTACAAGTTAAAAAGAATATTCCAGTTTCATGGTGAAAAGGTTAGAAAATGACTTCATTTGGAAAGAGATAAAAATATTCATTTGAAAATATTGGTAAAAGAAAAAATATGGTAAACATGTCTTTACAAAATTATTTAAATTTTTTGAAAACATTTTATTAAAACATGGTTTTTATAAAAAACATGTACTCTGACTAAAGAGAGAAATAAAGTCATATTTTCTTAAAAACATTTAATAAACATATTTACTACCTAAGAATTGAAAATGGTAATAATACCTATTAAGTCCATGAATAACCATAACAAAAAGAAATAATAGGTTTTATTAGATAAGGTACATAAAATTTATATATACGTAAATGATTTATCCGTAAAATTATTCTCGATGATTATAATATTTAATCATTCCAAAGTGTCTCATACACTTTGAAAAATATTAAATAATAAGACTCATGATTGAAGAAACTTAAATGAAATTTATAATATCATGATATTTATGAAATTCACTATGAATTGTGTAAAATGGTATTATATACCATATATATTATAAACTAGGTGAATAACAACAAGTAAGTTTCATTGTAATATAAACGGAGAGGAAATCCCATACCTTGTGTTTCATTTCAGGTGAACATCCTTTAACAACCTATATAACAAACCTTTTTAATTATTTAAATTCTTTATTACTTTTTTTTTATTTTTAAAATAAATTTTATTTCCCTTATTACCATATTTCATACAATTATTTAAACAATTATGTTTCAGTTGGGTGTTTTGATGAAATTTGGATTATGTGTTAAAAATAATAGTGGTAGGCAAACTATGGTCAAAGGGTTCATTATATAATATATAAATGATAATAATCCTGAGAAAAATTATCATATTTATACATAAATAATAATTTTATAAATAGTCATTATATATGGTTATAAAAAATAAATTAATGGAATAATCGCCGAGACGCTTTGGCGTATGTACGCATGAGTAACATAATCATTATTCAATGATTGTTATGGAAATAAGATATGTAGAATTATATTATTATATATTTATTTTATATCATAAATAGAATATTATTTAATCATATTTACTTATATATATAATTCTTGTCTTGTGAAAGTAATCATATCGTGTCGAGGAGGCTGTAGTCCACACATCCTTGACCGACATCATGACTTTTTAGTGTGTGAAATGACAATAAAGAAAATGATATATATATATATATATATTTATATATTTAATAATGTAAAATATGAAATTAATATCATATATAGAGTATTTTTTATCATATGTTTTATTATAATCTTTCTTTATACATCCCACGTATCGTGTGAATGAATCATATCACCTTTAGGAGGTGGTAGTCCACATTTCCAAAAAAAGTTGTTATCATTTTTGTATAAAATAGAAAATATAATGATATGTGCTGTAAAAGTATTAAATAAGTATAAATACATTATCAAGGTCATATATAAATTATATAAACCAAGTTTCTATCATAATTTCCACCATGAGATGTGGTAATGTAAAAATGAACAATCATCATTTCGTGAGGCAGCAGTTCGCTGTACACAGATACAATAGGCTCATTACCCATTAGATAGAAGTGTGTGTATGTGTACGAAGAACCCCTATGAAAACAAAATAATAGTATATTTATAATAATTTTGTTGTTATGTATGAAAAAAATAAGGATACTTGAGAGGGTGGAGAATGAAAATAAAGCTCAGATGTTGAGGGAAAGATATTACCTCTTAATTGGGTAACTCCTTTTGGTTTACACCAAAGTGATTCGTTGGATTTCATTCAACCAATGTATAGGATTATAGGATTATGGGATGGAATTTTAGAAACTATTTTATATGTTCTTGGTTGATGAAAAGTGTCTTGAGAGGTGTGAGGAAGTGAGAGGATATGATTTCCTTTTATAGTGGAGGAGGAGTGGCACTATTGTAATATTTTTACAATGGAATTCCATGCACTTTTTTCACATTGAAATTATATCCAATCACAGAACCAATTCTATAAAAGGGATTATAGGGTCTACATATGGTTAGATAATAGATTTTTGACAAGTGTATAGGTATTTTTAGGCCTTATGGTTATGTTTTAGTCCCTTATTATGCTTTATTTAATCTTAATCATTGTAATTAATTTTAATCACATTCACAAATTTGATTGATAAAAAAATATTTTTATCTTATTATAAATTAGAAATTATTTTTATTCCTAATATAGAATCCATTATTCCAAAATCCAATTACAGAAGTGGCAGAAATTAATTTAAATTTCATCCCGCGGATGGGATAACAATGCATATTTTTAAAGTAAAAATGTCTGAACATTTGACATGTTTTTATAGTCAATTTGAAAGTGAAATTTCTTCCAATGACATAAATTGGATCAACTGAAGAAATATGATATAAATAAACTATAAAAAAATAAACTATTATTTTATCTCATAAATAAATAAGAATAAAATTTTGTTTTTAATTAAAAATTAGTATTTTTTATCATTAATTAAAAATTGGTATGTTTATGAAAAATATAAAAAATTAACCTTAACCTAATTATAATGTTTATATTCAAAATATTATGTTTTTTGACATATTTAATCAATATATGTTCCTAAATTTATATTTAATATGGATTGTCCATTAAAAGGTTCTAAAATAGCCATTATAAAAATATTGATTTTTTTTTGTGTAAAATAGGGATTGTTCTTATCTTATTCAGATAAAAACTAATGTATGAATTTTATAAATATTTCATTGAATATATAAAAAATATATTTTTTAAAATAATTTAACAATTTTATATAGTTATTTTTATTAAGAAAAGACTCATTTGGAAACATAAATTTAATAATATTTCTTTTTATTTCAAGTTGGATCTTGTTATAATTTATCATTACTTAGTAATGAATGAATGAATTTTATATTTATATAAACCATAGGTTTTTGATAATATATTTTTTAATATTAATAATCGCTAACATACAATTCTAGGTTATATTATATTATTCTAAATAATAATATTTTTATAATATATTGTTATTTGGTGAAACTAGGTCTTGTGTTTAATGCAAGATATCATGGAAGGATGATCTATAATGTAACAAAACATATCAGGTATGGTAAATCTTGAAAGTAATAGAAGTTATCATAGATGTTCATTCTTCCATATAACTCAAGATGACTCTGTGTTGCATGAATTACAAGATAAATAATATATTACATTTATTTAAGATAGTAAATATATTGTAATGTATCTGGTTATTATATTCCCATTTTAGACATGGTGTTTCATGTCATACACGCCATTAAATACAAATTTCTACTTTATAATTTCAAGGTGTTACATTCTCCCAACCAGAAATAAATTTCTTCCTCACAATTTAAACTTTATATTGGTAATTTATTGTATTATATTGGATACATTGAAATTCCACATCATGAGAAGGGTTCTTAAAACATCCTCTATTGAAGATTAAATGAAAATTCCAAATGACACATGGACTACCATATAACTAGGTTTCTAGTTTTGAGAACATTAGTGGCCTATGAAAATATGAACTTAGGGAAAAAGTGTAAATATTTATATGTAGTGATTGAGGTCATCAATCAAAAACAAGTAAATGATAAATGGAAAGTTGAGGGTCTCAAAGACATAAATATATGATGATTTAGAAGACCATAAATTCAACAAAAATTAAGGTATTAAGACAAAATTTTATTTCACAGTCATTTTTCTATTGTAGGATAGTTCTATTACTAATCATGAATGTAAGGAAATATTTTAACTTTATAGGATTTAATTTTTACTGATCAATACTAACTTTTTGTTGTTCTTATATGAAATTCTAATTAATTCCTTTACCCCCAAAAATTAGTCACCAATAATGAATTTTTTATGACTAAAGTATAAAAAGAAACCTCTGAAAGAACATAAGGCCTATGAAAGAGTTATAAGTTTTACTATATACCTCGAACTATCTTCAAAACCCAATATGGTTGATAGATTACTCGCTAATACTAAAAAGTGATAATAATGGTTCATCATTATAATTTATTCAACAAATTGATTAAATAAAAACAATGAAAAACTAACCAGAAAAATGAATTGTTCAGTGGTTGGTGTGAAACCCTTATCATCCTTCAGTTATGGTTTTAAGACCTGTGGCCTTGCCATATTTTATTAGTTTTACCCACCTTACAGGATTTCATTTTTAAAAAAAATTAAAACAATTTAAAAAATAAATATGATAGATGATAGCCCCACGGGCATCATTAATTCCCATGAGGTTACCAAATTTATAAGTAAGTGAATAAATAATATAGTAAGGTAATTCCTAAAAACAAATGGCATTAAAATTTCTAGATAAGTAAAAATAAGTATGAAAAGTTAAGAAACTAAAAATAATTCCATCTAATAAATGAACAAAAAATGAAATGTATCCATAGATATGTCAATGAAAAATTTCACAGATGAATAATAATTGAATGTAAATGAAGGATGTTATTAATTATTGGATTCCATGATTTCTGGGTGCATGGTATCTTAACCATTAGGACTATTTAAAATTCAGTTAAAAAAATATCAGGTAAAAACCCATCTATAGAGGACACCTAAATGAATCGTCCCATGAGACTACCAATGCCTCAAGGTGATATCTATAACTGGGCCCTAACCTTGTCTTACCAGTACAAAAAATTCCTCATATTGAATAATAGAAATAAATAATATGCCTTGTCAAATAACCATATAGAATTAAAAATATAGAATTATAAAAATTTCCCCAAATAAAAAAATAACTATAAAATTAGACCACCATATGTAAATTATTATAGAATTTATGAAATAGTAATATCTATGATACATGATATGGATAATTAGGGGTAAATTCAATGTTAAATGATCGTAGGAGATTGAATATTTTGAGGGGAATAACTAATGATTCAAGGAAGTTAATTTTAATTATATTGTTTTCCAAATAAATAAAAAACCATCCATAGGAAGGATAAGTATGATATCGATACAAAATACCCCAAGTAGAGTAAAATAAAGGGTTGTTGTCATTGATGAATTGAAATATTATAAAAAGACCGTTTAAAATCATTCTCAAGGAAAATATACTTTTTTTATTGAAAAATAATTTGAAAAACAATTTGAAAAACAAATTTAAAAACAATTTCTTAAAAAATTAACATTATAAAGATGCAAAGGAATCTTATAATGAATGATTCCATGTAAATCCGTACATAATGTACAAGTTAGAAAGAACATTCTTGTTTTGTGGTGAAAATTCCATTGTTTGGAAAGAGACAAAAAGATTCCTTTAAAAATATTGGAAAAGTTAAAAGAGGGTAAATATTTCATTACCAAATCATTTTATTTTTTTTGAATACATTTTATTAGAACATGGGTTTTAGAAGAAAACTTGTACTCAGACTAAAGATGGAAATGATGGCATGTTTTATTAAAAACATTTAATAAAAACATTTATTACCAAAGAGTGAAAAAAATTTAATAATACTTGAAAAAAGTCACAAATAACTATTTTACAAATAAATTATTATTTTTATGTAAAAATGGTCATATAATTTATTCCAATTTAAATTAATGATCAGTAAAATTATTCATAATGAAATTAATATTTAAATATTCTAAAGTGTCACATAGCACTTTGAAACATTTTAAATAATAAGACTCATGAAGGAAAAAAATTAAATGAAATTTATAATATGATGATAGTGAATATATTCATTATATATATTGTAAAATGGTATTCCAAGCCATATATAATAGAAACTAGGTGAATAACAAGAAATAACTCTCATTGTAATATAAATTGAGATGAAATCCCTTACCTTGAATTTTATTTCAGGTGAACGTCCTTTAACATCCAATATAAAATACTTTTTTTAAATTATTTACTTACTTTATAACATTTTTTAGTTTTTACCATTACTTTTAATTCAATTATTTCCATGTTTCATATAATTACATAAACAATTATATTTCTGTTGGGTGTTTTGACTAAATTCGGTTTATGAGTCAAAAAAAATGTGGTAGGTCTACTACAGTAAAAGGGTTCATTATATAATATCTCTAGAATAATAATCACAAAAATATTATCATATTTATAAATAAATTACAATTTTAAAAAACTAGTCAATATATATTGTTATGAAAAATGAATCAATGTTACAATCGTTGAGACACTAGGTCGTCTGTATGCATGAGTAACATTATTATTATTCAATGATCACTATGGAAACAAGGTAAGTATAATTATATTATTCTATAATTATAATTATATCATTAATACCTTATTATGTAATAATATTTACATATATATATATATATACAATTCTAGTGATGTAAAAGTAATCACATCGTGTCGAGAAGGCTGTAATCCACATATCCACGGCCGACATTATCACTTTTTAGTGTGTGAAAGGATAACAAGGGAAATGATATATATATATATATAAAAATTAAATTATACCATTAATATCATACATATATTTTGCAGTTATCATATGTTTGATTATAATCATCCATTATATATTCCACGTATCTTGGGAAAGAATCACATCTCTATGAGGGGATTGCAGTCCGCATTTCCACAAACGATGTTATCATTTTTATATAAAATAGAAAATACGATGATATGTGTTGGAAAAGGATAAAAGAATTATAAATAAATTATAAATATCATATATAATATATATAAGCAAAGTTTCCATCATAATGTTCAATATGAGATATGGTAATGGAGAAATGAACAATCATCATTTCGTGAGTTTGTTACCCATTGAATGTAAGTGTGTTAATGTGTAGCTATAACCCATATAAAAAAAATATAATAGTATATTTATGATAATTTTGTTGTCATATAAGAAATAAATAAGTATATTTGAGAGGGTGGAGAATTGAAATAAAACTAAGAAGCTTAAGGAAGGATGTTACCAATTAGTGGGGTAAATCCTTTTGGGTTTCAACAAAGGTGTTACTTGGATTGCATTCGTCTAAATGGGAGGATTGTAGGATGAAGGTATGAATGTTTAGAATTTTTTTTTTGATCTTAGTCTTAGAAAAGTGGCTTGAGATGTATAAGGAAGCGAGAGAAGGGGAATTCCTTTTATATTGGAGGAGGAGTGGCACAATTGTAATATTTTAAAAATAGAACTCCATGTACATTTTTAACATTGAAATTGGATCCAATAATAGAAAAAATTATATAAAAGGTACTACAGGATCTAAATATGGAATTATAATAGATTTTTGACATGTGTATAGTTATTTTTAGGATTTAGGGTTTTGGTTTAGTCAATTATTATGATTTATTTAACCATAATTGTTTTAATTAATGTCAATCACATTAAAAAATTTGTCTATAAAAAATAATATTTAACTTATTATACTTTATAAACTATTTTGATTCCAAATACTCAACGAACTATTCCAAATTCCAATCACAGAAGTGGGAGAAATTCATTTAAATTTTATCCTACAGGTGGGATGGCAATTTAGATTTTTAATGTAAAAATTTCCGAATGTTTGACATGTTTTATAGTCAATTTAAAAGTTAAACATATTCCATTTAAATAAATTAGATAAATTGAAAAAATATATGATATAAATAAAGCATAAAAAAATTAAAATATGATTTACCCTTATAAATAAATTAGATTAAAATTTCATTTTGAAATTAAAATCTATATTTTTCATCATTAATTAAAAAATGATATACTTATAGAAAAATATCAAAAAATCACCTTAACCAGATTATTATTCTTTTCTTTAAAATATAATGTTTATTTTGAAAATTTTAATCAATTAATGTTCATAAATTCAGATGTAATATGGAATTTCTATTAAATGGTAGTAAAATTGCCTTTATTAAAAAATAGATCTTTATATGTAAAATAGGGTTTGTTCTTATCATATTCATATCAAACCTAATGTATGGATTTAAAAAACATTTCATTAAAAATATAACATATATATTATTAATATCATTTAATAATTTTGAATAATTATCTTTATTATGAAAAATCTCTTTTAGAAGCAAAAAAATATTTTTTATTTTTATATCCAATTGGATCTTATTATCTTTTATCATTAATTAGTAACCAATGAATTAATTATATATATATATATAAACCATATGTTTTTGATAAGTTAGTTATTAATATTCATAACTGATAGAATGAAGTTCTAGGTTATATCATATTATATTAAATAATAATATTTTTATAATATATTGTTATTTGGGGAAGCTCAGTGTCACATGTAATTCAAGATATCCTGGAAGGTCGATCTATCATGTAACAAAAGCTATCAAGGAAGGAAGATATTTCATGTAACACAAGATATCAATGATGTTATCTATTGCATATAACTCATGATAACTTTTTTGTTTCATGCATTATAAGCTATAGAATATTCTATAATTATTTAAGATAGTAAATTTATTATAAAGTATCGGGTTGTTATATTCCCTTTTTTACATGTGGTGTTTCATGTCATAAAGAAAATTAAATAAAAAGTTTTACATTATAATTTCAAGGTGTTCCATTCTCCCCACCTGAAATAAATTTTTTTTATATTTTAAACTCGATCTTGGTAATAGATTGTATTTTATTAGATACATTGAAATCTCAAATTGTGAGAAGGGTTCTTCAACATCCTGTATAGAAGAGATAATGAGAATTCCAGAGGTCACATAGAATACCTTATAACTAGGTAGATTAGAATGAGAATATTAGTGGCAAGTGAAAATATGAACATAGAGGAAAAACCTAAAAATTTATACAGAGTTATTGAGATCATGAATAAAAAATAAGTGAATGATAAATAGAAATGTTAGGTTCTCAAGTCCATAAATCTATGATTATTTTGAAGACCATCATTTGAAAAAATTAAGGTATTATGAAAATTAATTATTTTGAAGTCATTTTACTAATATTGGGTAATTCTTTTACTAACCATGAATATAAGGAAATATTTTTACTTGATGAGATTAAATTTCATATGACCAATAAAACATTTTGTAGTTATTCAATAAATTATAATTCAATATTTTACCCTAAAAAAATTAATTACAAATAATGAATTTTTTATGCCTAAAGCTCTAAAATAATCTTGTAAAGAATCATAAGGCCTATATAAGAGTAAAAAAGCTTAAATATTTTTATCTAACTATCTTCCAAAACCATTAAGGTTTACTAAAAAATATATATTCTTAAGAAATGATTATAATGGTTCATCATTAGAATCTATTCATCAAAATGATTAATTAAAAACAATGAAAAATTAGTCGGGAAATTGTATAGTTTAGTGGTAGGTGTGAACCCCTTACCATCCTTCAGTCATGGGTTCAAGACCTGCAGCCTTTCTAAATTTTATTGGATGTCCCCCAACATATTGGTAATCATTTTCTAATGAAAAATTTAAAAAATTTACAAAACAAATATGATTGATGATAGCCCCACATGCATCATTATTTCTTACTAGGTTACCGAATTTATAAATTTAAAAGAACGAAACCTACAAAATTCTAAACTATAGAGTAGTATAGGAATTTCTAGTATGTGGTTGAACCCCTAATGATCGGTTGTAGAAAATATCAATTATATATAATAATACAATAACTGATTATGATTTAAAGTAAATAAATCTAAGCTATTGAGCATGTGATTGTTTGAAGAATGTGGTAGGAGAAAATATAAAATAGGAATCGAGAAAAAATTAATCCAGGTTCATTAATTGAAAATGTATGAATTAATTAATCAAAAATCATGGATTAGTTTGAATTGGGTCTTTGAAAGTTCAATGGTAATGATAAATTCACTCCATCCCAAACATTAATTTTTTCATGGCCAGGTACTTTTTATTGAAAAGTATGGGTATCAAGAAAATATTATTCAAAAATAGGTGAGAGATATAACCACTGGTCATGAAAAAACTCTAATCCGAAAATTTTACATTAAAAATTATATTCAATCCACTATGGAAATGGTCATGCTAAAATAAAGAATGAAATTAAAACCATTCGCCAAACCCACTCACAATGATCATGAAAGAAGAAATCAAGGAAAATATAGAAATGAATAACAGATGTGAAATCCCAATATGAATTTCATTAAAACATAAAATACCTTGTAAAATAAATTCCCCATAATCAGACATAACTCAGTATAAAGAAATCACCTGCTCATTCTAACCCTTTGCAGGTGTAGAAAAATAATAATGAAAAATCCTATATTATGTGGCAGAGTAGGTTGGTGTGTCTCCGTAGTGGCTCCTTGTTGAAGCATGCATCTGGAATCAGGAATACTCAAATGGTGTGGCTAAGGGTATCTATTTATATGATATGGATGAGACCTGCATGATACTTTTCATGATGTGTAATGTGATTACAATTCCTGTCATATAGATATGAGTTTTCCTCCATGATTTCTGAATTCAATTTAATATCTTAGATGGAGTTGAATCTCTAACTCACTTCATGATGTGTAATATGGACTCATTATGTGTAATTGGATATCATAGTGTGTACTGTCATCAAGAATTCTTCTAGAAGTGGGCTTACTCTCCAATGAATTCATTATTTGTAACTGTGTTACATGATGTGTAATCACTCTTAGTCTAGTTTTCTATCTTTCCATCATCCTCAAAAATCCATTATCACACCGCATCACTTCTCTCATTATGAGAAGTGTTTTCAAGCTTGTAATTTCTCTTATTTTTCTCCCATTTTCAAATATTGATTGTTTCCTTCCATAAAACCGAAAACAAGTTAAATAACTCAATAATTGGAAAGACTATTCAAATAAATAAACACATAAATACCTGAAAATTTATAAAATGAATACATGAAAACCACATATCATTGGATATCCTTAAATTATGGTAAATTAGTAAATAATATTTTAACTAATTTGTTCAATAAAACCTTAATTCATAAATACATAATACATTTTATTTTTATATAGGACCTTCATTAGTCTAAGTATTATCCATAATATCATATTTATGATTTCTAATCCTGACACCTTATATTGAATCTAAAACTCCTTAGTTTTAATCTAGTTTAATCACTCTCAAAATTATTCATAATCATTTGTAAAGAAAATGTGAATTAACCTAAGCATATCTCCCTGGAGTGTTAAACATGTTGTGTAGTAAACCTCATTATTGTGCACTAGGTTACCCTAAGTCAGGCTCTTATCAGAGTTATTTCTACTAGGTATATCTTAATTAGAACCATGTACACTTGTAGTATGTAGACAAGTATTTATAGCTTGGAAGACCCATATAGTATCTACCATACCAAAATTCTAGGATGTTCTTCTATACATATCCCCAATTTCTACCATAATGTTATTTTATCTAACCAATATTGTCCTAAATTTATTTCTTAATGTTTCTAGAAAACTTATGTTAATACCATCTGTAGATACCTGAAAATAGAATACCTGAAGTTGGTGTCTATTATGAACTAAATTGGTATGATTACATTTAATCAAATCCTAACGGACCATGTTCATAATAGACTTGGTAAAATCGATGCATACATAAGTCTTGTATTACAAATGAATATAGTAGATGAAACATATTTTATTCTTCTAAATATATAACATGAATTGTATCCTTCTTCCATATAGTATATCCTGTAATATATTTTATAGTGTGCTTCTTGGATTCTTAGGGAAATGAAACATAATAAGGGAGAGTTGAAATGTTTAGTAAGGCTACGTAATGTGGATGAAATAACTAATAAATAAGTATAATAGTTATGACATGGTAAATAACTAGAAACACATTCCATATAATCAATAAACTATGAATAAAGTTTATAAAAAATATTGTAATATAATAACTAAAAAACATGCATTTAAAATAACTTGGTAAAGGAAAATCCATATGGGAAGGTAAGAAACAGAACTACATTCCTTTTAATAAATGAAAAGAAAAGTAAATGTATCTATATATATTTCAACGCAAAATATCATGGATGAATAATCACTAAAAATTTATGAGGGTAGTGATTAGTAATTGGACTCCATGTTTCTTAGTTACATGGTATGCTTACCTTCATGAATTTTCAAGAGACGGTTTACAACATATAGGGTAAAAAACTATTTAAGGAAGATATCTAAATTGCTTTTCCCATTATACTACCGATGCATCAAGTGGATATCTATAATTAGGCCCAACCCATGTCATACCAGTCTATAAAATTCATCTTATTGAATAATAGAAATAAAAAATATGCCTTACCAAACAAAGGTATTGAATAAAGAAAATAAAATTATCAATAATTCCCTATATAATAAAATAACTATCAAAGTAGTAATTTTATGTAAATTTTTATATGTTTTAAGAAAAAGTAATATCCATGGTAAATGATATGGATAATTAGGGTTAAATTAAATGATCAATGATCATTGGTGACTAAATATTTCAATGGGAATAACGAATAATTCATGGAATTGAATGTGAAAAATATCCTTGTCAAAATGAATAATAATCCATCCATAGGAAGGATAAGGATGATATATATACAATATACCCCATGTATGTTAAAATTAAGGGTTACTTTAGTTCATGAATGGAAATATTATAAAAATATCTTTTAAAAATGTTAATGAGGAAAACATCATTTGGTTTTCAAAAACAAATTGAAAAAACAATTATCAATAAACTTTAAAAACATTTAATATATAAATTTTCCTATTTAAAATTTAAAAGAATATTATAAGGAATTGAGGAGGTTAAATAAATTCATGCCGTACAAGGTAAAAAATAAAATTCCATTTATATATAAAAAGGTTATAAAAATGACGTGTTTGAAAGTGATAAGAAGATTTGATTGAAAACACTAGTGAAAGAAAAAAATGAAAAATTGTCTTTACCAAATCATATATATGTTTTTGAAAACATTTTAATAAAACATGGTTTTTATAAAACAATGGTTCTTATACTAACGAGAGAAATTAATTTGGGTATTCCTAAAAAATATTTATCATACATTTTTAGTAGGAAAAAGTGAAATAATTATACTAATTGTTGAAAAAAGTCATTAATGACCATAGAAAAATAATATTAAATGATTTTTTGAACAATGGTTACATAATTTCATAAAATATAACTGAATTATCACTAAATTATTCATGTGGAAAATAATCTTTAAACATTCCAAGGTGTCCCATTCCATATTGAAACATTTTAAATAATAAGAATCACGATGGAATAAAAATAAATGAAAGAATTAATAACATTTTATTAAATAGATTTATGATATATCATGTATAAGATATGTATATACACCATATAAAATAAATCATGTGCATAACAACAAATAAGTCTCAATGGAATATAAATTGAGACAAAATCTCATACCTTATGTTTCTTTTAGGGTGAACATCCTTAAAATTGTTGTATAAGATACATATGATAATTATTTAATTTCATCAGACCCATTTTATTGTCTATCATTAATTTTATTTAACTTGTTACTAGTTTGTATTCAACTATATAAAAAATTCAGTCTACTTTAGTTGTTTTAACCAAATTTGGTTTTTGTGTCAAAAAAACATTATTAGGTCAACTTGGTAAAATATGTCATTATATAATATCTATAGAATAATAATCATGAAATAATAATCATATTTATACATCAATTATACTTTTAGTAACATTCATAAAATATGGTTATGAAAAATTAATGAACATTACATTCATGGGGACAGTAGGTCATACATATGCATGAGTAACATTCTCATTTTTCAATGATCACTATGGAATGAAGGTAAGAAGCCTTATATATTATCATTATTAAAATTTTCTGATAAATAAAATATTATTTATCATTTATACATATATATATAATTATTGTGATTTATGTGGAATCACATCGTTTCGAGGAGGTGATAGTCCACACGCGTACGACCAAAATTATCACATTTTAGCATTTGAAAGGATAATAAAGAAAATGAGATATATATATATATATATTTCTAAAAATTTAATTGTTACATTAATATAATATATATATTCTTTACGTCTCATATTATTAAATTAATTATCCTTTATACATTCCTTGTATCTTGTGAATGAATCACAATGCTTTGAGGGGCAGTAGTCCAGACTTCCTCAAATGATGTTTTCATTTTTTCATAAAATGGAAAGTATAAAGATATATATAGTAAAAGAATTAAATAAGTATAAATAAGTTATAAATTTCTTATATAAAATATATAAATAGAGTGTCCACCATAATGGACACCATTCTAGTTGGTAAATGAATAATGATCAATCATTTTTTCAAGAGTCAATAATTCATTGTACAGAAAAAAATGTGTTTGTTACCCATTAGATAGAATTGTGTGTATGTGTAAGTCAAAAATTATCATAAAAAATAATAGTACATTATAGATACTAATTTTTTATATAATCATGAAATAATGAGAGTTGAGGGAGCGATGAATGTAAATAAAACTAAGAATCTTATAGAATGATGTTACATCAAAATCAGGTAACCACTTTTTGTTTACATTAAATGTCTTCATTGGATTTCTTTCTAACCAAGGGAAGGATTCTAGTTTTAGGGGAGGTATTTTTAAGAGATATTTTGGTAGATATTGGTCAATCCAATGTGTATTTAGAGGTGTGTGAAAATAAGTGGAGAGGAGGTCCTTTTATAGTGGAGGAGTGGAACTCTTGTAATGTTTTTACAAAGGTATTACATGACCATTTTTTACATTTCATGTGGATCAAATAGTGGAAATAATTTCCCGAATGTTAGTATATGATTTAAATATGGCCATAAAATATATTTTTTATATGTTTATAGGAAATTTTATGCCTTAAGGTGAATTTTTAGTCCATTTTTAAGTTGAATTTAAATTAAATTTTTGTAATTAATTTTGATCACTTTTACTAATATCAGAGGTAAAAAACTAAGTTGAAAGTATTATACATTATAATTTTTTCTAACTCCAAATAAGAAATCCATTTTTCCAAATTCCAATCAGGGAAGTAGAATATATTAATTTAAATTTCATCCCGAAGACGACAAGACAATGTGTCTGTTTAAAGTAAAAACATCTCAAAGGTTTTTATTTTGTTGTTGTTAATTTCATTTTGAAATTGATTCCAATAACCTAAATTAGATAATAAGATAAACATATGATATAATTAAACATTAAAAAATATTTAAAATATTATATAACCATACAAGTAAATTAGAATTTTATTTTAATTAAAAAAATAGTATTTTTCATTATTCATTAACAAATGATATGTTTTAGAAAAATATCAAAACTTCACCAAAAACTAATTATTATACTTATCATTCAAATATGATGTTTATTTTGGCATATTAAATCAATAAAAGTGTAAAAATTCATATTTAATGTGGGACCTCCATTAAAAGGATGTAAAATTACCTTAAAAAATATTTTTTTGTGTGTGGATGAAATATGGTTATTTCCTATAAATATGCATATCAAACCAAATGGACGAATATCAAATATATTTTATTGAATATATTACATATATATTTAATTAAAATAATTTTATAATTTTAAATAATTATGTTTATTAAGAAAAAATTTCTTTGGACTTATAAAAATAAAAATATTTATTTTTTACATCTAATTGGTTCTTATTTTCATTTCTCATTAATTTGTAACCAATTAATTAAGTTCATATGTATATAAAATATATATCTTTATTGGTTAGTTAGTAATATTCATAACCACTAACATAATGGCTAGGTTATATAATGTTATATAAAATATTAATATATTAATAATGCACTTTTATTTAGTGAAATTCAGACTTGTGTGTAGTAGAAGATATCATGGAAGGTCACTATTACATGTAACACATGATATCTAGGATGGTCTATCTTGTTTGTAACGAAAGATATCGAAGAAGGTCACTAATGTTTGTAAAAAAGCTAACTCAGTGTTATGTGCATTAGAATCTATAAGATATATTATTATTTCTATGACAGTAAATATATTATAAAGTATTAGATTACTATATTCCATTTTTACACTTGGTATCACCTGTCATACATGTCATTGAATACAAAGTTGTGCTTTATATGGTTGGGGTGATACATTAACTATAAAATGAATATAATTCTTTTATTCAAATATTTTATATCATTTATTGATTCTAAATGGAACTGATTTTTTTCATTACCCTTAATATGTTATTAGTGTCCATCAGGGACCACCCATTTCTTTTTATGGAAATTCTAACAACATGTTTTGTCTCCAATTTCTATAGTATGGAGTAACTTTTTGGGTATAATGTTTTTTCTTAATTTTTTTCCCATAAAGGTGTTACTATTGGTTAATTTCCTTATCATTTTGACATCCAATTAGTGAAAAAATCCACCCTTAACTTGTTTTCAGCATATAATATTTGTCTACTATCTCTCCTAGTATGGTATTACCTTATGTTATTATATAATATTCAATTTTAAATTTTACATGATTTTTTTCTTAAGTTAATCGTTTAATTATCTATAATGAATACTTAAACATAACAATGTGATGAATTGGTTTTTTTTTGTATTGATCTAATGTTTTTTTTGTTAATTTTAATGTTTTCTTTGTTATTTTAAGAGTATTTATAATATATTTTTATGATATGGTTCAAAATGTTAACGTGCATTAAAATTGTCAAAGAAATAACTCTAGTAGTTCATTATAGCCAAATAAGATAGTGTTTTGTTAAATTTTTTAATACTGATAATTATTGTTGGATACATTATAATGAATCCTATTTTTTTAAATGTTGCACTTCATTAAAAATTTATACAACTATATGATATGATTGAGGCATTTTAAAATAATTAAATATTGTTGATATCTTACACTTTAGGTTTCCAATAGTTGTATCATATGATAAATGAATCATATAATGACATATTTTTAATTAAATATATGATTGATATGGATAAATGAGTTTTATATTCAAACATTATTTTTAGGGCCATTTTTCTTTTTTGGTATAGATTACCAACTAACTTGGTATATAATTTTTTTCTACCTTTTCAGATTGTTCTATATGTGATAAATTCTATGAGACATGATGTGGGCATATAGAGATAATGGTTTATTATATATAGGAATAAATTAGCATTATATAACACATGAGATGGAAGGATGAATGATGATATTTTTGGTCGTATAAGGAATGGATCCAAGACTAGTGGAATGGGTCGATGGTAGACTTTCCCATTTCTATTTGTAAATTAATAAACTATAATTTCTAGATGCATGGGATTATTTTTTCTATAACCCATTTCAAATGGGTTGAGGTAACTATTCTAGTATGTTTTAGGCATTCCATTTACTGATTCATATTATGGGTCCTCAAGTATATTGAAACATGTAATGATAATAAATAATAAATGCATTAATCAACTAGATTGGGAATTGTTGGTAATTCTAACTGAAAAATATTTACGAAACATGAGATCAACTGATTATATTTATAGAGGGTGGATATAGTGAAGGTTCCTTATGAAACAGAAGTGTTTGATGGGCCATGAAACCATTTATTTTTATTCATTATCAATGATTAATACATTATTTTTATGATGATAAATTTCATCCTAAATGAAATTGAATCAAACAATATAGAGAATGTACAAAATACCAAACTATATCTATTTTATAATTAATTTATGAAATTATTTCTTTATCTATGGATATAAAAATGGATCTATGTTAGACCATCATTTCATTTTAGGAATCAATAATATATCCCCTCTAGTTGTGATCTATAAGTGTTCCACTAATCACCAAATTTTGACTTAGAAGTCATTGTGTTCTATTAGGGTAGATGTTATCCCTGTTTCATTCACATTTTTTATCCTTGAAAGTCCCTTCAAAAATAATTATCCTTGATATACAGATTCATGAGAGTTGATGGAAGAGGAATATTGCACTCTTTTATTGAGAGTGTTCATGGAGAAGGGATCCTTCTAGGGAGACAATAAGATTCTCTATATTTTGTTGTGAAAACATAATGAAATAATTTTTAACTTGTGAAAATTAATATAATGGGGTATCTATACCTATATGGATAAATGTAAATAACTGAACACACGAAATTTAATATTTATGTCATCCATGTAGAACCCCATATCCATAATAAAAATAAAAATATATTTTTATTGATATGTTATAAACTTAGGAATTTAATTAAATATTATTTATTCTAATAATATTTATTATATATTATTTATCACCAGACCATTAAACTCAGTCTGTAATTCTTAAAAAATATTTTTATAGCATTGAATAATTATTTTTTAATTCATAAATAAATATTATAGCATTATTCTTCAATAAATAAATAAATATAATATTAACTAAATATAAAATAATTTTTTATTAAATATTTATCTTGCATACTGCTATTTTAAATAACTAGTGACAGGACATATATGATCAAGAAAACATGAATCATTATTAAAACACACATTGGAATAAAAATTATTCAACATTTAAATAGTAATTAATATAATATTATTTAACTAAAATTCTGGATACAATTAGTGTTTTACCCTATATGCCTCTTTTTTAGTGGTAGTATGTAAATTATAATGATTTCAATGATCAGTGAAAAAAAATTCCAAGGCACCAATAAAGATATATTTTATTTTTGAAAATAAATAATACATATTATGAATGCTCAAGGCATAATATAATCATGGTATCACGATGTCTCTAATCAATAATGTTTTATTCCAGTGGCATAAAAATATGTTGTTCTCATTCATTAAAATTAAAAATATTCAACAAGCTTATAGAAGACCATGAAAATGGATTTATTTAGTATAAATCATTTCCATGAATCAGCATGAGACATCAATTTATGTTTACAAAAGAGGGGAGAAATAATTTATCACATTGGTTAATAGTGAAATATTACCTGTCATGAACCATAAATATTCTACATCTTCAGGAACATATATCATCACAGTTTTTAGCAATACTTCCTTGTACCTAAATTATTAAAAATATTAATAAAAATATTATTATTGAAGGATCAATAAAAATTTACATAGATAACAGGATCCTATGAAACATCTAATTGAGGTTTTTCTACTAGTGGGTATCATTCTCATAATATCCTTGACTAGGTATTACCATGGGAATACACTATGAGAATGTGAATCAATGTACTATGAGTATTTACAATTGATATCTTGTATCATTTGTGTCCCTAAAATGATATAATCTGATAGTATATTATATATTTTAAAATTCTATTATAGAGATTCTAGGTTCTCATCATAGTAGGGATCTATTATTACTTATTACTGTGAAAAAGACACTAATGAAATTATCACATGCTATGTTATGTAGAAGAAAAATCACGATGTGACAAAAGTGTATTAATATTGTATAAATTGAATACATGTTATCATAAAGTACATTGATTTTGGTTCTAGAAAACTAACTCTAAGAGTGTCCCACATTCACTACATCCAACTGTTAACAACCTTTAGTACGATATCTCTAATATTATACTCATTCTTATACTGAAATAGTTTGTTAGTCAAGTGGTCTACCACATTTTCTTTTATTGGAACACTTTTTAATGCAACTTCAAACATTTGATAGAGATACATTAAGATGTGATACTTTGAGAATATGTCATTTTTCTGCTTATGTGGCCTTCTCTCTTTTCAAAATCCACCATTATTGTATTATCAAAATACAAAGAGAGAGGGTATTTAATTTTTAGTACATCATCAAGATACAAGATAATGATTCATATCCAAATGGATTCCATGAATTCATAAGATGTCTATAAATACTCACACTCTAATTTAGAATTAGTGATAATTAGATACCTTGTACTCTTCCATCTCATAGCTCCTCTATTGAGAAAGAAAACATATCCCGACTATGAAATAAAATAGATATAATATATTTGAATACTAATATTAGTATAACCCCTTATTAACATCTCTTCATATCCCATATACCCCAGGAAATTATCCCCAGTTCTTTTAAGATACATAAGGATAGCCTCAATGAACTAAAAAGTTTATTCTACCGGATCAACACGATACTTATCTACCATGCTCAATGCGTAATAAAAATGAACTCCAGTATATAACTTGGAACACATGATTGATCCTATAATAGAATTTAAACATAAATTATTCATTATATGATTCTCCCATCATGTCTGAGGATAATTTTTATTAGAGTTATGTACACCAAGTTAAAATGGAACCAATCCTTTATTCAATTGTTCAATAAAAAATCAATTTATTACATGTTCAATTTATGTACTATTACATAGAACAAGTAGCCTCTTGGACCTATCATGAATTATCTTGATTTATAGATCATTTTATTCTTCTCCAAAAGCATTCCCAGTGAAATACATATTCAACTAATCCTTAACACACTGCATGAATAATATTTCATTTCCATTATGTAACGTTTTATCAACCTATACATGTAGGTTAAGTCAACATTCCGACTAATATTGTTATAAACACATGGAAAATATTCATTCTTTATGAAACCAAATTATATTATATCATTATAAAATAAATTTTCCTTTAGCTTGGATGCTTTAATTAATCCATAAATTGATCTATGCGTCTTGAATTTTTTTTTTGTAGGACTGAGATTGTGAAAACGTTTTGGTCGCATCATGTAGAAATCATTATGAATAATCAAATTAAGGAAATATATTCTGAAATATATCTTATAAATTTCCTATTCATGTTATAATATTATATTATATATAATATTTATGGATTTAAATATGGTAATCAGTGAAAAGGTTTCAATATTATTAATTCCTTGAGGCATTTTAAACCATTTAGACATGAATATTTATTTATAAGTATATAACTTGCAATATATGTAAATTTTTATCTTGAATCCACATTTTTACCTATTGGGAATAGATCAACTTCCACATCTTACATAATCCAAACATGGTTTTGATTTTTGAAATCCATTTTACAATTCATTTCGTCTTTAAATTTTTCATTTTCTAAGCTCTATACAACCTCTTTATAGAAAACAGGTTCACTATTTTCATAAAATAATGATTTACAATAATAGGTGACTGGAAAAGAAATCTGTTCAGTTCTCTTACCTCTCTTTTTGGTTCTACATAGTACTTTTGTTTCGTGAACTTATTCTTATATGGAGACTTATCAAATATTTTTCCTATACGAACTCTTTTATATATTGACCATCAACTTCATCAAAGTTAATCATGCCCCCACTATCCCTTTTTGGGATGTGATCCCCTCAATATAGATGAATTGTATATTGAAAATCACACTCTTTTCTAAGGGGCTATATAAAGAGTATTTTTTTTATTTCATTAGGATACCATATAAAGATACACTTTGAGGCTTTAGGTTCTGCCTTATTAGCTAAGAAGACCTTAAAAACTCCTTGAAACCCTATATATATGAATGATAAAAAAAATGTTTCTTTCCAATACATAATGAAATGGGGCTTCTATTTTCTTATTCTTATGGTACTCGGTTTAATATATATATTATTTTTTTGTAATGCATATCCTCAAAAATATAATTTATGATTCTCATGACTCATCATTGTCCTTAACATGTCTAAAAATGTATGGTTCATCCATTAACTAATATCATTCAACTTTGGTGTGTATGGTGGAGTGAGTTGAGAGTGAAACCCAAACTTTTGTTGAAATTGGATAAAATATAGGTTAATATACCCACCACCAAGATCCAATTGAAGAATTTTTATCTTCATTACATTTTTATTATCACTATAATTTATGAATTCATTGAATTTATCAAAGGACTAAAACTAATACCACAACAATTAGACATATACATATATAATCAATTCATCAGTAAAAGTAATGAAGTAAGAATAAACACTTACTATATTTACTATAAATTATCCCCACATATCAGTGTGTACCAATCCTAGAAGCTACGTGGACCCTTTATCACGTCCATCAAATAGTTATTTAGTAATTTTTCCTTCTAAAAAATATTAACATCATTCTAGCGGGTTTAGAAAAAAATATTCTTTATGACCATTATGAGAATTATTTTTTCAGATGCTTTTCATTTACATGACTAATATATTGATTTCATAGCTTGGTGTTATATGATTTTTGAAAACATGATACATTATTAATTAAAAAAATTTAATTTTCACAATTTAATAAAGAAATACAATTATTTGATTTTTCTATATGATAAAAAATATTGTATTCACAAAATAAATAGATTTGTTGTCAAACATGAAAAAAAAATTCATCCATGAATGATATTGAAATTTTGGTATTGGAAACCATTGTTAAATAATAACAAACTCTTAAATACAATATCATTCATATTTTAAATTAATGTTGGTAGTCTCAAATGGATAGGGAATCTATCTTCAAACCATTGGAATTTTAAAAATATACTTATCCTTTAGAAATAATTGTAAATATACATGGTTCATTAATTTGGATATAGATTTCATCTCCATAATAAAAATATAATACCCAATGGGTTGATATTGAAATATTACACTTGATAAAGAACTCACCTTTAGCTTCATATTACTTCTGGGTGCATTAATTCTCCCATTAGTCTTTCTTACCACATTCAAAACATAATACCTCCTTTTCTATACCCTAAATCTACGTATTCCTATTATTATAAGGGTGGTGCTCAAGATATTTTGAATTTATATGAGTCTTCATACCCTTTAACTTAATATTCTATTTCATATTTAATATAATGAATGCCTATTTTTCATGCCCAATGTTATTTCCCACTTGGTGAATCAGATTAATCTATTTTGAAAAAATAGTCCCATTATTTCTCACGTTATATTGAAAAGTAAAATCGGATAAGGTCTTTCATAGCGAGGAATGTATGTGATCTATGTGCAACTCATCAAGGAATTTAATCTATAAGATTTTTAAATGTTCAATGCTTCTAATAATTGTGACTAAATGAGGCCCAGCTAGTACCAAATGTACATTCTTAGTTGTAAACAATGTATTGGAGATCTTATATCTCTCTTATCTCATTTTCTCAATATAGAGATCTTGAATGTGATATATCATTCTATATGTATCCATTTACTCATAATGATTTAGAATCTAATTTTTCATGAAGTATAGAATAAATCATTAATCATATATGTTGTAGTACCCAGGGTTTCTAGTCTGTAACCCTTTCTAGGTGTTTTTAGGTTTATAAAGTACAAGGGGGAATATTGTGAGAGTTTGGTAATCTTTCCCTATGTTTTGGGGATAAAAGAATATATGCACTTGTTGTGCATGATTCATCCAAACAGTGTGGAAATCCTAGTTGAAACCATGCGCAAGAGAAGATTCGAGGCAGAGAGCATTGGAAAGGTGTAAACATGGTTAGGGAGACCATGCGAGGAGGCCATGAGTTGTTATACCTAGGTAGTATCTAATGCACGGTTAGTGTATAGTTTGTCTAACTGTGCAAACTAACCATGCTCATGGTTTTAATGAAATCCTAAAAAAGTGGATATGACTCATTTTTTCCGCTAATTTGACCATTTTTTCTCCTAAACAGCCATAACTAGGGATTTCTTTTCCTCGATGGTTGAAGAGACTATCACAAGAGATTTGGAGTCAATCTAAAGGGTTCCCATGGTGTTTCATACATGGATTCTTGAGGTATATGATCATTATTCATTGTTCTTGATCAGTTTCATTGATCAACATAGATTTACTTCTCTTATCTTCTTGATTTCTTAGATCTACCCCCATTATGGGTAAATCTATGAGACCGGATGAAAATTAAGTTCATATTTGGTCTTGGTTGTGATAGGAGAAGGGATATAAGGCCATTTTTATAGATAATCAACTCGGTTTCTTGAATGTTTCCTCCTCAATTTTAGTTTTCATCAAAACCATTGAGGTAGGTAACTTGTCTCTAGACTCCACTTAGTATAACTGATGTGAAGGATTTAAAATTGAATATATTCTTTTGAATTGGTTTTTTTATCTGTTCATTAATCATTGGAAACCCTTCATTGTGATGGTTTGAAAAATTGTGGAAATATGGAAAAATTGGGTATTTGAATAATCTATTTGGGTTACTAATATTAAATGGAGATTTTAAAATAAGGATTTTCTAGAATTGTGTCACATGGTTTTGATTAGATGTTTTCAATAAAAGGGAATGTTTTATTGAAATGAAATGGTGCCTTTGAAATTGGGTTGTTCTTGGATTTTCAATAAGAATATAGTTTTATTGAAATAATTTATTTTGGTGATTTGAAATGGTTTGGCGTAAATGGTGTTATGTGAGATCATGTTCGAAGTTCCCCTAAATAAGGTATGTGTACCATTGGGGTACATGGTGCGTGAACCTAAATTAGGGCTGTGTGTCATTGGGACACATGATATTTAGACTAGAGATTGCTCATGAGTATTGAAATGTGAAACGATAAATTCATTGGTATGTGTGTTGTAAACCATGGATTGGGAATGCCAAAATAATATTGTGGAATGGTTTAAAATCTTGGATTAGATATTTTCATGGAAAATAAATTGCTGGAAAATTGGTTTCAATTACTTAAATTTTCATTTGTCTATAATCGTTTTTGGAACTTATTTACATTATGCTATAAACTATTTTGAAAAATTGTTTTATATGCATAGTATTATATAAACGTGGATAACTTTTCTATCATAGTGGCATGAGTAGGGATTTAATTGGAAAAACCTACTTAGTTTTATAATTTCCCCTACTTTGGCACTTTGAAGATTTTGAAGATTCTATCCTCTGAGATTTGGGGAAAATTAAATTATCACACTTCTTTAGCACCATATCGTGATACTTTGGACTACTTGATGATGTTGGATTCTAGATCTTGTAGAGCATGAAGTCTTATTGTGGCCTTGGAGTTTATAATTTTTCTTCTTTACTATTTACTTTGATGTTGGTTTGTGATACATTGTATCATTCCTTGGTTTGTTGTTCTGAAGATATTGATTTGAAATGTCTTAGTTTATTTCATGAATCATATAGTGCTCTATTTATGGATGGGTTTTTTGTTTTTTGTTTTTAGAAATTAAAGGGTAAACTATCCCCCACATTATTTGAAACCCCTTTTCATTTATTTCCATCCTTTGGTGTCTTTGGGATGTCTCTTAAAGTCATGTAATGACTCGTTGTACTCTCATGCTAATTAGAATTATCAGGTCATTACAATTGGTATCAGCTTTTCTAGTCCTTTCCTAACAAGTAGTCATAAGTGTTATTTGTCTTGGAATTTTAATTACTTAGTTTCTATTCATTGAGTTGTAATCTTAGAAAAAAGTAGGATTTTCAGTACATGAAATGTATAGTATAAAAGGACGTAGGTAACCCATTTTTTCTAAACTTCATGTTATGAGAATTTTGGGAACATATGTGTTTGGAGACACTTTTAGGATTTTGAAACCTCACTGTCAAGGGTTTAGTTAGTGAGACAAGAAGGACATGAATTATATAGGAATTACTTCCTACTAAGAGTGCATATATCATTTTGGGTAATGATTCATGTTGTAAAAAATGAGTTGATTTTTGAAAATAAAGTATCAAACTATTTTCAGATGATAGACATTGAAAAATAATGGTTGATGTATTTTGAAAATGGTTTGATTTTCTAAATAAAGAATGAGATTTTTAAAATATGGATGAACATGGAAAAAAAGGATGTTTTTATGAAAACATTGTTGTGATAGTTTATTTGAAAGAATTTAAAATACTAAGCCATTAGTTTCTAGAGAGTGAGGTTGATAGAGTTTGTTGTTGGTTTAGAAAATGGCACTTATTGGGTGTTGTGGAAACCAAATCGAAGATACTGTAGAGAATGTCGCTACACCTAAGACAAAGGTGAACTGAGAGATGGTCTAGATAATCATCCATGCATCCCATGATGTGGATACTGGGAACCAACCGGATGAGCCAAGGCACATAGATCACTCCATCCAGTTGATGAAGAAAAATCCACCCATCTTCTGGGGTGATTATGAACCTAAAAAAGTAGAGTTGTGTCTAAGAAGGAGGAATCACATATTCAAATTCATCAGCACATCGATAGAGCTCAAATTCAAGTAGGCCATGTACATGCTCAAGGATATTTCAAGTTTGTTGTGGGAACTGGTACTGAAAGCTAAAGGGGATGAAGGACGTACTTGGGAGGATTCTGAGGAATTGTTTAATAAACAATTCTATCCTCATACAATCAAAATATAGAAAACGATGAAATTATTTATCCCGAAGCATGATAATCTATGTACAAAGTAATATTCATATAAATTCATGAATTTAGTATTATTTGAACCATAAGATTTTTCATGTGCATCCTTGAAAGAAAGAATGTTCGAATCAGTTCTAAGGAAAGAGATTCGATCAAAGAGTATAGTGCTCTGTACTACTGATTATACAGAGATGGTGAAAAAAGTGTCTGTGGATGAACATGATATATTACGATCTATGGGAGGGGTTATGATGATTCCAATAGGTAATGGTGGGAACTGAAACACTAGGAAAAACTAGAAATGGGACACTTATTCTGAAGGGGGAAGTGGGAATTAGAATCAAACAACTGGATTAGTAAACCTTCCTCCATGACCCAAGAGAAAAGCAGGCTGTTTTCAATGTGGTTCATTTTAAAACATAAAGAGAGAGTGTATGACACAACTTAGAGCTTTCCATAACTGAAATATGATGGGAAATATTCAACGCTATTGTCACAGTTCTTTAAGGTCAGGTGCTCGAGACACTTCTCAGGTGTCGCAAGCATCATATGCTTCAAGAGGGCGACGACATCAAAATTAGTCTTGTCAGCAGAGAAGATCTAGGCATGGTGATTCTTAAAATACCATGACTCCTCAACCAGGGCAATCATATCAAGGAAATATGGAGAATAATGCAATGAAGAATCAATTGCATGGAGATGAGAAGATGATTTTCGATGATCAAGATCAACCATCTGTATAGAGAGGTATGATTCTATTTAATTATACCCATGTGCATGTGATCCTTGATAATAGTGCATAAAAACCATTCATTTCATCTTATGTTGTTTATTTTCTATGTTTAATGTTTTAAATGATGCCTTCTATTTTAAAATTTCAAGCTCCTATTCGGAAAAGAGAATGTTGAGCCTTTGTGTGTAGAGCATTTGCTATAACCATTGATGGAAATGATTTGAAATGGGACTTCTCAGTGTTGGAAATATATGTATATGACATAATCCTGGGTATAGATTGGTTGAAAACATTAAAGGATCACATCAACTGCTATGGTTATACTGTTATTTTCGCAACTGATGATGGTAGTGGGAATCTCTTCAGAGGAGAACAAGTTGTATGTAAAGGTGAAAATAGATTCTTATCACTGACAGTTTAAACAATATCTTATCATTTGGTAGTGGTGACTTTGGCATCAATGGAAGATATCATGGAAAATTGTTTTCGAGTAGTTGTGGGTCAATTCTCAGATTTATTTCCTATGAACTTCTCTAGGTTACCACCTATATGGGAAATGGAATTTACAATTGATCTCTTTATGAGGACCAGTCCGATTTCCCTTACGACTTATTTGATGGAACGAACAGAGTTACAAGAATTGAAGATGCAGATGGAGGATCTAGAAACAAAGGGTTTCATTCAGCCAAGTACATCTCTTAGGGTAGAACTGGTCTTGTTCGTGAATAAATTAGATGCAACTCTTCGGTTGTGTGTTGGTTATCATAAGCTAAACCAAGTTACGATAAAGAACAGGTACCCACTTACACACCTTAATGACCTGTTTTCCCAATTAAGGGGAGCTAAGTTGTTCTCTTAAATTGACTTGCGATTAGGATATCACCAATTTCATGTTCAAAAGGATGATATTCCAAATAAAGCTTTCAAAAGTAGATATGGATGCTATGAATATTTAGTCATACCTTTCAGAATAACGAATGAACTAGTGGTCTTCATGGATTTGATGAATAGAATATTTCAGTAATATCTAGATTCTTTTGTTTTAGTGTTTGTGGATGACATATTAGGGTATTAAAAGACAAGGTCTGACCATAAGGAACACCTTTCAATTGTGTTAAAAAATTTAAGAGATCACTCTTTGTATGCAAAATTATCAAAGTGTGATTTTTGGATATATTAAGTACATTTTCTTGGACATGTGATTTCTAATAAAGGAGTTTCTATTGATCCTAAAAAGGTAGAAGTTGTTATCTCATGGAAACAACTGAAGAATTCCTTTGAGATACGATGTTTTGTTCACATAGATGGATACTACTGAGGCTTTGTGTGTGATTTCTAATGACCAACTTCACCAATGACATCTCTGATAAAGAAGAGTGCCCCATTACAATGGGTAGAGGAATGATAGAAGTCCTTCTAGGAACTATAATTTTGTCTTACATCAACACCTATCTTGAATTTTCCAGAATTAGCATAGGCGTATGTGGTGTACTGTGATGCTTTGGGATTAGGGTTGGGCTGTATTATCATGCAGAAAGACCATTTCATGGCATATGGTTCAAGGAAATTGAGGGTGTATGAGAAGAATTACCCAACACATGATTTTGAATTAGCTACAGTTGTCCAAGCCATGAAGACATGGAGTCATTATCTGTTTGGTGAAAATTTTACTATTTTCACGACCATAAACAGTTGAAACACATTTTATCATAGTGATATTAGAATCTGAGGAAAAGGAGATGGAGGGAGTATCTATAGATTTTAGACATTTACTTGATGTATATGCCAAGAAAAGGAAATTTAGTGGTAGATGCATTGAGTATAAAGTCATATACTTAGTAGGAAAAGAATCTTTAGATGAAGGGAAGTTGATGTTGGTCCTAGCCGACATTCATGTGGAATGTGAAGACCGAGGTGATGTTGTGGTTTTCTTTTCATCTATACTTGTTCTTGATTTGATATATATGGTCAAAGAGGCATAATCAACTGATGTATAATTTCTAGTTATAAGTTCAAAACACAATGTTGGGGAGACCATTGGAGGCTAAAGACTTGATGTGAGTTCTGTTTTGTGTTTTAGGGATCATATGGTTGTACCTATAACTTGTCAAGAACAACCCCTTCTTACTTACCTCCATTCAAGATGGGTTGTACATCTAGGAACATAGAATACTTAAAAGGCATTTAATGTGTAGTTTTGATGGAGCGTAATGAAAATAAATGTGGTCCAATTCATCTCATGATGCTTAACTTGTCAAAAGGTTAAAAAAGAGCATCAGAAACCAGTAGGTATGTTGTAGTATTTACCTATTCCAGTGTGGAAATGGGAGCCGATAGTGATGGATTTTGTTACAAGTCTTCCAAGAACGGCATGTAAACATGATTCCATATGGGTGATAATGGAGCATCTTACCAAGAATTTCCATTTGATTCCAATTCATGAAACTCATATGGTGGAAAATATATCAAAAATCTATAACCAAGAAGTGGAAAAGAGACCTGGAATACCAGTTTCAATCATCTAAGATAGAGATCTAATGTTCACTTATCATTTTTGGAAATCATTATAAAAATTCCACGGGACTCAGTTGTCAATGACCATGACATATCATCCCCAGTCAAATGGCCAGTTTGAGAAGACAATATAGACGTTTCAAGCCATCTTGCGATCTTGTGTAATGGATTTTGGTTGATCATGGGAAGAGAATATACACTTAGTGGAGTTCCCATATAATAACAGCTATTAGGCCTCAATAAATATTGCTCTGTTGGAATAAGCATATGTTTTTCCTTGTTGTTCTCAACTATAATGAGTGGAAATAGGTGAAACATCACTAGTTGAGCCCTGTCCAAGAAACAATAGAGATGATTCGTTAATCATAAAGAGGATGGAGACAGATCATAATTTTCATAAATCATATATGGATCATCTTCAAAGACCATTGTCATTCACTGTGGGTGACCATGTGTTCTTGAGTATATCTCCAAGACATGGACATCATCATTTTGGGAAGTAGGGAAAGTTATCCCATAGATACATTGGCCAATTGAAGATACTATAGTGGGTCGGATAGGTGGTATATCTGTTGGAAATACCACTACAGTTCATTTTGGTGCATAATGTGTTCCATGTATCTCAATTGAAAAAGTATCAACCTGGCCCTGACCATGTGATCAGATGGGATCACATTGATCTAGAGTCAGATGCTTCTTTCACAGATATCCCGATACATATTGTGGATAGGAAAAAGTATGTTTTTCCTAGAAATAGCATCAATCATGTGCGGGTTTTATGGAAGCATGGTCATATTCAGGAAGAGACTTCAGAACATGGGAATGAAATGAAGGAGCAATGACCTGAACTCTTTCAGAGCATCCATGGTTTTCTACATTCTGGGGACAAAATGATAGATGGTGAGGAGAATGTAGTACCCTTCAGATTTCTGGTACATAACCATTTATTTGTGTTTTAAGGATATAAATTATTAGTAGCAAATTTGGGAGATTTTGGTAATATTTCAATATTTTTTGGGACAAAAGCAAAGGCCATAGGTTGTGTACAGTTCATCCAAACTGTGTGGAAATCCTAGTAGAAATCATGCGTAAGAGAAGATTTGAGGCAGAGAGCTTTGACATAGTGTTCACACGGTTATGGAGACTGTGTGAGGAGGCCGTGCGAGGGTCTTCCTAGGTAGTAGATAATTCATAGTTAGAGCACATTTTTCTAAATGTGCAAACTAACCTTGAATATGGTTTAAATTTGATCATAAAAATTTCACCTCACTCATTTTTTCCTCTATGTTGCTCGTTTTTTTCCTCCTAAAATGTTATAACTCAGTATTTCTCATCCATGAATGTATAAGAGCATCTACCAATAAATTTAGAGTCAATTAGAAGGCTTCCCTTAGCGCTTCAAACCCAGATTCTTGACGTATGTGATCTTTCTTCATCATTCTTGATCAGTTTATTATATCTACTTAGATCTACTTCTCCTCTCTTCTTTATTTCTCATATCTACACCCGTTATGGGTATATCTTTGAGTTTGGATGACAAATAAGTTGCTATTTTGTCTTTGTTTTGATATGAGATGGTATTTAATGCCGTTTTGTGGAGAATGAACCGACATGCTAGAATATTTCTTTATCTGTTTCAGTTTTTGTCAAAACCTTAGAGGTTGGTAACTTCTCTCTCAACTTCACTTAGTATAAATGAAGGGTATGCTTTCAAATTGAATATCTTTTGTTTAATTGGTTATGTTTTGGCTGTTTAGAAATCATTGTAAACCCTTCTTTTTGATGGTTTGGTAAATTTGGAAAATCTAAAAAAATTGGGTATTTGAATAAAGTGCTTGTGTTCTTAATTTTAAATAGATATTTTAAAATTTGGATTTTTTGGAATGTGGTGCATGTTATGGATTAGATGTTATCAATTAAAGGGAATTTTTTTTTGAAATGAAATGGTAGATTTTAAATTGGCATGTTCTTTGGTTTTCAATAAGAATACATTTTTATTGAAACTATTTGTTTTGGAACTTGAAATGGTTTAGAATACATGGTTTTATGTGAGTTCAAATTCAACGTTCCCCTAAATAAGGGATGTGTACCGTTTAGGTAGATGGTGTGTGACCTTGGATCTCAGGAGTGTGTCAATAGAACACAAGATATTTGGACTAGAGACCGCTCATGAGTATGGAACTATCAAATGATGCATGCATGAGTGTGTGTTGTGAACCATGGATTGGGAATGTATAAAGAATATCATGGAATGGTTTAAAATCATGGATTAGTTATTTTCATGGAATATAAATTTTTAGAAAATTGGTTTCAATTTCTTAAAATTTTATTTGGATACAATTGGTTTTGGAACTTGTTTACATTATGTTATAAGCTATTTTTGCAGAATTTTTTCATACGAATAATCATATATAAATGTGGATAGCGTTTTTATCTGAGTGGAGTGAGTAGGGAAGTCATTTGGAAAACCAACTAAGTTTTATACTCACCCCTGTTTTTGTACTATTAGGCTTTTTCAGATGCTCCCTTCTGGGATTTGGGAATATTTAAAGAATAACATTTCTTTAGCACTATGTTGTGATACATTGTAATACTTGATGATGTTAGATTGTGGAGGTTGTGGGGAATAGCGTCTTGTTGTCATATTGGAGTTTTTTTTGTATTTACATTGTTTACGTTGATGTTGGTTTGTCTTCCACTATATCATAACATGGTTGGTTTTTTTAAAGAGAATTATTTGAAAATTCTCATTTTATTTCATGAATCACAGAGTGAGTAGTTTGTGGATGGGTTTTTAGGTTTTTGTTTTTAGACATTATAGGGTATATTTTCCCCCACTTTCTTTGAAGCCCTTCAGAATTCATTACTATCATTTGGAATCTTGGTGATGTCTCTTAAGACTTACTAATGAATTATTGTACTCTCAAGACAATGGGAATTAACAGTTCATTAAATGTGTAGTCATTCAAATATTTTAGGTAGAGAGTGAAATCTTCCTCAATAGCCACATACCTATGTGAATCGTGAAATTGTTATTCCATCAGATAAAATTTATATTCATTTCAGAAGATAAAGAATAAAAACCTTTTCCATGATTGGAAGTTTATTCTAGTGAGAATATTATCCTACTCATGTATGGATCACAATGATATGCTTTAAGTAATTATTTATTTATGCTTCTGCAAATAAGTTGATAAGTGTTTTAGAAAATTATTAGATAAAAGTTTGAAAAATAAATAAATATTTTATTTAATAATATCTGACTATTTTATTTAAACCAAATAACCCTCAACATTGGATTCCAAAAATATTATGCTTGGAAATTCTGGTTAAAATAATCCATATTCCCTTTCCCATCACCATGGATTTGTCTGTTCAAGTATTCTGTAGAGTTTTATACATGAAATAAAAATTCCAGAGGCATTAACTCATTGGCCATTGGCCTGTTGGGTGGACTCATGGATCTCAAAATTCCAAAATTTGATTTCATAAACCTATTCCTCTTATTTTTACCATGTACTATATTGGAATTAATCCATTGATGTGATATATTATATTTTAAACAAAAAAAAATTGAATTCAATGATAATTAATGCACACCAACATTGGTTGGTGTAAATCATTGAACTATGGAATTATTTTGACTAATTTTGTAGTAGGATATGATTACTGAAAATATATAATTGATGGATTTTATCTTTTATGAATAAATTTACAGTTATTATATTTATTAAAAGTTTGTTAATATCATGCGGGTTTAATTAATTGACTAACCATGTCTTAGATTTTATTTCTGCATAATACAATTTATTTTAGTTTGATCTTACATGATTTGTTAATTTAATAATTTATGTTATCATGAGAAAAAATCCATAATTAAATAATAATTAATCCTGAAGGAAATAAAATAATAAATTCTTTTTATCATGAACCTTCGATAATGGTTAGTTTATATAGTACATGATAAACTTACCATCAACCTTGGGGAAAACAACTTGAAATAATTATGATTCATGTTGTAGGTCTCCACTTATCAACATATGTATCTCACTAGGATTGGTTTCGCCTCTTCTCCAAACATGCACAACCACCACTAGCTTGAAAGATCTATCCATTATATAGGATTTTACTCACACATAGTTGAGGGTAACAATATGATTAGTTAAAATGGTTACATAAAAGAAACCATTGGAATGAAGTCCCTTACAAAATAACAGGAGGGATGAATTGTAGAAAATTGGTTTAACTTAATAATAAATTAAACCAAACTAGTCACAATAATGTTCTTTCATAGGCTCATGATCATTCACATACATAAAATTAATTACACATGTAATCAAATTAGCATTCAATTATGATCATGATTATTTAAGATAAATCAAAATCAAGTCAATTAAACATCTTCATTATTTAACCATTTAATTTATCATAATTCTCATCCTAATTTCCATGAGATTTATAGAAATAATTATTTTAAATAAATTATATAAATTTATTTATAATTAATGGTGTATAAATAAAAAAATTTCAATATGGTGAGTACCCATCCGAACTACCCAACATGCATTATACTCATGTATTGTTTACTCTTGTGACATGAGAAATTAATGAATTATTAGATAATTCCATGATATGTAATATTGACTTAATGATCACACAATTTACATGGTATATACGTAGCATGTTATGATTCAATGTGCATAGATTAATACCTATAATATAATTTATACATGATATATAGATCTTATCAATGTACATAAATTAATTAGACCTATATATATATAATGAATCACATAGAATATACTATAAACATAATAAAAAAATGTGGAAATAGTTTTCACATTATATTAGATTAATTTCCATATTTTCATAATTTTGTAGAAGTTTATGGAATGTATTATTCCCGCTATTTATCTGTGGCACACACCTAAGGACTCGATGATTAGCTGTTCAATGGAAAATTTTTGAGCATAAACCTTGAACATGGGATACATTGTATGCGGAATCTGATAAATATGGACACTAGTCGTTCATACCATGTATTATGTTACACATATTTTATATTACTAATGGGATACACACTGTGTATGGATGTTACACGGTGTTTTTATTGATTGAACATACATAATGTTTTCCCAGTCAACACGTGGGGTATAATGAAATTCCTAGTGTGTAATAAATCCATATAGCTTGAATCAATTCCAAAATAATTATTGGTGCATTGAACACTAGTACAAGGAATGTACCTATGTGTTACACAGCGGGTAATATTGTATTCTCTAGACAGACTCCTTGGCATCTCTATATGAGATCATGTAATTTATTACACTCATAAAACTAAATGATTTTATTATATTTATTATAAATGAGGATGATTAAATTATATATCACAATTTGGATTAAAGAATTATTAAAGAAGAATTTAAAAAATAATAAATGTTTAAATGAATAAATAGTCATTAAATTAATATAATTTATTATGCATCCCATTCGATACCACTTATAGGTTTGATGAATAGAAGATTCATCAGATAGTTCATCCCCAGTATTAATTTTTAACATGGTCAATAATTAATCAATGATTTTTATGATGAAGAATTCTATCATCAATTGACCTGAATCAATGAATTTATAAAATAGATAAAACATTGGAATCAAATAACTTGATTATCACATATTATTTATAATTTATTAAATCAATTAAGAATTACCTTCAATGAAATTATTTTTTAGTTGGTGTATTAGGAAAATAATTTACACTCTACCATCATTTTGTTTTTGGATTAACTAATACATTCTCTCTAGCGATTATCCACATGTGTTTTAAAAATCTAAAGATCTTAGTGTATAAATCTCATAGTGATAATAATATATATTATATCATATAAACTATTTGACATTTTTCACCTCGAGAATCACATACAATTTATTCTCCTCGATCTCTCTAGACTCAAGAGTTGATTTCATAGGAAGATCTCTCTCTATTAATGGGATAATTCTTGGAAAAGGAATATCTACAGGGCATCAAGGGTATTATCTAGATTTCATCATTCTCTAAAAATTAAATGTATTGTCTATCATGAAAAATAAAATAATCTGATTTATATACCTATAAGTTTAGAATTAATTAATTATAGAAATTCCATTTAATATTTTTTTAATCCATGAGGAACCCCATTTCTATAATAATAATAATATTAATAACATTTCATGAAATTTAATAAACTTTTGAATTAAATTAATTATTTTTTATTCAAATAATTTTAAATGAATAATAATTCTCACTTGAAAATTAAACCCAATATGACATTCCTACACAATATTATTTGGGTCTTGAATAATATCTATTTATTTCATACAAAAATATCATTTCATAATACTCAAATAAATAAATAAATATTTTAGTCAATAAATAAAAATTAAATATTTATTAAACCTTCTACTCAAAAAATATTTTATCAAATAATTGGTAATGTAATATATGTGATAAAGAAACTTGAATAATTATTAATGAACATAAGGTTTCAATTTCTAAATAACATGTTAAATTATAAATAATAATATATTATTAAGAAATGATTTTTGATACACTTAGTGTGCGACCATTTAAGATACCTTCTTAGTGCCATTTGGTGACATAGCCTAATTTCAACGGATAGATTCTAGATAAATACATTCGATCACATTGAAAATGGAGTCCGTGACACAATTTCATAATACCATAATGAATATGTTCCTTTGTTGGAATTGGATTGTCACGACCCATCCTCAGGACCCATGCCGTGACTACCCTAAGCCTGCCTTCCATAGGCCAGGGGCTGGAAACTAGCACCAAAGGCGTAAATCCTGACAAAAAGGGGAAGTCATTGCCTTTATAAAGTTAACAAACACCATAGAGTAAGCTAGAAGAAATAAACACTAAGTAAAACTGGGTACAATAGTAAGTGCAGAAAGTAAATGAGCCAGAATATAAACCCAAACTAAAAGTAAAGTACAACTGGAAAGAAAGTACATCAACTGAAAGTAAAGTAACAACGTCGAGCCGTCCACTGGAAGTCCCACTTGAAGGGTGGGTACAGATATACTCCTCATATCCTCAAGTCTAGCCGTCCGATCCGTGTACATCCCGCCCAGTGGTACACCTCCAGGTACCGACCTGCTCCACACGCCTCAACCATGATCAGCGATGTCTGTCGTCTGTATCAAAAAACTACGTAGTGCGGGCATAGCTTATGCAGGGGTGATTATACGCTACTCAGTAGTGACCCTGAGACCCCCGAAGGTCTCCCATAAACCACAAAGGATAATCTACAAAGGAAAGATACAATAATGAAATAACATCTAACACTACTTAGGTATATGGCCATACATATACCTATGACATCAATTCCAGTTCAGCTCCAACATCCGAGCCAAAGTTCGATCATATCCACATAGGATACTACAACCCAATCCACATAGGAAAGTACAACACAATCCACATAGGAATGCAAGTCAATCATATCGAAGATATTGATTGAAAGTCAAGAATCATCTCACACAGATATACTTCTTCGTAAGGTGATAGAGATGATCAGATGTAGCCACTGATTCATCTAAGATGGGACCCACGTAGGATACTAAACCAACTATGTTGTCGAACCCACATAGGATACACGTCTAGCTACTCTATTGGACCCACGTAGGATACTACAACAGAGGTCAAATACCGTCGGACCCACGTAGGATACAAGAACAGTAATACTGCCGGAACCACGTTGGATACATGAATAGTAGTCATCGCCGTCGAACCCACGGAGAATTTCAGTACTATCTTCATCGCTGCCGAACCCATGGAGGATTTTAGTGCAGTCATCATCGCTGTTGAACCCACGAAGGATTTCAGTGCAGTCGTCATCGTCGTCGCAGTCGCAGCCAGCTCTAGGGTTCCCGCACACAACATGCTCGTTTCCGGGAGGGTATGCTCTACGAGCCAAGGGGGGTCGATACATCAACTACCACATAGTCCGGAGTTGATGTATCCTAAAGTTCCATCATGACATAGGGAACTCAACACGATAGACGACGCATCAATCGGACGCCCGGTCTGAGAGTTATTGGTTTTTCGTTCCAGGGGCCCGGTTGGTTTTTAAGTAAAAACCAACCCGACCATACGCCAAATACATCCAAAACTCTAGCGGATTAATCCAAAAGGTTCGTCTCACTAAGAGGAATCCAACAAAGTTGACGGCACATCAATCGGACGTTCGGAGCTCACGTTATAAGCGTTTCTGCTCCGAGGGCCCGGTTGGTTTCGTGTTCGAACCAACCCGGCTATACCCAAATTTCTCAAAAACCTTGAGTGTAATACACCGAATAGACAGTATCGATCCAAGGATCGCATCACAACTGACGGTACGTCAATCAGAGGCCCATAGCCCAAGTTACTGGCATTATAACGAACTGTCCGGTTTTTAGGGGGTTTTGGGCCCAGACCGACCCGGCCCAAGACGCCCTGGTTCGGCCCAAACCGGGTCGACATGACCTGGTTCCGGATCCGTCCCAATAGGGTGCGGCGCGGTGCGGTGCGGCCTGGGCGGCCGGTTGGCCTGGCGTGGGCGCGACCCGCGTGGCCAGACAGCTCGGCTCGGCCGAGCTGTCACGGAAAGGGGGGGGGCATTGCCCCCCTGTTTGAAATGGAGGCCCCACGTGGGGGGCGGCTACTTTGGCCAGCCGGGGGTTACGACACCCGATCTTCTTCGATCGGCCGTCCTGGCTGGCCGGCCGTGCTGACGCCGCAGGACTCCGAGGTCCCGCCCCTACGACGCCCCGACAGCCGGTGGTTCTGGCCGCCGCTCCTTGCTCCGCCGCGGCCAACGGTTGCGGCGCGAAGGCGCCGCGCCCCTCCACCGTGGCCCCGCTCTTGCCGTGGTGTCTTCGTGGTTCTTCGAGGCGGCGCGACGGCACCGCCGCTTCGTTTGGCCTCGACGGAGCGGCGCGACGACACCGCGCATCTTCGCCCGTTCCTCTTGCTTCCGCGCGGTGCCATTGCACCGCGCTGCCTTTGCTTGTGCCGCAACAAGTACAACATCAAAGGGGGAGGAGGGTTGGCCGTGTTCGTGTGGTCCGACCTCCTCCCATTGTTACGATAACAGGCGGCCCAATATAATATTTGATGAACAGAAAAGAAAACACAAACAAAAATTAACCCCTACCTCACAAAGTAATTCAAGGTTGTCAAGCACCCCAAAATATGGTGTCACGGGGCGTGGTTCTGTAGATGTCGACGGAGAGCCTCTGAGGAGACATCGTCTTCTATTTATCACAGAGAGAAGAAGATGATTTTTCATTGTTGGAGAACTCCCACGTCGGTGTCTCTTCCTTTGTCGCGGAGGAGAAAGGGAATGGAAATACCAGAGTCGTTGAGTCGTTCTTAGATGAAGAGATGGTGTTCTTCGTGGAAGGATTAAAGCTCTTCATGGAAGGATGAAGTTCTTCCCAAGAGAAAAGAGTTCTATCTCCCCAATCTCCTCACACAACAAAAAACCCCTCCAAAATAAAATAAGACTTATCTTATTTTATTACATCAAGACAAGTATTTCAATTTTTAAAATTCAAACACATAACTCAATTAATTAATTAAGTGTGTTGGCATGATTAAAGAGGAGAGAGGGGGAGGTGAGTGGTCTTACATTATAGGGGAGTTAACAAAAAAAGGGGAAGTTATGGAGTTAAGGAATGTGAAAAGTTGGGGGATTTTGTGGGACCCACCTCCCTCATAACCACACATGAGAAGTTGGGTGGTCGTGGGCCCCACCAACAACTTCCCATGAGATAGTTTAACTTCCATGGATAAAATAAAATTGTTCACTATTTTATTTTTCTTATTAATTAATCCACATTTTTTTACAACTTCTCCTAAGAAACCGCACCTTCGGTAAAAGTCATCTTAAGCAATTATCAGTGTTGCGGTTCCATCGGTGCCCTCAGATTTCAATTCCAAGCACTGGTTCAAAAGTTAGGAAATCCCACTCGTTCGTTCACTGAACGTACCTGAGCTAAACATTGGAAATTGATTCTGGGCACACTGGGCCTCAGAATCAGGTGCTGTCAAAAACTACTTACTCGTAAAATCCCAATGAAATTAAGAAAAAAATTTCCTTGAAATTTATGGGTCTTTACATTACTACCACCTCAGGGCTTTACGTCCACATAAAGATACATCATAAACTAGGGGAATAAATGTGGGTACTGTGCATGAATCTGAGCCTCCCGCTCCCAAGTGCTCTCGTGGAGGTTCCCATGCTGCCATCTGATGCGCACTAGAGGAATCGACCACCCACGTAGGACCCGCTCCTGTCGATCCTCGATCTCCACTGGGACCTCCACAAAAGTTTCCCTATTGTCAATGTCCATCTCCCCATGGTCGATGATATGCATCGGGTCATGCATGTATCTCCTCAGCTAAGATACGTGGAAGACGTCTTGCACCCGGTGCAACTGAGGTGGTAGAGCCAGGCGATAATCCACCTCGCCCATCCAGCTGAGAATCTGAAACGGTCCGATGAAGTGTGGAGATATCTTGCCACCCCGGCCAAATCTCTGTAATCCACATTGAGGTGACACCATCAAGAAGACGTGGTCGCTATCCTCGAACTCTATTAGTCTCCGCCTCTTATCAACATAAGACTTCTTTCAGCTCTGAGTTGTCCTCATCCACTCCTGGATGACCTGGACCTTCTCTGTCATGACCTGGACCATCTCCGGTCCCACAAGTGCTGAATCCTCGGGGTCTGTCCAGCATAGATGTGATCTGCAAGGTCGGCCGTACAATGCTTCTTATGGTACCATCCCGATGGTGGAATGGTAGCTGTTGTTGTACGCGAACTCCAGAAAGGGTAGGTGGTCCTCCCATCTACGACCAAAGTCGAGGACACATGCACAGAGCATGTCCTCGAGAGTCTGAATGGTCCTCTCCATTTGACCATCCATTTGTGGGTGAAAGGCGGTGCTCAAACGTAGCTTCGTCCCGAATGCCTCCTGCAACCCCTTCCAAAGCCAGGAAGTATAGCGAGAATCTCGATCGGAGATGATAGATGATGGCACACCATGAAGCCATACAATATCATGAATGTAGAGATGTCCCAAACTCTCTACTGAGCCCGGCTCTCTGATGGGTAAGAGTGGGCCGACAAAGTGAGTCAGTCGACAATCACCCAAATGGAGTCGTGACCTTTGGAAGTACGTGGAAGTCCAGTCATGAAATCCAAAGATATCCTATCCCACTTCCACTCTGGGATCTCCAAGGGCTGTACCATGCCTGCTGGTACCTGGTGCTCCACCTTCACCTGCTGGCAGGTGAGGCATCGAGAAACGAACTCTACTACAGCCTTCTTCAGACCCGGCCACCAGTCATGGCCTCTGAGATCCTGGTACATCTTCGCCACTCTTGGATGTACCGCTAAAGGGAATGTGTGAAACTCCCTCAGCTCCTCTTCTCGTATAGAAGCAGGTACCATGGTACGTCCTATGAAAAGGACATCGTTCTCTCATCCTATAGAGAATCCATTAGGTGCCTGTCCTGAGGTTATCTGTGCACGCCGCGTCTCACAGTCAACGTCCCCATGTTGTGCCTCTCTAACCCGCTGTAGTAGTGGAGGAGTGACTGTGAGTGACTGAGGAAAGGCTGCTCCATCTCTATCAATGAAGGATATCTGCAAAGCGGCTAACTGATCCGTCGCCTCTCCAAGTAGCTGAATGACCATCCTCCTGATGAGAGCATCGGCTACTACGTTCCCATTTCCAGGAGTATAGCCTATCTCAAAGTCATAGTCCTGGAGGAACTCGAGCCATCACCACTGTCTCATATTCAGGTACTTCTGCAAGAAGATGTACCTGAGACTCTGGTGGTTAGAGTAGACTGTAAAGCACTCGCCCATCAGATAGTGTCCCCACATCTTCAGAGCGAAGACCACTGCTGCTAACTCCAGGTCATGGGTAGCGTAGTTCTGCTAATTCTTCCTCAACTGTCATGATCTATAGGGGATCACCAACCACTCCTGCACCAGGACACATTTGAGTCCGGTCCCTGATGCATCGCAGTAGACTACGTACCCTACTCCCTCCTCCGGTAGCCTCAAGATAGGTGCGCTAGTCAATCTCTGTCTCAGCTCCTGGAAGTTCTGCTGACATCTGTCTAACCACACGAAGGGTTTCCCCTTCTTCTTCAAAGGTGAGAGTGGTGCCGCAACTCTGGAGAAGTCTGGCATGAATCTTCGGTAGTACCCAGCTAGCCCCAAGAAACTCCGCTCCTCCGTCACGCTCCTAGGTGGCTACCAAGCTAGCATTTCCTCGATCTTCGAAGGGTCCACCGCAAATCCCACCTCAGAGATGATGTGTCCCCAGAAGTGGACCTCATGTAACTAGAATTGACACTTCGAGATCTTACCATAAAGCTGGTTCTCTCGGAGTATGTCCAGTACAACTCGCAAGTGGTAGGCGTGCTCCTCCTCAGTGGTCGAGTATATCAAAATGTCATCGATGAAGACCACAACAAATTGATCGAGGTATGGCTGAAATATCCTGTTCATGGGACCCATGAACACTACTGGAGCATTGGATTCACCGAAAGGCATAACCAAGAACTCATAGTGGCCATACCGATATCTGAAGGCCGTATTCAGTAGGTCCTCGTACCGAACTCTGAGATGATGATATCCTGATCTGAGGTCTATCTTCGAGAACCACTGTGCTCCCTTGAGCTGATCAAAGAGGCTGTCAATCCTCAGTAGCGGATACTTGTTCCTCATGGTCACCTGGTTCAGGTGACGATAGTTGACACACAGTCGCAATCTCCCGTCTGCCTTCTTGGCGAAGAAAATCGGGGAAGCCCAGGGTGAAACACTAGGTCGGATGAATCCCTTGCCCTGGAAGTCCTCCAACTGTACTCGTAGCTCTTCAAGATCAGTGGGGGCCATCCGATATGCTAGAGTGGATATCAGGGTTGTCTCGGGGTATAGGTCAATATAGAAGTGTACCTATCTGTGATGAGGTAGTCCTGGAACGTCATCAGGGAAAACGTCCGCATACTGATCCACCACTGCAGGAAAACTAGGACTCCACACGTCAACTGCTCCTTGGATGAGGCTAGCCAACTGATGAGTGATTGGCTGTCCTCTCCTCTACATGAGTCCATCCAGTGCTTCTAAGGTTCCATTCTCGCCGGTGAAGGTAAACCTGCCCCCATCGGTGCGAACACATCGCACCATGCACCTAATACAGTTGATCTGAGCATGGACTGTAGATAATAAATCCATGCCCAAGATGATGTCGTAAGGCCTCGACGCCGCTACAAGATGATCCCAGCCGAAGCTCTCACCTCCTAGAGTAAGCTCACACTACTGGCACCAGGGCGTAATCGTCGAGTCTGATCTCGTAGGAGTCTCTAGCCGTAAGGAACGAGACAACGGCTCCGTCGGAATCTCTGAGCTCCGAACAAGGGCAGCGACAATAAAATAATGACTCGCTCCTATGTCTATAAGAACTGCAGCAAGGGTAGAGTATACATAGATAGTACCTCGAATCATCTCTGGCGCACCGTGGTCGTAGGCCTCCGCTGCCTGAAGCTAAGCCTGTCTCTGCCCGCCAGCTCCCTATGGTTGGGGTGGACCTCCGGGTGGTGGTGGTGGTAAAGCCTCAAAGCGTCGCCCACCACCTACTACTCGGCCATCTCCTTTGCCTAGTCCACCTGCTCCCTGCGGACTGCCACGGTCGACCCTATACCTCTGCCTGGGTGGACCCTCAACCATCTGCTGCTCCTCTACATGGCGGGTCAGGCAGTCACGAGCAATGTGGCCCTGCCCGCCGCATGCGTAGCACTGTCTGCTCCTCAGAAGGCTAGATCTACGCCGGGTGCCCCGCACCTCTGAGCCAGTGTCCTGAGGTCATCCGCCTAATGGTCTAGTTCGCATGGACCCCTGTGACGTCCATAGACTGCCAGCTGCAGACGACTCTGCTACATGCTGCCCTGCGGCAGGTCTCGCTGCTGGTGTAGGCTCAGAAAGAAAGCTCTCTATGAGAAGGTCTCTCTACAGTACTACTGCCTACGTCAGAATGCTGAGGGAGATCATCAATGCCCTGATCTCATGCCTCAGTCCCTGGTCGAAGGTTTGGGCCCGGAAGAATGGGTCCCATACCATTTCCGTCGAATAGCACGAGAGATTAATAAATCTCACTGAGTACTGGGTTACCATCATACTACCCTGCCACAGCTGTAGTAGCTCCTGAATGCACACTGCATGAAGGGTGGCTGGGATGAACTCTGAGTGGAAGAGGATCTCAAAGTACGTCCAAAGAAGAGATACCTCTTCGTGCACATGGAGCGTCAAGCTCCACCATTTACCTGCTGCCGCGTGTAGGAGGCTCGCTGCAAGGATCACTATGAGATCAGCTGGTGTGCCCACTAGCTTGAAAACTCGAACTAGAGCCTCTAGCCAATCCTCAGCTTCCTGAGGGTCCATCTCCCCACAGAAACTGGGTGGTCTCTAAAGCTGAAACTCGTGCAGTGCACTAAGGTGACGTGCACTCTCAGGGGCTGGGACTGGTGGCATCAGTGGCTCAACGGGTAGTGGTACCGCCGGTACTTCCGTTGAAAAAGGGCCCTGCACCGAGGCCTCGTCGCTCGGTGGGCTGTCGTCTCGCACAAAGCTCGGAACCCTAGCTGGCTGCCATCATGGGGCCATCCAGAAAAGAAACAGGTGTGCCACGGTCAAAACAGTATACCTATTGAGCTGACATAAAGTAATCACAAAGAAAACTTTTGAAACACACATGCAATCAATGTTGTCGTGCATTACGTCGGAAATCAGAAGTTTGGGTCGTAGTGTACGGATACGTCGGCCGCCGCACCAACACTGGAATCCCTAGACTGATAACCACACTAAATACCCTTAACACTATTGATTCACATAGAAGAATGATCAGAGTCCTGAGTTCTGTGGTAGAACCAAACTCCTCTGATACCAATTTGTCACGACCTGTCCTCGGGACCCGTGCTGTGACTACCCCAAGCTCGCCTTCCATAGGCCAGGGGCTGGCGACTAGCACCAAAGGCGTAAATCCCGAAAAAAGGGGAAGGCATTGCCTTGATAAAGTAAACAAACACCACAGAGTAAGATAGCAGAAGTAAACACTACGTAAAACTGGGTACAATAGTAAGTGCGGAAAGTAAATGGTCCAGAATACAAACCGAAACTGAAAGTAAAGTACAATTGGAAAGAAAGCACAAAAACTGAATGTAAAGAAGAAATGTCAAGCCGTCCACTAGAAGTCCCACATGAAGGGTGGGTACAGATAGCCTCCTCAGCTCCTTGGGTCCAGCCGTCCGCTCTGTGTACGTCCCGCCCAGTGGTCCACCTCCAGGTACCGACCTACTCCACAGGCCTCAACCACGATCAGTGCTGTCCGTCATCTGCATCCAACACAATGTAGTGCGGGCATAACCTATGAAGGGGTGAGTATACGCTACTCAGTAGGTACCTCGAGACCCCCGAAGGACTCCCAGAATCCACAATGATCTACAAAGGAAAGATACATTCATGAAATAACATCCAACACTAATTAGGTATATGCCCATACATATACCTAAGTCATCAATTCCAGTTCGGCTCCAACATCCGAGCCAAAGTTTGATCACGTCCACACATGACAGTACAACCCAATCCACACAAGAAAGCACAACACAATCCGCATAGGAAAGCAAGCCAATCATATCGAAGATATTGATTGAAAGTCAAGACTCAGCTCACACAGGTATACATCTTCGTAAGGTGATAGAGATGATCAGATGTAGCCACTGATTCATCTAATCTGGGACCCATGTAGGATACTAAACTAGCTAAGCTGTTGGACCCATGTAGGATAAAAGTCCATTTACTCTGTCGGACCCATGTAGGATACTACAACAGAGGTCAAATACTGCCGGACCCACGTAGGATACAAGAACATCAATACTGACAGACCCACGTAGGATACAAGAACAGTAGTCATCACCGTCGAAACCACAGAGGATTTCAGTACGGTCTTCATCGCTACCGAACCCACGGAGGATTTCAGTGCAGTTTTCATCGCTGCCGAACCCACGGAGGATTTCAGTGCAGTCGTCATCGTCGTCGCAGTTGCAGCCAGCTCTAGGGTTCCAGTACACAACATGCTTGTTTCCGGGAGGGTCTTCTCCATGATCCAAGGGGGGTCGATACATAAACTGGCACATAGTCTAGAGTTGATGTATGCCAAAGTTCCATCTCGACATAAGGAACTCAACACGACAGACGACGCGTCAATCGGACGCCCGGTCTGAGAGTTATTGGATTTTTCGTTCTAGGGGCCTGGTTGGTTTTTAAGTAAAAACCAACCCGACCATACTCCAACTTCGTCCAAACCTTTAACGGAGTAATATAAAAGGTCCTTCTCACTAAGAGAAATCCAACAAAGTCGAAGACACGTAAATCAGACATCTGGAGCTCAAGTTATAAGCGTTTCCGCTCCGTGGGCCCGATTGGTTTCGTGTTCGAACCAACTCAGCCATATCCAAAGTTCTCTGAAACCTTGAGTGTAATATAATTAAATGACCGTCTCGATCCAAGGATCACATATCAACTGATGGTGTGTCGATTGGAGGCTCGTAGCCCAAGTTACAGGCATTATAACGAACTGTCCGGTTTTTAGGGGATTTTGGACCCAGACCGACCCAGCCCAAGACCCCCTGGGTCGGCCTGAACCGGGTCGACATGACCCGGGTCTGGGTCCGGCCCAACAGGGCGTGGCCCGGCCCGACCTGGGCGGCCGGTTGGCCTGGTGTGGGCGCAGGCCGCATGGCCAGACAGCTCGACTCGGCCGAGCTGTCGCGGAAAGGGGGGGGGGGGGGGGGGGCGCTGCCCCCCTGTTTGAAATGGAAGCCCCACGTGGGGGGTCGCTCCTTTGGACAACCGGGGGTTAGGACCCCCGACATTCTTTGATCGGCTGGCCCGGCTGGCCGGCTGTTCTGCTGCTGCGGGTACCCAATGTCCCGCCCCTCCGACGCGCCGGCAACCGATGGTTCCGGCCGCCGCTCCCTGCTCCGCCGTGGCCAAAGGCTGCGGCCTTGGTCTGACCGGCGCGGCGCGAAGATGCCGCGCCCCTCCGCCGCGACCCCACTCCGACCGCGGTGCCTTCGTGGTTCTGCGGCGCAGCACGACGGCACCGTGGTTTCGTTTGGCCTCAACGGCACGGCGCGACGATGCCACGCATCTTCGCCCATTCCTCTTTCTTCCGCACAGTGCCGTTGCACCACGCTACTTTTGCTCGTGCCGCAACAAGTACAACATCAAAGGGGGAGGAGGGTTGGTCGTGTTCGTGTAGTCTGACCTCCTCCCGTTGTTACGATAATAGGCGGCCCAATATAAAAGTTGATGATGGAAAAGAAAACACGAACAAAAATTAACCCCTACCTCGCAAAGTAATTCGCGGTTGTCAAACGCCGCAAAATATGGCGTCGTGGGGCATGGTTCAATAGATGTTGACGGAGAGCATCTGTGGAGACATCGTCTTCTCTTTATCATAGAGAGAAGAAGATGATTGCGCATCGTTGGAGAACTCCCGCATTGTTGTCTCTTCCTTTGTCGCGGAGGAGAAATGGAATGGAAATACTGGAGTCATTGAGTTGTTCTTCGATGAAGAGATGACGTTCTTCACGGAAGGATTGAAGCTCTTCACGGAAGGATGAAGTTAGTCCCAAGAGAAAAGAGTTCTATCTCCCCAATCTCTTGACACAACAACTAACCCCTCCAAAATAAAATAAGGCTTATATTATTTGATTACATCAAGCCAAGCATTTCAATTTTTAAAATTGAAACACATAACTCACTTAATTAATTAAGTGTGTTGGCATGATTAAAGAGGAGAGAGGGGGAGGTGAGTGGTCTCACATTAAAGGGGAGTTTACAAAAACAAGGGGATGTTATGGAGTTATGGAATGTGAAAAGTTGGGGGATCGTGTGGGCCCCACCTCCCTCATAACCGCACATGGGAAGTTGGATGGTCGTGGGCCCCACCAACAACTTCTCATGAGAGAGTTTAACTTCCATGGATAAAATAAAATTGTTCACAATTTTATTTTACTTATTAATTAATCCACATTTTTTTACAACTCCTCCCAAGAAAACAAACCTTCGATTAAAGTCCTCTTAAGCAATTACCGGCGCTGTGGTTCCATCGGTGCCCTCAGATTTCAATTCCGAGCACTAGTTCAAAAGTTAGGAAATCCCGCTCATTCGTTCACTAAACGTACCCGAGCTAAACTTCGGAAATTTATTCTGGGCATACTGGGCCTCAAAATCAGGTTCCTTCAGAAACTGCATACTCATAAAATCCCAAAGAAATTAAAAAAAATTCCTTGAAATTTACGGGTCTTTACATGGATCTCATTTTAATCATCATTTGTGGTTTTGGGCGCCGTTGGCATGGGAGTGTTCATGGAATTTTGAAGTCTTTGGTATGCATCTTGTTCTTGTTGAGACTGTTGTGTGTTCATTCCTGTTGGGGTAGGGTTTTGGGATTTTTCTTCTCCTTACAATGGTTCCATTTTCTCAGTGGAAACAACTGTTGTTGGTGTGATTTTAGCTGATGTTGCTCGAATGAAGTGGTGGATGGATCTTGGATTTTATGTTTGTGGATTTGAGGTTTGAATTTCATGATTCAACGCCACTGTTTGATGTTCTGGTTTGATGATGATTTTTTCATTAGGTTTGATGGTACTAGATTCATCATGGATCGTAGTGGCGGTCCTGTCAACTCTTTTGCTACTCTAACTTTTAGGTCCATTGCTTTTTTCTAGGTCAATTGGGTGAGATGGTTTCAAAATAGGTTTTGGGATGTTCTTGTGTGAGTGGTAGGGTGTTCCAGGAGGCATGACATATTGTGGCCTTCTCCTTGTGATTTGTAATTTTCATTTTGAACTTTTGAGGGTTGTGGAGAGAAGCCCCACAGAGGTCTTTGGCTACGCATTCCTTTTCTCTTGCTTCAGGATTCTGCCACTCTCTCCTAGGTGGATTAGAGTGGTTGTCTTCATAGTGCTATGGGATGTTAAAGAGAGTGACCACTGAAGTCTTGTGGTTGCTCTGTCTCTATTGGCTCTCGAGGATGTTCTTCAATGGCCTGAAAGTTTTCATGAGGTTGAGTGTGTGGCTACAGGATGAAAATGGTAGTCCTAATTTTGAATTTTGAATTTTATGTCTGCCCATGCCCGACTCATCATAGTTTGCATCATCATGATTGGTCTTTGGTGATTTTTTGAATTTGTGATTTGAAAGATCCTAGACAACTACAAGGATTCACTTCAGATGAGGTTCTAGAGGAGGAAGAATTTACCAGATCTTGGTCTTCCAGATTTGGAAGAATGGGAGGGTATGGATTTTTCTATCGGTACCAAGCTCGTGCAACCTTGCATGAGACAACTAGCTGATTGGTCATCAAATGGTATAGGATTGATATAATGATGTAATCACTATGGAGGGGAGTTTATTGTAGTATTTTTCTATGATTTATTTCATTTTAATGTTTTAATTGGGTGAAGTTATTAGGGTTCACACGTAGCCTTTAAAAGTGTCATATGAAAATAAAAAAATAGATTCCGGTTCTGTAGATACGTATGTGATCAATTTCCTTTTATATTAATTTTTATAAGACAAACATACCTATAGAACACCATAGCCAATGAATTATTCTAGATATATCAGTTCAATCAATGGGACTGATATATCATCATGTTTAAATGAAAAAGGGACAAAACCTTTATCAAATAATTTATTAATTAAATATTAATCATTAAACAAAAAATATATCACACCATTCCATGAACATATGTAATCATGAAATTTAGGAATACATTAATTTACATTTCTTATATAACACTTTAGAAATAATATGAATGTATAAGGTTCAATACAGACAACTGAATATAGGAACATTCAATGACACATATAAATGTGCATTTTTTTCTTGTATGCATCATTCTTAAAATATCCATAACATGATATTGCTAAGGTAATACATTATGAGAAGGTTCTTTAATGTCCTATGATCCCCCTGATATTCTGTATCATTTGTGTCTCTCGAATTACATCTTCTGCCTATATGAAATATTTTTGTGAATACTATCACAGATCTTCTGGGTTCTCATCATTGTGGGTAATTGATATGACATTATAGTGTGATAACTATTATATTGACAATATCACATACTAGGATATAAATAATAATATCCATGATGTGATTATAAATTTAGTAATATTCAATAAAATGAATTAATGTTTTCATAAATTACACATAAGGTGTGTCTAGAGTAGTAACTATAATACATAGATTTTAATTTCATTAATGAGAATTATTTAAAATAAATATTTAATTATATTTGGTTCCTTTAGTACACAAAAAATGACTTATGCCAACATAAATTCTTTGACAGACAATATATTTGTTGGTAAAAATGGGAAATTCCAACACATATTAAGTTTTAATGGTATTAATTTTTAGTACCTATAGTTGTTTTTACCAATAGATATATTTTTTGGTATTCATCCATTAAGTCTGAAAGATATTTTTCTAACAATAAAATATATTGCTATAACACAGTAATAGAAACAATTTTTTTTACCAATAGATAAATCTATTAATAATAGTAACCATTACCAACAACAATTTTATCATCAATAAAATATATTATAATTAATAATTCAATTATAATAACCAATTAAGAGAAACCAAAATTTTTATATAGATTATTATTTTTACGAACAAATTAAATATTCACTTGTAAAGGTTTTTTAGAAATATATCAAATATATATATAATTCTTATATTTTCTACTTTTTATCATTTAATAAAAATTTCAAAACCTTTTTTTAAAATTAAAACATTATCATATTTTAATTTAATAAACATAATAAATTAACACATGGTAATATATAGAAATATAATAAACATAAATGAAATATAAATAATTAATAATTGATATTAACATTGAAAATTTATTTTATATTATAAAGAAACAATATTAACCTTTATAATTTTTTATATTCATTATATGAAAATAAATTAAGTAATTAGTAATGGGTATTTAGATATTTAATTTTTTATATAATACATTATTATATATAATATTTATTTAATTTTACAAAATTAATAATTTTTTATATACATATATTGATAATGTTTTTTATTAAAAATATTTAATTATAATTTAATATTATTATTTTTGTAATTTATTTGTTAGGATATGATATGTTTATACACATATCTAGCCACACCCGCCCACGCCGCCCGTGTCGCCCACACCTGCCACCCCCTCTACCTTTGCACCCACTGACCCCACACCGATTGACCCCACACCAACAGTTTCCTCCAAAATCACAGATCATCTTAATTTTACCCACACTTATGCTCGATCTATTAAGTTCATAAATATTCAACATGGGATTTCCTATATTAATTCATATTTTAGCTTTAATTCACCTACAAAATCCACCCATGCTCTTTAAATCTCTATCTTTCCAAAAAAATGTTTCCACTCCACAATCTATTTTGACACCCAATAAGGTACTGTAACAAACCTAAATCTCTTAATTCATATTCGTATGTATCCTTTTTCTATCACCTAGGATTTATTTGGTTTATTTCTTCCATTTATATTCCCTTCTACATTTTTGTTTCATTTGGGTAAGTATTCCTCAATTGTGCCGCTCACATCCCATCTTCTACTACAATATTGGGGATTTTTATGTGTGATATTAGTTTGTACCATTTCCATAAAAAATCTGATGAAACAAATGAGAAATCAGTTTTAAATTTTATTTAAATTTCTCTTATGAGTCAAATTGTATTATTTTAGTTTTCATGTTAATCAATTTTATAATCTATATTAATTTTTAATACGATTTAACCAAAAAAAATTGTTTATTGTGTTTAATTTCTTGAAAATTGAGTAATTTGTATCAACATTCATAATTAATAAATTTAGTGATAAGAGTTGGGTGATGTGAAGGAGAACATATCGAGATTATTTAAGTGGTGTAGATTTATTCCTTGATATTATTATTCAACTTCAAAAAGAGATAACATGATTTTGTGTCCATGTTGAAGCAATGATAATCGAAATTATTTGCATTGAGATGTTTTGAAATCACATCTCATTATCAACAAAATGGATGTCGATTATGAAAAATGTATTTGTAATTTTTATAGGGAGTTTTCATTAAATGATGATAATAATTTTATTATTACTGAACAAGATATTTCTTCTGATGAAGATATGATTGACATGTTGGGGGAAGCCTTCGAATCTTAGAAACAAGAAAAAACTTGATCATGTTATTCCAATGAGGTGAAAATATTTTTTAAATTTTTTGATGATGATGTGATACCGTTATACCTCAGATGTGATGAATTTACTAAATTTTATTTATGGCTGAAATATATCATCTAAAATATTTACATGGGATCACTAACATGGAAATTGATGCATGTAAATAACAGTTTAAGATATATCTTTATAATGATTTAACTTTTACTAACTCATTTATAAAGGTGAAATGGATTATCATGAAACTTGGGATTGATTATAATAATATTTATGCAATCCCAAATGATTCTATGTTTTTTTCCTAAGGAAAACATTTTTGTAATAATTTTCTAAATTGTGGTGATTTCTGGTATAAAACAAGTGATGATGGAAGTATTATGAAATTATCAAATGGTAAAAAAGTACAAATGAGGGTTTTGTGTCACTTCCCTTTTATAACTATGCTTAAAAGGCTACTTATGTCATATAAAATGGCCCCTCTCCTGACATGGAATGAGCATGAGAGAGTTAAAGATGGCAAGTTAAGGAACCCGATTGATTTGTATGTTTGGAATTAATTTAATGATAACTATCCTAAGCTTTCAAGTGATCCAAAAAATGTTCAGCTAAACTTAAAAAGTGATGGGTTTAATCCATTTGGAATAATGTCTCTTCAATACAACATCTGGATTTTTTTCTTGATGATATGTAATTTTTCACCATGGTTATGTATAAATCCATCATATTTAATTATTTAATTATTGATACCTATCCCTAAGTCACATGGTAATGATATCGATGTATTTTTAGAAACATTAATTTACGAGTTGAACTTGTTATGGGATTTTAGTATTAAAACATTTTATGCATCAAAAAAAGAGTTGTTTTTATTAAAAAGTGAAATAATGTGTACAATTAATGAATTTACCGCATATGGTAATCTATCAGGTTGGCTGTCCACAGTTAAAAATGCACTTCCCTTTTGAAATATTAAACCATGTTCACTGTACATAATAAAAACTAAGAAAATGTGTTACATGGTACATCACTGCTACATGGATCAAAGTAAGAAATTTTTCAAAATAAAGAGATTTTTAATGGGGAAATAGAAACAAGGATACCACCTAAATATCATGAAAAATTAGAATTGTTAGATCAGATCAAAGGATTGGATGTCATATTTGGAAAAACTATGGATGCTCAAAGACATAATAGACAGAAGAGAGATGTTCGTGTTCCTTGTAAAAAGAAAAGTATGTTCTTTGAACTACTATATTAGGAGAATCTTGTTCTAAACCAAAATTTTGATATTATTCATATAGAAAAAATACATCTAAATGTTTGATTGGTTCACTTTTTTTCATTGAGGGGAAAACTAAAGATAATTTTCAATATTAACTTGACATGGCATATTTAAATATAAGACACGATCTTCACCCATATAAGGATCATGGTCAAACATATCTACCTATATTATTCATTACATTCATAGATCAAGAAAAATCTGAAATGATAAGTGAACTAGCCTCTATCAATGTTCCATTGGGATATTCATCAAACGTTTAGAGGACAATTGTTGATGGGAATTTTTTTGGTTTAAAATGTCAGGACTGCATTGTTTTAATGAAACATCCGTTATCATTCACTATAAGGAAAATGAAAAATAAAGAGGTAAGTAGTGTATTGATTGACTTAAATAACTTTTTTAAGGATTTATGATCAAAATTGGAAACATGTGAATTATTTAAGAGCTTACAACCTCATGGTGCTGCCATACATTTTCATTTATAGCACATCTTACCACCTTAATTTTTTGACATCATGGTACACTTAGTAGATAATTTAGAAAATGAATCCATGATTCTTGGACCTATTTTTTATTGTTGGATATATCCAATTGAAAGGTATACAATCTAAATTTTCATTTTTTTAAAATATTTTAGACATTTAATTAAATTATTTATGTTGTTGGATTAAATTATTTTCTTAATATTGTAAATTTATGTTTGTAACAAAGTTACCTTGAAGGATCAATTGCTGAAGGATACATTGTTGAAGAATTCATGATATTTTTTTCAAGATATTTTCATGACATTAAAACTAGAGAAAATAGTTCTACAATAAATAATAATGGTTAATGTGATGAAATATGTAATGTTCTATTTGTATTCTCATTAAAATTTCATTAAATATTGAAAAAATGATATCCAACCTGAAATTTTGATGATATTTCAAGCACATAATTATGTTTTGGTAAATCGTGATAAATATCAAGCATATGAATGGTAAGATAAATACCTACACATTTTTTAATATTTTCATTTTTTTAAAATTATTAACTTATTATTGTTTTGTGGGGATCAATATAAAATTAAAAATAGAAAATATCGACATAGACCAGAAATAAATGATGACATCAATAAAAAAGATTAATATAAATGGTTTGCTGATAACGTGTGTTTTATATCATATAATGAATTTCAAATTATTTTTCCTTTTTTATAGTATTCTTAGTTTTTATTAATTATTTGGGTTCAATGTTTCTACCTTAGGAAACTTTTATAAAAAATGATTTGACATATTTAAGTCATTTTCCTAATATGTGGATTAAAATGATGACCAAATTCACTTGCGATGATTATCTATGACATGAGAGATCAATTGATAGGAGGGGTGAGAGGGAAAATTGTTGTGTTCTTGTGAGTGTAAGAATTAATATGGGCAATGCATCTTATCATGGTGTGTTGATAGAAATTATTGAGATGAGATATCCATCCAAAAAGAGAGTTATATTATTTCATCGAGATTGCTCAAATCCCATTGAAGGCATCAAGGAAGATAATCCTGGATTCACTCTTATCAAACTTAAAAAGATTATTAAAACTAAAAAGACCTTTTTACTTGAATCTCAAGACATACATATGTTTTATACAGATGAATCTAAATATAAAATTTGGTATGTTTCAACCATCACTAAACCAAGAGACTTATTTGAAATAGAGGAAGTTATCATACCGGAAGTGTACATCTTACAAACCAACTTGTCAGCTGATGTCGATGTGGGAAGTTATGCCATATAGGAGGAGGAAGAAGTTTCAATTGATGATATTCCACTTGATTTAAATGATTGATGACATGATGACATGAAATATTAATAATGAAATTACAGAGACTTTATGTTTGTGACTATGATCATGATAATAAAAATTTCCATGATTTTTTTTTGACACTTAATAGTTTATATTGATTTGGGTTCTAAATATTTTTATTTAATTTTAGTTGTAGAATATACTTTATAATTGACACTTCTATATGATTATCAAGAATTTTAGTAATTCTATTTCATATATATATTTGCTATAACATCCGTTTAGAACCCTTGAATCAAGAGAAAGGTAGTTTCAAGAGATCAATTAAAAGTATTAATTTATGAATTTTATTTAAATTTAAACCTTTTCTATTTGACTTCAATTTGTAGTTTTTTATTGATAACATTTTCTTGTTTCATTGAATAAATATTTTGCCACATGTTTTATAAAAACATACAAGTGACATCAATTAAACCATTGAAACATTATTTATTTATAATATATAACCCTTCCAATGAATCTGAAAAAGTTTCTAAATTCATTGGTATTTGAAGAAGAAATGCATGATTCAACTAGTATGTTTCTTGTAATTTAAAAGTAATATTTATATGATATTTTTTTAGGCTGCATTTAGATAAATTATAATTATTTATTTATTTTATTCTTTGTAAATAACGAATAAAATGATAAAACCTATGAAAACTTCCCAAGAGATATTTTTGAATAAGTGGTTCATGTTATTTTCAAGAATGGATATATTGATGAAATTTATGACCTTATTTCTTTTATTATTATTACTTTAATTATAAAATAACTGTTTTTCTTCATATATCGTTCCATTGAATAGAAGAAACTTATATTGTAGGTTAGTTCTTTTCCATTTTACGAAAATAATTGATTTTCTTATTTCAACTTTATGTCTTTAAACATATTTTAATATTTAAATTTTATTTGAAGGGTTACAATCTCATCAAGTTGAAATTAATGAAAATGGAGGCATAATTCAGTCATCAATTTCCAATGTTTAATAAATACCAGTTAAATTGACTCAGTAATCATGTGTTTCTTATTATTCCACTACGAGAAGAAGGAGAGATTGGGAATGGAATGTCAGAAATGAATTTTTTCCTGGAATTATCAAGACTTAAATTTTGTCATATAATGTTTTTGTAGACATCCATGACTTATTTCAACAATTTTGTGATTCAAAAAGAAAATTATCTTCCCTCATCGGTTATTTAGCCCATGACGCTAGGAGATTACAATTATATTGTCTTGAATTAAGAATAATATATATTGAAAAAAGGGAAAAGTGGGAGATTAAATTAAGGTACATATTTAGTCATTATTATTTATGTTATTTTAATAATATATTTTTTATAAACAAGATTAATTTTTTATATATTTTAGTATCATATTCCTTCCCTGAAGGGAATAAAACCTATCATATGGGATTGGAGAATATGAGTGTTTCATGAAGATCCTTCAAATCAAAGTTAAAGGAATCTTATTTTTACAGCCAAACACATAATTAGGATATCAAAAAAGACCCAAACATGTTACTTAAGACACATGGAAGAATATGGTAGAGTTTTGAGAATATTTAGCTGGACAAGTAATATTTTTATCTAAATTTTTTTACTTAACCCATATTAAATTAATATTATAAATTCAATGTCTTGAATAATCATTAATTAATATCAAAAAATAGGATTCATCCCAATATGATTTAAAAATATTTCAGGTAATAACTAATATTGGTGTAGAAAATCAATCACATTTGAAAATGCCACATTATACTGGCACAAAGAGTATTGCCCGTATCAATGATGAAATTAAGGTTTTGATTTTTTCTCCACTCTTTGATATTTTTTCATTTTATTAAATTTATATTTGATTTTATCATGTATTTTTTCCTTTAGGAAAAATAAGGTAAAGCGAAAGATAATCTTCAAATATGGATCAAAAACCATGAACATAAAAAAGTTTCAAAACATGATGGAATTTCTATGTTAGTTAAGGTAATGTTTGGATTGTGTTACCACCTTAAAAAATATTTTGTATATTCAATATTGGATTTCTTAGACATGGATTAATGTTTTTTATAGCAATCAATTGAGAATTAGATTTGTTCTCTTCTTGAAAACACCTCTAATATTAAAAAATTGATATTTTCCTAAAAAATTATAGGATATGATAAAAATGGATTTTTTAATAACATTTTGTTTAGGTGATAATTATCCACGTTCTCCTGCCAAGATATTTTCATTATAGGAAGAAAACGCATGAAGGATTTAGAGTGAGGAAAATTTTTAAAAACTTTAGATACAACTTGATGAATTTGATGGAAAAATATTTTTTTTTTCATATTCAGGAGAAGTTATTATAACACTATAATTATTCATGCTTGTGTATTTATTTTTTCTTGAAAAATGTTTTTTTATATTTGTTTTCTAGTCATGTGGGTTTGAACTAATCTTTTCCATGCTAGATGTTATCCCATTATTTCACATTATATATTTTTTCTAGGTGGGGTCTTCTAGTTGACACTTACCTGATGAAAATAAAAATGATTCTGATATTAACAACTCTGATGGTTTTCATGATGAATAATATGATGAAGAGTATATTTCATTATTCTCTTTATAAAATTTTTTTATTTGGAGAAATTTGAGGTTTTTATTCCTTAGCATGAAATGTTTTCATCGAAAAAGTTTTCATGAAACTTTTTTAAATTTAAACCATTATTCATTAAATATTAATATTAGGATAGATGTTTTGTTTAATTTTAATACATCATGAGGTAAAAGTGTGGGGTGGTAGTTTGGATGTATTGTTTTTATTATTTTATGATATGTTCTATAAAAATTTATGTCTTGATGGATGAAACTATCTTATTTTATTTTAGTTTGTAAACAGTGAATTCATGAGAATGGAATGACTGTTATGATAGATGATATTTTTTATATTTCAATGAATATAAGGTTTTTGTTATGAGATTTTACTATTCTATTCCATTGATATTTTATTTTATTCACTAGATATAAGGTTCATGTTGCAAGATATTATATTTTGACTCCAATTTCATATTTTCTTCAGTTCAATATTTATAAGATTTTGGTTTGTTGTTTTTTTATTTTACTTAATTTGTCATGAATGAAATGAAAATATGTGTAATGAATGAATTTACTTTTTATTACTTCAAAACATTGATCAATATATCTAAGGTAAATAAACAATTTGTAGGTGCATTGATGTTGGATGGAAAAATAGATCAAGAAATACTATTCTTGATATCAATAAATGTTTATAGGTAATAATAATATTCATTAAATTTTAAATTATATCATCATATGATGTAAAAAGTTTACTATATACTTTAATTTTTTTATTTATTCGTAAATAATTTCACTCTTATTGCATGCATAAATATATGTTTATCATTATGGTTTCAGTATGCCTTGGATTTAGTGATTTATTTATATAATCTTTGGAAACATGGATTTTAAATCTCACTATAATCACACTTATCCAAGAAATTTTTGATATTTTTGTTTGAAAAAATGAGGTCATGAATGAAAATTCACAACTAACACCTATTTTAGCAATGAAAATAGTTTAGAAAGAGAATAATCATTAAAATCATGGAATAATTTAATAAATATATAGATTTCAACTTCAGATAAATTCGATGTAAATGAATCTTCATTAGTTCTACCATAGTTTCCTCTTATTGATGATTTCCTTGGTTCTATGTGCTTCTTGTTGACCTTTCGTTTTGCTGTTTTTACCTTGATGCTAATTTTTGGAATTTTGTGGCTAGATGATATCAAGTTATTGTTCATCTATTTGTTTGAGGAACCATTACTGTGATGCTTTAAGCTCTTGAGTAAATCCATTTGATAGTCTTCATTTCATTCTTTGATATTTTGTTTGATCTAGACCAATAATATCTCATTACATTTTTAAAATAGTTATAATTAATTCAAAAGAGTAGAAATTAAATTTCTTATTTTATAAAATTTTATTAGTTTTGGTCATGAATTTTATGGTATAATTCCTTTAATTATTCATTTTGAAATATTTATTAATTTTTTTTAACAATAACACAATGAGCCAATTTTGTGGTATTGGGTTTCAGTTTTTTTTGATCTACTGAATTTTCTTTGATGTGTGGAATTATTGGTTTTTTGTGTCATGCATGATTTGTATTTTTTTATGTCCAAGGTAGCCTATGATACTGAATATTTGAATTGATTCATTTCACTTTCTTATAGATTTAGTGGTCACATGATTTTATGGGATTCATGAATCACAATATGTGCCAACATGAAAAAGGTTCTACCATTGCTGATGCATTTCTGAACTCTCAAGACAATGTTTTTTGAGATTTTGTAAAGACTCAACATCTTTCACATGGATTTTTCAATTAATCTATTTGATGGTTCTCATATTTTTAATTGATATATCTTCTTGAGGATTGTGGATTCACACTTAAATGTTTTAATTATATATTTTCAATAGTGACGATGAGCTGTTTTGTTTTTTATCACTTGTATGTGTACGTCCCTCAATTCCCAATAGTGTAGGGATGTATTCGGCTTTGGAAATTCTACACTATTTGGGATCTCAACTTTTTCCTATGAGGGGATTCTCTAATGTGTCTCATCTGGATAATGACTTGATTATCCTTTTCGGTATTAATGTGTATCTCAGGACATTAATTCTTTAGTTAAGAATGTAAACACAATGCATCCCATGGAATTAAAAGGCAGAAGCTAGAATATAAGAGGTGAACTTCTTTCATTTTATTCCTCGTAATATGTGAACTGCATTGAATTATATTAATGGTGAAAAGAATATGCCTCAATTTATAAAATTTTCAACTAAGAAGATTCTCCATATTACACACAACAATTCAGATATTGAGAAGAAAGTTAATTCTATAATTAGAAAAATTTTCGGGTGTGGTTTACGGTCACTTTTTGTGGCATATTAGGCAATTCCAAATAGAGTTAATGAGAGTTTATGAGGCCCATGAAAATTCATTGGCCTTATACCTCTTTTTTACCCAACCAGACATGGTAGTTCTGAGATAATAAAGTGGGAATTAAATCTTATGGTAATTGTTAAAATGATAACATGATATCTTTTGTAAATAGGGAAGGAAACAAGAAAATATATGGGAATGTGAATAAACACGTATCCTTCATCAGATATACTTGGGATTCTCAAGGATGAGTCTATATTAGGTGTACCAATCGATGATCATATTGAAAAATATGATGTATTTTATGGGGTTTTCTTGGGAACAAATACATGATAGTGAATCTCTTACAAGATGGGAAACATATACGTGGAATTACTGGTGAAGGGGTTAATGATGCTTCGGCTCTCAAAAAGGATGATATTGGGAATTTTGGTTGCTGATGTAATTGATGATGATCATGGTACCTCTGACATTATTCTCACTGAACCTAGACTCAGTGTAATCATCTAGGCTGTTTTGACAACCCAAGAAATTTTACACAAAATAAAATACTGCACAATCTATGTAGTTTAAATAATCAAATGTATTGTCCATGGTTTCATGATTCCTGCCTTATTATAGAAGTTTGACTTCCCCCGATTCGTGGTGTTAATAATTTCAATTCATAATGAAGGTACCATAAGGACACTATCCATGGATAGAGTGAAGCCATCTTGGATTCCTGACTACTGGATGATGTCTGAAATATTTACCTTTGGCGTTATTATTGGGAGTTACATGGTAATTATTGCAGTCATATTCTCTTAGGTAGACTATAAAATCAACTTATTCCAATTGTAGTTTGGGGTTTCCACCCTAGATAATGAAACACACAATGATTTCTAGAATCTTCCTTCAGAAATACACTTGAATGTGAGTATTGTCAGTCGATCTCTCATATTTTTTATATGATATCGAAGATGGTCCACTGTCAAGAATCTATAAATGTTGCCCATGGTGGCATTTTTTGTTGCTTAGATTATTGAAACCTAGATAGTTGTGTTTGAAAATTGGTCATTTGGTGAAATTGAAGTGATTGATTGGGGTTGGGCTAGTGTGATATGGCTCTACAACAATATCTTCTATATCTCTCTTAATTTAATAATAATATTCATTCTCTATGTAATGAGTGGGAGGGAATGATATCTTGTCATAGAGAATATGATATCTTTCACAAGGAAAAATGATTTTGGAAAGTAATCAAAGGAGATAAAGTGGGATCATGCCTAGAGAACCTTCCATAGGCTGTAGCTCCCAGACACAAAGATATTTGGTGAATGCACTAGTTCCATTAGTCTGAATCTGATGGATGAGGAAGACTAGAGAAGTGTTGAAATTATATGGTTGAGGGATCTGATGACACTGGAGGGTCACATGGATCCTGTGGTAAAATTGAAGGGGCTTTACATAAACATGATCCAGAAATCATACACTATTTGAGACAAAAATAGGTTTAACTCACACTTCCTCTCATCCAGTAACTCACACCACCTGAGAAAAAAATGGTTTGAAATAAAACTTCCCCTCACATCAATCTATTTGTATATATAATTCTTGATGATAAATGATGATGTTGAACCAGAAGATGGAGTTATAGATTTCAGTACCCTGGATTAATTTAGAGAATCAAGTATGGATTGAATCATCAAGAAAGGTTCAATAGTTATTGTGGAGGTGAACCGTCATTATATTTCATAATGTCTATACATTTGTATGTTTTACCTTACTTCATGCCTTATAATTCTGAAGGGAATCAAACTAAGTCAATTAGAGGATCAAATAAGCCATATAAATAATTCTTACACCACATCAGTTTGGATTTCAGAGTGGTTCTGTACTACTTTCATTCTCTTTAAACTGTGGTGGTTGTTTTCCAGTACTTCCCACATCACAACTATTCATCCAACATTGTGATTATTTCATCAGTTTCACCACTACACTATGGTGGTCCACCTTGCATCATGGTATATGTTTCTTTTACGCCTCAATGCTGTAGTAAAATACTTGTATTATTATAAGAATATTTTTGAACATGTATGATGTGGTGTTTTGTTATTTTTTATCACTTGTTTGTATACCTCCCTAATTTCCCTATGGGGTAAGCATATTTCTGTCACTTGTCTATTTTTTATTGGGAAAGGATATCAAAACAAGAGGAGTTATTCTCTACCTTAATCCAGGGAAGGGTCCTTGATGTGGATCCCCCTAGAGAAGCCAGTAAATGCTCTGGAGGACGATATTGTTAATTAATCAAAGGGGATGAATCTAGTCCAGGAGAAGGCTGTAGATGAGTTTCCTTGCAGTGAGGTTGTGAATGATGTTTCCTTGAATTTCAGTGAGTCTATGCTAGCTATTTTGGAGGACGCAATGGTCTGGAGGAGGTTGATCCTTTACCTTGTAGTGAGTACATACATGTTGTTCAGAAGTATGATGTTGTTCAGAATAGTGAGGTTGTGCAGGCTGCTCAGCAAGATACTTAATTAATGGAGTATACCCCACTGAATGAGGCATCACATATTCATGCAATTACATGGATACAAGGGTGTTTCCTAGTAACTCTAGGGGGGATATCAAGTGTTGGGGTAGTACAAAAATTTTTAATATATATGGTTTGTTTTGAATGTTTCAACTTTTGTTTTGGTGTGTTTTTTCACAATTTTATCATTCCCACCACTTTATCTTATATTTCACATTTATCTAATAAATTTTAGAGCCATGGATTTTATATTCCATGGATAATCTATCTTGGTCTATGTACCTTGCACAATTCCATATGAGTTATTTTAGCATCTCTTCGCTCATCTGTTTGTGTATAAATTGGAGCTGGATGGGGATGGATCTAAGATTGATCGGCTGGAGATAGTGCTAGCATAGACTGGAGTGGACATTGATGGGGTTGGAGCTGGAATGGATAGGCTAGATCTGGAGCCAGCATGGATGGCTAGATCAGCTAGGGATTGAGCTGCTGGTGATGGAGTCATTGGCGATGATGAACTAAAGCTACTAGGGTGGTTGATCTAGTGCGGTGTTTCATGGTGGGGGGGGGGGGTGAAGTGTTGTTCAATTAAAAAATTGTGGAATAATCCTAGTGGGGATCTAAAAGGTTCTATTTTTAAGGAAATTAATTGTTAATATAATTAATTATGGTATCATTTTGAACATGTGTTAAAACATTCTTCTATTTAATAAATAAAAAATATGTGTTATATATGATAAATTTATAAATATTATATAAAATTTTTCTAGTAATAATAAATTATAATTTTTATTTAACTATAATTTTGAAATTATAATTAATATTTTTATTATTATTACCAACAGATAAATTTTTCATCAGAACATGTTGTTAACCACTTTAACCAACATATATATTACATGTTGGTATTATGAAAATTTCAACAGAACTCTTTTATATGGCACAAAAACATTTTGCAATTATGTTTCTTCTAACATATTAGTGACATGGATATATATGTTGGTAAAACGTTTTACCAACAAAATTCACTTTTACTATCATGTATGGACCCTTTGAAAAAACAAAAATATTCTTTAGTGCTTGAATCCTTTTCTATATATAATATATTTAGATTATAGTTTTAGTAGCTAGGTTTCTCATCATTGATAGTTGTAGTTGAGTCAATGGATAGGTTTTTTATTTCTATAGTGTTGTTGTGATTTGTATGTATATCATTTATGTTCTTTTATTTATTAAACTACCCTAATTTTTTATAAGGGATACTTAAACCCAATATACTATTTGAGGGTTTTATACCATATATTTATGTCAAAAATGAATGGATGGTTGGCTACCCCCACTTTCCCCACTTGCATCTCCTTGTATTATATGTGATGGTACACAAGGTGGTTACATTTTTCATACATGTGTGTAAATGGATGTGAAATATTATAGTTATTTGACACACATTTATCTATAGATATTTCATTAAATGTGTTATTATTTGTAAGTTGTGCATGGTTTATGATCTACTAAGGTAGATTACACAACATATGAACTATGGTTACAACATGAAACTACTCAATTAAAATATGAAGACTTGGATGTGATGAGGAGATGGTGTGACTCATGGAGTTTTTGATATGATATGTTATCTGATTTTTTAAAAGTTGGATTATATGTGGTTATAGATAGATTAAGATGTGATACCTTGGGGATGATAGAAAAACCTATGAGGGAATTTGGTAGTAATGAACCTTCATCGTTACATGTTTGATATTATATGATTTCTTTTTTGTGATAATTTTTGAGATAATTCCATATTGAGTTTGGGGACATAGAATACCTTCATACATGATGATATTGTTTCATTTGTTGTTCACTGGGATTTAGAATGATTTTAGTGTCATTTTCAAGAGAGGATTTGGTGAGTATCCAACATAGAGTACATTTTATGTACACTATACCATTATATAAACAATTTTTAGGTACACATGACTTGTTAGCTGGTCTGGAGGGGTAATAAAGCCTTATGTGGTAATTTAAGAGTTTTTTTTATCTTCAAGGTAACCATATATGATGAAAAATTTGTAATCATAGTTTCATTTTAAATGTTTATGGTCATATGAAATTGCATGAATATACTTGGGAACTTTTATTCTATGATGAGAATGATTTGTTAGGTGGTTGAATCTTGTCTATGCTTCCTCACATTTCCTTAAACAGTTATTCATTCCTATTTTTTGTGTGATATAACCTCAATGACTATCATCAGCACATGTAATATTTGGTTTGAAATATAGTATAATTCAAACTACTAAATAATTTCTAGCCCATGAGGGGTATCCATGTGTGGGTGTTATGATAGAATTGTATCAGAGGTCATTGTTAGGGATAAAACGGTGTCTAGGGGTTGTCATAAGGGAGAACTGTATGGGTATGTAGGGAAACATTCATATATGAGTTTATTATAGAATTTATGTAAGGTATACTAGTTAAGAAACATTTATTTTGGTAACCATGGATCTTATGTGATGTTATTTATGATTAATTTTCTTTGTTATCAATGTGCTTTTGGGTATAGACCTATAAATGGATCATTGATTATTATTATTTAATCATATAATTGAAATTGGTACACCGTGTAATTTGGGTGACAATTAATTAAATAATTAATTTTAAATATTCTATGTTTTTATTTAAATAGTTCCTAACTATTTTTTATTTATAAAAATCAACCTTGCATAATAGAATCATCATGTTTGCACTGAAGAAGTAAAGTAAGATTTTATATTATATAGTCGTGGAGTAGAGGTCAATGAAGATGGAATTTGAGGGGGGAAACTCTTAGTGATTCAGTGAAGGATTATAATAAGTTTTGAGGAATCTATTTAAGAATCTGTGATACTATACTAGTTTATGGTGTTTGATATATTCTTATGTAGGATTAGTGCTTATAAAAAGAATTGTGTTTTGTTATTAGTGATGAATCTATGTGAACTATCCAGGACATTCATATTTTTTATCCTAGGGGAATGTAAGGAGTTTTATGATTCATTGGAGGATTTATGTGATCAGATACATTGAGAAATTATTATTATTTATGTCAAGGTGGATACACACCAGAAGATACATACCCTAGGACATAAGTGATCTAGTTTTTGAGAGTTTTGGATTCATTTAATGAAACTTCTACAATATTCTTATAAATGATTTCCAGATGAGGAGGCAAATATTATATATTTAATAGAGGCATTGAATCAAGATATCTCACCCATGTCACCCAATTTACACGTATTATATATCTGTAGGTTTTATCTAGAGGATAGGTCAATTTGAGGAAGCTAGGTAGGAACTTATCATTGTTGATGTAAAGTCATCACTATTCCCTATGCAGTGGTGTTTTTTCATGGGTTCCTAGTTCCATAGTCAAGAGTATTTTTTAATTTATAACAGTAATTCCCAACTATATTAATAACATTTTTATTTATTTTGGGCCTCTGTGGCCCCTTTAAAGTTATAAAAAAAGTAGTTTTTCATTTGGACTGTATAGTCATTAGTGAAGAGAGTATTTGAATTTTATATATTGGTGGTGTTCTCTAGGTGGTCTTCATCATGATCCACTATTTTTTCTATTCTATCAAAGGTATAATCATCAGGATATTCTATCACATAATCAGTAAAGATATGATGAAAAAACCACATGATAACTCCATGGTTCTCCCTATCCTCAGAGAGTATAGAATTTCTATGGAAGTGGTTGACATATTTGGAAGAGAGACTATATACAATTTCATTGTTAGTGAATTTTTTTCTTATTATATATCTAAATCCATATAAAAAACCATTTTAGGTATCATAATCCAATTCTCTATATTCAGAAATTATTTTTATGAATCAATTGCAACACACTCGTTCATATAACATTTCCTTGTTTGTTAATTTGGACATGAGGTGGAGAGGCTTCAAGTGTGATTGGGTTTAAATTCTCATGTTTCACGTTGAGATCATCTATATGATGTTTATGGATACATTGAGAATGTTATAGAGATGAAAATAACTTTTAGATAAGATTTTGTTTTTAGATACAACCATAAAACATTATCATTGGCATAGATATGATATATATAGAGAGAGATAACATAGATTGCATCAGGGGGAAGATCATATTTTTGATGCTGATGGAAATTATTTAATTTTCATTATGAAGATAAAACAATTTTTTAGTTATAGTTTTGTTAAATCGTTGACATATTTAATTATATATTCATCTGAGGTTCATCTAATGGGGTTTCATAGGGTTATGATTAGTAACATAATGTCATGATTAAGGAGGGTGCAGGGTTACCCCCATGGCATCAGATTGAGTTTTAGATAAAGAAATATTTTGAAGATTACCTCATCTTGATTTATCCAAATTGGATAGTTCACTTCATGGGAGATTCATGTACAGATCGACGATCCTTTGATGCAAATTTTGGTTCAATGAAGCAGGTGGCCTTAGGGTGAACTAGTTTTATTCATAATTAAGTCCAATGGAAATCTATATCTGTGTATCAATTATCATCACTTTAATTGGCTGACAGTGAATAATCTCTATCAAATTCTAATGTTTAGAACCATATTTCATCATTAGAAACAATATATCTAGTTCTAAATGTTAGACATATTGTGAATTTATCATTATACGTATGGAAATGGTGATGATTTTTTAAAGACTCCTTTATGATGTTGTTATGATAATTATGAGTTATTTGGGATTTTATTTTGTATAATGAATTTGTTATCTATGTTTACAGTGCTTAGTAATTTAGTGTACCATGATTTGAAATGTCAGATCATGTTGGATTTAAATGATGACCACATTGCGTTCTCTATGTTTGATGAGAATCTCATAGATCATTTTTATAGATATTTGGATTATTTTTATTATATGAAACTATTTTTGAAGAGATCAATGTTGGGGTTCGAGGATAATCATGTTCCCATCAAGGGTCATGTCATGTTCTAATGTGGTGTATTTGTAGATCCTTGAACACCTTTATAATAGTTTCTTGGTATTTCCACAAGACTATTATAGTGGTGTATAGGTTTGTGGAAATGAAGGATACCATAAGAGGTTTGAACTAAACTTCTATAATTTATGGACTCCTTTGGTAGATGTAAAAATAATGCATGTTCTTATAGACTGGATAGTGTCTGAATGATTTCATGTATCTGATGAGGAATCTATTCAATGGACCTCTTCATCATTTTCTAGAAGAGGGAGTTCAGTTTATGGTTCTCATTAAAGATTCACGCACAATGTTGGAATGTATCATGATATAGTGGACTTAATTTTCCTATTACGGGTCTCAAAATTTTCATCCCCATTAAGATAAATATTCCCCCCATGATATAAAGTTAGAGGTAATTTTGTTTTCCTTGACATTGTGGAGATATGACCACATTAGTTAATAGTAAGAGGTTTTCACTAATCACTAGAGACTGAGGTATATCAAATACTATTGATACCACAACATTATACATGATGTTAAATGGATTACATATAGTATTATGACATTAAGGATTTGCATACACCAGAAAGGTGTAATTTTGAAGATAATACACTAATTAAGAAGTCACACAAGATGATGTGTATGAATTTGATGATTCATGGTGTGTGATTAAAGAGTTGTTAGCTACACATCTTGATATCAAATAGGATGGTAGTAGATGATGAATTTTTTAGATGACAGTGAAATCATATTTAGTGATGTGTTTAGTGTAGCCCAATATGGTGGAATGTTTAGTGTAGGTCCTATGGTTTCAAATTGTTATTTTCCTTGATGGGTTTCAAAGTCGGATAGTCATCATATTTTGTTCCAGGGGAGGGTATACATTCATTTAGTTATGTTTCTATAGGTTCTCCATGTGTTATATAGATCACCCTTACTTATACATATATATGTGAATAATATTTAAATTGAATTAATTTGTGAGTTTTAATGTCCTAGGATGAAGCATTAAGTCATATAGTTCATTTCTCACTGTTTGGTCTAACAAATGGTAAAGGATGATGAACGTGTTTGAGGTGGTTTTCCTCTTTAATTAGATCACCATCAATGGATGTGGGTTGACATTTCAATGAAATTTTACCATAATTCACCTCATTCTTAGGGAGTTGATATTGATATATTGTTGATAATGTACCATATTACAATTTTATCCCACTAATGAGTGATCATAGTGTCCGTCTTATTGTAATATTTTCTAAGGGATTATCTAGTGAAGGTAGTGATACTCCATAGAGTCTTGAGGATGATATTTCTAGATTGTGATTCTCTATTTACCTATAGGGTTTGAATAGGAATTCATAATGCGTTTGGATTTCATTTGGGAAATTACAATATTTTTAATCTATAGATAAGAATTAGAATAAGAGAACTATCTAAACACATGAATACATGGCGTCGTCATGTATCTCAGATTTTGGAAATTCACAGATGATAATTTTTTATTCATATTACTTATATGAAATTGTTTACTCTGATATTGTTGTGGCACCACTTGAATCAATATACTTATAACCATTAAATTATTTATTAGGATGGATTGGGGATTTAGAATAAAAAATTCATGGTATAAAACTTGTGCAATTTAGGATAGATTTTGTTCAGCTGATTCATGAGAGGATTAATTTAGTTTTTCATCATCCAATGCCTTATAAATACCATTAGTGGAGTCATATGGAGTTATATGATAGCTATTATATGTTCCTAGGGGGGATTCTTTTCAAGGGTATTGAAGTATTGAACATGGGAGTAACAGTTATACCTTATTGTTTGGTCCATTAAATGTGTTTTAGGTTGTTGAGTTTGTTTCATATCCAATATCACCTACCCAATAGATGATCCAGATTCATGTTGTCTTTCATGTGTTGTAGCTTCACCACTATCTTAAAAATGACTATGACATAATTAATCGGATTCAACTTAATGTTTATGATGATGCATTAATTGAGGAAAATCATATACATATCAAGGATCATTGAGATAAAGTGTTGCATGGCTTGGAACCTTGTTTCTCAAAGTGGAATTGTTATGCTTCAATGATTGTAATATGTACTCCTTCCATAGTTTATGATGTCTCATTATTATCAATTTATCTCTTAAATTAGAGGATCTAATCATGATATAATGAGGTCCCTAAGATGTATCAAAGGAGGGACTAGTAAATCCTCCTTTTCCCATTCCATCTGGTATCTATTTTAACTTCTGGGGGTGAAAATTGTTTAACAGATAGAAAATCAAATTCTAATTTTCTAAAAATTAATTTATTTGTGATATCGCATGTTTAGGATCTTCCAAGTGAGTGTTTGATGTCTTTAATTTCTGAAAAATACAATTTTTATCATAAGATAATGGATTTATATTGGCTAATAGTTTTTAACTATGGAAATGGTAGAAAATTGGATAATGGTAGTAGATGGATTAATAATATCATATTGGATAAAATTAGATGATTGGTCAAATTGTAGTTGATTTGACACAAATGGGGGATTTTTCTAATGATAGAATGTTGGAAACTATTATAATATTTTTTAATAGTAGTTCATTGGATAATGATAGAATATTGGTCTAATAGTAGTAATATAGATAATGGTAATACACTAAAGTAACAGTGGTAGGTTGTTTTAACAATAGAATACTGGGTAATAGTAACATATTATTCTAACAGTAGAATATTTTATAGTAGTAAAATAGATTTATAATAGTTATAGATTAGACTCATAATAATATATTGGATGAAGGCAACTGATTAGTTTGTGGTTAGAAGATTGGATAAGGGAAAAGGATGGGTCTAATAGTTGTATAGTGGAGATCAGTTATAGGTTTTTATAATGATAGTAGGTTGTATTATGATAGAATATTATTATCATGGTATCATAGTGGATAAATATAACATGTTAGAATTTAAAAAAAAAAAATTAGTTTTCCCCATAATTATGTAAATAAAAAATTGTAACAAAAAAATTATTTAAATGTATTATATAAGATAAATTTCGGGTCATTTCAATGAGGATATTTTTATCATTCATTCTGTAAAGGGATTATGTTTTTTATTAGTATATTCCATTTAAATTAAGTTATATATATATTAACTTTTTATTAGAATGTAGCCAAATATAAATCCCATTGTTATTGTATCCTTAACTGTAGAACGATTATATTACCTTCAATCATATATTTCATTTCATTATTCATGTATGGATGAACTATATTTTGTTCATTATCATTTAAGGGTCATATGTTTCCATTAGAGAAAACCATATTATTGTTTTATAAACTTGTTTGAATTTTTTTTTATTCTATTATCTAATATTAGGAATTGATTATGGGATAGTAGTTTGTTTTCATTTATTATTCTTCCTTATCTATAAAATATGAATGTTCATAAGATAATTTATATTGTGGAAATCTATGTGGTTCTATAATATTCCATTTCACTTACTTTGGATGAATCATTTTTGGGATCATTCATTCTACTTAGGGTATTCATTGCTTCTGTTGTTTTCGTTAAATTATAATCTTACAATTCCCAATTTCTCTAGGTAATTTTAGAGTTAAAAATACTCAATATATAACATTATTAAATATTTATGATTAGTTTTAGTAGAAGAGATCTCACAGTCTTATGTTTTGATAACATTTTCCCCATTTTTTTTCATATTGGTGTCTATCAATGTCATTGTTTTGGTTTATCATGTTGTTAGTCTTGAAAATTTATATTTACTATAATGCAATTAAACATTGATGGTTAACTAATTAAGTGTCTTAAAAATCTGTTTAATGTTTTTTATTCTTATTATTTAAATAATAACATGGAATTTTTAATTGTAGTGGTTCATCTTGAAATATTGGTTATGCTATATTTTATATGAAAATATTCTATAAATAAATTATATCATTTGATAGATGATTCCTTAGGATTCGTGCTGTCATAATTGGGGATAGATGAGTAATTTAACATCAAATAGTAATAAATAAATTTATGATAAAGAAAAATGTTTATGGATGAGAGAACCTAACTATTTTTAAAGGGTGGAAAAGTTATTTTTAGTACCTAGATTTCACCTTTAATTTTATTTTTTTTACTTTTTACAAGTTATATTTCTCTAGATTTGAGCCCTGTCATTAGAGCTAATTTTATTATTGGGGTCTAATGGATGAAGATATATTGGAGGTGTTCCCCTGGTTTTTTGGTAGTAGATTGTTCCTCAGATAGAGATATGCATGGTGATTTGCATATTTGTGTCAGTAATTAAACAAGCATTGATGAAAGGGGTTGATAATGGGATTTTAATTTGTTATGATTAACTATGGTATGCTTTCATTGTAATAAATATTATTTTATTGTTAGATAGAATAGATTCATTTCATAAACCTGTACCCACTTCATTTAGAATATTGTTATTATTGGTTTTAGAATCTCTTTTATGTTATCTTAGAATTAGTCCTAGAGTACATGCAATTGTTGAATGATAATGAAAAATAATATTCTTAAACCATAGGTCTAAATCTTGATTGTAATGATAAATATAAAATCTTAAATAATCCTCTAATTTTTAGGATTTTTCCTAGAGATCATATTCATAGATCTTAATTTATATTATAAGAATTATTAAATAGATGAAATTGATGAAATTTTGTTCTTTAATTACTCTATATTTTTAAGATATTTAGTTCATAGAACTAGATCATGGTTGTTTGAGAGAAGATAACAAGTCTATGTATCAGACATTTCCTATAGTGTAGTTGTGATCTACACATACACAAACTATGTTTTTAATTTAATACTATTTCACACCCATTTTTATAATATGGCATTCTAAAAGTGGACTGTGCAAGTGTTTTATACACACTATCATGGTTTGGGAGGAATGGATGGTGGACTACTTCCTCTTACACTTCTCTCTCTCAATAGAATATGTGATTTTTTATAATGGTTACCTTTCCCATATATCTTTATATTTTGATTTTATAGTCAGTAGTTATTTAAAATACATGTATATATCAATATAGTATACTATAAATAATTATAGGTATGAAATGTATGGGATATAATAGCTTGAGGTATTATACAAAAAATTAAGGTTGTGGTGGCTCTAAGAAACTATTTGGTTACTTGTTGGTGATGTAGATTTAATTATGAGATGATGTAATTGATGAGGTTCATGATATGACATAGTATCATTGGTTTTATTTGGAATCCAATATATATTAGAGAGATGTATCATCATGTGTGACATTTGGGAAAACTAGAAGACTAGTTATGGTAGATGTATAGGGGTACATTGTTTGATATATGTTTTATATTATATGATCACTTGTAAGAGAGACATGGTATTTTATAGACATGGTCAATATTGGATCTTCTCATACATACATAAGTGATGAGTTAGATTTATTTTATGTTTAGTGGGATTTAATTTACATTAATTATTTTTTGCATCAGAGCGTCTATGGAGGATCCTAATTTGTATACATGTTATTCTCTCTATAAGGATATATAAATTTTTTTGATCCACATGAATTAGTTGGTTATCGAGATAGAGATTAATTGGTCTTGTAGATGTTTGTGATATGTTTTTATGATAAGGATGCTACTAAGGATTTTTCTTTTTTTAATTGTTGTGTTTTTTAATGTTTCTGCAATCTTTATGAAATTTTATGAATGTACATGGGATCATTTATTCTACCTTATACAAGTGTTTCGTGGGTTTTCATCTTATCTCACATTATTTATTTTATCTTATATTTCATTTCTTATTACTTTTGTATATTATATAACCTCTGATTATTTTTCTATAATGAACCAGAAATTCCTAATAATTTTTCTTAAATTATTTAGGATTATTATGAATTTGGAAAAATTGAAGTCACGTGATTCCAAAGCCCAGAGTGCTCGAACCAAATGTTTGATCATTTTTAAGGGACATTCAGTAAACATGCGAGTGGTGATTTCTATCTTTTGAACTGGTAATCAGATTAAAAATACGAGGGAACTGTTGAATTCATAGCGCTAGGATTATTTTAGGAAAATCTTAACTTCAACCAGTAAGGATCGAATGAAAAAGTTAATTTTTGGACTTTACAGAAATAATAATAAAAAAACTCCATGAGTTATTTTATTTCTTATTTTAACATTTGCACGATGGGGGAGGGACCACAAATTTGGTATGTCATTTTAATGAATGTCATTTAATGACCGGTTAAACTTCGTTGTGTAACCACACCATCGAGAGATTAATGGGTTCATTAATTATTCATTAATGAACCAAATAATTGTGAGGAAAATTGAACTTATTTTCTTTTATTTAATATAGTCGTTGGCATGGGTTATGGGAAACCATGAGAGAACTCTTGATGAAGTGCTGGAGATGTCTTCCTCTAATGAATAAGGGAGAATTTGGAGATGCCATTGAGGATTTGATACAGAGATCAATGAATGCCAACGAACACCCTTTGAACACATGTTCTCTTTCCCTCATCCGTAGCGCCTCCAATTAGTTCTAGGTAGGGGTTTTGTTTAATAGTTTTTATGATTCATCTAACCTTGATTATGTTGAAATCTTCCCATGCTGTAACGCTAATGCGGAGGGCGCAGGCCGAACAGAACAAGGCCTGGACCATCTGTCGATCTCGGTATTATTTGTGTTCTTCATGGAAGTCCATCCAATATAGTGGCAAGACGAAATCAGTGGGCCACACAATAATGGCAGCATCCTGGGAGGATGGTAGACACAGTTGGAAATGATAAATGACCTTCAGAGCTTCACCAAAGGCCCGTAGAAGCTCCACCGATGCGGCAACACCGGTGACCAGAGGAGGCGGCAGCTGGCTCTTGTCAGTCACAACGAGGTGGCGAAGCCTAAAGGTGCCATGACAGATAGGGGGTAGTCGGCCAATGCCTACTGCTTTGATAGTGGCGGCACAATGTGGCAGCGCGCCGCGGAGGAGGGTCGCAGCTCCGAGCCGTGGTGGAGGGAAGTCCCGCTTATGGGGGTCCTGCTGTTGAGTCGTCCACACGAACTGGTCAGGTAGAGCAGTTCCAACCAGGCTTTGCTAATAGGGGATCCCGAACGGACTTAGACCATTTGGGGAGGTGGACTACACCCAGTTGGCGGGTTAGGCCGATTCCGGACCCCGACGGGCCACACCCAGCTGGGTGGGCCAGGCCGAGCCCACAACCCAGCAGGTCGTGCCTGCAGACTAGTAGGTTAGACTGGGCCCATCTGGACTGGGATGAGCCTAGATGGTTCGGGTCAGGCTTAGTGGATTGGGTCGGGTTAGTCCGGACCCAGAACCTTTTTAGCCCAGTTTTGATTAAAGGGGCTTATCTTATAAATCAAGTATCCATTTGATGAATCTTCTTCAGTGGTGGGACCCTTAGGATGAGGAAGCCCTTTTGAGATACTCTACTTGAGTTTTGGAGAAAGTTACTGTACAACAGGGTTGGATCGAACTCGAATCCAACCGAGACCACATCACTAAAATGCCTATAACTTACAGACCGAGCATCCGATTGACACGTCGTCTATTGAGTTGGAACCCTTATGACATGGCAGTTCTTCAGGTTACTTCTTCATGGGAATTAGTGGTGGTTGAGGTACAACTGATTGATTGATAAGAGGATCATCCCGGAAGCAAGCATGCTATGTGCGAGAATCCAGTGGTTAGATGTGACGTGAGAGCGATTCTCTGTGGGTCATCACGTAGTGATCCTCTGAGTGGGTCAGCACCTAGAAATCCTCTGGAGGTTCACACCTAGAGAACCTTTTAGTTGGTTAGAACAAAACGATCCTCGGTGTGGTTCAGCACCTAGCGATCCTCCATGGGTCCGGACCAAGCCATCCTCTATGGGTTAACACCTAGCGATCCTTTATGGGCCATCACCTAAAGACATTGTGAGGTCTATCTCTAAAAGCATCTCGATAGAATAATATGATCTAGATTTAATACTAATCATCTTTATTCATGTTCTTTAAGTTCTAATCCTGGTTTGAGATAAGTATATTACTCGTGCTTTGTGATTGAGATCATGCTTTGTGGTTTTTCCTTTGTGGAATTCTAGGAGACCTTTGGTAGTCTCAGGGTCCCTACTGGTATTTTTATACTCACCCTTGCATGGGCTTCACCCACATAATATTGTTTCTTATGAAAATAATGGACAAAATTGATTGAGGTTTGGGAATCAAGACAAGATGGTGCATAGTGGTGACCTGTTGACGTGGAGAGCCACAGTGACGAGCAGTACCTACCCTACAAGTAGTATCCTTGTCAGATGATCTAAGGAGCTGTTATATATTTCTTTTTTATTATCTCTTTAATTTTGGATTCTATACTTTCCCCTTTACATTCAGTTCACACTTTTACTTTCAGCAATTATACTACGTGGTTTGTTCTTATTGTGTGCCTGGTCTCTGTGGTTGTAGGTTTAAAGGAAATGCCTTCTCGTTTTCAGGGATATGTCTTTCTCGTGCTAGTCACCAACCCATGGCCTATGGAAGGCGGGATTGGGTAGTCATGGAATGGGTCCCAGGGGACATGTCGTGGCATTTTCAGACCAAGGGACTATAAGAGGTTGTCTTAGGGGGTCATTTTATCTGTTATCTCATTTCTATACTGTAAGGGGTACCATTGGGGGATGGGTTCCTAACAGTACTTCACCTTTAATATATTTTATCATAATTCAATTATATTTAATGACATCAGCTTTATAGTCCATTTTCATTCTCTAATGTGAATTATACATAAAAATTAATGATAATTTATTGGATTCTAAACTAAATTACTTTCCATAATTTACACTAAAATTATGAATCAAATTTTATTTAAATTTTGAATATTCTTCAAATTTTATTCATCTAAAAATTAAATAACCTTCATTTATGGTATAAAAAAATTTATTCCCTATATATATGATAGTGATTTGATATAAATTTTATTAGTTATAATATTATTCTCCAATGAAATTATTTTTCATTCAGTCAATAACTCACTAAATGATTATGATCTTCTTAGCCCCTTTTTTACATCCAATTTCTTCTATCGATGGTATATTTTCTTGTTCAATGAAGAAGTATAATTTTACATCTTTATCATCTTCCATGATAAAATACCTTCTCAAATAAGTATTTTACATTTGAATGATTAACTCTAATTTATTCTATCCTATCATTGACACCATGTCAATATTACCATTCCTAATAATGTTCACCAATATTTTTGTGAACATTAATATGAAATATTTTTTATGATCTTCATAATTCATTTTACCTATTTTTTAAATTAAAATTAAATACATATTTTATTATGTGAGATCCACCATAATGGAATTTAAAAAAATTAATTTTTTTTTACCTTAAAAAAATCGAATGTTATAAATTACACCACATATTTTCTCTATAAAATATTGATTTATTTTTCAAGACCAAATAATTAGTGATTTTATAAAAATTTATTCTTTAATATTTCAGAATTGTTTTATTTCCAACATATTTGAAAATTAATTTAAAAATGAAACATGATACATTTTCACTTAGACTACTATATCAAAACATCAAATGATTCTTATTTTATTTTTTTTACAATATATTATTTTCCATAATATTGAAATATATTTCCCATGTTTTATAGTATTACAAACTAAATTATATATTTCATTAATCATTGATATTAATTTATATGGGTTTTAGGGAAAAGTTTTCATATTCATAACACATGTAATGTAAAATTCCAATAATATTCTAAAAGTATTTTTCTACCAACCATTGATGCAACACATATGTTTTTAAAAATAAAATTTTGAAAATACTAAAAGATAAATCTTCAATAAATTTCTTTATATTGAAAAACCAATCACTATCACATGATTTATATTCATTATAATTTCTTTATTCTATTTAAAGAATATATTATTTTTTTGTTTTTTGGGTTTTGCAAAAATTACATATGTTGACTGATTAGTGATATTATTTATGTTCCCATATAAAAATTTATATATACAGAGTTAGTTTGTGGGACGCTTTCATATAAATTTACTCTATTTATTGGTTGATGAAATAATGAAAGTCTATATTTTTTATTCCATTGAATGTAATAGTTTACTACTCTGCAAAGTTATTTATGTCTTATTTAAATGATCATGTAATTTAATTAGATGTGTAACTATTATGTCATATTTTTTAGTATATTATGTAATAATATTGAAATTACATATATTTTTTTCATAATACAAAGGATTTTTTATTCTAATTTAATAATTATTATGAATTATACTGATATTTATATATTTCATATGATAATTAATTAGAAAAAATTATGTTATGGGTTTGGAAAGTATTATATATCCCATCAACGAATATGTTTTTCTCCTAAAAAAATATTTGTATATTTCTTATATGACTACTAGTAATAAGAATATTTTCTTGGTTGTAACATAGAGATAAAGATTATTGATCCAATATTTTATAGAATTAATTATGAAATTGGTGACACATTAATGATAAAAGATGTTTGTAATTATGAATTCCATCACAATGAATTATGTTGTTGTTATCATTTTGATTGTTTTGTTTTTTATATCATGTAATGATCCTGAACTGAGTATACCAATTCCAATATCTATTTTATTTACATTTTTATAGACAAAAATAATAAAATATCTAATGACTGAACAATTTACGAGGAGAATATTATACATACATGACACTAATTTTACAATGAGAATAAAAAATAAAACATAATAACAAAACCACATGTTCTATTTCCAAAAAATCATTCAATGGTTTCTCCTTCATAACCATAAAAAGTGAAAGAAAATAAGGGTGTATGAAAATGATTATTAAGGGTTAATTAAAGTGGATTCTATCATGAATAATATGTATAATCAACATGAAAAGTTAAATAAAAGAGAACACATACAATTTAAATAATTTTAATACTGTGATAAGGAAAATAATGATTAATATGGAAACATAAATAATTGAAACCAATTATATTTAATTAATCAAATGAAAATTAAATCAACCTACTGATTATATAATGGATAAATTACAATTTATAATTAGATAAATTGATTCTCAAAATGTGATATGCATAAATATGATTCTTCATGTATAAGGAACATGAACACCTCTACTATCAAGATCTACCCTTAGAACAATGTAAAACTACTTGGTAAGAAAAGATCAGAATCATCCTAATGGTTTTCCTCAGGAGACATGTTAAATAATAAAATGGAAATCTATAACTATGTCCAAACCATGTACATATGTACAAATAATTCATCATATATCAAATAATTTATATAATTCTTAAGGAGTGTTTTATATCATCAATATATCTATAATGAGTAAATAGATTTTTATTTTCAATTTTTCCCAAGTTAAATAAATCACATTCAATGTAAAAAACATTTTTAAATATAATACATAGTATATTAATGAATCATATCTATTCTATAAGAATGTGGATATTCATGTTAAATTTAATTTCTAATGAGATATAATCACCTGAATGTGATTTCTTTAAAATAATATAATCAATAATGGAGTGTAAATTGAGATGAAATCCATTAAATCATGATTACTTTTGGTTGAAAATTAAATAACCTTATGTATAATTGTTTTATGAAAATTATTAACTTATAATATAATAAAATTAATATTTATAACATCATGTAATATCCTTTTATAACATCTTGTCACCCATCCATTATTAATCATTCATTATTTTCAATAATTCTAGGGTTAATTGACTTGATATCTAATTCATGATTTACTATAATAGATCCAATTATTTTTCATATAATATAGTTTAATTATCTCCAAAATAATAACTGTGACATAATTATTATATATAAAATTCTATTATACACTTATGATCAATTTTGAAAGATGGTTTTGAAAATTTGATAGATTGTAATCATGGAGATGGTAATCTATAAATACAAATGAATGATGTTTCCATTTTTCAATGATAATAATGGATAAAAAGTAATAAATTTATTATATTTACAGAATTGTCATTATCTATATAGACCAAAATATTTTTTTAATTACACTTATATATATCATCCATGTAGTGTGGTGGGGGAAAGATAGTCATATCGTTTCTCAAAGGTGGTAGTCCACATGTACAAGAACAACATTATCATCGTTCATTTAATGGAATGATAAGAAAAAATGATATATTTTATCTTTTTAGAATGATAAACATGAAATTAATATTATATTTATTTCATTAATTTTACATATAATAAGTAACCTTATTCTTATAAATTTACATGTAATGCATTAGTGAAAGTGGAGTCACATCACTCCACAAGGTGGTAGTTCGCTGTACGCAAGAGCGACATTATTTTATCACCTAAATAATTGAAAGTAATTTTTTATGCAATATATAATTACTAAATAGATATAATGGTGTTTTTGAAATCATATATATTCATTTAATCCATAATCATAACAAAACATGATAAATAGTAATTAAAAAAGGACATTTGTTCCTGTGTTTGTAGTCCACCTATTAAATGAATGATAATTTCACAACCCATTTGATGGATGTGGGTGTTGTTGTTGGTTATGAATATAAAATAACATCATATATGTTAATTTAATATTAAAAGGTTATAATTTTATAATATTTTAATATCAATTTATGGAATTGGATGAATAAATAATATAAAAATTCTCATTGAAGAACGTCACCTTTTCTTCAGGTATCTTCCCAAGGATTGCACCAATGGCTTCAGAGGCTAGATTTCATCCAATACTTGGATACTATAATTGATATAACGAAGTTGGGAAGTTAATTTCATTGGTATTTTATGATCCAAAGTGTTTATATAGTGTGAAGATTAGATAATAAGTGGTGGACTTTTATAAGTGAAGTGAGTGGAACACTTGTGATTTTTGAAAATAATTCATTTCAACCATGTATATTCATTTCAGAAGGCTCAAATAATGTTATTCTCTATCCTAGAGAGAATAATGTATTAATATTTTCATAGAATATAAATTATACAATTTTATAGTTTAATTTATCCTATATTATTTTAGTTTTACACCCAGTTAAATAAAGTTTTAACTTAACAATGATTAATACTTAATATTACTTTTAATATTTATTATGGTAAAAAAAATTAATATTAAATTCTTATAAAATATTACATTGTTATTATTATAAATATTTAATATGTTTTTCATAATTTACATTACAAATGTTAATTTTTTTATTGAAAACTAATCCCATATAGATGATTAGAAAAAAAAGATTTTAAAGAGAAAATGTTAAAATATTTAAAATGTTTCCATATAAAAGTAAAAATAATAAAAATAACCATAATGAACTAAATTAAATTAATTTATAAATTTTTTAACTAATTTAAAATAAATACCATTTAAAATTATAATTAATTATTATAAAATATTTATATCAAAATGAAATTTACAAATAAAATTATGCATTTTAAAATTTTCATTTAAAAAAACATTAAGGGAAAACCCAAAAAAATCATACTAAGTTAATTTTGAATTATTTATTTCAAAAATAACATTTATTTTTTAAATTAAATTTTATATATGAGTTAAATGGTAATTTTTATTAAAATATAGAAAGTGAGGTTAAACAGTGTTTTGTTTAATATTAGTGTTGTATAGATCACAAGATGTCAATGAATTTAAATATATATTCTAGATTAAATTTATAATAATGTATTGGGGTGTTAAATTATTCCATCTTAAAAAATCTAATCCCTTAAATATAATTGTTATTAAAATCTAAATAGAGGAGGGTAATTAATCATCTTAATATCATCTTTTTTCTATGTCTACTATATTTTTTTATTTCTCAAAAGTACCTTTATCAGATGTGTTGTCATGATACTCAATACATGATATCTAGTAACAATAATATGTATTTTTTTTTCATAATAATATATATTAGATTCCAATTATATTTTATTAGAGATGAGCACATGTCTTGGATCTAGAATGTAATTCCTTACCAATGATATATGAAAACAATAATGTACTTTGGAGAAATTTGGAATAATTTCTAACATATAAGAAAAAACAAAAAATCATTTAAGGATTACAAAGGGTAAAATCTATATGAAACATAGTTTTCATTTCATAACAAACCTTATAACACCCTTTAAGTGATACACCTTCAATAAAACATGATCTTCCATTTAGAAATCCAAATCACTAAACTGATTATTGGAATAATTTTTTTCCTATATTGAGATGCTTTAATATGAGCCTAAATAGATAATGAATTTATTATTTTCACATAAACATATTAGGGATTAGGAATTTTATTTCTCTGAATTCATCTGACCAAGTTGAATTATGAGATCAATGTCTGTATAATACTTCAAATAACCCAATTTTAAAACATAAATGAAAACTACTATTATAGTAAAAATCTACTAATGGTAAATACTGATACTACATACCTTGAAACTCATGTGAGAATCAACTAATAATTTCATCCATTTTTCTTAATCATCCTTTTATACTATCCTTTAATTTTGGGATTGTAAGAAGTGTTCAAATAAAGTTTATTATTATGATTCATCTGAAGACTCATCATGAATATTGATAAAAATTGGAATATTGATAAAAAATTAGAATCTTGATTGAACACAGTTGATAGTGTTTCATAGTAATGTCCCATAATAAAATTAATATACAACCTTGTGAGGTTCACCAGAGGTAAAACATCTTTTATAATGAATAAATCAGTATATTTTGTCAAGAAATAAATGATAAGCCATATTGATTCATTGTTTTTAGGAGTCTTTAGTAGACCTATGAAAAAGTATATAGTTTTGTAATCTAATTTCCAAATAGAAATATGAATATGTTTCATGAATTATCTATAATGATGTCACACATCATAAAATTTTTAAAAACCCAAAAAATGTGACACAAAATAAACCATTTCTAGCATTATGCTATCCCACTAAATATGATTCATTAGATCATATCACATCATTGTGTTACCATGGTGCATAGTTTAAATTTTTTCTACAAGAATCATGAAAAAATAACCTTTCTATATCCATTATATATAGAACACAAAACCTCATTCCAAATATCACAATACCATCTTCATAAATGAATTAATCTAATTTCTGATCATTCAAATATTTAATTTTCATCAAAATGTTTTTACCACCAGATGTAGAGTTTTTTATCTATTCTAATATGGATGGTTTTGAAGTCATTTGAATAATAGGATTTGTCTCCATATACTTAATAATTTCCATATCCATCATTACTAGATTCATAAACAATGGATCACTATAAATCATCATTTTGGATAGAACCCCATTATCTTTTATACTCAATGAATCACCTATCTTATTTTCATTCACCGGGTGGTAGTGTATTGAAAAATCATATTACCTAAGTAGTTCTAGAGATTACCTTTTTTCATGTTGTTCTCTTTCTAGGAAATGATGTAATATAGTTTTTTTTAAAATTTTTATATCTAACATATCTCACTAAAGTGATAATATTTACCTATATTCATTAAAAAGAGTACAACATTCAACTCAAGATCATTTATTGGATAACTATTTTTCAGAGTCTTCGATTTACTTGATGGATATGCTATAACATTATCATTTTTCATTTAGAAACAACTAGGTCCCTTATTTGATGCATCCCTATATATAATAAACCCATAATATCTAAATGTAATATTATAAATTGAATCATTTCCCAATATATTTTTTATCTCTTCAACAAACTGATCACAATCTATTATCTAAAAACACCTAGTCCCATTATGTGTAAGGTTTGTTAATGGGTTAACTAACTAGGAGAAATTATAAATGAATCATAGATAATAACCTACCAAACCAATGAATCTATATACCTCTTTTATATTCATTTTTATATCCCATTATATGAATTCATTTATCATAATAAGATCATATGAGATTTCACCCATGAATATAATATGTGTACAGAAAAAATGTTATTTAATCCAAAAAATAAATTTAATAAATTTTCCATATAACTCATTCCATTTTAGAGTCTCAAGAATTATCTACCATCTAATTCTCATGGTACTTATAGAATTTATAATAAAAAAAATATCATAAAGTAATACCCCAAAGAAATTATCTTTAAATTCGTTAAATAATCGGATCTATATAACTAAACAATAGAGGGTGTAATAGTGAATCCAAAATGAATAACTATTAAATCATAACATTCAAACCTCATTTGAAAACATTTAATCAAAATAAATTCCTTATTTATTCTCAACTGATGATACCTATAATGAAGTAATATCATATAATATTATTGAGATCATTGATGTTCACTCAAGAAGTCATCATTATGAAGAATATGATAAATTTTGTTTATCATGATATCATTTATTTTTTTATAATAAATTCATGGTCTCATGGATACATCGTTGTTATTATTTAAAATAATAGAGGTTTCACATGGTGAAACAAAAGGGAGAAAAATTCATTATTAACCAACTCTATTTTCAATTTCTTCAACTCCACTAATTATATAGTGGAAATTGTATATGGAATATTTGATATTGGACTTTCAATAGGGATTTAATCGATGGAGGACTCAACTTCCCACAGTGTGGGATACCTAGGTCATTCCATTAGAAAAGTACTAATGTATTCCTATAAAATAGTTATATCCTCAATATGAATATTACCTTCTCATTCTAATATATTTTGAAATATCTCAAATAATCTCCTTTAATAGAGGTACTGGGGGTAGATATTGATATGAAACTGATGCTAAAATGTATAATCTAAAGATACATCATTCATTATCTTCCTCAAAAAACCTAATTTTATTCTTCATTAAAAATAGTTTCTCATAATATTTTGAATTAAAATCCATAATAATGATTAAATCGTTTTGAACGATTTTTATGCTAATGAGGTAAGAAAATAAATAATGTTTATGTGTTATAATTGGAATTTCCTAACATGTCATTTTTTTAGTGAGATTACCCCCAAAGACTTTTGTGTAAAATACATTCCTAAAGTAAATTGGAAATCTCTATATTAATACAAAAATAGGTATATATAAATGAGTTATTGGATGAATAATCAACTAATGCATTGGCTAAATGTAAAGAAAATATTAATGTAATTATCAACACATCCTTGGATACCTCCCCCTCAAATAATTTGATAACATATTACTAGAATTCTCCTAATATAGTTTTATTTGGTTGAAAAACTTGATAATTTGGGATTTCATTTTCATAATGAACCATCTCTATTTAGTTGAAATAGTGAAAAATAGTTATTTATTCTTCTAGTTTCACTCTATTTCCCAATGACCATTATCTAACCTTTAAATTAAAATACCAATTGCATTATTTATATCACAACGTTATTCATTCATTAATTTTCACATTAAGGACATCAATATGTTTCCTTATTCTTTTTTTGATTCATTCCCTTTTACATGGTTTCCAAATAACCTCTTATCCTATTTATTTCATTTGATTATTTATGATCTTGAGTATTTCATCACCATTTTGGTTTAAGATATAACTATTTTACAATATTTTAAAAATTATTGAGATACTAATACCCTTTGGATACTTTGATTTGTCCCGTTAATAATGTATTTAATGATACACATCATACTGTGAATGTAATCTTTAGTATACCATGATATCTATGTAAAGTAATCCTCATACTCAACGACACATTCTACTTCTTTTTTCATTAATCTAAGTAACATTTTTCTCAATTTATTTTATTTCTCATGAGTGAAATATATTTTTTGAATATTTAACCCTTTAAATATATGCAATCTAGTGTTTATATTTCCCCTTCTTCCCCTGTATTCTGGATCAATAACCAATATTTATTTGCATTACCTTTGGGATTATACACTTCAAGTGTAAGTATTTAATTTTCACAGAATCTAAAATACATAAATATCTTCTATATAAAAATAATCCATTTATCAACTTCAATTCGATTATGAAACTACATGACCCAACTAACCATTAAGATGGTATTCGGATCGGTCACCACATGGCCTCAGGTGTGCCTCCCCATAACCCAAATGACGATGAATGGAAGTGAAGGTCTATTTCTAGTATAGTGGGGAGACTATAATCTCATGATCAGAGTATCACAATAGTATATCAGTTGTAAATAAAAAGACAAAAGTGGAATAAATAAAAATAAATAAGATAAATAAATGGATGATCATCATTTTACCTAAGTAAAAGTTATCCAAGCCAATATACTTCTATGTTGCTTGAATGACTATATGATTGTATAAGTACATGAGTAATGAGGTACATGTTTTACCCCTCGGTTTGAGGTATTTAACACTATTTATGTCTATCTATGTATGTAAATTTGTTGGGAAATGTTTTAGAGAGTTTAGAAGGGTATTAGGGTGGTTTGGATGTTTTTTAAGGGTTCATGGTTGGATAATGGTTAGTGGAAACATTGCAACAAACCTAGGTAATCATGAAAGTAGAGGTAGAGGATAGTGAGATGATGCACGGTTATGGCATATAGTTTTCCAAATCATGTGACCACCTAGATACACCATGAATCTAGAGATAGTGGAGTTTTCCATAGTCAGCAAATGATTTCTCAAATCATGCTGGCCCACAATGTGAGGCATCCTCTTGATATTGTATCATGCCTATGATTATCAAATGCTTTTCCTAACTGTGTGGCTAAACCATTTTGTGGCTCTAAAATGGGGTTCTAAAAAGTGAGGGGTGTCATGAATTAACCTGGAAAGACTATTTATCCTCCCTTAAGAACCCAATATGGGATTTTTTCATCTAAATGTTTCACGAGGTCCTCACACCTACTTTTGTTGTGAATTAGAAGGGTTTCAAGGAACATTGAAGGCTATTCTTCCTGTTATGTCTCCTCTCTTTTTTATTGGTTTTCCTTAGATATCGTTATCTCTCTCAATTTTATATATCTACATCTGTCACATGTATTTATAAAGTTGTTTTTTCCTAAAATTATGGGGGATGGGCTAGTTGATTTTTGTCAAAGTTATGTAAGGCGTTTTTTTTGTTTTTACCCAGATTTGTGGTGAAGTTGTGCATTGGTTGATTTCACTGAATCCCTAAGGATGGTGTTTTCTCTATGTACTCCATTTTACTGAACCTGAAGGATTTAGTTTATAATTAATGATTGTTTTTTGGATTTTTTACATTATTGATGTGCGAATATTTATTAGACACTATTTTTTTTATAATTTTTGGATGTGTGAAAAAATGAGTTACAATTGTGATAGGTGCTTGATGTGGGATTTCAAAATGAATATTTTAAAATCATTAACACATTCTATTTATGGAAAATCATTTTGAACAAAATGGTTTTACATAAAATGTTTTGTTTAATGAAATGTGGTTTGACATGGATGTGGCCTAATGATGTTTTAAATAAATGTTTTATTTTATTGAAAGGGTGTTTTTTATTTTTGTTGGAACTATGTTGGCTTAATGAGTGGGTTGGAATGGCACATGTTGGGATGCATGGTTTATTTAGGAATGTGTTTTTTGATTTTATTTTTGAATTTTGATTGGCATGGAATATTTCGCATGTGGTTAATAAAGAGTAGGACATGATGGATCATGATAGTGAAGTAATGCCATAAAGTAGTAATAATATACCACTATAAAAAGGGGATAGGTTATGGACGTGAAGTTACACCATCAATGAAAATCAAGATCATGTGGTTGGTTTGTGGACATGATAATTTTATATCTGCGTCCATATAAGATGAATTGGGTTATGCTAATATTTTCTAGGTAAAATGGTTTTTTAAGGGTGTGTTTGTTCTATTGAAATTTATTCCACGTATCAAGGTTTTATATAAATTGTGCTAATCAATATTTTTCAAGTGGCGTGTGTTGGGAACTCATTTGGGGATATCCCAATGAGTATTATTACCCACCCAATACTCTAGTACTTTAGTGATTTTATAGATATTATATTTCAAGACACAAGTAAGGTAAAATCATCTCATTTTCTTGGGTGGTGTATCGTAATTATTGTGTAGTCTTATAGTACATGGAGCTTGGATATTGGTGTGGAGCTATAGATTGATTTCATTGAATCTTTGGGTGTTATTTTTTAGTCTTCTACTTGGTACTCTGATTCTGCATTATTGTGGTTTGGTCATGTAGGTCAAATGGTAATATTTTATTGTAGTACAATTTTTTAGTCTGGAATCATGTAATTGGTAAGTGTGTTTTTGTTGAAGGATCATTTTTTTGGTTATTCCCATTTTAAAGGAAGATAATTCCCAACTATTCATGATGCCCTCATCAATTACTGCTAGCCTTTGGCACCTTATGAACATAACTTAAGGTGAAGTAGCACCTATGCCTCAACTCTAGATAATGAGAAAGGGTCAGATGTTACAAGTGGTATCAGCTTGTTCAAACCTTGACATTCAAGTGAGACAAGTTTTTTAGTCATTTGACATTAGTTTTTGGTATTAGAGTTGGTGTTTGTTATTGGTTTATTCCTTGTGTTGGGATGATAGAAAGACGTAGGATTGTCAGAACATGAAATCTATAGCATAAGAGGATGTAGCTAAACCATTTATTATAATCTTCAAGTTATCTAAGTGTTTGGTACATAAGAGATTTTGAGACACTTATAGGAGTTCATATAATTATAGTTGGTGTTTCTAATGAGATTATCATCAAATGCATTGTGTAAATGAATTCCCACTAGTATTTCATAATTCAATTAGAAAAATAATTTATGTATTGTATGAATTGATAGTTTTTCAAAAATATATAAATTGTTATCAAATAATTTTTTTTAACGGTAACAAGTTTGGTATTTTAAAAATGTGTTCAATTTGAAAACATAGTGGATTTCTCAAAAACTTTTGAGCATGTAAACAAATGGAAATTTTGGAAAGCATGGTTTTGATGGCATGAATGTGACATACTTTGAAATTGTAAGAATACTATTTCTAGGGTGTGAGACTTATGGAGATTCTTATGTTGATAGAAATGGAACAAGGTAGATGTCATAGTCCAACAGAAGGATTATGTGGAAAAGTTGGATGCACCTAAGCTCCAGGTGAACCATCAACTAGTGAATATGATAGGGAAATTTTTTGTGTGTGAAAGGTTGTACTATAAGAGATGAGCTGATGAATGATGATGAGGCAGTCTAGTTTCAAAATCACAATCTACCCACTTATAAAGGTTATTTAGAATGATAATGGGAGGAAATATGGCTAAACATGATGATTTAAAAAATTGTTTTCCTAGGCATGATGATAGAGTTAAAAGTGAAGTTGGAAACTTACATGTTGGAAGATCACGCACAACAGTGGTGGTATATGGTAGTCCACGAAGAAACAGACCAATGTATCAAATGGGAGGCTTTTGAGGATTTATTTTTAAAAAAAATTTACCATCACATTTTCAATACTCATAAAATATTATATTTCTTCTGCCTAATGAAAGGGAAAAAGTCAGTAACTCAATATGATACTACATTCCTCAATTTAGTCCTTTTTAACATGAGATAGTGGCTAGTGCATCCTTGAAGGCATATAATATTGAATCGGGATTGAGGTAAGAAATTTGTTCAAAAATAGCATTATTATGTATAAGAGATTATAAATAAATGGTGAATAAGGAAATAGTGGATTAAAGGAGAATATTATGGGCTATGAGTGGGGGAGGAATATTTGTCACCATGGAAAATAGTTGGGACTCTAAGATGGGTAGAAAGAATAATATGGACAGTTATTTATATGGTGGGAGTGTGTCTTAGAAACCGATGGTAGGATCTATGAACCCTTAAATGAAGCCTTGGAAAAAGGAAGGATACTTCCAATGAGGATCTCTAACTCACATGAAGCAGGATTTTATAACACAACCGTCATAATTTCCTAACTACTATAATATGGGGAATGTCAATTGAAATTTTCATAGTTCTCGATGTTTGGGTGTTCGTGACACTCTTCGGGGGTTGCAAGTGTTGTATCCCTCAATAGGATGGGGGAAGAGCACACCCCTTTTCAACATCATATAATTACCCATGGTGATTCTATGAACACCATAACTCCTCATTTGGGTATGTTTTAGAATGGGAACAAAGAGAAGAGTGTAGAAAGTAAGAATGCACTTGTAGTTTAGTAGGTTATAGTGGATTATTAGTTAGAACCATCCAAAGTGAGAGGTATAATTCTTTTTAATTTTACATGTACGCATGTGTTTTTTAATAAAGTTATTATTCATTCATTCATTTAATCTCATATTGTTAATTTTTTATAATTAAATGTTGAAATGATTTCTTCTTTTTTGAGACTTCAAACTCCTTCGGTGAAAATATAGTGTCATGCATTTTTATATAGAGAATCTGGTGAAAATATTGACCAAACTCAATCTATGTGGTACTTAACATTTGTTTAGATGTATTATTATGATATAATCTAAAGAATGGATTGGTTGCTGGTGTTTAATGACCACATTGACTATATTTCATGATAATTTGGTTTTACAATGGTATATGGAATCCAACATCTATTTAGAGGAGAGAAAAATGCAACGGTGGATGAAACAGGCTTGTTGGAACTAGTGTTTGGGATTCTATCATATCAGTTGGTAGATATTTCATTTGAATCAATGGAATAAATCAAGAAGATTGGGTTTTTTCGGTATTGTTTGATAAGTTTTTGGATGTCTTTCTTAACAAATTATTATGGTGTCTATATGTTAGAGAAGTGGATTTTACGATGGATCTCTTCCTGGTGACCAATATTATATAAAAAACCCCTTACTGAATAGAAGAATCAGAATGGAGGGAATTGAAACTGTAGTTGGAGGATTTGAAAAATAACGGCTTTAAGATTCCTAGTACATGTCCATGGGAATTTCTGATTTTGTTTTCCATAAACATATATGCATATCATTGGTTGTTCATTGACTATTGTACGCTTATCCAAGTTACTATTAATAATCAATATCCACTCCCACACATTAATTACCTATTTTATTAGTTGAGGTGAGGTCATCATTTCTAAAATTTTGACTTGGAATATGGATATCATCAATTTCATTTAATCAAGGGTGATATTCCCAAAATAGCCTTAATGAGGAGATATGACCATTTTGGGTATCTGGTTATAAATTTTGGAATTATAATGCCCTAGTGGCGTTCATAATATTGATAAATCAGATATTTTAAATATATGAGGATTATTTCATGGTGGAATTAATGGATTATATATGGGTGTATTCAAGGACAATGGAGGAGAATGAGGAACACATGGTAGTAGTGTTGGTAATATTGAGGGACTATAGGTTGTCTTCCAAATTGTTAAAGTTTAACTATTGGATACAAAAGGTACTTTTTTGGGCCATGTTATTTACGAGAAGGGTTTTTTAGAGGATCTATAAAAAATAGAGGTTGTGATCTATTTGAAACTACTGAATAATATTTTTAAGATATGGAGCATCCTTGGCCTAGCTGGGTATTATCGATGCTTTGTTCATGACATATCATGATTATCTTCTCCGATGATAGATTTGTCAAGAAATAATATTCTATTGAAATATAACGAGCAGTGACAAAAATATTTTGGGGAATATAGTTATCATCTTACATCAACACCAATATGGGATTTTCCAAATCTAGGGAGAGGGTATGTGGTGTATTGTGATGCATCCAGATCTATCTTGTGTTGTGCCCTCATGTGAATCATCTTGTGGTTCATTTGGATTCTATAAGTTCAGGTTTCATGAGAAGAAATACCCAACACATGATTCGAAGTTGGTAGCGGTGGTTCATTATCTGAAACCATGACATCACAATCTCATCCATGAGAAATTCATAGTGTATACTAACCCCAAGATATTGAAGAATATTTTCTAACAGAGAGATCTAAAATTTATTCAGAGGAGTTTTATGGTGTATCTATAGATTTTTTTACTTTCAATTGATGTACACAATGGGTATATAAAATTCAGTGGTAGATTCATTAAGTATAAAGTCATATGGTCATGTGAAAAAACATGAATCAGATCAATGGTAGTTAATCTCTATCAAATCCAAAATGTGGTTGGACTGTGAAGATCGTGGTGATATAGTAGTTTTCTTTATATTTTTGTTGGTTTTTTTAATTGTTGGTTTGGTTAAAGAGGAACAATACATCTAATTTGGAGTGGGTGTATATATGGTCAAAACTCAATGGTGGGGAGACTATTAAGAGCTGAAAGTGTGATGAAAATTCATTTTTGTGGTTTCAGAATGAGATTGTTGTTCTGGTTGATTTTCCATAAGAAATTCTCAATTCATATTATCATTCAATATAGGTTATTCATCATATAATTCAGACGATGTATAAGTAATTGAAAGAGTATTTTTGGTGGGATGGTTTGGAAATAAACATGGCCATGTTTGTATCGAGATGCTTGACTATTGTGCATGTCAAGGTAGAGCATCAGCAGCTGACATGTATGTTGTTATCTTTTCCTATCATTATGTATAAGTGGGCACAAATATTGAAGGATTTTGTTACAGGTCTCCCAATAGTGGTTTGAAAACAAGATTCCATATGGGTGATTTTATATCATCTCACAAATTAGGCTCATTTCATCCCCATTCATGAATCCCATATGGCAGAGGATTTGTAAAAAATCTATATCTGTGTGGTGGTAAACAGTCATGGTGTACCAGTTTCTATTGTATCTAATAGATGCCCCAAGTTAACATATTTTTTCTAGGAAATCCTTACAGTACGTCCTTGTAATTCATTTTATTATGATCATGAAGTATCACCCTCAGATGGATGGGAAAATCATGAGGATAATAAAAACATTATATGATATGTTTTAGGATTGTGTGATGGAATTTTGGGGATCATGGGAAGAGCACTTTCCATTAGTGTAACTTTATTATAATAACTGTTTTCATGCCTTGATGCATATGACCCTGTTTGATGAATTTTATGGGCTTACTTTCCGTTCTCCACTTTGATGGATGGATATATGAGAAATGTCATCGGTAGGGCCAATACTTATCCAAGATACCATGGAAAATACTACTCTAATCAAAAAAATAATAGAGATAGATCATAATATTCATTAATTTTATGTGTACCATCTTCAAAGACAATTATCATTCGAGGTGGAAGATCACGTGTTCTTTAGAATTTATCTACTGTTGGGAAATCATCGTTTTGGAATGTAATGAATGTTATCTCTGAGTTATATTGATAATTTTTAGATAAATTAGAGGGTTGGAGAGGTGGAATATCAGTTGGCCTTTCCACAAATGTATAGTGTGGTGCACAATGTGTTTCATGTCTCACAGTTGAGAAATTATTAGTCTAATTTTGACCTTGTGATTCATTGGGATCATGTTGAGATAGAGGCAGATGATTCCTTGGTGCACATTCTAGTACATATTGTGGATAGGTAAGAGAATTTCATGCTTGGGTAATGCATCGGTTTAGTTTGGGTGGTGTGGCAACATGGATAGATTGAGTAGGATAATTGGTAATAGGAAAAAGAGATAGTCGATCAATGTCCCGATCTCTTCAAAAAAAATGATACTTTTATACTTTCTAATGATAGAAAGGCCAATGGTTGGAAGAATACAGTAACCCGGTTTGAGGTATGTAACGCATATTTATGTCTTTTTATGTATATAAAATAGTGGGTAATAATTGGGATAGTTTAGATGTGTTTTGGAAATGTTTGAATGTTTTTTCTAAGGGTGTATGGTTTAAGAACAATTTTTAGAAACTGTGAAACAAACCCAGTTAACTATGTATGTGGAGGCAGATGAAAGCTAGATGGTGCATGGTAAATGTGAAACATTTTCCAAACCATGTGGCCACCCATGTAAACTTTTCATTTTTAGATAATGTCATTTTCTATGGTCGGGGCATGGTTTTTAAAACAATGCATACAAACTGTGAAAGGAACCATCTTGAGACAGTAGCATGTGCATAGTTCGTGCCTGATTTTCCTAATTATGCCACTAAACAATGAGAAGATTTAGAAAGGGGTGTTAAAAAATAGACGGGGATCGGGATTTACCCTAAAAAACCGATTTCTCCTCCCATATAAAACCTACCAGGGATTTCTTCTTCTCAAGGGTTTGGGAGTCTCTCCCACTTGTTTTGGAAGAAAAATGAATAGTTTTGAAGGGACATTTACTCTGATTCTTCCTTAGTATGTCCCCTTTCGTGGCTGTTTTTTGGTTTTCATTAGATCTAGTTCACTCTCTATCTCCTAGTTTTCTAGATCTACTTTCATCGCATGTAGATATAGGGCCACTTTTTACTAAAATTATGAGTGTTGGGAATTTTGTTGTTATGGAAATATATCTAATGCGGTTTTGTGGTGTTTTCACCTAGATTTGTGGTGCGGTTGTGAATTGGTCGATTTCTACCAGACCCGAAGTTAAGTGGATTCACTCTCTATTCTATTTTTATAAAATTTGAAGGATTTAATTTCAAATTTTTCAATTTTTTAAATTTACTTCATTGTTGATGTGTGAATCCTTATTGGAACCCATTTTGTGATAACTTTAGGTTTTGGAAAAAATGGGGTATTTTTTCAAATGATAATTGATTTGGGGTTTTAAAATGAAAATATTAAATTAATTGGCATGGTTGATTTATGAAAAATAATTTGAAAAAATGATTTTCAATTAAATTGGGTTTTTATTTGAAATGTTGTTTGGCATGGATATGGCCTAATAAGGTATTCAATTAATGTTTTATATTATTAAAAAGGAGAATTTTCTTATTGTTGGATATGTGTTGTCTTAATGGGTGGGTTGGATTGGATAATGTTGTGTTGTATGTTTTTGGGTGCATATGTTGGTTGATGTGGGTTTGAAATTGTAATTGACATGGTTTCTTGATAAAGTGGCTAAGAAAGAGTCGAATGGGATGGAGAGTGGTTGTGAAGTGCCACCAACAAGTGGTTGAGAAGTACCATTATAAAAAGTGGATGTGTTATGAAATTGATGATCCTAAATACATGAACACTATGATTTTGTGGTTGGTTTGTGGACATAGTTGTGTTATGTGTGTGGCCACACAAGATGAATTGGGTCATTCTAATGTGGGTTGAAAAAAATGGTTTGGTAAGTGTGTTCATGGCATGTTGGAAATTGCTTCGTTCATGGTTTAATATAAACTATTTTATATAAATTCTTCTAACTGGTTTTATCATAGTGGTGTGTGTAGAGAAGTCAATTGGGGAAATTCTTTAAAGTATTATAACTTACCCCATACTCTGTCACTTTGGTGATTTGCAGATGTTCAATTCTAAGACATAGGTAAGGGAAACACATCTAATTTCATGGGTGTAACATCATGATTCTTGGGAAGTCTTGTGGTGATTGGAGCATGGATATTGTTTTGGACGTAGGGAGTGATGTAAAAGAATATTTGGGTTTTATTTTTTAGTATTGCTCTTGGTTTTTTGATTCCTGATTATTGTGGTCTGGTCATGTTTTTATGATAATAATATTATATTTTAGTACATTCTTTGGACATGCATCATGTAGTTGATAAGTGGTTTATTTTTAAAGGGAAATTTGGTTGGATATTCCAATTTCAATGGAAAAACATTCCCCACTTTTCTTGAAACCCTTGAAATTTATTTCCATCCATTGGTTTCTAGAGAATATCTCTTAAGGACAAGTATTAGCTCCTCCTCAACTCAAGACAAATAGAAAGGGATGGATGTTATATTACAAAAAAAATTTATATAAAAAAAATTATAGATTCCCAAAGTCTAACTCCACAAGCATTAGGAAAACAAACCCTGCCTTGTTCTCCAAACACCAGGGTACAAGCATGAAAACACAATTCATAAAATGAGGATTCTAATCCTACAACCACGATTGTCTATTTAGGTTTCCTAGTGCAATGGACGTCAAACTCTATGTGAGGTGTATTGATTAGGCCACCACCAATAATATTTAAAGCATAATTCAGTTCAGGAATATAAAATGATCAGTGTCCATGTATATACAAATTAAATAATTAAAGTTAAATAAATATTTAAACAAGTTGAGTTTAGGTTCTTCAAGGTTAGATGTACCAATGATAACTTCTTCGACCTTAGATTAAAATATATGAACTATAGGAAACCTATAAAAATTAAATAATGAAAAAAAAGAAAATAGAAATTAATAAATCGTATATTATGAGATGGATAAACCCCTAGATTGTGATTTTTCTTAATAGATGTATCTCATGGATAAAAAATATATTTCATTTCATTTTTTATAAAATTATCGACAAATTTAAAATAAGAAGCATCTTGGACTCATCCTATGTGAACCATATCAAGGAACCTATGTATCAAAAAAGGAATTCCATTATGCTCACTATTGTTGCTGTCCATCTAATGTGATCCATGGATGTCCTCACAAGTATCACTCCCAACTTATTGTGAGACGTCAACCTTTGAGCCTGTAGCTGATATCTCACATAGGGGACCAAGTCTCACTCATGTCCTGGTAAAACTATATTTACCATGAGCCCTTCCATGATATCTTACACTAGGAAACAATGTAGCTCATAATAAGGTAAGATAAAACATATTGAGTCATCCCAGCATAACAATATCACACCCGATGTATACACAACCCAATATGTGTATCTTACAATATGCACAATGAGTCTTCTATTTTTATTCCATGTAAGGAAACCCATGTATAACTTATAAAGTTCATAATTAAATTAATTATTTTCATTAAAAACATGAAAGTCTAAGTAGTGACCACTCCATAACATAGAATAAAGAAGCATTAAAACAAACACACCCATTATCCATGTCATTTATGAATTTATAATGGTTCATAAACATATTTAAGACACATAAAATCTCAAAAATATTATTTAATAAGGCTAGCACATTATACCAAAAATAAATGAAATTTATAGCACCTATATAACTTTACAATTGAAGTAAAAAAACCTCTTCTAGGGGTTTTATTTTAACATATGACATTGTTATTAAAAAAAAATCATTAAATTGAAATAAATAAATTACATCACAAGGATTAAAGTAACTCGATAAAATTGTTGTTTAAAATATAAATAGACTTCATTAAATAAGAGTATATACATATATAAAAGGTACACCCAAATGGGTGGATTATACATAAGGAAAAATATGTTCAATAATAGATATTTAATGAACCTGCCCTAAACGGGTCATTTGGGTTGAGCTCATAACATTTGACCAGTCTATGGAGGGTTAAAACACATCATAGGAAATGATGAAAAAAATTAATTCTAAGAAATTTATTATTTTTAAGTGACACAGTGTATGTCTAACACATGGTACAATAGTGACATTTTATAAAGATACTAAGCATAATGGTAAATACACATACCACCTATCTCGTTCTTATGATGACCTACTAAACCAATATAAAGGCTTGATTTGGTCTATTTCAAGAGGAATCAATGAAGGGATAATGCAATGAAAATATGAAAAGTTTATCACACTAAAATAACAAAGCGAGATTTTATATTGATGAATAAAAGTGGTTGGAAGCATAGACCAAATAAGATTATTTCAACACACATGAAGAAGCTGAAATCCGGGTCTGTATGAGGGAGAAACCATTATACCTTGAGGTGGAGAAGAAAATCCCATGGAAAGGATATTATTCATATAGTAAGAGGAAGAAGAGAGGAGGAATAAGGAAATAAGAAAGAGGGGAACATTTAATTTCACCCCTTTAATGAGGATTATGATTTGGAATCATTTTTTTTCTAAACTGTGTGCCAATCAGTTGAATTTTTCTTCTTAAGAGGAGGGTGTAACATGATTAGGTCACACAATTTGTCCAAACCATGCCCCAAAAAAGTAGAAAACAATGCCCATGTACTACCTAAATGGAACTAATAATGAGGTATAACCACATGGTTTGGGAAAATAGTATGTAGCTCATCCACATCACTTATTCTCACCTAAACAAGGCTCATAATTTACATTGGTGGGATGTAGAGTTTTAAAAAACTGTGATCCCTTACCAGTCCACTAGAACTTGTGTTTTTGGTGTCTTTCTCTCAAAAAACTCAACAAAGCACCTGATAAATCTCAAGGGATCTACAATGGACCCAAAACCAAAAATTTAATGTGTTCCAAAACATGGATTTACACACTAAGGCTTGGATTAAAAAATGAATATTCCACCAAACTACAAAATTCAAATTCCAATAGAATTTCATCTTGTCCCAAAATATGGATGTTATAATATCCCCACATAAAAACTTCTCATCTATGAGAAGCCTTGGGAAAATGAATAGAACATCACTCAACCTACTTGGTGTAAGAACCCAGGTATTTGGAAAGGGTCAAAATCCCAATCCGGTTTGAATATTTTACTTGATTCGGAGAAAACTGAGGAAAATCTTGGACGGTCAGAAAATTTGCAGATTACACACGATGTACTCCAAAGTATACCCAATTTGTGGGTTAGGCATGTACTATCCTTGTTCTAACTAAGTACATGTTTTGTGGTGACTGTGTAATAATTTCCTGCTACATGGCGTGTAATGTTACTTAACATGTAGTGTATATTCTTTCCATGTACCAGCTGAATATTAGCCATGTGTTGACCCATGTGGAACATCCTAGCCTTGTGGATACCTCTAATTAAGTTGGAGTATGGAAAAAGCTACTACACAGTGTGTAGTCCTTCATACACATAGTGTAATTTTATTCTTATTTGTTTATACAAGAGGGCGTCATGTCTAATTTCTGAAGATGTCTTCTTCTTACCCAATTTCGAAACAACTCATTTCCAAAATACCTAAGAAAATAACTTACACTAGAATCATCATCTGACATCCATTCTTCAATCTGTCCGTTGCTATAGGATTTCATTGGGAACGATAAACCCGTGCACCCTATTTTGTTCTAGTTTCTTTTCCTCACACACTTTAGTTTTCATCCAAGTATAATTGCCAGGATTTGATGGAAATGTAGATCTATGAATATTATCATTGAATTGGAGCTCGATATCAGACATTCCAATGTCTACGAGTCTCAGGTAGGTGGTCCATACCTTTATTCATGTTTTCGTGATAATTTGGGATTTGTGTATTTTTAACACAACATCGGGTTTTAAGAGAGAATATTGTTTAATTATGTTGAAATGACCATATGCATTGTGGGATTCCATTGGGTATTCCATTATCCTGTTATACTTGACCAAGGTTATGTTAGATGCCACTGTTCATTTGGTGTATTTTGGTCGGGGGTTCCAAAATGGTTATAATTGAATTCCGATGAATTAAACAACTATGTTTGAATTGTTATGCATGAGTACGTTTGTTAGAGGATATAAAGACCTCGGTGCATTTATGGGACATCAAATGGCTAGTTCAATTCAATAGTTTTTTAGTTTCTCCTATTTATATTATTTATTTTGATTATATATATGTGATGTGTGATATTTCATATACTGGAACCTTTGGGTTGTGTTGGGCATGGCCTGGGTATTGTTGAGTCTTACAGATCATAGGTTGGTTTGGCCCATATTACATTGGTTGGTTCTAACCATTGGATTGGGTGTCACGGACATTGTCTTGAGGTAGTGTGATTTCCAGGTTGAGAATGGATTGGGATACATAGATGGCGAAGCCATCAGACTTTAGTGACTTTGTCGTAGGGACATGTGGTGTCTGAGATGTTGTGGCTTGGGAAATAATTTTGATTATTACCACTCACACGGAACATTGTGAAGCGTGAAAAAAGGTAGACTCTCTGATGAGGTGGTTTTGTCCACTCATTTGGTAGAGGCCCCCGATAGATGTGGTTAAGTACAATTGGATTGGGGGTGTATTACAGAGGAAGCCACATGGAAGGTGAAGAGCCTTTAGGCGATATCATTGAGGCTAAAGGTTTGGGAAGAGGCTAACTATGATTTGAGTGGAGACATCATGATCCCTCCAGTTACTGATTTGAGGGCTGACATCATTGTCTCTCCAGTTACTGATTTGAGGGATGATATTTCTGTCCCTCTGGTTCCTATTTGAGGGTAGGCATCACTTCTCCTTCGGTTATTGTGCCATGGGTAGGCGTGGGATTTCGAGTAGGGTTACTGTTGTTTGGGTGTGCCTTCGGGATGTCAGTACTTGAGACACAAGATGTTAGGAGGTACATGGTACTGATTTACGTGATAGAGATTCCGGTGTTTTTCAAAGAAGGTGACACTCCATGGTGGCTACTAAGCACCAATGGTGTTTATGTTTATTTGTGCATCGTACTGTTTACTTATTTCCTTATAAATGATTTCCTTCTTATACACTTATATTAGGTAGGAACCACTGGGTGTCGTCCTGATGATATTTGTATCACACCCAACATGGGCCCTTTAGGATGACTGTAGACTTTAAGAACATGAGTACAAAAAATGGGTCAGCCTCAAGAGATGGACCATAGTGATGTTTGGCATGGAGACTGGTATGGACCTTAAGGACATTCCTAGATGGAGTTTACTTTTTTTAGCTCCCATGTTTTTCTATCATCATTTTTAATTTAATATATTGAAATTGTTGGTTATCCATTAGTTCCATTTATATAGATTGAAATTTATGTCATGTTAAGGATGCATGCTCATTGTTTAGTAGTTGTTACTATTGATTGCTGGCATGCTGTTCTGTTTACCTTTTGATACTGTGGTTTTTTACTTTGCTTTCATTGTTTACCTGCTATTGATTGTGCTTCCTCTCTGTGGGTCGGGTTCAGGACTATTGAGTCGGTTATTCCTACTGCATGTTATATATTATTGGTCAGACCAGTACCATTATTATCTTCTGAGAGGGTATAGCCTACCCACTATACCAATGAGACCCTCGCTACTAGTCAGTAGCCTTTGGTGTTCAGGGAGGTGCACCTAAGGATGTAACACCCAACCCATTTATTAATGTTCGCGTGGCTATTCGGGTTTGGGAAGTAAAAAAGTGGTAACAAAAGAGGTTCTTTGCATGGATTTAGTAGCATTGTTTTGTAGGATACTAATGAGACTGAGACTTCTCTTTTTATTTCTAATGGTTTACTATTTGGGATATGGTGCATTGGAGATAAGTTGTAATTGGAACTGTGTTTACAGATTTTTCTTGGGTTCCTAAAGCCCACAAGGGATGGACCACATTGCCTTTGGTGGGAATTTCTCTTTTTCCTTTCCTCAGATTATATTTTATATGATTTACACCTCGACGAATCACTTGGTGTGTGATGTTATTGATTGTGACATATAATCCTTGACTAGTGCGGTAAGGGAGAATTAAACCCTGACTTGGTATGGGAAGGCATGATTGTTTGGATTTTGAAATTCCAAATTAATGGTATTTCAATTTTATAACTACATATATGCTTTGTGAAGTGATAATGCCAGGTTAATAATATCAATTACCATGCAATATATTATTTTGAAATGCGAAGGGTAAAAATCCTAATAGAATTTCCTATTGATTTTAATGTACTATTCCATGTTTTATATATATGGTAGAATTACATGCGGTAGTGTATTTGGGTCTAGATCATGTACCAGTAGGAAGGTACTATGGTTGAGGAGATTTTGATCATCAGGATTGGGTGACTCAGTCATCAGTTTATGGGGACATTGGTTGTCAGGACGAACATGGCCCAAGGTACTTTTGATACATGGCTCTTTTGAGGGCGAGTAATGAGGCCATGAGGTTGGGATCATGTTTCAAAGGGTTGTGATAAGGGAGTGTAAGGGTAGTTGTCATATACTATATCTTTACTAGTTTCCTTATCTGCATTGAATATATTGTATATATACATGGGTTGTCTGAACATTTATGGTATTCAATGAGTTCATTGTAGATGAAATAGATGGAGCATCAAGCAGGAGATGGTATAGTGCCATAGGAGTTGGATCAGGTTCATGATCTAGTGTAGGAAGAGCATGAGATGCAAGTACAGGCTCACGGACATTATCAGGTTTAGGATCTAGTGCATGTAGGAATACAGTCTGGTTTGGTAGCATTTAATCTATGGCTCAACGAGTATCTTTGAAATAGCCTGGTACTTTTCTTGTAGGGGATTGACAGAGGTGCGCATGGTACAGGGCTGGTATGGGACAACACATGGCTAGTGAAATTCAACTGTTTAGTTTTCTTCCCTGTTTGAAGTATTTGTTATGATTATATATCTGTGTTGTGTAATATTTCATATACTGGAACCTTCAGGTTGTGTTGGGGATGACCTTGGTATTGTTGAGTGATGCTGACCATAGGTTGGTCTTGGATCGAATTATATTGGGTGTTTTTTACCATGAAATTAGGTGTCAGGGAGGTAGGCTTGAGGCAGGGTGACTATAAAGTTGGCATGGCCCGTGTTACATGGATGGTGAGGCCATCAGACTTGAGAGACATGGTCACAAGGACATGAGGTGTCAGGTATGTTGTGGTTGGGGAACTTATTTTGGTGATTACTGCTCACCTGACACATTGAGCAGTGTGAACACATATAGAATCCATGATGAGGTGGTTTTGAACACTTGTTAGGTTGAGGCCCCTGATATATGCAGTTAGGTATAATTGGTTTAGGGGTTCTTTCTATAGGAATCCATATGGAAGGTGAGGACCCTTAAGGGGATAGGGTTGAGGCTATCAGGATGGGGGTAGAGGTTCTATGGGATTTTAGGGAAGACATCACTATCACTTCGGTTACCAATTTGAGGGTAGATATCATTGTCCCTTTGGTTATTGATTTTAGGGCAGACATATTTGTCCCTCTGGTTCATATTTGAGGACAGACATTGCTACTCCTCCAGTTGTTGTTCCATGGGCCGGTATGGGCTTTCGAGTAGGGTTACAATTGTTTTTTCATGCCTTTGGGATGTCAATACTTGAGACATGAGGTGTCAGGATGTAAATGGTGTCGGGTTACATGACATTTATTCAAGTGTTCGACAAAGAAGGTGACACTCTGTGGTGGATACTGAGAACCAATGGTGTATATGTTTATTTGTGCATCATACTATTTACTACATTCCTTATAAATTAATTCCAGCTTAAACACATATATTTGGTACGCACCATTGGGTGGTATCCTGTAGAGATTATTCTCACACCGTACATGGGCCCTTTGAGACATGTGTAGACTTTATGAACTTGTGTGTAGGAAAAGGGTTAGCCTTAGGGGATGGACCCTAGTGATGTTTAGAATGGAGACTGTTATAGACCTTTAGGACATGCCTAGATGGAGTTTACTTTGTTTAGATTCCATGTTTATGTATCATTCTGATTACTTTAACATTTATAAACTATTGGTTAGCCTTTGGCACCATTTATATATATTGAAACATATGACCTGCTAAGGATGCATGCTTGTTGTTTCGTAGTTATTTCAATTTATTGCTGGCATGCTGTTCTATTTACCTTCCACTATCGTTGTTTCTACTTTGCTTCCATTGTTTACCTACTATTTATTGTGCTTCCATTTGACAAGTCTAGTTTGAGTATACTGAGTAATTTATTTCCACTGCATGTTATATATTATTGCTCGGACCAATACCATTGTTATCCTATGAGAGGGTATATCCTCCACACTATACCTCTCAAACCCTCACTCCTATTCATAATCCTTTGTCATTCGTGGAAGTGCGCCTATGGTAGTAACACCCAAACCGTTTAGAATTGTTTGGGTGGCTGTTTGGATTTGGGATGTTACACTTGGGTTGTGATTTATTTCTCAAATGGTTGTTTTTTTTGAAACACCAAAAAAACCTATGAGTGTCACCTTAGTATATGGTACATAAGATGTGAAATCTTAAGTCAACACTTATTTTTCCAAACTGAAACACCAATATTACACCGTCTGGATTCCAGTGTTCCTAAGACACAATCACATCATCATATCATTAACCTCTAGGTTCTAGTAATTGTGCCTCCAAAACTGTTTCACTATATTCCACCAATATAATCATTCCCTTAGCGCATCATCACTTCACATGGAATGATTTAATGATTAAAAAAATAACCAACTCTCAAAGAAATTGGTATAGATGGATGGTGAATTTCAAAAGATACACCCAATTACACTAAATAGAATATCCTAAAATCATTCTCTAATAACACTCCTAGAGGACCAGAACCAGCTTCTTGTGATGTATAAATCCAAAAACCAACTTTAAATTGTCATTCCCAAACAATAAAATCAGTGTATGATAGATCCAGATAAATTCTATCTTTACACATTAAACATATAATTTGAACCCGAATTAGGTTTTGGGAAGCCTCTGAATAAATAATTAGATTCCAGGGTGATAATCCAAGGAAAAAAACCTTTAGTTTTCACAATTTATATTTGAGTACAATGAGGAATGTTTATATATTATTATCACTGACTAACCCCCAAGAGGCACCCTCCTTATGATCAGTAAAATAAAAAAGATGGTTTCTATTAGTCTTTCTTAGGTGTTCCTACTTAGGAACCCATGTATCACTCAAGGGTAACAATTCCTATAAAACAACAACCCATCCATAAAACATTTGTAATGGACATAAACTAATAACCCCAACCTCATTTAAAACATAGTGTGATATATAATTGATGATTTCTCAGTGCACCCGAACGAGGTCATGATAGGTGACAAGATCTTTTCTAAAATAAAATTATAGTAAGATGATTTAAATGATAATTAAAATACAAAAGAGAATATCCTTCTACCTCAAGATGTAGTGGTCAGTATATTTCCAAAAAAACCATAAACAAACTACATAAAGGATGAAAAAAACAATGACTGTGAAACTTCTTTTAGAGGATGATCAACTTTAACTTCTGAAACATCACTAACCTGACTATGATACCTTCAATGCCGATGGAATCCCATGGTCACTCATACAAAACCACTAAATTTCATCTATAACCAATAGTGCTTTTAAAAGGGTACACCCACATCCACCCATTCATTATCATTCGACCTCACTAGCACCAACATGTTACAAGAGTCACCAAATTGACATGAATTTAAAAGAATCACAAAAAAAATTGGAATATTCCTCTTAGGTTGTATTCTTTCTACTTACAAGGACAATTAATTACCAAAACTAACTTGAAACTAACCACCTTATATGTGTCCTTATCACCAGATTTACTGAAATGAAGATCAACTCATGGAACAGGGTCCATAAACCACTAATGGTGGGTCCTAGGAGTTCATTACATGATATAATCAAATGTTTACATGAAAGACAGGAAACAAGACACATTAAATCACACAAGGTTCAATAATTATTTATATGTACATGTAAAACTCCCTGAGATTTATGTTCATGTGATACAAAACATCAGACATAAAATCCAAAACCAACCAACGAGAAATAAAAAACACTTAATCCTATTCAAACATCATCTCAAGCATTGGGATGAGTAAAATAATTTAATGCTCAGGTCACTATACTCCAGAGATGGCTAGAGAATGTTCTCATTATCTCAATCGACATGATTAACACCGAACCCAATAGCTCACTTCCACATTTATACAACTCGATAGGTGTTGCATATAACAATAATTTCTACCCCAATGTTCTTAATAAAAATAAAATTCCATTGATAGTAACCATAGGAATATCAGTCATATGAACCCATGTTTCAATGGCCCGAAAAAATATTTAAACCCAATGTCATATCATTCCTCATGACTATTAACCTAGCTAGTGCTGTACTAAGTCTCCCAACTCTATGGAAGGGGAAATGTGGGGTCACAAAACCCACCAAGTGGTTGACCATTAACTAGGAATGTCTCAACTACTATAACTGATCATTACTTAATGATCACACATGTATAATGAGTTAAACTATATCATAACAAACAATCTAAACAAATGTCTTATTTTATAAACGAGGAGTCTTACAAGGTCAATGACACACAAACAATGGCACACCTATGAATGGTTCACCATAATTACTGAGGACTTAGAGATCTAAGGCCTATAGTTACAATAGGTCATCCCATTACCAAATCATAAATCATTGACAAAAAAATACCTATGGAAGGTTTCTAGGATCAAGGTCCTATAATTTAGGTTAAAAGTATTTAATAAGGGTCATATGAGTAATGCTAACGTTCCAATTTCAAGGTGGAACTTATAGAAATCATTTAAACTATTGATACATGTGGATTAAGATTTATAACACCTCCAAATATTTCATTTTAAGAAATTTGACCAAAAAATATTTAACTCAATAAAGATCAAATAGATAAATGTTAAATAGAAACCAATACAAATCGTATTGAAAAAGTACAAGTTACTTTATTGGGTAAGGATACAAGTAACAATGGAAATTTTTTATTAAGTATTCTTTTAAAAAATAAACTATTAATTTTTAATCCCATAATAATTAATTGATTAATTAAAAAAACATAAATTTAAGCTTCATTCCTTTATTTTAATGTTCTCCCAATTGGATAAGTTAATGAAAATCTCAATTACAATCTATAGAGGAAAATTCCATTTTGTTTTCAATTTGAATTTTAATTAACTAAGTCCTTATATAAATAAAAATCAACAAAAATAATGTTACATCATTAATCAAGAAGAATTTTTCAGGTAATATGTCACCATAAGTTTATATATAAACTATATAACAATTTCCGACACATTAAATGACCAAAAAAAATGTACAAGTACACCGCTAATGGGGTTTACTATCATGAATATAAAAGAAAAGGAGACCAAATAGGGTCCCATTAATCGGATTCAACAATGAAAAAAACAAACAATTTAATAATTTAATTTTTTTACACCATTAGTAGGTTCAATTAATTATAATAATGCCCTAACCAGCGAAATTGGGTCTAGTTATGAATTTAAAAATTTATCCATATGGACACATTATTCCCTTGTAATTGGGGTGCATCACATTATAAAGGAAACCATTACATTTTGCATAATTTATTTAATAAAATATTCAAAAAAAATTCTATGTACAAAATTCTCAAAAAGTGTGTTATGCTAATCTATTCCATCACATCTAAATTTTAAAGCACCCATAAAATTGACATCCATCATGAAGGGTTCAATTTAATGAAACCTAATTTACACTGGCTAAAAAAGTGTTCAATTGTTTTAACATTTATACAATACTCCCTAAGTATATAAAGTGTATGAATAATGGTTTTATTGTGTGGGATGTCAGTTTTTAATTTGAAAAGTGCCCAAACACCTTTCAAATTGAATATCGACTCCCATTTAATCCCACCCAACATGCTTTAAACCAAGTTAAAAATGAATAGAAGAATAAAAATTTAAAACAAGAACATTAATTAGTCATTTAAACATGGAAATTAATATGACGTGATAAATGAATCTCTATGTGTGATAAATAAACATAGGAATGTAAAATAAGAATGGAAAGCTACTACACAAGTAGAAAAAACCATCAAACATGGAATATAAGAAAAAATGATAATTTAAATTATATAATAAATCTTTCAAACACATAAGAAAGTGATAAGAAAACATGTTATTGATATTTATAACATAGAATATAAAAATACATGCTAATAAACCATTCGAGGCACATCAAAAAATATTAATCAACATTGTAATAAAATCAATATGGAATGGAATATGCATGGAATGTGAATCCCTAAATACCTATAATAATGCACTTAATTATTCCTCATTTCCATACTAGGCCATGGTAAATATCATAACCTAATGATTTTTTAGTAGTAAAAGGTAATGTAATCATTATAGGAGAAATAAAATTAACTATAATAACTAACTACACAAAAAATAATCACAAACCTAAATGATTGGACATTCCAAAACCTTTTGTTTATCACTCTCAAGAATAACCATTTAGTGAGCATAGACACAATTACTAGTCTCCTATCTACCAAATAAAATAAGCATGAATGAGAAAATTAACTATGATATAACTTTGTAATGTCTTAGCCTAACTGACCATTAAATGAGTAGGCGAACTAGTTTCTATTTTGCCTCAAGTGATCCTCCATTTACATCAAAGGATACCAAATTATAGAAAGGGTAAAATGGGTTTAAAGTGGGGATACTATACCCTCGATACTAGATTATAAAAATGATATATCAGGAGTAAATCAGAATGAAAACAGAAGTGTAAATAAATAAGATAAAGTTAGAAAATATTATCTTACAAACAAGGTAACAGTGTCCCATGCCAATTTAAAACTATGGTGCATGCATAAATTGATTATAATAAAATTACATGAGAAGGAAGGTGCAAAAGATCTGACAATAGAACAAAATAAAATAATCCCAAAGTCTTACTCCATGAGCATCTTGAGGACCAGCTCAGTCAAATGACTCTAAGTCCTAGGTATAAGTATGAAAACATTAGAAATAAACTGAGTTTCTTGATCTTGAGAACTAAGAAGTTTTACTATAGTATGCTAGTGTAATGGAAACATGAACAGTTCATGGGATATACACAGTTTGCCATCACCAATGGGGTTTAAATAATAATCCATTTAATTTAAATAAAATAAGTAGTGTACAAGTTCATAAAAATTAAGGATTTAATTAAAAATAACCAAATAAACTAGTTTAGTTCTTGTTACTCAAGGTCACTTGGTCCAATGATACCTTCTTCGACCTTTGTTATAAATTCCTAATCCATAGGAATCTTATAAAAATTAAATAATAGGAAAATGATAATGGAAATGGTATGAATTAGATATAATGTGATGGACCTAACCCAAGCATGTGATTTGTCATAGAAGACACATATCATGGATAAAAATATATTCAATTATCCTTTCCTCTAAAAGTTTCCTCAAAACATTAATAAGTATCATCCTCATCCTGTCCAAGGAGAAAATATAATGTAACATATTCATTTCACTTTTAATTCTATAGTGGTCACTGCTATAAGATTTCATCAAATGATATCCATGGATGGAATTTCATGTGTCACTACAAACCTAATGTGATTGAAGAAACGTTAACATGTATGAAGTATCTCACATAGGGGACCGATTCTCACTCCTGGAATAGTTTAACCATCTCACCAAAGAGCTCATCCTTGGTGTCTCCATTAGAGAACCAATATCATTCATATTAAGATAAGAGAAATGCATGCTGCTATTTTCCTAGAATACATGTACCACTAAAGTTATAAACACAGCCCAATCAGTGTAGAATATCACAATAATAATGGGACCATCCTTGACATTCCATAGAAGAAAACTGAAGTGTCATTAAAAGTGTTCCAGATTTGTTTAATTAGTTCAATTAAACAGTAAGAAAGTTCATTTAGGGATCATTCCACAACATTGAAAAAATAATCATCAGTAAGACCATTACCATTTCTATTTAATTTTGAATTTAAATAGTGTAATATACATAATTAATCCACATCACATATCAAAATAATTAATTAATAAATCCATCAAATTAATCCAAAATATGGAATACTATTTAAGGGTAGTGGTTTCATGGTATGACTGCATGATTTTTTCAAACCATGTACCAAACATGCTAAAAAGTAGTGGACATGTATTACATAAATGAACTAAGTGAGTGGGATAGGTTCATAGTTTTTGGGAAAACCAGGCACAACCCATTTGGGTCACATCTTATAAACTATACAAGGTGTGTAGTTTACACTTATTGGACCCATTGTTTCCGAAAAATAGTGGGCCCTTATTTTTCAACCAATACCCGAGTTCATAGGATCATCTCACTTGAAACTCAATGAACCACCCATGAAACCTCTCGGGCTCTCAACCACACTAGAAAAATCACACTTTTAAGTGTTTAAAAACTCATATTTACACATCGCAACATGTTTTAAAAAATAGATCATCCACCATATAAAAAAATTAAAATTACATTATAATTTCATCTGTTTCAAAAATCCAGGGTGCTACAGAGTAGTAGTCCCAAAAACCTATGCGGTCATCTATCACATGAAGTGATCCAAAATTTTAGAATCACATTGTGAAACATTTTTATACATATATGAAAGGTTATTTATCATAACAAGATTATGCTTACCTAATATAGCGACAACATTCTCAGTTATAATAACATCTGAATTGGATTACTTAGTACATACATTTCTATACTCTTTACAAATATTTATACTCGTCTTCCTTCAAGGATCCATTTTTATACAATAAAATATACTATATTAGACCATAAATGCATGATCATTAATTCAAAATTTGTAATTATAAATATGATGCAACACATAACATATATTTAAAGTTATTAATTTTTAATCTCAAAAATATGGACCTAGTTTATTTGGAGATATATTTATTTTTAAATCCATAATAATGTATTATAATCAATATTTAAATTATCCCAAGAATAACCCTGGAGGAATATCTAAATCAGTATATAGAAGGTCTATTTTCAAGAACCATGAGATGATCATGTCTACAACAATGTGCCCTTTTTGAGTTATTACCCATAGGTACCTCTGTGTTACAATAAATTCTAACTGTTATATAAATATAGAGATTTATATCTTTTAAAAACCACATAGTCTATTACGTAAGAAAAATTATTATGTCCTTTAATACATATCCTCAATGTTTTTCATAAATTTATGTTCCCTAATAATTTTTTTCATTATTCTAGTTTTCATGTCTTCTTCTAAACTTCCTTTATACCATATTTAACAACCCGAACAATAGTATCCCTGATCCAATGTATATTTTAAAATATTATCATAGACTTAATGAATCAAATCCCAAATAAGTACTATTAATTTCAATTTTTCATAACCAAATATATACATGATGCCAATTTTTAATGGAAGTATAAATGAAACGATATTAAATTAAAATATAAAATTTTTGACATCCATGAATCTCATTCAATGTAGTCATAATCTTAACATGTAAAATGAATGAAAATAATGGTGAGATCAAAATTTAAGTAAGGTTTATTTAAAAAAGAAGCTATCATGAATTAGTAAGTGTAATTTAAATAGGGATTTAAATGACAAACAAACATTCCATTTAAATATCATGAATATTATTAAAAAACATATAACTAATATGGAATGATTACCCACCAAAAAACATTCTATTTAACAAATAAAATATGAATGATATGAATCTAGAGATAATATCATAGAAAAAATATCATGGATAATAGGATAACAAACTTTGTGCTAATGTAAATACATAATTATATTAAAATGTGTCTTAGGTACATAAAAACATCATTTTTAATGTCTATTCTCAAGATCGATTTTAAATATTTGTTAACAATCCATGTAATTTGGAGAACTGTTTTGTTCCCCGAGACCTGTTTACATAACAAGGTGCTATCTATTACTGGGCCCCACCAATGTATTCAATTCTAAATCATTTATCACATATAAAATAATTCAATTTCCAAAAAAATGTTCCTTATCATCAAATATCTATATTTAGTAAAGGATACAAATTTATCAATATTTCCCTTGTTTGGTTAATACTTTTCAATGTAGACATATGATGTACAAATTTTGAAAGCTTTAGGAAATAAAAATATTCATTAGACAAGAATATGTATATTTAATTAAATGTTATTTAAAAATTTTAATTTATCACCTGAAATTGATTATTTTAAAATCATTTTGGCAATTAAAAAAGAATGTGAGATTGTACAATAACTGTCACCTCTTTGTAATTTTTAATCAATGTCCCATTGGATAAAATAATTAAAATTATAAAATAAAATAAAATAATTTATTAATCAATCATGATACTATAGTTCTTATGGGTAGTATATAACCCATATAAATTTTAATTGGTTCATAATAACTAATATTTTTTAATGGAATGTAAATTGAGATGAAATCCATTATCTGACACTTTTTTGGATTGAAAACTTATTACAATCATGGATAATGGTTTTAGGATGTTATAAATTTATTAAATAACATTTTTGTATTTATATTATCACTTATGTTATTTTTTAATATATTATCACCCATTCATTAATAATTTTCCATTATTTTGAATGATTCATGTTTTAATTTGCTTGATTTTATATTTGTGCTTCTTTTGAAAGATCGTGTTCTTACAAAAATTATGTAGTCTCATTATAACCAGAATAATAATAAATAAATAATTATCATAAGTATAAATATATTATAATTTTAATACAAATATTTAATGATGGTTTTGGAAAAGTATTTATTATATGATCATGGGCACGATAGGCCATACATATTCATGATTAACATTTTCATTTTCATTTTCATAAAATAGTAATATACATGAGTAATATATTATCATTACATAATGATAATAATATAATATATATACTATTTTATTTCAATAAATATACTTAAATATTTCATTAATGTGTTGTGATGATGAATATAGAGTCACCTCATTTCATTAAGGTGTTAGTCCACATGTACAAGAATGGTGCTATCATATTTCACTGATTGAAACATTATAAATGAAAAAGATATATATTATATTTTCAAAATGATAATAATTTGATTAATATAATAATTATGCCATTTGTTTCACATATAGACATCAACATAATCTATATCACCTTCCATATAAAGCATTAGTGAAAATTGAATCAGATCACTTCATGAGTTGGTAGTCCAACACACTCTCGAGTGACATTTTTGTAACTTTTAAAAAAAGAAAAAGAAAAATAAATATATTATATAATTATTCCACATATATAATTATATTATAAAAATATGACAAATATACTATTGATCCATCATTATACCAAATATTGGGAGATAATAATGGAACAATTATTTACATCGGTTCTCACGTCGGAAATCTTCCGTACATATGAATGATGATTTTTTCACCCATTTGAGAGAAGTGTGGGTGGTTTTATGTTATGAACATAACCAAAAAATATCTCAGTATATCGATGATCATGTGTTAATTATATAATCATATTAGAATAAAAATTAATTGCGGTGTAATAATATATAATATAAAAAATCTGATTAAAAAACACACCTCTTCTTCATATATCTTCCCTAGTATTCACAAAATCTTTTCTATGATATATTTTATACCTATATTTGGATTCTAGTTTGGAAGGGGAGAGGATTTTAATTTATTTATTGGGTATTATTCTATGAAAATATATTATTATGTATGAATAAGAGTGTAACGGCCCAAGGTTTTTCAATGGAAAATTTCCTTCTTATATTTATGTCATAAAATAACATGAAAACACAAAATAATTAACTAATATGTGATAAGTGACCTTTAAACATAATTTTGTCACCCCTATGTTTGGAATTTTGAAAATCCGACATACACGGTTGTGTTCAGGATGATTTTTGGAGTCTAATAAAACAAAAATAATTTTTGATGATTAGTAACATACCCTTATGAATAGTAATATGACCTTTATGAATAGTAAATCATCCAACATAAGAGTAACATTACCTATGAATAATAAAAGAAAATTTAGACATCTTAGAAAGTGACAATTTGACCTTAGTAAATGTTTTTGGTATTTTATAAGTCATAAATAATTATTTATAATTAATTAATTAATTTAAAATAATATTTATCTCCCTGAAATGTATTCATAAATTATTTAATCAATGTATAATAGTTTTTAGATAATTTTATAAGACCCTACGTAATTTTTGAAAGAACTACAAAATCAGTTTTATTCTTAAAAACTGTTTTTAAGTAAATTATGATTTTAATTAAATATTAAATTTATAATATTCAGAAAATTATTTTTGAAAAATGGAAATCATTTTTGGATTATACATGTTGAAAAATTGTTGGGGTAAATTTTTGGGATTTTTCTGAGGTACTTGAATTTTTGATGAATAGTTGAACCCAATAATTCACAATAAATGCTAAATAGTGTATTAATTGATTCATTGATGATGTTATGCTGATGTAATCCAACTTGGTACGGTATTATATTATAAAATTACTATTCTTGGTTGTTCAAGACTCACTATTCCTTGTCTTATGTGAAATTAATAAACTAATCAATTTTATATTAAGGAAACCCCTCTCTCCTCCACTATAAAAGCCACCCTTCACTCCCTCTTTTCCTCACACATCTAAAGCTCCAAGACTTCTCTAAAATCTGCCCAAAAACATTCCATAGACCCTCCCCCACGTCCAAAAGCTTCTATTATCATCAAAATACCAAGAATAGATTCTTTAAGGAGGATCTCAAGAGGAAGATTTAAGAGGTAATTTCTCTCCCTCTTCTCCTTTAATTTCCTTTCAAGTTCATGTTCATTTCTTGATCTCTCCCCACCTATATTCATCAAAACTGTTTTGTAACTCCATTATTATACATATAATGTAGTTTTATCATTCTAATGGGATAATATATCACCCACACCCTTTCACTCTTCCTTTTATTTTATTAAAGAGAACGTTGTTCATGAGGTGTTAATTTATCACCTTCAAAAATGACAAGCTCTCTTCTTCCATTTATACCTTCGGATCTGGTCATTAAACCATTTTTATGGTCAAACCAGAATATTTTATATGTATTATGTTCTATTTTAAGTTCTGGAAATAACCTATGGACATATTACTATGTGAAAAGTTAAAACAAGTTCGTTGTGATCAAAAAAACTGCTAAAATTAACCCAAATAATCATCATTTAATTCTTATCTAATGATTCATCCACATGTATCTTATTTGATTAATTATAAGATCATAAAAACACCTTAAATATCATTAATAACATGTAATATCAGTTCTGGATGTTTACCCATGTTCTACCAAAACATCAATTTAAGAATACAAGTGAACCACTCAAGAAAACCATAAAAATGAACATCCCCGAACAATGTTTTTAAACTCTATAAGTCATACAAAGGAACATAATATGACATAATGAAACCATAATTAACCCTATTAATGTATAAAAGGTTCTGGAATTTCTAATTAATGAATATAATGTCATTATACAGGACATTAATGAGAAGGAGGCATTCGGGTACAAGGTAAGGGGAAATTCTCGAACCCAACTTTGATCCTTCGAGTTCTACCTCTTTCACTACATTTTTGATATGGTTACTCCTCAAAGATCATTTTTTCATCATTGAATTTACTTTTCTGGGATATACATGTTTGTCACTAGTTTTTATGTCCATCAAAATGTTTTCCATAAGAACACTTCTCTTAAGAACACCCCTTTTACTTCTCACTCAAGGTGGACGGTTCTTGTAACATGTATGTTATTCCCTATTTCTTTTGGGAACATAAAGCTTATAAATGTGTTATTATGATATTAAACCCATTCCTTTTCATGGGTTCATTATGTTAATTTATGTTATATGTTCATTGTGGAAATCATGATAAATGATAATGTTATGATGTGACAGGTGTGCCCGGAATTATATAGCGCAATATGAATGTTTAAATGTAATGGGTGTGCCCGTAATTATACAGCGCTCCAATGCATTGGGTAAAGTGATGAATCTAATGATTAAATGTGAAATTATGTGTGAACAAGATGCTAGCTTGGTTTACAAAGATGTGTGGTAGTTAACCACTAAGACATGATGTTTCATTTTTATGCATTTCCACATTTCAAGTCTTTTATTTATGCTCCTCTCATGTTCATGATATTTTCCCTATGTTAGGATTATGCTCACCCCATGATATATTGTTTCTATCTACCCTTTTACTGGGCTTCAAGAACACCCCTTATGATGTATATCCTTAGGTGGGTACATGTATTAAGGAGAGGACAAGTGCCAATAAGAAGCTATAGAAGAAGAAATTAAATGAATGTTTATTCTTGATGTTGTATATGTTATGTATGGTCCTAGTTTTCCCAATACACTAAACCTTTGGATCCTTTATGTGTAATTCTATTATATTTTTTATCTTTAAAATGATGTAATAGTAATGTCAAAAAAGGCTGGGTCACTATAGTTGGTATCAGAGGAAAGGTTTAGTTAATTTGGGAATTAGGATTGGTGAGCCCTAGAGAAAACCTATAGTATGAGACTAAGTAAAAATATGCACAGAAGAATATTTACCTAGGGATCCCATGTGTTATGTTTTTGGTATCATTGTTTAAATTAATAAGTTTTTCATGACTTGTTTAGTTATTTTTTGTTCTATCCTTTTCTATTTTAGAAAATAGTGTGAACCAGGAGAAATCAGGCCAACAACTCTTACGAGGGCCAACACAAAGATTTCCCGAATGACATCTCTAATGATTTGGGAGGTGGAATTAAAAACTTCATGGCTATGCTTACCCAATTATCTCAGGTTATGAATAATAACCATAATAATGGGTAACATCCCCCTTTACCAAAGAGAGAGAAACTATATATCGATTGTTTTTTGCGGCAACGACCACTGACGTTTTGTGGATCTTCTGATCCACTAGTTGTGGAATAGTGGGTCAACTCCATAGAAAAGATCTTTTCTGTGCTTCACTATTCTGATATGGAGAAGGTGACTCTAGCCATTTATCTTCTAGATGGAGAAGTTGATCAATGGTGGTCTTTGATTAAGAACACCAAGCCAAGGGAGGAAATTGAAGACATGGAATGGGAAGACTTTAAGATAATGTTTCTTAACAAGTACTTCCCATGAACTCTTCGCACGAAGATGTAGAGAGAATTCATAGAGCTCAAGAAAAAAGAAGGAGAATCTATCACAACCTATGAAGTGAATTTCACAAGGCTTGCAAGGTACGCTTCGGGTTTTGTTATCAACAATGATAGCAAAATTGATAGATTTTTTAGTGGATTAAAACCACATATTCGAAAGTATCTTGAAATTCGAGACTTTGGGAGTTATGAAGTAGTTGTTCATTGTGCTCTCAAAGTGGAGATGGAGTTTGGAGAATGGTCTATTGGATATGGGGATAAGAAACGAAAGATGGAGTTTCAAGCCGGTGGATCTAGTGATAAAGGTGGGAAGAAAAATCAACAACCCACATGCAAAAAATGTGGGAAGTTTCATAAGGGGAATTGCCTCAAAGGGATGGAGAAATGATTCAAGTGTGGGAAGGAAGGACACCATTCTCAAGAGTGTCAAAAAGACACGAAAAGGAAGGAGAATGTAGCCAATGAAAGGGGCGAACCACTCATGGTTCAATGCTACAACTTTACGGAGCTTGGGCACTATGAAAACTAGTGCACTAAACCTTGAGCTCTCGAGGGTAATCAGCGTCACCAGCCACCAAAGCCAAAGGAACAAGGGAAGGCTTCTTCCATCACTACTTCGGAGGTGGAGCATGATATTGAAGTTGTACAAGGTACACTTACTATTCACTCAAGAATGGAAAAAGTCTTATTTGATTCTGGTTCTACGCATTCCTTTATATCTTGCATATTTGCTAGAACTATAGAATCGAGGCCCCAAAACCTTGAAGTAGAGATATCTGTAAAAAAACCAAGTGGTGCAATAATTGAAACCCAAGTGCTTGACTCTTCTCCCATTGGCGTATGTGGGAAGATTCTTCCGGAAAATCTCGTAATACATCCCTTGGTGGAATTCGACGCTATAATGGTAATGTAATGGATCTCGTTATATAGAGCACATATCAACTGTCGGGGAAAGGAAATATCTTTTCATATTCTGAGCCATCCCATGCTTCTCTACAAATACAAGGAAGATCATTAATCTCCTTTGAAAAATCCTTCAATGGTGTGGGTGTTGATTTCCTATGAAGAAGCATACCTCGCCCAAATGGTTGAGTCGAAGGAAAGTTCCAACCTTGAGGAAATGCCCATTGTGAGGGAATACAATGATGTATTTCCCGAAGAGTTACCCAGAATTCCCCTGGATAGTGAGGTAGAGTTCTCAATTGAACTCATACCTGGAGCTACTCCTATCTCTAAGTGCACCTATAGGATTACTCCTATCAAACTGGAGGAGTTAAAGAAGTAGCTGCAAGAGCATCTGGAAAAAGGGTTCATATGACCTAGTGCATCACCTTGGGGTGCGCTAGTGCACTTTGTGAAGAAGAAGGATGGAACAATGTGGTTGTGTATCGATTATCGAGAATTCAACAAGATCACTATAAAGAACAAGTATCCTCTTCCAAGGATTGATGACTTTTTCGATCTGTAAAGTGGAGCTCAATACTTCTCAAAGGTTGATCATCATTCTGGATATCATCATGTAAAGGTGAAGAAGGAAGATATTCAGAAGACTGCCTTCCGTACAAGGTATGGGCACTATAAGTTTTCAGTGATGCCCTTTGGTCTTACTAATTCCCTTGCAATCTTCATGGATTTGATGAATAGAGTCTTTAGACATTACCTCCAAAAAATTTTGGTAGTGTTTATCGATGATATTCTCATCTACTCCAAGAGAAAAGAGGAACATGAAGAACATCAAAGACTTGTGTTGGAGAAATTAAGAAAGGAGAAGTTGTATGCCAAGTTTAGTAAGTGTGACTTTTGGATGAATCAAGTCACGTTCTTGGGACATGTGATTACAAGTGAGGGAATTTCTATGGATCCTTCAAAGACAAAGGCAATTGAGGAATGTCCCAGGCTCTCTAGTGTCACAGAAATTCGTAGTTTTCTTGGGTTAGTTGGGTACTACCTACGTTTTGTGAGAAACATCTCACGATTTTCAAGCCCGCTAACTAAGTTAACAAGGAAAGGGGTAAAGTATGTCTGGATGGAAGAATGTGAGGGAAGCTTCATGGAGTTAAAGAGAATGCTGATCTCTGCACCTGTACTCACACTACCAAAAAGTGGAGAAAGTTTTATGATATACAGTGATGCTTCAAAGAAAGGCTTGGGTTGTGTACTCATAAAAAATGATAATGTGATAGCCTATGCCTCACGACAGTTGAAGGTCCATGACCAGACCAACCTGACACATGATCTAGAGCTGGCAGCCGTGATTTTTTCCTTGAAAATCTGGCGTCACTATCTTTATGGTGAGAAGTGTGACATATACACCGACCAAAAGAGCCTAAATTATATATTCACACAAAAGGATCTCAACCTGCATCAAAGGAGATGGTTAGATCTAATAAAGGATTATGATTGCTCAATTCACTATCATCCTGGAAAGGTGAACAATGTAGTTAATGCTCTAAGTAGAAAATAACCTGCTACTCTTTCCATGCTGTGAATTGAGAAAGACCCTATCTTTATGGATGTACAAAGGATGGATTTGGGAATCATAAGGGAAGGGGATACATCCTACCTTGCCCAAATTATTGTGCAACCATCCATCCAAGAGAAGATTAAGGAATTACAAAGGGATTATGTGGAGATACAAAAGAGGGTGAATGCAGTAAAGGAAGGGATGATACTAGAGTTCCATATCGACGATGATGGTGTGATTCTGTTTGGAATGCAGCTTTGTGTGCCTTCATCACCCGAGATAAAGAAGAAGCCATTAGATAATGCATATAGCTCAACTTTCTCTAGCCATCCTGGGAGTACAAAGATGTATCGTGATCTCCGAGAACACTTCTGGTGGGATAACATGATGAAGGAGATTTTGGAATATATATCAAGGTGTTTGGTATGTCAGCAAGTTAAAGATGAGCGACAGAAGTCCAAAGGTATGATGCAGCCATTACCTATACCCATGTGGAAATGATAAAATGTTACTATGGCCTTTGTCACAGGTATCCCGAAGACATCAAAGGGAAATAATGCGATATGGGTTGTGGTTGATCGACTCACCAAGACTGCCCATTTTATCGCTATTCGGGAAGACCTCTCTCTTGAACAACATATAATGATATATGTGAAAGAAGTGGTGAGACTTCATTGTGTTCCACTCTCAATTGTCTCTGACCATGATCCAAGGTTCACATCTAAATTCTGGGGGAGCCTTCAACATGCTTTGAGTACTGAATTAAATTTTGGCACTGTCTATCACCCCCAAACTGATGGCCAGTCTGAAAGGACTATTCAGACGCTTGAAGATATTCTAAGATCCTGCTCTCTCGAATTAAAAGGTGGATGGGATCAGCATCTCCCATTGGTTGAGTTCTCATACAACAATAGCTTCCACTCGAGTATTCAGATGGCTCCGTATGAAGCTCTTTATGGAAAGCGATGTAGAACTCCAACCTGTTGGGATGAAGTTGGAGAAAGAAAGCTACTTGGGCCCAACCTGGTTCAAGAGATGACAGAGAAGGTTCAAGTCATCCAGAAACACATCAAAGCTGCTCAAATTCAGTAAAAGAGCTATGCTGACAACCATCGAAGGGACTTGGAGCTCGACGTTGGAGACAAAGTCTTCCTCCTAATATCTCCATGGAAGAGAGTCATGCGATTCGGGAAGAAAGGGAAGCTAAGCTGCAGGTATATTGGCCCCTTTGAGATCCTTGACCGCATAGGAGCCGTGGCCTATCGTCTATCACTTCCACTGAATATGGCTCATGTTCATGATGTGTTTTATGTATCACTACGAGGAAGTACATACCAGACCAATCACATGAACTAAACTCAGAGGCGGTGCAGTTGGAAGATGATCTCTCCTATGAGAAGCATCCAGTAAAGATTCTGGACTGAAGTGATAAGGTTATATGCAACAAGACAAACCATCTTGTCAAAGGGTTGTGGAGGAACCATAAGTTTGAGGAAGCAACTTGGGAAACAGAAGAGGCAATGAAGGAGAAGTACCCTCACCTTTTTGTGTAAAGTGAAATTTTGGGGGCGAAATTTCTTAAGGGGGGAAGAATGTAACGTCCCATTGTTTTTCAATGGAAAATTCACTTCTTATATTTATTTGATAAAATAAGATGAAAACACCAAATAATGAACTACTAAGTGATAAGTGACCTTTAAACATAATTTTGTCACCACTATGTTTGGAATTTTGAAAATCCGACATACACGGTTGTGTTCAGGATGCTTTTTGGAGTCTAATGAAACAAAAATAATTTTTTATGAATAGTAACATACCCTTATGAATAGTAATATAACCCTTATGAATAGTAAATCATCCAACATAAGAGTAAAATTACATATGAATAATAAAATAAAATTTAGACATCTTAGAAAGTGACAATTTGACCTTAGTAAATGTTTTTGGTATTTTATAAGTCATAAATAATTAATTATAATTAATTAATTAATTTAAAATAATATTTATCTCCCTGAAATGTATTTATAAATTATTGAATCAATGTCTAATAGTTTTTAGATAATTTTATAAGACCCTACTTAATTTTTGAAAGAACTACAAAATCAGTTTTAATATTAAAAAGTGTTTTTAAGTAAATTATGATTTTAATTAAATATTAAATTAATAATATTCAAAAAACTATTTTTGAAAAATGGACTTAATTTTTGGATTTTACACATCAAAAAATGGTTGGGTAAATTTTTGTGATTTTTCTAAGATACTTGAATTTTTGATGAATAGTTGAATCCGATAATTCACACTAAATGCTAAATAATGTATTAATTGAGTCATTGATGATGGTCTGCTGATGTAAGCCCACTTGGTTGGTGATTATATTATAAAATTACTATTCATGGTTTTTCAAGACTCAATATTCCTTGTCTTAGGTGAAATTAATAAACTAATCAATTTTTTATTAAGGAAACCCCTCTCCCCTCCACTATAAAAGCTACCCTTCACTCCCTCTTTTCCTCACACCTCTCAAGCTCCATAACTTCTCCAAACTCTACCCAAAAACCTTCCCTAGCCCCTCCACCATGTAAAAATGCTTCTGGTCTCATCAAAAGACCAAGACTAGCTTCCTTAAGGAGGATCTCAAGAGGAAGATTTAAGAGGTAATTTCTCTCCCTCTTCTCCTTTAATTTCCTTTCAAGTTCAAGTTCCTTTCTTGATCTCTCCCCACCTATATTCATCAAAATTGTTTTTAACTACATTAATATACATATATTGTAAATTTATGATTCTAATGGGATATTATATCACCCCACACTCTTTCCCTCTTCCTTTTATTTTATTAAAGAGAACGTTGTTCATGATGTGTTAATTTATCACCTTCAAAAATGACATGCTCTCTTCTTCCATTTATACCTTCGGATCTGGTCATGAAACCATTTTTATAGTTGAAAAAGATTATTTTATATGTATTATGTTCTATTTTATGTTCTGGAAATAACCTATGGACATATTACTAAGTGAAAATTTAAAACAACTTCGTTGTGATCCAAAAACCTCTCAAATTAACCCAAATAATCATTTTTTAATTCTTATCTAATGATTCATCCACATGGATCAAATTAGATTCATTATAAGATCATAAAAACTCCTTAAATATCATCAATAACATGTAATATCAGTTATGGATGTTTACCCATGTTCTACCAAAACATCAATTTAAGAATACTAGTGAACCACTCAAGAAAACCATAAAAACGAACATCCCCGAACAATGTTTTTAAACTCTATAAGTCATCCAAAGGAACATAATATGACATAATGAAACCAGAATTACCCCTATTAATGTATTAAAGGTTCTGGAATTTCTAATTAATGAATATAATGTCATTATACCATACATTAAAGAGAAGGAGGCATTCGGGTACAAGGTAATGGGAAATTCTCGAACCCAACTTTCATCCTTCGAGTTCTACCTCTTTCACTCCATTTTTGATATGGTTACTCCTCAAAGATCATTTTTTCATCATTAAATTTACTTTTATGGGATATACATGTTTTTCACTATTTTTTATGTCCATCAAAATGTTTTCCAAAAGAACTCTTCTCTTAAGAACACCCCTTTTACTTCTCACTCAAGGTGGATGGTTCTTGTAACATGTATGTTATTCCTTATTTCTTTTGGGAACCCAAATCTTATGAATGTGTTATTATGAGATGAAAACCATTCCTTTTCATGGGTTCATTATGTTAATTTATGTTATATGTTCATTGTGGAAAGCATGATAAATGATAATGTTATGATGTGACGGGTGCGCTCGGAATTATATAGCGCAATATGAATGTTTAAATGTGACGAGTGCATCTGAAATTATACAGCGCTCCAATGGATTGTGTAAATTGATGAATCTCATGAGTAAATGTGAAATTATGTGTGAACAAGATTCTAGCTTGGTTAAAAAATATGTGTGGTAGTCAACCACTAAGACATGATGTTTCATTTTTATGCATTTCCCCATTTCAAGTCTTTTAGATATGCTCCTATCATGTTCATGACCTTTTGCCTATGTTACGATTATGATCAACCCATGATATATTGTTTCTATCTACACTCTTAATGGTCTTATAGCTCACCCCTTATGATGAATATCCTCAGGTGGCTACATGTACTATGGAGAGGAAAAGTGCCAATAACAAGCTATAGAAGGAGAAATTAAATGAATGTTTATGATTGATGTTGTATTTGTTATGTATGGTCCTATTTTTCCCAACACACTAAACCTTTGGATCCTCTATGTGTAATTATATTATGTTTTTTATCTTTAAAATGATGTAATTGTAATGAAAAAAAATACTGGGTCGCTATAAAGAGTGTATTGTGGTTGGCTATTATATGTTGGGTGAGTGGAGGACGTGTAATTTTTTAAAAGAATGAATTCTACCCATTTTTTATGATGAAAAAATGATCTGATAATGGTCAATTATAGAACCCAAAATTTATAAGGTCAAAATATGTAAAAATAATATATTTCATAAAAGTGTATTAGTCAATTTAACTCTTATATTTTTATTTTAACCCCTGGTATATCCATTTTCACTTTAGCCATGATAAATATGTTTTATTGTGTTCATTATTAATTTTTTTAATAATTTTTATATAAGGAATAATAATTTATAATTTATTTGTATTCCAAATATTTAAACCATTTTTTAAAATTACATTAACAAATATGGATAAATTTAATTTAAAATTAATCTCATAGATGAAATGATAAATTAGATCTTTTCATAGAGAATGTTAATATTTTTCAATGATTTTATATCAAAATTCAATATTGAATTATTATATTTTTCTAAATAGGTTTAATATAGTTACCGAAGCTTAATATACATTGATATTTAATCATTTATGATTAATATTTAGTACAATAAAAAAGCCATAATACTAGAATAGTTTATTGTATTTGGAAACATGGAAAAAAAAATTCTATCCTGGTGAAAGATCATCAAAATATATATTACAGATATCTAGATTTTACAATTCTACCTAAAAATATTCTTAATTACCTAGGGAAATGAATCATATGAATGGGGTGAGCTCAGAGGCTCAATTTGGGTAAATAACGTATATGAATAAGCATAACATGAAAACAGGTATGATATTCGAGCATAATATTTAAAGATCATACCATGTATATCAGAGATCATAATAAATATTTCCAGTTCATAAGACATAAAAAATAAGGAAATTATGAGCATAATCCACGAGAACATAACATATGAACAAAATAATGAAAATTTGGAAAACAAATAAGCATATAAAAACACTATATTAAGGAAGCCTACCAAGGCCTTTGTAACATTTTTCGATTGGGTTGTTCAACTATTTACCTTCTTTGGGCTTGGGATTCCCCCCATGTACCCCTTGGTTTTGATCTTGGGATGTACTCCTATGTAACCTCTTGTTATGGTCATAATATTTCTTCATATTTACCCTCTTGTATCGGGATTGGGATTTCCCCATGTTTACCCTCTCGTTTTAGGATTTAGATGTCCGCATGTATACCCTCTTGTTTCCGTGTTAGGATGGCCTCCTATATACCCTCTTGTTTCATTCATCATATAACCTCCTATGTAACCTATGAAATTGTCAAATATTTATCATTACATAATAAATTGGAAGAGGATATTGGTCTCACTCATCACATAATGAAATCATACATGCTTGTGTAAAAACATTCATCATATTGTAAACCATAAAATAGATAAATTTTATAAACATAAAACTATAACCCATGAAATGAAAAAGGCATCATTAACATTTAATAACATCATAACCAATAGAAAATAAATAGGTTTCAAAATAATTTCATCAAATCATGATCCACGAAGAGTAGCAGGCTTCAATGAATATAACAATTGTAAGTGCAACAAGTGTCATAAATATTATTCAATCAACACATAAACCATTAAATAAATAATATGAATGAAAAAATTGAATCATTTCATAGAAATAAATAATAAAAAAACCAAATTCCTTGTTATATGGAGAATAATTTTGAAATATACTTAAAATCATTTCTTGATGGAAATATCATTTATTCTATAAAAAAGGTTTTCTAATGCGTAAAACCCTTTGAAATTAATTTTCATAGAAAACACCTTGAAAATGTATATATAAGAATTGAATTCATTAAGAAAAAACATTTCCTTGAATAATTATATAATATGATAGAATTTTTTTAGAAAAAACAATATTTGAAAACACATTGAAAACATTAAAAAATCATGAAAACTATTTCGTTGAATTTTTTTAAATAGTATAAAGAAATATTATAAATTTTTTGGAAACCATTTTACATTCAATCTTATCAATGAATCATTAAAATATTTTGAAAACAAATTCCTTGAAAATTACAGTTAAAAAAATTCTTAAAACAAAACTTTTAAACTTTGAAATAAAGATTAATAAAAATGACTGCAGGTATATATGTACATTCCATACGAGATAAAAAGACTATTCCTTTTACATGGTATAAAGGTAAGAAAAATGATTTGTTTTAAAGTGAAAATAATATTCCACTGAAAAAACTGGTAAATAAAAAAGTGGTAATTTTTTTTAATTATCATAAAATCGTAATGTAACATTCTTGTAATTTATTTTAGAAAATATGCTTTTGAAGGATCTCAGATTTCAACCAAAGAGAGAGGTAAATTCCGACCTCCTTAAAAACAATTTCTAAACTATATTATATAAAAATTGAGTAAAAATGTACCAATTTATGAAGATATCTTGAATAAAAAAGTTGAATAAATCTCATGACCATTTTTGAGAGATGGATCTTAGTATTTCATCAAATATGCATAATCATTGACAATCTCGAAAAGAGATCATATTTTTCCAATAAAAGATTTCAATTTGTTACATGGGATTATAATATACATGTAATAAAATTAAATTAAAATATGATTGAAATATAATTAATATAATTTTATTCATGGTATAACATTTCAATGGAAGTATATGCAAAGCATATAATAATATAGGTGTATAACAAGGCATGTGCCTCAGTGAAGGAAAATTGAGACAAAATTACATTGTCAATTTTGTAATGTCTGAATCATAAAACCCTTTAAAGAAATATCATTAAATTTATATTTAAATATCTATAAAATTAATTTTAAGAATCATATAATACAACCATGGGTATTATAAACACCACTCAAAAGGAATGGGCGGTGAAAAAATCTTATATCTATTGTAAATAAAAAGTGAGATGAAAATCCCTTACCTTATATCTTTACTGTCATCACACTCATTCAAACCACATGTATAATAAATATAAATTTATTATTACTATTTTATGAAACCATGTTATTATATCTAATACCATATATTTTTTGATCATGTCCTTATGTTACCCTCTTGTTAACAATACTATGTTAAGGTTTCACATTAGGTAATATTCGTTTTGTTCTTCACATGTCTATTAATTTGTTATATATTTTTTCATTATACATATATCATGATTAAATAATGTAAACCATGATATAAATATAATTTATATTAATTATTATTTTGTTACAATAATCTATAGAATATAAAATTCCGATATTGAATACAACACTCATGGAGACATTAAGTTATACGTACGCCTGAACATTTTCCATTTTTATTATCATATTAAATGAAACAATGAAATGAAATATTTGTATATATTAATATAATATAATTAAATTATAATTATAACGTTATATATATCATATATGTTTATTAAAACCATCTATTATACATTCTATATAGTGCATTAATGAATCACATCGCTTTGAGGGGGTGGTAGTCCACACTTCATCAAACAAAATTATCAAAATTACACAAAATTGAAAGTAGAAATATCTATGTTTTAAAAGGAATAATGAATATAAAATACATTAAAAATATAATATAAAAAATATATTATCATCATTTTAATCATAATGAACACCATGAGAGACAATAAATGGAAAATGAACAATTATTATTTAGTGAGGTGGTAGTTCATCGTACACGTGAACCGTATGATCGTTAACCATTAGAAGGATGTGTGTGTATGTTTATGTTGAACCATTATAATAAATAAATACTAGTATATTTATGATACTTGGGTTTTTATAAATGAATGTAATAAAGAGTGTGGAGGGGGTGGCAAAGGATAATAGAATAAAGAATAACGAGAGAAGACATTACCACTTAATTTTGTTACTCTTTTTGGAATGTGAAAAAATGACTCCTTGAATTTATTTATAACAAAGGGGAAGATTATATGAGTAATGGAGGGATTTGGTAGATTATTTTATTATATTTTGGGTGATCTAGGGGGCTTTAGGGGTATGGGGATGTGGTAGGAGTGGAGGCCTTTCTACAGTGGGTGAGGATTGGAACTCTTTTAAATATTTTAAGATAGAATTCCACCCATCTTTTTCTTGATCCATGTGGATAAAGTAATGGTCAAAATTATAGTAAAGGGAGAATATGGTCTAAATATTACTAGAAAAAGGCTCTGGGAAATTTTTATATGTCTTTATGGGCCTCAAGGTTAGGGTTTATTCTCACATTAATCTTAATTTAACATCAATCGACTTAATTAATTTTAATCAATTTCACTAATATTTTTTGTAAAAACATAATTTGAAATTATTAGAAATTATAAATTATGATGAAACCAAATATGGAGAAAATATTTTGATATTATAATCACATAAGTTTCATAAATTAATTTAAAATTAATCCCACAATTGGGTCGACTATACGGGTTTATAATGTAAAAACATTAAAAATTTTCAAAGTGTTTATATCAAATTCCAATGTGAAATTTATCTCAATGAACGAAATAATATTAATTGAAAAAAAATATTATCTAATTAAACTTCTAAACCTATTTAAAATATAATTTTCCCTTACCAATATTTTTTGTGAAAAAAAAGTTTAGAACAAAATTTTTGTATTTTTACCTATTCATTAATATATGAAACCTTACAGAAAAATATCAAAAAACTATCATTACCTAATTTTTATGTTTCTATTTCAAATATGAAGATTATTTTGATATATTATGTGTATAAAATTTCAAAAATTTGTATTTAAAATGTGTTCTCTATTAAAAGGAAGTAAAACAGTATTTTAAAAAATATATGTTTTTAAGTACAAAAATGGGCCTGATATTTATTTTATATCTAGAAAATATATTGAATGAATATAATAAATTAATTCATTGAATACATAACACATATATTACATTAATATCACTCAATAATTGTATTTAATTTAATTTATTTGGGAAAAATAGCTTTACGGCCATAATAATATTTTATTTTATATTCAATCGGTTTTTTAATTTATAATTAATTATTAACCTATGAATTAATAATATATTTATAAAAACTATACGTTTTAGTAAATTAGTTAATATTATTCATACCCACTGATTTAACTCCTATGTTATATCTTATCAGGTTAAATAATAACATATTAATGGTATAATATTTTTCGGTAAAAATCAGGCATACGTGTTATCCAATAAATTGGGGAGATTTATTATTGTGTGTAACATATGATAACCTTAGTGTTCCTGGTAGAGGAAGCTAAAATTTATGTTTTGTGTAGTGCATGATTAACAAGGTGTTACTTATAATTCATTCCATAAATAGTGCTTTAATTTAATATAAATTATTTTCTGGGTTACATGAAATGAAAAATATTTAAAAGATTAAATTAAAAAGAATAAAATAAAAAATTATTAGGCTATCCGATTCTACCCCGATTAAAATGAATTTCACCATGAAAATTCATATGGGTTATCAATGGTTTAATACTTGAATTTTTCATTCATATAAACTCACACCATAAAAAAGATACTAAAACCTTCCTAAAAAAAGGCAATGTTGGTATCATAATAGTTAGACAAAGTAACATATTACTAGGTTTCCACATAGGAGAACAAAGGTTGGGAGTGAAGATTGGACATGGAGAAAAGGTGTAAATATGTATAGGGAGTTATTGAGTTCATCAATCACAGACATGTAAATGATAGAAGAAAATTTTAAGGCCTCGAAGTCACAAATATGTGATGATTTTAAAGGTTATCAGTTCTACAAAATTAAGTTATTAGGATTATGCAGATTCTTTTGATCATTATCCCAAAGTCAAGTAATACTTATATTGACCAAGAATATATGGAAATATACTATCATGGTGTAAGAAAAATTTATTATTTAGTTTTGACTTTGAATATTCCTAACTCATCCATTACATAATAAAATGGATGTCTAGAAATTTACTTTGATGGGTGAAGTGAAAGATTACCCATTTAACAGATCTTAAATCCCATAAAAGGATGAAAAGTATAACCATTTGTCTCTAACTATTCTTCAAAATCAATATTATTAACACATTATTATAAAAGAATAAAAAGTAACACTAATGTCTCATTATAAATAATTGTTCATAAAAAATAATTATATATAACCAGGACATTGGATATGCTAGTGGTAGGTATGAAACATTTATCATTATTCAGTTATGGGTCCCAGACCCTTGACCATTCCAAACCTGATTGGTTATCACCCGACATTAATTGTTTTTCTTTTCTAAAAATTTACTAATATAATTTCCAAAATATGATCGACATCCTCGAAATAATGTTAATCACTAAAAAGGCTTTTAATCAAGGTCTTCAATATAATATCAACACATAAATAATTCCTCATAAGTTAAACTCTAACTTTTCCTGAATTGTAAGCCTTATGACCCTTATGAAAATAAAAATCCATAACTTTATAATTATACACACGAAAGCATATTAGCATTGTTTACAACATATAAAAAAAATTACAACTTGGTTGTCAAATTCCAAACATGTGAATATCCTCATTGTATATTCCCATGAAACATGGTGAGATCCTTAATAACCACAAATTCTTTTAAAAATCATGCATGATTTATAATTCTAATGATAAAAAGATATATATTATATATATCATCTATGTCTTAAACTTCATCCTATATGATATATACCACTTTTTCAATAATCACTTCCATGGTAATTCATAAATTCCACTTTACTTATTCAGATCCAACATATCATTATCCAAATATCATAATATCAATTTTAGGAATTAACTACGTGTCTTTTTCCCTTGATCAAACTCCCACCTTTCTATAAAATAAATTTTCTATATATTCATCACCATTAAAAATGCACTTTACAAACCTTAATGAAAACTTATATTGAAAATACTTATTCATTTCATGATTCATGTAACATATTCTTTTAATTCCAAAACATAAATACTTCATTAATCCAATTTTTCTGAAACCATAACCTAGGCTTCCAAAAAATATACATTAATACTTCTTCCCTAAAATATTAAACATGAATCATGTATTATGGTTCCTTAACCTCAATTGAATCATGATTCTTATGATCATTGTTAACAATACTGAAATAAAATCATACAACTTTCACATGTCGTTTGGGGTCTCTTTATCATTAGATGTATAACCAATACTAATACCACCATCCTAATTCTATTTATGATATTTCCACTTGAGAAATTGATTTTTATAATTCCCATACATTCCACAAATGATAAATTCAATGTTAACTATGTTCCTTCTAGTTCTCTCTAATGACTAAACCTAGAAAGCATAGGTTTAAAAATACATATCATATACAAAAGGCATATATTCATGAAAAAAACTTATAGGATGTCTAAATAATGGTATCTACATTTTAATCGATAAAACCATAGGTTTATCATAGTTTATTCACAGTAGTCTTATTTTTTATATTCTTAATAATGGTTTATGAAGAGTTTGTGATTTTCTAAACCATAGCCCCTCAGAGTGTGAAACTAGGTGTGTTGAAAGGACTGTTGTTGTGTACTAGATTACCTTGACTAAGGATCAACACATGGTTTTAAAGTTGTTACTCTTATGTACATCAGTTCCATAACTGCATTGACTTCTAGTATCTTTCAAGGTATGTACTACTAGTAAACCACTCACAATATCCTTTACTGAAATTACAGGACATTTTTCCTAATCATTAATTCATCCTTATACTTATCCATAGAGACATACCTAGACGTATCCTAAGAAATATACCATGGTATCTCACTAAAATTTTAACATACCTTTTTTAAAAGGGATACTAAATTATTCCTTTAATAGCAACTATAGGTACTTAGGCTTAATATACAAAGATATTACATCAATTTATATGAATATTTAGTACATTACAAAAATACATCACTGAGTACTATAATAGTTTAGTGTCTTTGGAATCATGGAAATAAAATCCTCTATGCTAGTAAAAGATCACAAAAATATTAAATAAATATCTCCATCTTTAGTAATTCTACCAAAAACATTTCTTCATTGACCTAGGAAATGAAAAATATGAATTGGGTGATTTTAGATGCTCAGTAAGGGTAAATAAAGAAAATTTATATATATAAATTGATCAAAATGGTACGATACCCAATAATAACATTTGAATATCATAATCTGAATATCATAGATCATAATAATGATTGAATGTTCATAAAAAATTAATCATAAGGAATAATGAACATAAACCATGATGCATTACATAGTAATAGAACATGGAATTGTGTTAAACCCAAAATCATTTAAAAAAACTATGTCAAGGAGTCCTACCACAACCATTATAACATGTTAGTCTTGGGATAATAACCTATGTACCTAGTTATTTCTTGGGATTCCCTCCTGTTTACCCCCTTATTTCAGGATTGGGGTGTCCTCCCATTTATCTTATTATTTAAGGCTTGGGATGTCTTTCTGTTTACCCACTTGTTTTGGGCATGGTATTACCTCTAGTTTGCCCTGTTGTTTTAGGCTTGGTATTCCCTCCTGTATACCATCATGATCCATCTTGGGATATCCACCCACATACCCTCTTGTTTTGGGCTTGGTATTCCCTCATGTGTCCCCTTTCAGCTTATAAAACAGCTATCATTAGAAAATTCATTGGATACAGATATAGGTCTCACTGTTCACATAATGAAATCATACATGCTTGTTCTAAAAAACAATCAAAATTTCATGAAAGAAAGAGATTAGTTTTATAAAAATAAAAACAGAACCCATGAAAGGAAATGGTTATAATTAATATTTCATCACATTATAAAATATAGAAAGGAGTTAGGTTTCATAATCATTTCATCAAAGCATGACCTGTGAAGAGAAGTAGGTTTCAAAAGTATATAACCCATATAATTGAAACAAGTGCCATAATAATTATTCCATCAAAACACAAACTAATCAATATATAATATGAGTTGAACCTTTAGATCATTTAATATAAAAGAATGAGTAACATCAACAGATGTCATCATTGATGGAAAATAATTTTGAAATATATTTACAAAACTTATCTTCAAGAAAATATTATTTCTTCTTTTAAAATGAAATTTAATTCATAAAACCATTTGAAAATAATTTTCCTACAAAACATATTGAAAACATATAAATAAAAAATGAAATAATATTAAAAAACATTTTCCTTAAAAACATATACAATAATAATAAATTTTTTAAAAAATATTTCTTTAAAACACATTTAAAACATTAAAATAAAACAAGAATACGTTTTTGAAAACAACTTCACAGAAAATAATTTGGAAACTTATAAATAAATCATAAGAACTTGTAGAAATTTTATTTACATGAAAACTTATAAAAGAGGATTGAAATAATTTTGAAACAAAATTCTTTGAAATTTAATTTTAGAACTTTTTTAAAAAAGAACTTTTAAACATGAAAAGGAATCATTATTGTAATTATTATGTGTAAATTAGTACAATCAGTTTGATGTAAAAATAATATTCATTTTTCACAACATAAATGTATAAAAATTTTATTATTTAGAAATTGAAAAGAATATTCCATAAAAAAATTACAAAAAAGTCATAAAGGGTAAAAATTTATTTTAATAAACATAAAATATTAGTATAATATTTTTGGAAACCGTTTTTATAAAACATGTTTTTGAAGCAACTCAGATTTCTGACAGAAGAAAGAGGTAAATTCTAAATTCCTTAAAAACACATTATTAAAAATATAATGTACCAAAGAGTTGAAAAATGGTACCCATTTATAAAGATATTATAAATACCCAATGGATAATAAATTTCATGAGTGTTTTTGAGATATGGATCATAATAATTCATCAAATATGCATGATCATTAACAATCTCAAAAAGTGATGAGATTGTTTCAATAAACTCTTAGTACTTGGTTACATGGAATAATGCACTTCATGTAACAAATTGAAATTAAATTAAGCTAAAAATATCATTAATATAAATGGATTAATTACATAACATGCCAATTAAATTATATACACTTCATAAAAAAAATATAGGTGTATAACATGGAACGTGTCTCAAAGAAGGAAAATTGATACAAAACTACTTTACAGATTTTGTAAAATTTGAAACATAAATTCAATGAATGAAATATAATAAAATGGATATATAATATACAAATAAATTTAATTATAAGAATCATATAATTTATCCATGTCCAGTATACACACCAAACAAAAGGAATGGGTGGTGAATAAAGCATGTATCTCACAAAAATGTAAACAGAGATGATATTCCTTTAACTTGTATCTCAAATCTCATTGTACTCATTCGAAAAACATTTATAATAAATGTAAATTTATTATACATATTCTAAAGGACCATATTATTATATTTAATACCATATATTTTTTTATCATGACTATATATTACCATCTTGTTGACAATCCTATGTTAAGGATTTACTTCGAGAAATATTGGCTTTGTTCATCATATGTGTCTTAATTAGTTATGAACATAGTCCTTATACATATATTAGGATTAAAAAAATTAAATCATTGTATAAATATCTTTTATATTTAGTATATTTTTTTTGTAATAATCTATATAATATATAATTACAAAATATAACACACCGTTCATGGAGATGGTAATTCGTACATATGCATGAACCCAATTTTCATTTCTATTGTCATATTAAAAAAAATAAATAAAATTATCTATATGTATATAAATATATAATATCATTACAATAGAATTATAAAGTTAGATATATATCATATCATATCATATAAGTTCACAAGAAACATCCTTAATACATTTCATGTAGTGTGTGCACGAATCACATCACTTGGAGGGGTAGTTGTCCACACTTCCTCAAATGAAATTCTCATATCTAAAATAAATGAAATGTAAAAAAATATTTATTGTAATGTAAATAAATAATATTAAATAAATAATAAATATACTATATAAAATAAAAAAATACAATTTCTATCATAATTTCATCCATTATAGGTGGTAACGAAAAAATGAACTATCACCATTTAGCAAGGCGATAATTCCCCATACATGTAAAAAATATGTTCGTTACCCATTTGGTAGAGGTGTGTGTAAGTTTAGATTCAAACATTAGCATAAAAAATCTTATAAACTATGGATATTGGTTTATTTATATAAGAACTAAAAAAAGAGATGGGGTGTGGAGAAGAAAAATAAAAAAAAGAGCCTGAGAGAATATTTTCTTCTTAATCTTGTAACTTTTTTGGGTTTGGGCCAATAGGCTTCCTTGGATATCTTTCTTCCCAAGGGGTGTCATGTAAGAGGAATAAATGGATTTTTGGATCATAATTTAGTAGATTTTGGGTGATATAAGGGGATTGATAGGTGTGAGAAAGTTTGAGGAAAGGAGGCTTTTTTATAGTGGATGATGAGTGACACTCTTGAAAATATTCAATGAGGGAATTCCACCCACATTTTTCATATTGAAAGTTAATCCAATAATTAACCTAAATTAGGTTCATTATTAATATTACATCTATAAATTATATTAACTAGATATTAAAAAAATATTATTAAATATATAACATATATATTACATTAATATCACACACTAATTGGGTTTAATTTATCTTATTGGGTAGAATAATTTTCTTACCATAATAATATGTTCTTTTATGTAAAATCAGATTTTTTTACTCATTATTAATTAATTACTAACCTATGAATTCATATTATATTTTCATAAATAATATACTTTCAAAAATAAGTTAATATTATTCATAACCACTGATTGAAAATCAAGGTAATACCTTATTATGTATAATTATAAAATTTTATTGGTATACTATTGTTCGGTAAAAATCTATAAGGAATGTCACACATTAAATCAAGGATAGTAATTATTGTGTGTAATGTAAGTTCACCTAATTATTCCATATGGAGAAAAATAAAATTTGTGTTTCATGTATTGCATTATTAACTTGTTGTTTTATAAAACTGAAACCAAATGATTTTCTTTAATATAAAATTAACTATTTCCAATCTTGTGTGAAATTAAAAATATAAAAAATATTAAATAAATTTGAAAACAATAAATCAAATAATCTCAAGGGTGTTACATAAAATTGATATATAATTAAGCTAATTTTACTTAAAGTTGAATATAATATATAATTTAAATATAAAAATTATTTAACCAAATATAGTGTCAACAATAAAAGTTGATAATTTTTCACTACTAATAAAAAATGGAACTATTCAAAAAAAATCCCAAAAAACTACCCAACGCTAATTTAGATATGATAATTTCAAAAATGATGAATATTTTATCAATTAAAATTTCTAAAGGTATATTGAATTAATTTTCAATAAAGTTCATAAACTGTGACTAAAAAGTGTTTTCTTTAAAACTGGTGGTTCATGCATCACAAGATATCAAAGAAAATAAATATTTTATAAAATAAAAATATTATATTGTCTTTTAGAGTAACATTTCCAGAATTTATTAATTTTGAGATCATTGTCTAGTTAAATAGAATTTTTTATTTTTTTGTCATATACATTTTATTCATGTAATTATAACATCTAATTTATAATTTCTTTTACTAATGTTTTGGTTATCAAAATGTTATTTCATTTTCCCCAAGTAATATACTAATATTTTATGAATATTATGTCTAAAAAAATTCCCATGTGGATAATTTTTGGGATATTATAATGAAATAATATATATTTTGGTATTTCATATATAGTGTAAACCTTTTTCTTCATTTTATAATGTCATTGAATAAAATATTTTATTGTTTTTCATAACTCTCTATAACCATAAACCAAAATGTTTTTTCAAGTGTATGAAACTAAATTTATGTATCTTCATAATAGTTTAAATGTGGTATGTATAGAGAAGGTTTATTCTAACCATATTAGAGATGTTTGGGTATGTTTAACCACATTTTTCATCTATTTTACACTCTATCTCAAAAATATATTTATTTTTTAGAGTCACGGTAAATGAATTTTACAATAATTCTCAAATTATATACTAATTTTGTGAGATTTAAATTTCTAAATCAATATATCATATTGTTTCATTAATATTATATGATAAAATATGGATATGTTACATACACCGTATTAATTTAAATGATTATTTTGATACTATACATGATTCAGCTCATCTAGAAACATATGAGTCATTTGTTAGTATGTGATTGGGGTTTTAAAAAAAGTATTCTAATACCATGGTGATGTTTTATATCATAAGAAATTTTTAAGAAATATGGTTAGTAATGTTAAATCTACTATGGTATGTAGATTGTGATTCCATATCAACAATATTATGGGACAAATATTATGAAACCTCATCCCCTCTATTATGTTTTTCATGTTTTTTAGCCATTACATATGTTATAATTTTTCTGTTTGTGACAATACCGTAATACTGTGTATGGTTTCCAGGGATTGTTATTACATTCACATGATTCTATGACATGGTATATGTATTTCATTTCATTGTTAACACTTTTTTATCCCTACGATCTTTATTATTGAACCTTTGTGGTCCAATCATATCATATAAGATGATGATCTTTGTAAACAATTTTTTCTCCCATATTCAATTTTTCCAAAATCTATATGGTCTAACCCTTATTTGACTCATTTTATTATTTTTAATTTCTGAGAATTTTATCACACTCCTCCATATGATTTACATTTCCATTTAGAATTAAAATCTGTAAAATGTGTAAGAGTAAGTTATATTAGATGAATGCTCTGGGTGAATTGGAATAAATGATTTTTAGTAAATCAGTTATATAGCTAGCTATAAATATATAAGAACATTTTTTCTATTATTGTGGTTATTTTATGGAGATATAATCAATAAACATTGGATTGATGTAAAATATATTCTATTTATATTGTGGTCTTCAATTTTTCTACCAGTGATGGTTTTTGTCAAGGATTACACTAAAATATATCCTAACAAATCATTGGTTGAACAACTATCATTATTAGATGTTTTGCTAAAAAAATTAATCTTATGATTGATTTCACGTATGAATTCAATTTTTTATTATATTTTTATCATATAATTTTTTAATACTAAAATTAAGACATTAGTTATAGATGATTTACTATAACTATTATTAATGGGAAAGCAGAATATCTAATATCTAATAATGAAATTCAATTATTAATTTGTTTATAGTTTATTTCATTCTTTCAGAACAATGATTTTTTTATAATATTTTTCAAAAATATATACTTTTTGATATTTTGATATTGGTAAGAACATCATGACGTTCATTTTTCGGATCTAAGGTATATAAATCTTTTCCAATTGTGGTTTATCGGAATAAAGATGAAATAATTATAGATATTCAACTCACTATAAACATTTATACAATATTTCAATTAGACTAAATCTCTCTATATTGAAATTATATTAATTTTATGAATAGGAATGCCCAATTTCATATTCTAATATATCGCATGATAAAATAACATTTTGAGCATGATTTCCACCATTAATTAAAAAATAATTCATTTTTATCTGTCTATAAACCCAATAATAATGTACACATTTTTCATATTTCTATTGAAGAACTAAGAATAATGACATACCAATTTTGTTAGAATATTAAAATATTTATATGTCAATTAGTTCCCTATTTATCACCAAGAATGTTTCATTGATTTTCAATTTGACATATATGAGAATCTATTCTAAATTAAAAATTTCTTTACCACGAATAAAATATATACATATAATTATTTTACAAGAATCATGAAAAAGTTATATAAAAGGGGTTTATATGATTAACCATAACACAATTAAATTCACCTATCTATTTCTTCATGAAATTGTATAAATCAATATCAATATTTCATGATTAAAATGAATATAATGAGGTCTAGATTAGGAGGATTTTTCATTTACATAATATTGATAATTTACTGTATCATTATTGAGGGATATAATACTTCTATAATTTGTTTCATTCATCTGGATATCATCATTGAAGAGAGATTATGGATGATATACAATATGATTTTTTTTAAAATGGATTAGATCATTTGTTATAAAAATTATTCTTACGTCACTAGGGATTTAATGGAAATATAGATTATATACTACATTTAAAATTTTGTAGTAGTATTTATTTATTATTTTATTATCTATTCAATGAGTGATGATGAAAATAAATAATATTTTTATATTTTCTGAAATAAAATATAATGGATAACTAATATAAAAAAATAGATTCTGTGTATTTATTTAATGAAAAGTATTATTAATTGGTAATTGAAATAAAAATTTGAGTATATATTTTGAACCGTTAAATACAAAGGCGATTTATTAATACCCTAGGCCATTATCTATTATAATCATTAATGTATTTTTATTAAATTTTGGTTACAATGATACTTTCATAGATATAATAAATTATTATAAAATTATCATACTATATTGATATAGAAGAGAGTAATGTTTATATAGACTGATGAATGCCTTATGAACATTACATAGAATTAGAATAGGGTTTTCACTAATCCAATAACCACAATAGCCTATAGAGGATTAGTGTTCTTAATATAATGAAATTCATCTACGAAAGGCATGGAATGTTTCATTAAAAAACAGGATAGGGTGATATTTTATTCCACACATCAAATGAATTCAAATGTAAAAAGATCATCACATATGATCTTGAGAATGAATTATGAATTTTGGAATTTATGATATAGAGGCATGATGTCAAGGGTTAAACATTTGGAAAATAAACAAATCACAAAGGTGTAAAATATTAATTGATAAAGACAAAATTGAAGAAATTTTAAAGGAGGTGGTTAGTAATAATCTTATAGTTTTAATGAAATATAGCAGTTAATTAGAAATTAAATTCTTTAAATAAAAATGCAACAGAATATCTTGAAATGTCCATAGTTATACAAGAATTTGGGTCCCAAAAGATTAACCTCTAATGATATTATTACAATAAAATGTTATGGATAATGTAATGGATTAGATAATGAGGGGATTATGTATGTTACCCTTTGATGGTAAAACATCAAAAGTTTTATTTAACTTACACCTGTTTTACATACCTTCATTTGTTTATTAAGGATCTCATTGATTTTTAGTGATTTAGTTGGGATTATAATATGGTTATACTTATTTAAGAATGATCATCAACACTATAGAATAATTTTTCTCAAGTACATTTAGAATGATGTAGTGTAGTCTATAGAAAGATATTCCATAACGAATCTCTATTGTCCTCTTTCATTATAGAGTTAATAGGTTTATGAATGATATTAAATTCCATCATCACCTGTCCTCATATATTCTAGATTATCCCACTATGACTCATAGAACCTTGATAAATTGAGATAACTTTTTATAAATTTATTCTAGTATTAGGGTGTCTTTTTCAGACACATCATCATAGAACATTGATACTATGTAAAGACCCAGAAATTTCAAGGAAATTTTTTTTCTTAATTTTCTTTGGAATTTTACAAGAACGCAGTTTCTGACGGCGCCTGATTCCGAGGCCCAGTGTGCCCGAAATAATTTTCCGAAGTTTGGCTCGGGTACGTTCAGTGAACCAACGAGCGAGTTTTTCTATCTTTTGAACCGGTGCCCGAGATCGAATTTCGTGGGCACCGATGGAACCATAGCGCCGATAATTTCTTAGGAACTCTTATTCCGAAGTTGCGTTTTATTGAGTTTGGAAGTTAGTTTTCGGGGGTTTTTAATTAAACTGAATAAAAATATGTGTTTGCCATATTTTTATTTGAAGTGGTAGTTAGAACCTCCAAGGGGAGGTTAGTGGAGGGGCCCACCCGCACATAACCTCCCTTGGGTGGATGTTATAAGGTGGGGCCCACATGAGTATCAAACCCCCTTAACCCCCCTTAACTATTGAAACTCTCAATCATCATTTGGCTTACTCCGCTCGAGGTTTGGATGCCGTCAGAGTGCGGTCGGGTTGGTTCGCTCACGAAACCAACCGGGCCCCTAGAACGAAAAAGCCAATAACTCACAGACCGGACGTCCGATTGACGCGCCGTCTGTCTCGTTGGATTCCTCTTGATGAGACAGAACTTTTGGCATACTTCTCTTGAGATTTGGATACAGTTGGATAGTGTCCGGGTTGGATTACACCGGAAACCCAACCGGGCCCCTGGAATGGAAAAGCTGATATCTTTCAGACCAGACGTCCGTTTGACGAACCGTCAGCGGCATTGGTGATCACATTGAGAAACAGTCCCTATGATTATACCCTATGAGAGTTCGGGTTACAGTTGAGATACGGCCGGTTTGGTTCGTACACGAAACCAACCGGGCCCCGGGAATGAAAAGGCAAGTAACTCATAGACCAGGCGTCCGATTGATGTGTCGTCTGTTGAGTTGAGACCCCTATAATGAGGCGGTCCTTTGAGATACTTCTTCGTGGGACTTTGTGATACTTGGAGTATCGACCTGTAGCTCGTGGAGAGGACCCTCCCGAAGACGAGCGTACGGAGTATGAAGACCGTGTAGCCGGCTGAGAACTGACGACTGCTTGACCGACTAGACTTGGAGTGAGTCGACTAGCCCAGTGGACGGAGCGCCCGATATTTGGTGACAGGCCCACAGCGGACGGAGCGCCCGGTAGTTGGCCACAGACCCGCGGTACTCGACAGGAGGAGTACCTCTGTAGGCTATTAGGGGGAGCGCCCGGTATTTGGCGACTGACCCACAGCAGACGGAGCGCCTGGTAGTTGGCCGCAGACCTGTGGTACTCGACAGGAGGAGTACCTCAGTAGTCTTCGGTTAGTGAGCAGTACCTCGGAGTTGGGACAGGACCACTGTACACTCCAGAGACGGGACTCAGCATTTATGGTTTCGATAATGAAAATCCTGGTTTGAGCTGAGACTTTTGACCTTTGTGTTTACCTCATGATTGAGATGGGTCAATTGATAACTTAGGTATATGTATGGGCATATACCTGGGTAGTGGTTATCCGTTGATTTCATGATCCTTGTGTTTCCTCATGATTGAGATGGGTTACTTGATAACTTAGGTATATATATGGGCATATACCTAAGTAGAGGTTATCTGTTGAGATCTTCTATGTGGTTATCCTTGTTGGTTTTAGTGAGACCTTGAGGGTCTCGGGGTCCCTACCGAGTATCGTTATACTCACCCCTGCACGGGCTATGACCGCACCTCGTTGTGTTGGTTGCAGACGAAGGCAGTGTTGACGGAGGCCGAGTGTTCGAGGACTGGACGGTACCCGGAGGTGGACCACACGACGAGTCAGTATCTGGAGGTGGACTTCGCGACAAGACGACACACGGAGGAGGTCGACGGGTGAGAGCGTTGTGGAGGCTATCTGTACCTACCCTTCAGGAAGGAACCGCGGTGGATGATCCAGGAGCTGCACCATATGTACCTACCCTTCAGGTAGGATCCGAGGTGGATGACCCAGGAGCAGCTTCCGTTCTTCCAGCTGTTGTCTTTTTGCTGTTGTACTTTGTTCAGTTGTAGTTGTACTTTTACTTTGGGTTTGTATTCTGGCCCATTTACCTTTAAGTACTTCTCTTTGTACTTAGTGTTTTACTTCTGCTTGTACTCTATAGTGTTTGTTTACATTTATCAAGGCAATTCCTTCCCAGATATCGGGATTTACGGCTTTGGTGCTAGTCACCAGCCCCTGGCCTATGGAAGGCGGGCTTGGGGTAGTCACGGTACGGGCCCCAAGGACGGGTCGTGACAAATTGGTTTCAGAGGAGTCGGTTCTACCGCGGAACATATAACTCTGATATTTTCTTTCTGTGAAGCGATAGTGTTAAGAGTACCGAGTGTGGTTTTCAGTTCAGGGAGTCCAGTGTTGGTGTGGGTGGCCAACGTATCCATACACCAGGACCCTGACAATTGATTTCTGACTTTGTGCACGAAAACACTAATTGCATGTGTGTTCCAGATGTTTTATTTAAATATCAGCTCAAACCAGGTCAGCTCACCAGGTATAAATTGTTTGACCGTGTCACATTGTTTCTTTCAGGATGCCTCCCCGTGGACGACCAGCTAGATCCCCGAGATTTGTTCGTACTGACAGCCCGTCGAGCGACGTGGCCTCAGTACAGGGCTCTATTCCAGTTGAGGCACCAGCGGAGGCACCAACGGTACTACTACCCGTTGGGCCACCGATTCCACCAGCCCCAGCAGTAGAGGGTGCACGTCGCTTGAGCGCACTGCACGAGTTCCAGCGCTAGAGGCCACCCAGGCTCCGGGGAGAGACGGACCCGCAGGAGGCTGAGGATTGGCTGGAAGCTGTGGTGAGAGTCTTCAGGCTAGTGGGGACGCCGTTAGACTTCATGGTGATCCTTGCTGCCAGCCTTCTTCAGGCAGCAACAAGAAGATGGTGCAGCCTGATGCTCCAGATGTATGACAAGGCGACACTTCTTTGGACAGACTTCAAGAGCCTGTTCCGGGCAGAGTTTGTACCAGCCACCCTTCGAGTGGTGCGTATACAGGAGCTACTTCAACTGCGGCAGGGCAGCATGACAGTGGCATAGTATTCAGCAAGGTTCACAAACCTCTCGCGCTACTCCACAGATATGGTATAGGACCCGTTCTTCAGGGCTCGAATCTTCGAGAAGGGGCTCAGGCGAGAGATTAGAGCTTCTGTTGTTTCTCACAACATTCTGACACAGATAGGGGTGTTGGAGAGAGCCCTGTTAGTGGAGAGTTTCCTTGCTGAGCAGTCTCCAGCAGCAGGACTCACCACTAGTCGGCTTTCGACAGAGTCTTCTTCAGTAGGCAGTAGACAGATCAAGTAGGGGTCCAAGAGGACCAGACCTACCGGTGGCCGACTGCACGACTTAGTTTCAGTTGTGCAGGGAAACCGGGGTGGAGTCAGAGCCAGACGTGCTGAGAGTGGACAGTGTTACTCCTGCGGCGGAATTGGTCACATGGCACGTGACTGTCCGACCCGCCATGAAGATGCCCAGTAGTTAAATGAAGAACCTCCCAGCCAGAGGAAGAGGTTCGATCAGGGCAGACTGCGAGGAGCAGGCGGCCATAGAAGAGGAGCTGGTCGTGCAGCTGGAGGTGTACGACGCTTCGGGGTGTTGCCACCCCCACCACCAGGAGGACCACCCCGACCGTAGGGGACAGGAGGACATGAGAGAGCTCAGCTTCAGGCAGCTGAGGCCTATGGTCATGGAGCTCCGGAAGCATATGGACAGGAGCGGGACTAGCTTCCGACCTGGAGGCTATTGATCCTGTTGCTTCTAGTTTTGTTGATATTTGTCTGTAGTTGCTTCGTGTCTTTGTACTATGAGCTGCAATAAAAAAGAGACACTTATCTTTGTGATGTTTGCTTTCCTATCCTTTTGTTTGGTTGATACTAAGTGGTTCTGGTTAAAACTATTGACTTGACCCTCACTTTCAAGATTTCTACTGGAGGAGACCTAGTGACCTCACACTGATGCCGACAGTGTGACTCGACCCTTGGAGGCGAGAGTGACAGTTGGATCTCTTGGTATTTACGTCGAGGCCTTACGACGTCATCCATGGCATGAATGCATCATTCATGTAAGGATTGACTGTATTAGGCAATGAATGTGGTTCATCCAGGGGATGAGACCGGATTTATCTTATCGGCAAAGAAGAAATCATAGCAGCTCTTGTGAGACTAGAGAAGGTCAAGGTCATCCAAGAGCGGATGAGGACAACACGGGGCCGATAGAAGCCTTATGCTGACAGGACTTGGAGGCCTCTAGAGTTCGAGGATGACGATCACGTCCCTATACGGGTTTCACCTCGACGAGGTTTACGGAGATGTGGCCAAGGTGGAAAATTATCTCGGAGGTTCAGTGGACCTTTTTAGGTCCTCAGCTGGGTAGGCAAAGTGGTTTACCACTTGACGCATTCACCTCAGTTACACCAGGTGCACGACGACTTCCACGTATCTCAACTGAGGAGATACGTGTTCGAACCTTCGCATATCATCGACCATGGTGAGTTGGACTTTGGCGATGGGCTGACTTTCATGGAGGTTCCAGTGGGAATCAAGGATCGATAGGAGTGGATCCTATGAGGATGGATGATTCCTCGGGTGCGCTTTTACTGGCAGTACGAGGACCTCCAGGTGAGCACATGGGAGCAGAAGGCTCATTTGCATGCTTAATACCGCTTTTGTGACCCTAGTTTGTGCTGAAACATTACGGGGACGTAAAGCCCTGAGTTGGGAGTAATGTAAAGACCCAGAAATTTCAAGGAAATTTTTTTCTTAATTTTCATTGGAATTTTACAAGAACACAGTTTCTGACGGTGCCTGATTCCGAGGCCCAGTGTGCCCGGAATCATTTTCAGAAGTTTGGCTCGGGTACGTTCAGTGAACCAACGAGCGGGTTTTTCTGACTTGTGAACCGGTGCTCGGAATCGAATTCCGAGGGCACCGATGGAACCGTAGCGCCGGTAATTTCTCTGGAACTCCTGTTCCGCAGTTGCGTTTTATCGAGTTTGGAAGTTAGTTTTCGGGGGTTTTTAATTAAACTGAATAAAAATATGTGTTTGCCATATTTTTATTTGAAGTGGTAGTTAGAACCTCCAAGGGGAGGTTAGTGGAGGGGCCCACCCACACATAACCTCCTTTGGGTGGATGTTATAAGGTGGGTCCCACATGAGTATCAAACCCCCTTAACCCCCCTTAACTCTTGAAACTCTCCATTTATGTGGATGAAACTCTCTCTCATTAAATGAGTCTCTCCACCTCCCTCTCATTAAATTTGACTACTTGAGATATTTAATTATGTGAGTTAATTTAATTTCAAACTCTTGAAATTCATAAGCTTTGTTGTGTTAATAAAACAAGTTAAGAACTTATTTTATTTGGGTTGGAGTTTAGTTGATTGGGAGCCTTTGGAGAAAAAGCTTAGGAAGTCTTGAGTTTCTTCTTTCTCTATGACGAAGAACACGAAGAACGTCTCTTCCGCCACGGAAGCACGACGATGCCATCTCCTTCATCATTCTACAACCGAGGCAAGGAAAGGGAAGCGACGCCCACGACATCTCCAACGACCTTCATCCGCGTCAAATGAGAAGACGTCACCCGCGAAGAACGTCGTCAATGACGACGTCACCTCCGAACGTTCGTCTACCAACGACGAGTACCCTTCTTCCTTTCCGACGCATGAGCATGAGAATTGGGAGTGTGTGATGAACAAGACAATCGAGGAATTGATATCCGCCCTTTTTTTTCCAAGATCGTCAATGAACGACAATTACGAGGTAGGGAATTTAAATTGTGATTGTTGGTGAACCCTCGTTTACTCCCTTGATTTTTATTCTTCGTGAATATGTCCAACTGCTATCGTTTAACGAGAGGGGGCCGGTCCGCACAAACACAGCCGACCCACATCCTTTTTCCATATTGTATTTCTTTGTGGTTTGGTACGGGAAGTTGTAGTGCCGTCACACCATGCGGAATCATGCGACAAGGAAATGCGTGGCGCCGTCGCGCCACGTCGTGAAAAACAAACAAGGGCGCGACACCGTCGCACCTCGTCGGAGAAACCCGAAGACAACCGCGGACGGAGTCGGGCCACGACAAAGGGGCGCGGCGCCAACGCGTCATGCCGAAGAACCACGAAGATGGCGCGTTTTGTTAATTGACGTGCGGATTGACGAGCGACGACGTAATGGGGCCGCAAAGTATTTTTGAAGCTTGCGTAGTAAAGTACGAGACCCGAGATGAACACCGGCTTAGACAGTTTTGAAAACAGACCACCGGAGCAACTCCGGTGGCCTGTGGAAACACCCGGAGGCGCGGGTCGCCGGCGTGGCACCGCCGGCGACCGGAGCCGTCTGACCGCCAGGCGGCGGCGGCGCACGAGCGCACCGCCGGAAGAATTGGCGGCGGCGGTTGCGCCGCCGCGCTCAATTAACGGCGAGGGGCGGGCCGCGTGCACCCCCCACTCCTCGACTTCGGCGCGGCCACGCTGAGCCGCTGTTGGACGGTCGGGCCGAGCCGCTCCGGCTGGGCCGGGCCGGGTCCAGTCGGGTCGGACCCGGTTCGGGCCGACCCAGGGGGGTCGGGTCGGGTCGGTCCGGGCCTAGACCCCCCGTTTTCGGACCACTTTCAGTCAAATGCTCAAATCTTGGGCTACAGACCTCCGATCGACACACCGTCAGTTGCGTAGCGATCCTTGGAACGCGATGGTCATTTAGGTATATTACACTCAAGGTTTAGGAGAACTTTGGGTTCGGCCCGGTTGGTTCGTACACGAAACCAACCGGGCCCTCGGAGCGGAAACACTTATATCATGAGCTCCGGATGTCCGATTGACGTGATGTCGACTTTGTTTGATTCCTATAAGTGAGATGAATCTTTTGGCTTACTCCACTCAAGGTTTGGATGCCGTCGGAGTGCAGTCGGGTTGGTTCGCTCACAAAACCTACCGGGCCCCTGGAACGAAAAAGCCAATAACTCACAGACCGGGCGTCCGATTGACGCGCCGTCTGTCTCGTTGGATTCATCTTGATGAGATGGAACTTTTGGCATACTTCGCTCGAGATTTGGATACAGTTGGATAGTGGCTGGGTTGGATTGCACCCGAAACCCAACCGGACCCCTGGAACGGAAAAACTGATATCTTTCAGACCAGACGCCCGTTTGACGAACCGTCAGCGGTGTTGGTGATCAAGTTGAGAAACGGTCCCTATGAGTATAACCTATGAGAATTTAGGGTACAGTGGAGATATGGATGGTTTGGTTCGTACACGAAACCAACCGGGCCCCGGGAACGAAAAGGCTAGTAACTCACAGACCGGGCGTCCGATTGACGCACCATCTATTGTGTTGAGACCCCTATGACGAGGCGGTCCTTTGGGATAATTCTTCGTGGGACTTTGTAATTCTTGGAGTATCGACCTGTAACTCGTGGATCGGACCCTCCCAGAGATGAGCGTATAGAGTATAGAGACTGTGTAGCTGGCTGAGACCTGACGACTGCTTGACCGACTCGACTTGGAGTGAGTCGACTAGCCCAGTGGACGGAGCGTCTGATATTTGGCGACAGACCCACGGCGGATGGAGCACCCGGTAGTTGGCCGCAGACCCACGGTACTCAACGGGAGGAGTACCTCTGTAGGCTATTAGGGGGAGCGCCCGGTATTTGGCGACTGACCCACAACGGACGGAGCGCCCGGTAGTTGGCTGCAGACCCGCGGTACTTGATAAGAGGAGTACCTCAGCAGTCTTCGGTTAGTGAGCAGTACCTCGGAGTCATGACATGACCACTATACACTCCAGAGACGGGACTCTTCAGCAGTTACGGTTTCGATAATGAAAATCCTGGTTTGAGCTGAGACTTTTGACCTTTGTGTTTACCTCATGATTGAGATGGGTCAATTGATAACTTAGGTATATGTATGGGCATATACCTGGGTAGTGGTTATCCGTTGATTTCATGATCCTTGTGTTTCCTCATGATTGAGATGGGTTACTTGATAACTTAGGTATATGTATGGGCATATACCTAAGTAGAGGTTATCAGTTGAGATCTTCTATGTGGTTATCCTTGTTGGTTTTAGTGAGACCTTGAGGGTCTCGGGGTCCCTACTGAGTATCATTATACTCACCCCTGCACGGGCTATGCCCGTACCTCGTTGTGTTGGTTGCAGACGACGACAGTGCTGACGGAGGCCGAGTGTTTGAGGACTGGATGGTACCCGGAGGTGGACCACACGACGAGTCAGTATCCGGAGGTGGACTTCGCGACCAGACGACACACAGAGGAGGTTGACGGGAGAGAGAGTTTTGGATGCTATCTGTACCTACCCTTCAGGAAAGAACCGTGGTGGACGATCAGAAGCTGTACCATCTGTACCTACCCTTCAGGTAGGATCCAAGGAGGACGACCTAGGAGCCGCTTCTGTTCTTCCAGCTGTTTTATTTTTGCTGTTGTACTTTGTTCAGTTGTAGTTGTACTTTTACTTTGGGTTTGTATTCTGGCCCATTTACCTTTCAACACTTTTCTTTGTACTTAGTGTTTTACTTCCTCTTGTACTCTGTAGAGTTTGTTTACTTTTATCAAAGCAATTCCTTCCCAGATATCGGGATTTACGCCTTTGGTGCTAGTCACCAGCCCCTGGCCTATGGAAGGCGGGCTTGGGGTAGTCACGGCATGGGCCCCGAGGATGGGTCGTGACATACTAGGACCCCCCCACTTTCATGTAGAAAACATAGTTTTATAAGAGGTATAGTTTACTCAATGTGTTTTATTATTATCCCAAGGATAAATATTAGATACTGGGATTTGATTATATTGATGATGTCACATGATTTGAACTTTCATTGGTTCTTGTCTTCCATATGATCCACCCAAATGGATTTCTAAAAAAATAATACAATTGTTATGATAAGACAATTGATAAGCACAAGACTATATTGTACATGATGATGATCGATCGAGGTCAAATCCTAATTTATAATAAATTTGGGATTAATAAAATCATTTGGGAAAGGTTGAAATACATCCTTCCCTAAAACATTTCCTAGTTATCCATCTATTAGAAGATCAAGGAGTCCCATATGCATGATATTATTTTATAGAAGATTATAAAAAATAATTTACTCTATATCACTAATAGAAATTGTGTTATATGATATAAACCCTGATATGTGCATACTAAATTATAGAATAACAAATTTATATATTTTACAAAATATATGATCAATGACATATGAATAATGTTATATCTACACCATCATTTTCATAATGGAATAGTTTGAAATCATAAATTATGGTGATATATGATATCAATTATGAAATTAATTTTTTATTGTGGTTATGAAGTCGTGTATCCCAAATGAGGGATCATTATAATGAAAGTAAATATTATTATTATTATATTACAAAACCAGTTCATCATAAATTTTCATCATGATAATCATATTCATTCCATCAAGTAATTAAATATGGGTTTTTTAAAATATTTTCGACTAAATGTTCATTGGTGCAGCAGAAGTTGTTTGACACATTCCAAAAAATGTATTTCATCGATTTCAGTGGATGGTATCCTCAAAACATGATGAAAATAACTCACAATGAATTAAAATTGTTTCCTCTTCACATATAATTTAAAAGTAATTTATAAAAAATATGGGTTATTTTGTGTAATTAAGTCTTCATTTTTAAAAAAAATGTCAAATCAGGTAAAATATTCATTTTGATGAAGATTATAATTTTTAAATTACCACTTGTTGTGTCCACATGTAATGAATTTGTATCCACATAGAATCTATAGGTCACTTGTTGTGGGATTTAAAGATCAAAATCCATTTATTTTTCCGTAAGTGATTAGAATATAAATCCCATGTAGTCTAAATGGATTATATCTAGTTCTCTAGGTATTTAGTGGGAGGAGGAGGATTTATTCTCTCAATTCATGAATATCCTCAGCAGAAAATTATTTCCAGACATAATTTAATTTCATGTACACAAACACATTAAAAAATAGATATCCCAATAAAATATATTCATCGGTTAATATGATTAGGTTAGAGAATTAAATTTTTCACTAATGCCCTTAGCCATAAACATAATTTAGTGTATGCACCACATTGAATATTAATAATAATAATAATATTATTATTAAGGATATGTTAATAATGGTTACCAATATATAAATATAAATTAATATATTAATATTAATATTTTTATTTTCATGATATTTAATATATTAATTTTTCTAAAAACCTATGATGGATCATTAAACCTCCTCAACATTTACTAAATATAGATTAAAAAATTGGTTTTAGAAAATAAAAAACATCACATTATATGTTAAAATAATAATTTTGAGACAAAAAAACCTTAATAACTCATATTTCATTGAAACTAAATAAAATTTTGATCTATTTTTCAAATTATATAATATTTTATATATTTTCATGAAATATTTATTATGTGTTTCACTTGTCATCATTATTAGTCAATTGAGGAAAAGTAGGCTCATGTCTCATATAATAGTCTATTTACATTCCAAGGAACTCAATGATTAATACCCAAAGCTAAAATAAAAAAACATACAAAAAAATAAATCTATAGAATATAATATCTTTTTCAGAAAGTATCATCATGTATGTTCAGTAATTATGTCATCAAACTATATACATTCTTTACCATTATTTGACCTTTATGAAATGAAAATGTCAATAAATATCAATTTTCATAAACTTAATACGTCTCTTAAATTTAAATTAACGTTCTAAAAACACATATATCATTCAGCTCAGATGAGAAAAATTCTTTTTGAAATTAATTTTTATTAGGATATCATATATAAAAAACCATCATATCATACATTTCGTTGAGAAAACATCATCTTCGTTTTCATAAATACATCAAAGTACAGTTATCATGTTATGAATTAATAGTAACCTCAATTTCTAGGACCCAAAAATATTACCTTAGATATGAATATCTATATATTTATATAAAATTTTCAATTCATATGGTTGGGTTTCTTATGATAACAATTTCACTTTCAAACTACATACTGTGTACATTTTTAAAATAAGTCTCGTTTTCTTATAATCATTTGATAGATAACAGAAATACATCATTTTTGTACCTTATGATTGATTTTTTATGAATAATGAATATATATTCATGAATATATTCATACCACATCAAATGTCACATAATAATAGTGAACTATCATGGCCACTTGATGTGATAGATATAAAAAATTCATTATCCCATTAATTTTATAAAGAAGAAATGTCATAAGATGTATGATATTTGTTAATATTAAAAAAAATTATAAAGATGTAATTGTGGTAACAATATGCATTTTACTAGGGAGACATATATAATAGACTATAATATACACTCGAGATAATTTTTAATCAATTTTTTCCAATTACATCATATTCATTTTTTTCTAAGACATGGATTTAGTGAATTGATCCACTATAGTCACCTATCAAGAAACATTGTTTATATTAAACACACACATTTTGTAATAATCCATATAGAGATGAGACATCTGATGTACATGCCTTGTATATTTAAGGAAGATAGATTCATAGTGAGAAAAACCACTATAGAATTAAAAATTTACTTAGTGGTATGTTTTTTAAATACCAGAAACACATCAAGATACATACAAAAGATTCAAATAATTTTTTTTTGTAGTTTCATCAGATCTAAAATAAGCATAAAATATCTTTTAGAGTTACTGATAAAAGATTTCTTTAAAATTTTCCATCACACAACTCCTCTTTTAAGGTAAATCTCTATTTTTAGCATTGATTTTATATTAATCAAATGCATCTAGAAACTAGAGTTGGTATATCCCAAAATTATAAGTTCTATATATACTTCACAATCCAATAATATATCTATATTTATTCAATATTAAATTAGTATAGTTATGAATACATTATAATACTTCTCTCTTATGACTTTATAATATCAACCTATAATACTAATGTTATAGATAATAATAATATATTTACATGACATGAAATATATTCTAAATACTATTATAAATATATAAAAAATTTTAATCATCGTATATCTATCATATCGTGTCTTTAGAAACATTTTCATTGAGTGATGTATCCTGTCTGACGTAAGTAGCAATCCCCTATTAGATTTTTTTCACAATGCATCTTATTATTTCATTGTCAATTAATGTACCCTGAAATATTATATGAAATTTCATAAAATAATCACCAATTATCTTGATCCATGAGAAGTGGGTTACTTCACCTATGACTTTAATAGATAATAATTTTTTCAATAAGTTTTTAACTAACTCAATGATGGGTATTTCATTACCCATAAGTAATATATTTTAATCCATTATTTCTAAGAATGCTCCGAATATTCCACTAAAAAATATTGACACATGGATAACATTCATTAATTATAAAACCAAATTTTCAATTAAAATAATAAAAATAAACATTTAGTTATTATTATGATTATAGAAATGAATATATTATTCTCAACTACTTGGAAATTCTTTCAGTATTTTTTTTATTATTCCCTTCTAGGTGTGTCATGTAGACATATTAAATAATAGCCTACCAATAGAAGTATTTATTGACATAATATTTCAAAATATGATAATAAGGATAAACTAATATATAAAATATAATTCATAGGTATTTAAATATAGTTAATTGAGAAAATTAATCATTAGATTCAATCATATAATGTCTCCTAAACTATAACATCATGATCCATACTAATTTTCTATTGAAGCATTGAATTACTACTAACCTTAGTAGCATCCCACAAACACTAAATATTTTTCGTAAAGGCCTTGGGTATACCATATCATTTCGGGAAGATGATAAAGTAACAAATAAAAAAAATTAAAAAATGTAATACCACTATCAAAGTCACAAAAACCATTAATAAACTATATAATTATATAAAACCAAGGACACAAAGATACACTAAGGACCCTATTTATTATCCAAAATACCTCCACTAATAGACCAAATTTGAGTTCTATATCCTACTAAACATAAATGTCAAATAATTATGCCATGTTCATAATATTTATGTTTTCTCCCTTTGTTATATATTGTTAAAAGACATTAGTATAAGTGCCAAGGTTCATATGCATGGGGTGAGTATACAACCAATAAGGAAAATTAGTAAAATCCCACAAATTTCAATAGTATATGAACACATTGTCCCACAATTACATGAATATATATATCCCCAAATAAATTATAAAGAATGAGAATATAATGTATAATTTTTTTAAAATGTATATCACACAAAAAGGGGAAGCCATATCATAACCCACAAAAACAACATGTGAAAATACCCCACCAATGTATTCCCCCGTTAAATAATACACATGAACAGTCAAAAATCAATAGTGGTATCCATCCCACCAAATCTATGTTATCACATGAAGGTACAATCTACAGTGACCCATATTTGGAATGAACTACCTGGATGAATCTATAAGGTGAAAATATAAATCATTTACAAAAACCAATAATGTCATTCCTAGTTCACACACCCATGAATAATTTTATTCATGAAAATTTGTATTTAATAATAATTTACTAGATGATTTTGGTGTCACACAAAATCCATAACTCTAAAATAAATTTCTAAGAAATATCAATAATAGTTTTTTTGGATAATGAAAATCAAATTTATTTTTGAAATGATATCCATTATGATCTATGAATGAGTGGAGTGAGTGATAGGACATATACCTCCATCAAGTTCACCTCGATGAATAGTTTCATAAAATAATTGATATATTCCATTTATGACATCCATTGAATGGGATAAAAAATCACAATAGAATAAAACTTATCCCAAAGAATTTGGAAAAATATCCCCATTATTATATTCATACTAAGATAGAGAAAAATGATCATTAATGGGGATTGGGAAATAGAACTTTTATCATAGATTTTCTATGTCAAAAACACCATGAATCAATGAAATAATACTATATTTGGAAGGAAATCTCTAAAATATAATATATACTACTCGAGGATAAGGAGACCATGACAGATAAAGATGAATTGTCATTACCAGGGAAATTTAGTATAAAAACAAAATTTTAATCATATTTTAAATACACACATGTTTTGAACTAAATTTTTAAAAAACAAACACAAATAATGATATTGTGATTAGACGAATCAAAATTATTATATTTTTGGAATCTTGGATTAAAAAAATATTCAATAACCTTAAAAATTATTAAATCATAGAAACCCTTGTGGCTACATAGTTACCATATAGTTTTCCAAAACATTTCACAATTATTGAGCGTTCACAGACCCCACCCAATAATATTTCATGATTACATAGGACTTTTATATGGTTTTCCCTAACTGTGAACATGTATAGGGGGATCTATAATCATCCAAAACATTTAAAAACTATTCAGGTCATCCCAAAACAAACCCCAACATTTTTTTAACAAAAAATATAAAAATTAAAATTAAATCAAATTGATGGTGTTATTTTATCCCATGAATTTTTACTTCTATATTGTCAATTTGATATTTTTACATTTCAATATAAATTATCTATAAAATTTTATTGAATAATATTATAATGTTAATATATCTCCTCTTGAATTATACAATGCTAACATAATACTCACAATAATTTTTATACATAATCTATGAATGCTACTATCTTGAAAATCTAGTATATGGATTATGGATTAAATAAACATTTCATCATGATCAAGATTTTCATGGTACCACATAAGAACATGGTTTTATAGATATATATACTTATTTAATTCTGATTTAGGGAAAACATTATGGTATTAATAGAGTCTCAGTAGAATACGTAGTTGATTAGATTCATTTTCATTATGTTATGAAATTTATAATGGTTACAAATACCCAAGAGAAAATTTTAATTTCATATTGAAATAATGAATCACTAATCCCAAAAAAAAATCAAAAATTATAATTTCTCACTTGAAAAAAATTACGATAATGATGATAAATATTTTATTTCCAGTTTCTCTAGGATCTTTCTATTCTTTTCTTTACCATAGGTATATTCTCAGTAGTATAAATTTAAATAAACAGCTGGGATAGTAAAAATAATCAATTGTAATAAATAATATTGTGGAGAGTGACATGGATACACATGAATATCCTTGTATAGGGATATATGTATCATGTGGTGATGACTATATATATATTAATATTCTACGAAATGAAATTGGTCTTCCCATGAACCACCATAGAACATTACTCAATATCTGAGCATATCCTCCATTTTCTAAACAATGAAATCTAAATGAAAGACATTTTTAGAATGATATGATGTTTTCATTCACAACATTGTCTCCAATTTCTACTTATAAGAATACCAATACCATGTGGTAATTCAAGAATCTCTATCAGTGAAAAAAGATATTTTCACCCCATGAAATTTAACTATTTCCAAGAAATATATATCCTCTAATAAATTAACTAAATTATTGTAATAGATATGGATGAAGTGTGATGATATTTAGAGGCCTCCCACAACCACATATGTAGATATATTTTTAATAACCATGATTCCAGTAACCCGTGACCTAGTGAATTATTTATTATATTGGGAGATGTAAGTGAGTAAAATCCCAATGTACAGATATGTTTTTAGTTATATAGAACTAGATACATAAATGAGACCGGTTTTATAAATAAAAATTAAACATAATTCAAAATAAAATTAAACTTTTATCATAATTCAACTCATTCTAGGAATTTACCTTCATTTGAAGGGAAATGGAATAAAAATATTTGTGATATCTAATACAAAATATTAGTTACATACAAGGGAATTGTTCAACACAGAAAAAAATGGGAAGGTAAAGAACATAAAAATTATTCCATTTTAAAAAATATATTGACTAACACAGTTTGATAAAGCATAGTGAATATGGAATGATAAATAACATAAAACACATTAAATTTATTAAAAAATGGTTTTGAAATTCATATACAGATAATATTGTTGAATTTTATTTATAGATAATAGTAACTTAATTATAAACAATTTAAATTCATAATTATTGGACCTCATGATTTTAAGAATCATGTTACATTTTCTTTGAATAACATTTATATGATAATTTAAAACTATAAGTAAAAACCCCATATAATTTGACCAGTTGATTTTTCTCATGAGAAATATTGATTCTTTATGTGGGTGTTTATAACCAAAACCATACATAGTTGTGTTTCAAAATAATTCCTCATATATTGAATAACCTATTTAATTTATGAATCAATATGGATTATCATAAAATATTTATTTTGATTAACAGATAAATATTTCACAATATTTATCTTGTTGATGAAATAAATTTCAATGTGACAAACATGTGTAAAATATTATACATGGATAAGGAAATAATCGTAATCATTATAAAGTAATATTATTTTTTAGTATGATTTAGTGTCCAATGAAAAACTATCAAAAGAAGGTGATTGTTTTATGAGAAAGTAAGTAATCAAGAAAAAAAAGTGAGATTGTACAATAATTTTTTTTCACATTTGGTAACATTTAAAATGTAACTCTATCAACAATAAACTAATAAAAAAATGCTCAAAATCATGAATAAATATTTAATAATGTTAAATTTATCGAAGGATATGTATATAAACTGCATAAAAATTAATAGGTTCATATTAATATATGCCAAAATGAAATCAAAATTGAGGTGATGTATATTCTAAAGATCATAAGTTTGAAGTGTGAATTAACTAAATAACAAACTATTTGTATCGAATGTAAATACACATAAAAAATTAGAAACAAAATGATTTATATAAGAAAGTAATTATACACATTATCATATAATATTTAATATAATGAAGAATTTATAAAAACCAATGCAATAAATTTAGTTATGAAATTATTCACCACATGGTAACTTATAATTATAAAATCTATTTCAAATAAATAATTTAAATTAAATCTTTTTAAAAATAAAATTAAAATGGAATAATTATATAATATTTCAATTGATTTTTACATACAGAATATAAAATAAATTGGGTGTATAATATTATAACACGCCACAAGGAAGGGAAATTTATACGAAGTACCCTACCACACACTTTCCTTTTGTTGATAATGAATTAACAACCAATATATTGGTTTTTAGAATGTTATTATTTATACCATAACCATAATCATATTTATAATATCATATAATATCATCTTTCAACATTTTAGGACCAATTTGTTAAAAATATTTCATTATTTTCTTCATTTTCAGTGTTAGTTATAATAATAATGTTTTAGATATTATATTTAATAATTACATACATTATTCAAATAGTTCTTGAATGTTTGGAATATAAAATGAGTCTCATCGTTTCATGGAGACGGTAGGACACTTGTACCCAAGAGTGATAATATAATTCCCTTAATGGTTGAAAGGTTATTTGAGAGTATGATATAAAAAATTACCATATTTGATAAAGTGTAATATATCACATATAGTCATTAAAATTTTTATTATTAATTTATATATAAACACGAAGTGAAATGTGAATCACATCAATTCGTGAGGTTGTTTTTTGTCATATACCTGAGAGATGTTATTGTATTTTAATTGGAAAATATATTAAGAAGGTATATGAAAATATATAATTCTATACGATAAGTTATATCATAATTATAATAAATATATGTCAAATCCAAAATCATATCGGACCATGATAGGTTTTGGTCGAAAACAGTTTCTATCGATTCGTGAGGCGATAGACTATCACACAAAAGATCGATGGTTTCGTTTTGAATTTGATTGAAATTGAATTTGATATAAGTTATGAAATTTAATAAATAAAATATAATTATTTTTGAGATACCATTTTTATTATATTATAATTTTTAAATAATATTTTATAGTAGTGGGAAAATAAAAAAAATAAAAACACTCATTTAATAATGTAACATATTCCTTAGGAACATTCATATGTTTTCACGAAAATCCCTCCTAGTATAGAAATCTAGTCAATACAGAGGATCCTAGATGATTATAGGGTTGCGAGGATGTGATTTAGGAAGGACTAGTATTATCTATATATATTTTAATGTTTGAATATAGTATGAGGGTGTGTGGAATTTTATATGTGGGGGAGATGAAACAAATGGATTTTTTTAAAATAATCAATTAAACATACATTGTTATCAGACTGAAAGCCTAAAAAATGGGATTTTGATGACTATTAGTGGCTATATAGTTTAAATTTATTCATGAAATTTGGGTCTTATGTGTTTTTAGTTTATTTTCACCCTTATCATTGTAGTTTAACCCCTAGGTAAAACCTTTTTTACACCAACCATGGAAAATTATTTTTACTAATTTTAATTTTCATTTTGGTCAAAATCAAATTGAAAATATTAACTAATAAAATAATTATGATTTAAAAATTTTAATACATTCCTATAAATTCAATTCACATAAGTGGTACAGTCCAAATTAATTTTATATCTGCATACATATTGAATAAGTGGGTCTCTTATGATAAAATTATCATAAGTGTACAAATTTTTAATTTAAAAATTTAATATAAATTTACTTCTACTGACCGAAATTATATCAATTATAGTATAATTTAACTTATTGAAATTAAAAAATAATTTAAAATTATATATTTATCTATAATTTTTTTTTAAAAATGCATTTTTTTAAAATTATAAATTTTCTCAATTCATAAAAAAATATTTTATTTTAGAAGAATCCATAAAATTAACACTAATATAACCTTAAAAATATTATTGAATTTTTTTTCCTAATTTCAAAAATTATATTTTCTAAATCTTTCAATAGTTAATTTTATCATATTTTCAAGAGAAACAATGAATCCATTTTATCAAGAAAAATAATGCTTTTTAGAAAACATTTATTTTACTTTAATGTGATGCTTATTTTATTTCTAATTGTTAGGTATCCATTTAATTTATCTTTTAAAAATATAAACCAAATAATTTTAGAAATTTAACATTTCTTATTCACACCATCAATATAATGTCTATGTTATAACTATAAAACTGAAATTAAATTATAATAGAGTATATTCATTTTAAACTCATGTTTCATGTATCATAAGCCATTAACGAGATTGAATTTAATTAAAAGGGAATAAATCATGATGTATCACAGTGTTATATTTACCCACATTCAAAAAATCTCAACCATTATATTTATTTTAGGTATATTACCTTATAATATAATGAGGTTTGTTCATCTTCTTTAAATCCTCTCGTTCCCATGTTGAATCCTCTATGTTTTGATTTCTCTAGAATACATTTACCAATCGAGTAATTTTATTTCTCAATAAATGGTCTATAATTTCATTAATTTTTATGGGTTTAACATTGTATAATAGATTATGTGATAATTCCATTTCATCATAGGTGAGCACATGTGTTGGACATGGAAGATACTTCCCCAAAAGTGATATATAGAACACATCATATACTTTTGATAGACTTGGTGGTATTTCAAAATGTTTATAAAAAACTCATTTTATTTCTAGGGTTTTAAAGGATATTGTTTACCTAGGTATCGTCTTTCCCTTCTTGAAAAATGTTACAAAAAATTCAAATGAATTTAAATTCATGAAAACAATATCTACCATTTGGAATTCAAAACCCTTCCTATGATTTTATACATAACTTTTTTCCTTATATTGAGATATATTAATATGATACTTAATATACATTTCAATTATTTCCTCATTATAATGTTATAGGACTAAAATTTACCTTTTAGAAAAATAATCCCAAAAAAATTGAGTATGAAATTTCTTTCTATATAATGCATTATACGATGCTATTTGAATACTTTAATGAAATATAATGTCATATAAAGACAATAAAAATGAAAATATTGATCAGAAATACCATAAAAGGCAAGTGATAACTAAACCATCATGAATTAGATTTCTAAAAGTTTTCTTTTGGACTGTCCATTAGTTTGAGAATGTTATGCGGTGTTTAAATGAATCTTTGTATAACGATTTATCTGAATACTATTCCAAAGAGTTGATGTATAATTGGTATCATCATTAGTATAAATCAAAATTATTATTCCATAAAGTAATTGATAATTATTAATAGAGAGTCTTGAGAAGAGTTTGAGAGGAAAACATTCTATTTTAGTGAAGAATGGTTTTCATTATGCTATTAATAATAACCTATATTACATCATTCCTATTATTGATTATTGGTTGTGTTGTGATAATGGCCATAGTAATTTAATCACATTTCTACATTAAAATAGGAACACATTTCATTAATAATATAATATTTTATATAACAACACCCACTTATTATGAAACTAAACATCTAGAAACCTAATCAACAATTTCACTCTTCATGTTGTCCCAAAAAAACACTATAAAATCCTGATACATCTTTTTTTCAACCATGTTTTTTAGAGAAAATTATCTATGATCGTCATCCAACAATTCCATTTTTTATATAAGGCATAAATAGAACACAAAATCACGTTCATAATTTCAGAACATCATCTCAAAAAAGTTTTCTTCCCTATTATTGTCAACATTAATATTCATCTGAATGATTTCATAAAAAGATTGATAATAGTTTATATTTTGTAATATATATTGTTTTATAATAATTTGAAAAGGATAAATGTATCTACATATTTATCTATTACCTTATCAATCATTAATATATATATAACCACATAATCTGCCAAAAATATCATTTTGGGTTGCATGAACTTTCCGACTCAAAGCATGCACTTCCTTATTATCTTTCCCATGGTGTTAGTTTTTCAATCAATCATAATACATGAGTAGTTGGATCCATATCCCTATACTCATATTATTCATTGATCCATTTATATCTCAAATTTTTGGTCATTAGACAAAATTTGTCTACATGTACAATAAAAATATTAAAGATGTTAAATAAATACGTCGAGGTTGATCCTTATATTCATGAATATTTATTTTCCTTGATATATAAGCAATGACTATTTTTTTCTATTTCGAAAAAATAATGTATTTTCCTCTATACATCACTATATATATGAAATCCATATTTTCTAGATGGTATTGTGAAAATTATATAATTGTACACAATTCTATCGACTTCATCAAAACATTATTCACATTCCTTTTCTTAATCACACATAACCCCTTTTTGTGTATTCTTGGTTAATGGGTCACCCAATCTGAAAACATTGTAGATGAATCAATGATAGTAACATTAAAAACCAAATAAACCATATAGATCTTTTATTTTTGTTTTTATAGGGCGTTATCTAAATTCCATTTCCTTTATAAGAGGAACTGAGATTCCATCCATGAAGACAATATTTACCCGAAGAGGGTTTTCATAAGGTATAAAATGATGTTTTTATATTTTCTATATAACTCTGTCTCTCCATGAGTCCCAAAAATGATATATAATTTTTTGTCATGATCCTCATAGATTTTAGAATACATCAAGAAATCATTAATGAATATTAAAATAATACTCAAGATATTCCTTAAATAATCTATTTATTATATACACAAAAAAATATGGTTCAACAGTAAATAGAATTTTTGTTACTGAAAACTCATAATGTCTATACATCATTCAAAAAAGATTTATTTTGAAAATAGTAATAATTTACTATCAATTTATGATACACAGAACAAAGGATAATTATTAAATAATTTAGGGATAAAGAAACTTGATTTAATAATTCATCAACTCAAGTTAGTGGATAATTGTTTTTTCTTGTAACAATATTGATTTCCCAATAATCAATGAAAATCCTAATGAGTCCTTATTTATTCATATCAAAGTGGACATTGGATTATTATGGTGATTTTTTCAAACAAATTTCTTATCACATAACACATATAGTTGTTTCATTAAATTAAACAAATCATACTATATCCATTACATATAGAGTCTTTAATATTATTATTTTATTAGGTTCTAAGATAATGTAAAAATCATCCTTGTTCTCTAGTTGATGTCCTGGTGAATATTAATGAAATATTTTGTCACAAACTGAATTTGGTCACCATCAAACTGGCACCAAAACCAGCTCATGGAAAGGCATGAAGGGTGCTCCCTATCCCCATGTGCTGGCACTAGTGCTCGGGTATCATAAAAATTCATTTGGGAATGATTTACCTGAGTTTGGATTCATAAAATAACCAAAATCAAACAACAACAAAAATCTGAAAAATTATGCCAAACAAGACTTAATGAAATTCCGAACTGCGTATATGGGTTTAAACAAGACACAAGAGGTCCAAAATTGTATGAAAGTATCAGAAAAAATATCCCATTAGACTCCACACGACAAGGGGTCATCCCCCATGAGTCGTCTCCACAACACCGCACCATTGAGAGAAACTAGCAACCCAAACCGCCATTGCCCAAGGACTTTCCTTTGCCTGGGTCAATCATGATCAAGTCTACTTACACCCAAGGGTGTAAGTAGGGTGTGAGACTAATCCTAATAGGATAACACCCAAGGATTCAAAGTGATATGCATTATAAAATAAAAAGCATGCAAGAGTTATAAACAGAAAATGACAACTTTATATCTAAAAGTGAAACTTTGAAATGAAAATAACTTTCAGGGGAGATAACATTAAATAATGAGTTCATTTGAATAAAACATTCAAGATACTGGTTTTCACATCAAAAAATACCATAAGGCAAGGATAAATTCCAAAAGGCCTCGAGCACCAAGCATAGGAACACCCCTAGGTACTAGTTAGTTGTGAGCCCCAAGTACCTCATACTTTAGTGAAAGTAACCATAATAAAATTCATTCTCATGTACGATCCACTAGTAGGGATAATACTCATATCCTAGTGGTCTCCAATAATCTCCATTATAGTTTTTTTAGTGTTATCCATGTCAAACTTTCTAAGTGAACCATGGTCAAAACCCCTCCATTCACTAGCGTACTAGTACACGTTAGCCCACCTAGTTACCCGGGCTTCCCCTCTTGTTCTCAAACAATTTCCCCATGTAATAAAAATCTATTTTAACATATAATCATCAATTCTTGTCACACACATTTCAAACAGTTGATACACATGATTTTCACCATTTATATGACCAAATAAACCACTTATAATTTCCATTGAACAATTTCAAGAAAAGAAACCAAACTTTGCACAAAAAATTCATCTAAAATACCACTTTTAAAACCCAACAGAAACCAATATTATATGAAGATAGAAATTTCAGCATCGAAATATTTTTGAAAATCCCTTCCATGACTTATAAAACAACACAAAAAGGCACAACATATGTTGCACATGTAAAACACCCATTTTTTCATAAAATTGGAACTTAAAAAGAAACCTCTTTAAAAATGCTACCCAAATAAAATTTTGCAGTAAAAAAAATGAACGAGGAACATAAAGGAAACAAAAATACAGCAAGTCAACTCATTCTAAAATACATACATAGGGAATCACCTACCAAAATAGTCAAAACCCCCAAATCCATGTGCCTCACTTCAACCTTACATATACCGCACCACAAGGGAGTAAGATTGAACCTTAAACCAGAGGATTGGATCAATAAAACTCAAAACTAAAACCATAGGTATGAAGCCCTAGCTTCTGGACATTTTTGGATTCAATAAAAAAAGAAGAAACCCTAAGAAAAGGGAAGAGGAAGGAAGGGAACCGACTTACTTGAGAAATCTGGACGTTTTTTGGAGCTTGAGACTTTAGGCCCTAATTAGCGATGAATCTGAGCTCCAAAGATAAGAAAAAAAAAGATGTGAGTTTGGAATGGTTCTGTGGGAACATGTGAGAGGTGGAATCACCGAAAAAGTATAAAAAATAAATATTTTATGAATGAATTAAAAAACAAATTTAAAACTGGAAATCGGCTTTCGGGTTTTCCCAATACCTAATTTGATCACTCAAATCCAAGATTATATTGAATATTTAAGTGGACCAAATTTTTTTTGGTTTTAATAGTTAATTTAAAGTTATTTTGGAAGTTCAATTGGTAAAAAAGGTTAAAAAACGAAGGAGTTATTTAAGAAACAGAATTTATTTTTAGAACTGGAAATGGGCTCTCAGGTTGGCCCAAATTTTGAAAACCCACCATTTCCTTCAAAAATTCATGGAAAACCCCCAAAACAAAGAAATAATGTAAATTAAATGAAAAATACCTTTAAAATATGTCATGTATGTGACAATTATCCCCACCATGAAGGACTTTCCACCCCGGAATGTCAACCTGATGATTGATCGGAAAACAGGTTCGGGTACTCTTCCTCAACCCAAGACATTCGCTCTCAGTCTCTTGTGTATCACTCCCATGCTACCAAAGAACACAGAAAAGTAAAATTTGCGTTCCCCTAAGCACCTTTTATTGGAAGTCCAATATTCACACTGGTTTCTTTAAAGCAGAGAAATCAGGCTCTATATCCAACTCCTCCCAATTCAGCACATGGGACGGATCCGAGTTGTATTTTTTCAACTAGGAGACTTGGAAAACATCATGGATGGATGTCAACTAAGAAGGAAAATCCAACCTATATGCCACCTTACCAATATGTTTAGTGATCTCAAAAGGTTCTATATACCTCGACATCAACTTTCCCTACTTCCCCATGTGGCAGTGACCTAGACAAGGGGCCACTTTTAGAAATACCTGATCACCCACATAAAACTCTAGATCTCAACGCATCTTATCGGCATATGATTTCTGGTGACTTTGAGCTATCAATAAACACCGCCTGATCAACTTGACCTTCTCAGATGTCTCTTGCATAGGACTCAGTCCCAACAACAATGTCTCACCTACCTCATCCCAACACAGAGGGGACCAACAAGGCCGACCGTAGAGCGCCTCAAAGGGAACCATTCGAATTGAGGATTGGTAGCTATTATTATAAGAAAAATCGACCAATCCCAAATGGCTATCCCACGAACCATCGAAATACAAGAGACATGCACAAAGCAAGTCTTCCAGGAGCTGATTTTCCCACTCTATCTTACCATCTGTCTGAGGATGGTACGCTATGCTCATCTTAATTTGGGACCCCAAAGCCTTCTGAAGGCCTCCCCAAAACCGAGAGGTAATGCGAGGGTCTCTATCTGAGACAACTTTTGATGGCTCACCATGAAGCCTTACCACCTCCTGAATATACAATTGGCCCAACTAATCCACTTTATTTGTATCTTTGATAGGAATGAAGTGGGCTGATTTGGTTAGATGATCAATTACAACCCAAATAGCATTATTACCTCGAGGTGTATGAGGTAATCCAACAACGAAATCCATGGAAACCTCGTCCCACTTCTAGGTAGGAATGAGTAATGGCTGAGGCAAACCATAGTACTTCTGATGTTCTGCTTTTACCTGCTAACAAGTATAGCATCTCAATACAAAGTCAGTAATGTCCCATCTCATACCTGGACACCAGAAATGTCAACGAACATCATAGTACATCTTGGTGGCACCGGGGTGGATGGCCCACTATGACTGGTGGCTATCCTGCATTACCACCTTCCTCTGAGGTAGAGGCACCACTGAATACCCCTTGAAACACAAGATACCCTCAAGGGAAGAAGACATCTCCCCACTATGAATAATCCTTCTCGATCGTTGGCATAACTCTTCACTGGGACACTTTTGCTGAATCAATTCTAAAAGAGATGGGGTCAACTCAACGCTTTCCAAGAATTCACTTCCACTGTGCTATTTGGTCTCCACATGCATCTGAGAAAAGAGTCCCATCAGAGTCCACTCATCACTAGACTTCCTTAAAGCCTGCACCGGTACTATTATGCTCAAGGCATCTACTACAACATTACCCTTCCCCGAGGTATAGATGATATCAAAGTCAAACCCCTGCAGGTATTAAATCCAGCGACGCTGCTTCAAATTGAGATATTTATGTGAGAAGATGTATGACAAACTTTTATGATCAGAGTAGATCACAAACGTCTCCCAAAATAGATAGTGGCACCAAGTCTTTAAATCATGCATTATCGCCGCTAGCTCCAGGTCATGGGATAGATGATTCTTTTCATGTGGTTGGAGCTGGCGAGAGCCATACGCTACCACATGATCATCCTGCATAAGAACGCACCTGAGACCCATACCTAAAGCATCACAATACACCACATAGCCTTTCCTAGACTCTAGAAGGATCAAGACTAGGGTGGTAGTTAACCTCTATTTCAACTCTTTAGAGTACACCTGATATTCTGGGCTCCACACCAACTTCACCCCCTTTCAGGTGATCATGGTCATGGGTGAGGCAAGCCGAGAGAAATATCAAACAAACCGCATGTAGTTACCTGTCAGGCCAAGGAAACTACTGATCTCAAACACGTTCTTTGGTCGCTCCCATGACATAACTACATTGATCTTCTCAGTATCCATCGAAACTCCCTCCTCCAAGATCACATGCCCCAAAAATTTCACCTCCCTGATCCAGAAGGTAAACTTGGATAGGTTTTCATAAAGTTAGTGATCCTGCAAAGTTACCAACACGATCCGAAAATGGTGCTCATGCTCCTCCTCTGATCCAGAGTAAACCATGATTTCATCCATGAAAACAACGATGAATAAGTCGAGATTATAGTGGAACACCCTATTCATGAGTTCCATAAAGACCACTGGATAATTAGTCTATCCGAAGGGCAGACCAAATACTCAGTGGTCGTACCGACTTCGGAAGGCTGTCTTCGGGATATCTTCCACTTTCACCCTAAGTTGGTGATAAACTGAACGCAAACCTATTTTAGAAAACCACTTTTCCCCCTTCAACTGGTCAAATAATTCATCTATTTAGGGAAAAGGGTATTTTTTCTTTATGGTTACCTTATTCAGCTTTCGGTAATCTATACACAACCGGAGGGAGCCGTCGACCTTCTTTGCAAAAAGAATAGAAGCGGGCCAAGGAGAGATGCTCGGGAGAATGAATCCTTTGGATTTTAAATCATCCAGCTATATCGTTAATATCCTCGGCTCGGTGGGGGCCATACGGTATGAGGGAAGAGTGATCAGCTATGTCCCTAGAGCCAAATCAATTGAGAACTCCATGTCCCGCTCTGGGGGAAAGTATGAAAAATCATTTGAAAATACCTCTAGGAACTCATCCACCACATGAGGTAATACACCATCAAGAGAATGACCATCATACCCTAGCATGAGTGATGATAGATGGAAGGTAATATTCCCTAACTCTTGGAGTGGAGGTCCCACATGACCTGACAGAGGGTCCCATTCCCCAAGAAAAACCTGTGGACTACCATCAGGTGCCAAGAAACTCACCCGACGCCTATAGCAATTGATGTGCGCCTGAAATTGTACCATCCAGTCCATGTTGAGGATTACATCCAAATGGTCCATATCCAAGACTAGTAGGTCCCACACCATCTCCACCCGAACACGGAGAGCGCACATGATGGGAACCTGAGACCCTGCTTCTTCTTCTTTCCCAGCGGCATCACCAACTCCATCGCGAAAGATAAAACCTCAGTTGGGAAGTTTAGTGTGCTCATAGTACATGTAGATATAAATGAAAATGAAGCACCAGTATAAAAAAGAGCAGAAGATAAAGAATATGCAATCAAATAGGTACCTTAGATAGTCGATATCCCTACATCTGATCTTGCTGGTTCCGGATCCACAATATAAGGATGCCTCATCTCTGCCTGAGAATGACCACCTGCCTATGGAACTAACCTAAATTGGCTCTACCCAAAAGATGATCTAGCCCTACCACCATGGCCACCGAACCAAGATCCCCCTATCCTTAATGGCTCTGACTGTGCTGGCACTCCCCTGGGAGCCATGGATCCTACCCCACATTGAAGTGGACGCGCTATCCCACAAAAGCGTTGCCTGTGTCCCATTCCTACACACTTAAAATAAGTCTTCAGAGGATGAGGGCATGCTGGACGAATGTGACCTATCTTCCCACACTGGTGGCACATGATAGTCCTCGCATCTGAATCCACTGATGAATACTTTGTGGAAGAGTGGCCTAAACTGCCACCCCCTTTCTTTCCCTGCTCTTCCCGATTCCTCTTCTTTTCAAATGAGATACTAGTGCCAAAAAAATATACCACTCCAAAGATCCCATAAATCCCCTTATGCTCAATCTCTACCATTCAAGAACGATCTACCACCTCATCATAAGTTCCCAAATTAAATTGGAAGACCTGTGAGTAAATTTCTGGTCACAGCCCCTTCTCAAACTTCCAAGCTTTAAATCTCTCATTAGAAACAATGTCAGGCGCGTACCACACCAGTTCAGCAAAACAGTTAGCATATTTTATTATTGAATGATCTATCTAGGAAAGATCCATGAATTCTCGAGATTTGTCATAGGATAGAACCTCTAGAAAATATTTCCCATTGGAGATGGCCTTATAATCTCTCCAACTCATGTTTTCATGCTTCCCAGATTGAAGCACTAATTCCAACCACCTGCGGCTGGGACCCCCTAGATGAAAAGAGGCACATTTCAGAATGACCACCTTAGGTGTGTCCAGGAACTCGATCATACGCTCAATATTCTCGATCCATTCGTCTGCCTCTTGAGGTTCTGAGCTACCTCGGAAACAAGAGGGTTTATTTTTCATGAACTCCTGGGCCTTATCCATCCTAGGGCCAGTCTCATATTTTATGGCTGGAGTAGGATCCAGAAACACTCCCTGTCACAGAGCCTGGATAGCCCATACCATGGCTTCTATCATCATTTGATCGAGTGGTGCAGGGGAACTCTCTTCTGCTTCCTCCCATGGGTGCATGGGAGATTTCCGAGGAGGCATTTTTCTACAAAAGGAAACAATCGCAAGAACAAATATCAGTACAATAGTTCTGAAAATTTTCAGAATAACATCAAATATAAATAATCCAAACACATTAAGATAGTAAAATAAACAACTACATCACCAAACTCGATGTCCATGTGCAGTCTGCAGCCCACACGTCTCACCTCCAAGTGAAGACAAACAAAAAATTCGGACATCCCATAGTGACTCATGGTCTGCCACGAGGGGTGAGGGATAGGCACCCTACTCATGACCAAACTCTAAGCCCCGATAGTCCTAGCTCTTGTCTAGCCTGAATAATTCCAAAATAATAATATAACTCAAAAACATTAACCTCATCTGATACCATTTTGTCACGAACCGAATCTGTTCGCCATCAAACTAGCACCAAACCTGGATCATGGTAAGGCCCAAAGGGCATTACCTATCCCCAAAGGCTGACACAAGTGCCTGGGTATCCTAAAAAGTCATTTGGGAATGATTTACCCGAGTTTGGATTCATAAAATAACCAAAAACAAACAACAATCCAAATCTGAAAAATTATTCCAAACAAGACTTAATGAAATTTAGAAGTATATGGGTTTAAAAAAGACACAAGTGGTCAAAAGGTGTATGAAATTAACAGAAAATAATATCCCATGAGACTCCACATGACACGGGGTCATCACCCATTAGCCGTCTCCACAACACTGCACAATTGAGAGAAACTAGCAACCCAAACAACCATCGCCCAACGACCTGCCTTTTCCTGTGTCAAACATGATCAAGACTAAGTTGGCTGTGAGACTAATTCCAATAGGACAACACCCAAGTATTCCAAGTGATATTCATTATAAATAAAAATCATTCAAGAGTTATAAACAGAAAATAGTAGCATTTATTTCTAAAAGTGTAACTTTGAAATGAAAATAACTTTCAATAGAGATAACTTTAAAGAATGAGTTCATTTGAATAAAACATGAAAGAAACTAGTTTTCACATCCAAAAATACTATAATGAAAAGATAAATTCCAAAAGGCCACGCACACCAAGCATAGGAACACCCCTAGGCACTAGTTAGTTATGATCCCTAAGTACCTCATACCTCAGTGAATGTAACCATGATAAAATTTGTTCTCATGCACGAGAAACTATTAGAGAGCATACCCATAACCTAGTGGTCTCCAATCATCTCCATTATAGTTTTGTTAGTGTTATCCATGTCAAAATTTCTGAGTGAACCATGATCAAAACTCCTCCGTTCACTAGCGTACTGGTACACGTTAGCCCACCTAGTTACCCGGGCTTCCCCTCTTATGCTCAAACAATTTCCTCATGTTATTAAAATCCATTTTAACATATAAATATAATTTCTGGTCACACACATTTCAAATAGTAGCTACACATGATTTTCAACTTTTATATAACCAAATAAACCACTTATAATTTCCATAGAACAATTTCAAGAAAAGTAACCAAGATTTTCACATAAAATTCATCCAAAATCCCACTTTTAAAACCCAATGGAAACCAATATTATATGAAACCCGAAATTTCAGCATCAAAATATTTTTATAAATCTATTACATGACTTATAAAACAACACAAAAAGGCACAACATAAGTTTCACATGTAAAACGCCCATTTTTTTACAAAATTGGAACTTAAAAATCAACTGATTTGAAAATGCCACTCAAAACAATTTTCGCAGTAAAAACAATGAAATAGGAACATAAATGAAACAAAAATATAGAAATCCAACTCATTATAAAATACCTACATATGGAATCACCTACGAAAGATTCAAAACCCCCAAATCCTTGTGCGTCACTTCAACCGCACCTTCGCCACACCACAAGGGAGTAATATTTAACCTAAAACCAGAGTATTGGACCAAAAAACTCAAAACAAAAACTCTAGGTACTAATACCCATCTTTTGGACTTGTGGGGATTCAATAAAAAAGGAGAAACCCTAAGAAAAAGGGAGGATGATGGAAGGGAACCAACTTACTTTAGAAATCTAGACGTTTTTTGGATCTTGAGAATTTCGGCCCTAATTCAGGATGAATCTGAGCTCGAAAAAGGATTAAACGAATATGGGGGTACGTCTGGGTTCAGTGGGAACATGTTAGAGGTATAATCAATGAAAAAGGATAAAAAATAAATATTTTATAAAATAATTTAAAAAAACATTTAAAACTGGAAATGTGCTTTCAGGTTGGCCCAATACCTAATTTGATCACCCAAATCCATGATGCTAATGAATTTTTAAGGAGACAAAATTTCTTTGGTGGCTTGAATAGTTAAAATAAGGTCATTTTGGATGTTTAATTTGTGAAAAAAGTTTCAAAACAAAGGAGTTATTAAAGAAACAAAATTTATTTTTAAAATTTGAAATGGGCTCCCGGGTTGGCCCAAATTTTGAAAAAACACCATTTCCTTCAAAAATGCATGGAAAATCCCCAAAACAAAGAAATAATGTAAATTAAAGGAAAAATACCTTTAAAATAAATCATTTATGTGACATATTTCAATATAATCATGTATTATAAGTATATCCCCAATTTTATTATTACCTTCTATATACCATATTACGTATGCTCTTTTTCCCAAAGAATTTTTTTAGTAGACCTAATGTGGTTAGATATTGACATGCCTTTGATGATGATGTCTCTACTTTAGTGATATTTAATTATATATATTCATCATAAATATTAGTTTTATTATTTTTGTAAAAAAATTTTAATTCATATTTTCAAAGGAATTCCCTGAAAAATATTTTATAGAAGTCAACCATATGTATAATTAAATGGTCGCCAAATGACTTCTATTTATGTGGAATAATGGGGACCTCAATTGAAAACCTTGTTTTAGTGAGTATTCCTTGAGATTTTTTTACTAGAAACTAAATTCTTAGAGTACAAGGTAAATATATTATTTTTAACATGGAGGTATAAAAAAAACTTCTAGGATCATAAATCAGATAAATAATTATCTCAATTTGATGATATGATTACATTTACCACAACAATATTAATGGGTAATTCCACCTAAGCTATAGTGATTGCATAATATTGGCCTTTTACCATTAGTCCCATTTGATATAGATTCAATTGATTCATGTGGAATTTGTTTTATTGTTCCTCACCACTCTACAGTTTAAAAACTAAATAATAGTTTTCTACTTTTTCTATTTTCATTCTTTATCCTCATTAACCCTACCCCCACAGTTACAAAAAATTCTAAATCCTTTCTCTTATTTCAATGGGTGATTGTTACCAAAATTCTAAAAAGATGAACATTGCATAATTTTCTTCTTCTAATTTGACACATTACATATTATCATGGTTCGTATATAGCCTATTATTTTGTTTTCATTCATTGATCAAGCATGATATTGATTTTTAATTGTAAATTTTTATTTCACATTAAACTATTTAATCATTTGAGAAAAATTATTTGTACGAAGCCTCTAGATATTTTTCTTAAGACCTTCAAATAATTGGTAAATATTGTACTCCATGATATTAATGTAATCTATAGATTACTAGGTAAATAAAGTAAAGTTAGACACATACTCAGAAATAATTTCTTCTTTATTTTTCATAATATTGAATAACATCCACTTAATTACACCTTGTCACTCAAGGGGGAAATAAAATCTGATGAATGTATCTATAAGACCATTATATTACAAGAGTTCTATTTCCACTTCCTCCCTAATATTGTTGATCAATTGACACCATTTATAAACATGAAATTTAGGGAAATTACTAGAAATTTTGTTCAACTTCCTTTTCATTTCATATGAAGGAAAATAATTTATTGTTAATAGACTAAATCAATCTCAATGAAAGCATTGTATGAGTAGTCACACATAATCACGGGGGGTTTTTTCATATAAACTAATACAAAATTTGGGAATCAAGCTATGGAATAGGTTAATCCATAAAACATAATTTATATTTCATTAAATGATTATGCGATCCAATATTAAAAGGATTTTCAATATTCCAATGGAAATTTTATTGTATTTCTTAGGAGTAAAATATATACATTTCCAATGAGTCTTTATACCCATATTATTTCTAGGATCCATTTCTAAATAATATAATATACAAGATTTTCTCAATTTTTTTATATTTTAAATCATAATTTATAATTCAATATACGGTGTAACACCAAACATAAAAAATATTTCATTATTAATATAAATATAATAAATATTTTTTATGTGGTTTCATAATATTTTTAAATTTCTTAAATATGGTTTGCCAAGAAAATTTTCAATTATCTTAAAGATACATAATTTAGATTGAATATCATGGCCTGTAGAAAGGCCCATTTTCATGCAGCATGTGGTGATATGGTTAATACCAATTCAAACTTTTTAGATTTATTACCCCTAGGTACATCTATTTTTTAACCACATTAATGTGTACTATTCATATAGGGATATATTTATATTAAAAACCACACAATAACATCCTTAACAAAAAATTTAGATATTATTATATATATACTATAAAATTCAATCATATATTTTTGTTATCTAATTGTTTTAATTCATTTATATCCCATGGTTACTACTATACTTCCTTTAGTAACAACTATAATAACCCTAACTTTATAAACCCTGCAGTCAGTGTCATCATTTTTACATTATCATAGATAAAACAAGTCAAATCATGATGGATCAACCAGTTTAATAGTTTCATAGAACCACTTATATATATATATGATACCGATTTAAACTGATAAATAATATACAAATAGTAATTATGGATGAAATTCTGCATCATTGAACACAATCTAAGAATTCATCTTCATATATTATGGTATGGAAATAAGATAAGGGTGAGCTCAAATTTCTAGTAAGGGTTTCAAACATTGGAACCAATTAATAAAGGACAGTCAAAATGGAAAGGTTAATAACTAAACAACCAATCATTTTAATCAATAACATTATTATAACAATTGGATAAGGAATAATCAATATGAAAATGTTAATAAATGAAAAAACATCTATTTAAAAAATAAAATATGAATAAAATATATCAATATACATTATTATTGTAAATATGGTAAGGATAATAATAATAGATGAATTATTAATTATATAAATTATTATTTATTATACATAATGATCTTATTCATCATTATATATCTACATTGATGAATTTTCCTATGATAATTTTAAACAACTACTTATAAACATTTCTGATTTTGCCAATTTATTTTCCACTTATGACATGTTAATGAATTGAGTGGAATATCAATATCTAGGTCCCATCATTAAATGAATGTCTACACTATTAATAATATAATTAATAATATTTTTTTTTCATGATTCAATATTTATTACCATCAAATATCCACATTGAATAATGGATCTAGATTTATGAATATTTCCCTAGTTAATAAAATAATATAAAAATTAATCACCAGATGTATAAATGGTATAAAATTTAGAAAATAAAAATATCCATATAAGAAAAATATTTATATTTATGTTAAATTTATTTCTAATAAAAAATGATCATGTGAACGTGATTTTTTGAAGCACATGTAAATAATCACTAAACAATTTGATATTGTACAATAATTTTATTAGCTCTTTGGTAACATTTTTATTTTAACCCCATCATTACTAAAAAAAACATATGATCACTAATAATAGTTATTCATGTTGAATAAAAAATTTATGATTTATATGAAGTATATAATATAAAATTGGTGCATATTAAAAAATATGTCTTGGTGAATTTGAAATGGAGGTGAAATATCTTACAAGGATCATAATGTTTATATGAAATTTAATCAACTTATAAATTTTTTAATTAAATGTTAATCCATCTAATACATTTTTTGATACAAAATTGTTTCTCAAAAGTTATTAAACATACAATCTGCAAATATTAAATTCAAAGAACAAGTAATAAACCACATTAAAATTTAATTGAGTTATGAAATTCATTACTACTTTGTAAAATTTTATTAAAAAAAATTATAGTGATATAATTAAAATTTATACATAAAATACCATGATTTATTATTCATTCATGATATTATAAGTAAATAATGTAGTATATAAACTATATAAAAGAAAATAGTTTCATAACATTACAATAATCCTTAACAAAGTGAAATTAAGAAGATGACTCTTACGTCATGCATTATTTAGTTGATCGTGCATTAATCTCATGTAAAATGGTTTAATGAATGTTAATAATATAATACCAGATCATAATAATATTTATTGTGTCATATATTATCCTCTTATAACATTTTACCACTGTTTTGATAATAACATTAAATTATTTTCATTATTTCGGGTGTTAATGATCTGGTTTTCTTATGAATATTTTGTAATGCATGTTCCTATTCATTAATAGAGTATATGAATAAATCATATTCTAAATTTTAATAATGCTATTAATATATTATTTACTCTTTAAAAAATTATTAGAACATTTCATGATTGTTTGGAATGAAAATTCGGTCACATCACCTCATGGATATGGTATGTCGTGTGTATGAATGAGTTTTGATAACATTCCCTTAATAGGTGAAAATATAATGTGTTGAGTGATTAAGAAATATTACATAGCATTTATCATGTCATATATATCACATATATACATTCATTTTATCCTTATAATCATCCATTTAAATTATAAGTAAAAAATTAATCACATTACTCTACAAAGTGATTTTTTTCCTTATACACGAGTGAAGTTATCATATTTTAAATGAAAGTAAAGTAATAAATTTTATGGGATATTATAATTTAGGATGTATAACTACATAAATAAAGTTATATATAAACAATATTCCCAACATTATATCTGATTGGGAGTGGTGTTGATGGAAAATGAGATCTATCAGTTCGCGAGGTGGTTGTCTTCTGTACACATGATCGATAGTTTCAGTTGAAATTTTATAGTTGTGTAGATGGATACAGGTTCTTCCCATTAACATAATAATAACTCATTATATTTTATGTAATATTTTTATTACATTATAATCATTAAATAATGTTTTTGGGATGTTTAAAGTGATATAATGTGAAAATAATCATTAATAACGTTAAATATTTTTCAAAGAACATCATTAGGCTCAATGAAAAAGAATTCCTAGTATGAAATTTTTATCAATACACAATATGATTGTTGTTTTGATGGGCATATGGAAGTTATTTCAGTAGGTCTTGGCCTAACCAAATGATTTTGGATGTGTGAATAGTGTAAGACAAAAGTGGCCTTTTAAAGTGCTTGAGAGGATAACCATCGAATTTTATAAGAATCAATTATTCCAACATTTTATTCATTCAAAAAACATCCAAAATGTGTCATTATTGACCAATAGAGGTTATAATGTCTATATATGTCCATAATATTGTTTTTAGACGTTTTTTGAGGTCATTTTAACTTATATAACTTGATTTTAACACCCCTATAAGTTTTTACCTCAATTGTGTTATTTAATTTCAACAAATTTTACTATCCATAATAGTAAAAAATTAATTTTTTTAGAGACTCTAATTTTTCTATGTTATTATTTTTAATGATCACAAGAATATTTTTGGAACCAGCTATTGAGACACATGCAATTTTGAGCCTCGAGGATCCCAAAAAAATTTACAAATAAAATTAAATATATTTTTACTATATGTGCACAATTTTCCAAAAAAGTAGAATATCTCATAAATGAAGTCTCATATGGAAAATCTGAGAGCATACTTTAATCTAGACTATGGATTTGCCCCTTTATGTTACCTAAGGATGGTCGGAACAAGATTTTCATATTGGGAAACCGTTGGTGGGTGAATTGGAGAAATTAAATTAATTTATTTAGTAACCCTATCCCAGATTACTCATAGATGGAGAGTCAAGTGGGAAATATAAGCCACCATTGATTATGGAATGTAGTGATTACCCAAGGCAGTACATTAAGTTGTTGACAACATGACAACTAGTGAAGGCATCTGTTGGTTATGAGTTTAAGGAATTAATAGATTAATGAATGAATACTTTTTTTATTTCTATACAACAGATAACCCTATAAGAGTTTTTACTCGACAATTTCTCTATGGTTAGCTTCATAAAACCTGGGTAAAATCTAGATCTCTTCAATCCTCTTCGGTTGGAAGATTACGATGAAACATCATATCATAGAAGATCAAGACACAGTGAATGCAAAAACTTCTCCAAAATCAATAGATAACACAATCTCCACCAATACTCGATCCATAATCAAATTTGGACACATTAATTTTTTTACACTCATTTGGTTAGATTATTGAAAATATTGATTGTTTCTCTTCGATTTGGATAGTTTTACAGTATTTTCATGTGCCTGTGGACAAAAATTATTAATTTTTTCAATTGTTTTCTATCCATGGGATCCCTATTCTTGATCTAATGGAAAAAAATTCATTTTCCCTATCGGTAAATCATTGTTATTAGTGGTTCCCCCCACATTTAATTTTTTTATTCATGATTATACCATGAGCTCTTGATTTGACCATGTCAGGTTGGGTTCGAGTGTGACCAAACCCCATGATTCATTATAGTAGCACAAAATATATACAAATCAACAATTTGAGATGATTTGATAAACTAATGGGGTGATAACTTGTCAATGGATCAAATTTTGACTCTGAGTGCATATTTTTCATTATATGTGGTTTGGTATTTGGCCGAAAATCCCCGTTTTCCCGGATGACATGTGGCGATGATGTGTGGTTCAAGTGAGGTCTCGTGGAAGGATATGGTCAGCATGAACAAGATGGTAGACACCATGGTCAACAATTTAGACATTATTTGTATTATTTTCAATAGTAAAAACATGTGATATTAATTATTATAATTAAAGATAATAAAAACTAGTACGTTGATCATGAATGTGAGTGAAATAAAACAGTAAAGACAATTGTGAGTATAGACTACCAAAGGTCTCTATATTGGTCATTTTTAAGGGGGATAAATGGATGTTTTATCCCCATTTAATTTTATATTGATGAAAATAATAATATTATTATTCAATGTAATAATGAAAAAAGTTGACGTGATAAGAGGATGGGGGTGATGTGTATATTTTTTGAAGAGGGGTAGGTGTTTTGAATAACCCTCCTTTGGGAAAGATTAAAATTAATAACAATAATAATATAACATTATTATTATTATTATTATTAAATTACAAGTTCATCCATAACATCCTCATATAATGTCATATTGAAGAACCTTCTATGGTTGTGTCACCCTGAAGTTGAGATGGTTATATTAAGACCAGTATTGGATACATTTTTCTAACTCATTCCTTAAGTCAATGAAACACCATATAATAAAAAACTAATATTATTATGTTATCTTGTATCCAACATGTCTCCATAATATAGTGTCATAATGATGAACCATCTGCGACTTTGTTACCTTAAAATTAAGGGGGTGTTTCAACAAAATTTTGGGTATTTAATTTAAACTCATGGCTTAGCTCATTGAACCACCCTTTATGTTTGAAGTAGTGAAAATAGAATTTCTCACCAAGTGTCTGATTGAGGCATTTTAACAGCCTATATTGAGTACTTTATCACTAAGGATCACAATAGTGTGATTTTTTTAGATATATAGAGCCATTTGAAGCGTAATATTGTTGAGGTTATCTTTTTTCACATCAGACCATTGAGGACGATTGTTTGTTCGACATTCTTTTTGTCGATACATGTCATGTAGTACCCTTACATGATTTGTAACACTCCATGACTAGATATGTGTGTTCTAAAATGGAAAAAACTATCTATCAGAGCGGGAACACATGTCGTGTGGGTACTATACATGTCGTTTACTCCACTTTGAATCTTCAACATCTCATATATTCATCATTTGGACTCGGATTTTGGCCCGTGAGTAGCTTATACTATTGGTTTTTACCCATAGAACCTGATGGTGGCCTTTTTTGTGTATTTTGAAAAACTATTCTTAATGTTACATGTCTGATACATTACTAGGAGGCACTTTATAATGGATGTGATCAGGAAGGATCATCTGATAGTTTAGATAGATATGGTACATGACCGTCATATTATGTTTTGTTTTGACTATCCATTGATATGATACTCCATTTTTTGTATCATCATGTGGGGCCTCCAAATTTCTTATCATGGTAGAGGTGGTACTCCACTGTCATATCATCTTGAAAGTCCTCTATACATGGAGATGGTATTTACCCATCGCATCAAGGAGAGGGTCCTCCAAACTCATTTTTAATATTGTGATGGTACACCCCAATGGAGCTTGGGCACGAGACCATTATTCATGGAGATAGTACTCCCATATTAGATCAGGGAATGAGTCCCCCATAATCATTCTACTAATAAAGATGGTACTCCCCTATCACACAAGGGCTCCGTCCTCTATCAAAAGTGATGGTACTCCCCTATCATACAGAGGAATGAGTCCTACATAATTTATTTAAGGATGCATAGTGGAATAACACTATCAATATAGGGAATGGGTCCTCTAATAATAAATTGTTCCCCCTTGACTATGCAACAAACTAGTGAGGCACGAGTCCTCTACTAAAATACTTCTAGGTAGATGCGTAAGATGCAAGGCATCGTCAACGGACTTCTAGAACTGTATTCTACTTTTCTTTTTCAGATGAGTTGGGGGTTGAAGATCCCCTTACTATTTTTTTGATATTCTATGACTAAGAATATCTCTATCCATCTTCTAAATCAACACATTGTATTTGGAAACTCTCTATTCAAGATAGGTGAATATGCATGGTTTATTATATGTGCTTTCTAGGTTTAGGTTCTCGTTGTTGGATGAGTCTACTATCCTGCTATATGTGGAAAGGACTCGATGAGTAGTTCCTCTACTCATCATGTTGAGCCCCTTTATTTGGATGATGTTAATTTCACTCTCTTATTGGGTTGAGTTGTACTCTTTCACTATAAATTGTGATATCTACTATCTTTCTCTTATATTTTATATCTCACTTCTCCCCCTTTATGTTTTGGGGAGCCCTACTGGGTATGTTAATACTCACCCATGTATGGGATTTTCCTCCATCTATCGTGTCATATGATGTTGAAGGATAGGTCAACCATGACTTCATATGAGTTTCGGGATATTGGGTGCTTAGACAATATATGGTGTTCATAGCTTGGAATTTTGGAGTTGGTCTCTCATTTAGCTATTTACCATTCCATATTTGTTATGTTGGGAAACAGAACTGATTGGGTGTGTGTTTTTATTATTTACATTCAGTTTATACTACTATATTTTTTTACTATTTAGAGTCAAATGAATGCTTGGGTTACTTTATATTAGTGTTGCATCTTTTTCTCTTTCCCTCTAAATTTTTTCTTTTAGTTAGCTGTGTAGGTGCGTATGGGTACTTAGGAAGATTTCACCTAGAATTTTTTTCCTTCAGTGCTTTTCACCACCCCATGTCCTATGAAGGAGGTCTTGGGGTAGTTGCAGCATGATCTCGAGCTTGGGTGGGGTTGTGACAGATTCATATCATAGAAAGTCTATTTCATGGGTTGTTGTTCAGATTTATCCACTTAAAATGAATTTCTATTTGGTTAAGGAAAAAATATCGAAGTGGTCATGTGTGGCTCTTTGGTTAGGGATTTAAATGGTGGTGTAGTGGCTGAAAAATCCATTCAACAAGACCCTAACTAACTGCTTATCTACTCAACATGTATAAGTATTTTTTATATGGTTCAAAGATACATGCATCATATGGGATTGAGTCTTTGACTACGATTCTTGATTCATCTCTCAATTATCATTATATATATATATAATCATGTTACCATGGTTAGTCTCAATCATTTTCATTATTCCTCTGTGAAGACATTTATCTAGGTTATCGAATTTTGGACCATTACAATGATGCAATGAGTTATTGTGCCATAGTTTGAGGTCTCTCCCATGGTATATTATCATCCAAGAATAAAGGTAGTAGTACCCTTACCTATTGAGAAACATTTAGTACTAGTATTTTCGGCTGATGATTTGGGTATCCTTAGAGCACTCTATGAGTTCTACTGTTAGGGGCCATTGAGGTTTTATGGTGGTCCAAATCCCCATGAATTAATGTATTGTCTTGTGCTGGTGATCTGAGTTATAATACCTGTATAGATCTTGACTGATTAGATGGTTTTTCTCAAAAAATGTTCTATTTTTAGATAAGTAGTTTGTTAAGGTTGTATTGGAAGATAAACCACCTATGATGAGTTCACATTATAGGTTACAGAAATAGTGATCACCTAGGTATCTTGTTTAGTTGGACTGTATTTGTAGTTGGTTGACGTCATGCCAGATTCTTTTATTTAGATATATGCCTTAGATGTGTTAAGGCCCAGAAATTTCAGGGAATGTTTTTTTTAAATACATTGGAATTTTAAGAGTCTAGGGCTTCTGACGACGCTTTATTCTGAGGCCCAGTGTCCCCGAAATCAATTTCCAATGTTTAGCTCGGCTACGTTCAATGAACGAACGAGTGGGTTTTTCTAACTTTTGAACCGGTGATCGGAATTAAAATCTGAGGGCACCGATGAACTCGCAGCGCCGGTAATTGCTTAAGGGGACACTTACTGTAGTTGCATCCGCAAAAGAGGAGAGGATAATTTTTGGGGGTTTGTTTAAGAAATAAATAAAAAATTGTCGAATTTTTTTTTTATTTCCAAAGAAGGTTAGGGAAGTGGGGACCACACGAGCCCCACCTTTTATTTCCCTCTAATATCTTTAATATCCCCTCATTAATTTGGAAAACCTCCATTAAATGCCAATCTCTCCACTAAATTATGCCAACCCATAAATTAGTGAGGAACCTTCCTCTTTCCTCATTTTTATTTATTTTCCAACATGTACTTTGAATAGGGACCTTCCCTCTCCCTTCTCCAATTAAATTGTCGATACGTTTTATTAAATGTGATGATTTAATTCTGGGAGTTTCTTGCATGTGGAATTAAATAATAGGAGGAACCTATTATTTAATTTTGGAAGAGCCTTCATGGTGTGGGGAGATCGGGAGAGCTTTATGCCTTTGGGAGGAACTCTGTCCTCAGATGAAGAACGACGAGAAATGATGAAGAACGCTGGTTCCTGGATGATCAACGACGCACCACCCTTTCTCTTCTCCGTAAGAAGATAGGAAACTCTGCTTCCTCCTCGGAGCGCCCCGACAATGCCTATGATCCTCTTCTTCACAATGCCGTGTACCGCGATGCCAAGGATCATCTTCCTTATTGAGGTAGGGAAATTTTTATATTCTTTCTTATGAGAATTATACCCTCGTGCTTGGTAGTTATTTTGTTGGGAGTTGTTTTGAACCACTAACGCGGTGGGTGTGGACCAAAAAACAAGTCCAAACCCACCTCTTTTCTATTCTTGATGCACGGAACGTTTGTCGATGATGAAACGGGACCGCAACGGCATTTGGAAGCCATCGTAGTGAAGAGAGGGTCCTGAGATGACCGCAGGCGCAGATGGGAGCAAGAATGGACCACGAGAATGACTCCGGTGGCCCGTGGACTCCTCTGGCGGTGCCCCGGCACGCCGCCGGCAGGAGCCTGCCGCGGCTGAAGCTGAGGCGGTGAGCCATGGGATCCCGTAGCCACGCGGGATCTAGGGGACGACTCGGCGGTTGTCGCCGCGTCCGTGGATCAAAAAAGGGGGGACCGCGTCCCCGCCTGCTCGGCCCGCTGGCCGAGCCAGTGCCCCCCCGGCCAGGCTGGGGCGGGTCGCGCAGACCGGGCCTGGCCGTGCCCAGTCGGGTTGGGCCACGGCCTAGTGGGCCAGACCTAGACCTGGGTCGGGACGCACCCTACCGGGCTAGACCCAGACCCGGGTAAGGTCGACCCGGACCCGGGTCAGGTCGACCCGGTTCAGGCTGACCCTAGGGGGTTGGGTCGGGTCGGACCGTTCCCAGACCCCCACTTCGGACTGTTTTCGGTCTTTTTCCCATAAGATAAGTTATGGATCTCTGATCGACACACAATCAATTGTGCAAGAATCCTTGTAATGATATGGTCGTTTTAGTATTTTACAATCGAGGTTTCAGCAATTTTTGGGTACGACCAGGTTGGTTTGAACCTGAAACTAACCAGACCCTTGGAGTGGAAACCCTTATAACTTAAGGACCGGACGTCCGATTGACATACCGTCAATTATGTTGGGACCCTTTTGTTGAGATTATACTTTTGTCTTACTACACAAGAGGTTTGGATGCATCTGGAGTACAGTTGGGTTGGTTTTATCTTAAAAACCAACCAGGCCCCTAGAACGGAAAAACCAACAACTCTCAGACCGGGCGTCCGATTGACACACCGTTTGTCGTGTTGAGTTCCTTTTGATGAGAAGAAACTTTAGGATATATCGACAGTTGGTGTATCAAATCTTTTGTTCAAGGAGAAGACCCTCCCGAAATCGAGCATGTTGTGTGTGGGAACCCTAAAGCTGGCTGTGACTGCAATCGACTACTGTACTAGAATCCTCTATGGGTCAGTCAGCTTAGATGAATCAGTGTCTACATCTTATCATCTCTATTGCCTTATTAAGATTATACCTATGTGAGATGAGTCTTGATTTTCAATCATTATCATTGATTTGGTTGACTTGATTTCCTGTGTGGACTCAGTTGTGCTCTCCTATGTGGACTGGGTTATGCTTGGGCTCGGGAGCTGGAGCTGAATTGTAACTGATGACTTCGTTATATGTATGGGCTTATAACTAAGTAGTGTTGTTGATACTTTGTGATTGTATCATTCCTTTTTGGTTTATCCTTTGTGGATTCTAAGAGACTTTTGGGGGTTTCGGGGTCCCTACCGAGTATCGTATACTCACCCCTTCACGGGCTATGCCTACACTACGTTGTGTTTGTTGCAGATGACAGAAATCGCTCATCATGGTTGAGAATTTTGGAGCAAGACGGTGCCTGTAGGTGGACTATCAGGCTGAAATACACGGTGCATATGGATGGATTCGAGTAGCAGAGGCGACCATCTATACCCAACCTTCAGGTGGGGTTTCCGGAGGATGGTTTGGTAGTTGCTGCTTTACTTTTCAGCTATTGTAATTTCTTTTCTCAGTTGTACTGAACTTTCAATTGGGTTTGTATACTGGCCCATTTACTTTCCATCACTTACTTTTGTACTCAGTTTACTTAGTGTTTACTTCAGTTTTCATACTCTGTGGTGTTTATTTTCTTATTTAAGGAAATGCCTTCCCTTTTATCAGGATTTACGCCTTTGGTGCTAGTCTCCAGCCCCGGGCCTATGGAAGGCGGGCTTGGGGTAGTCATGGCATGGGCCCCGAGGACAGGTTGTGACAAATTGGTATCAAAGAGTCGGTTCTACCGTAGAACTCAGGACTCTGATAATTTCTTCTCTGTGAAGCAATAATGTTTAGAGTAATGAGTGTGTTTATCAGTCGAGGGAGTCCAGTGTTGGTGCGGCGACCGACGTATCCATACACCGGGACCCTTACTTCTGATTTCCAACTCAGTGCATGAAAAAATTGATTGCATGTGTGTTTCAAAGGCTTTCTTTATGATTACTTTGTGTCAGCTCACCAGGTATACTGTATTAACCGTGGAGCACCTGTTTCTTTTCAGGATGGCCCCACGACGGTAGCTGGCTAGGGTTCCGAGCTTTGTGCGAGATGGCCGCCCACCGAGCGACGAGGCCTCGATGCAGGGTCCCATTACAGTGTAGGCACCGACGGAACCTCTACCCGCCGATCCACCGATTCTACTAGCCCCCGCGGTGGAGAGTGAATGCCACCTGAGTGCGTTGCACGAGTTTCAGAGACAGAGGATACCCAGGTTCCGCGGAGAGATGGACCCTCAGGAAGCTGAGGATTGGCTAGAGGCTGTCGTCCGAGTCATCAGATTGGTGGGGATACCAGCAGACCTCATGGTGATTCTTGCCGCGAGTCTCCTGCACGCAGCAGCTGGTAGATGGTGGATCCTGATGCTCCAGGAGCACGATGAAGAATATCTACTTTGGACAGATTTCTATAGCCTCTTACCCTCGGATTTTGTTCCAGCCACCCTCTATGCGGTGCGCATCCAAGAGATACTATAGCTGTTGCAGGGCAGCATGTTAGCAGCCGAGTACTCGGCGAGATTTACTGACCTCTCGCGCTACTCCACGGATATGGTACGTGACCCATTCTTCCGAGTCCAGACCTTTGAGTAGGGGATGAGGCATGAGATCAGAGCTTCGACGTTTCCCCTCAGCATCCTGATGTTGGCGAGGGTGCGGGATTGAGCCTTTTTAGTGGAGAACTTTCTCGCCGAGCATCCATCAGCAACGAGACCCACCACAGGACAACATGGGGAATATTATTCTACAGTCGGTAGTCCATAGACGACACAGGGGACCAAGTAGAATAGGCTGACAGGTGGGTGACCTCAGTACATAGGTTCAGCTGTGCGGGGCACACGGCGTAGAGCCAACCTTACGATGAGAAGACAGTGTTATGCATGCTGTAGGTAGGTGCACATGGAACGTGACTACTCGACCCACCATGAAGATGAGCAGAAGAAAGTGGAGGGAACTCCTAGGCAGAGGAAGAGGTTCCACCATGGCGGTCTGCAGGGAGCAGGTGAACGAGGTAGAGGAGATGGCCGGGCATCGGGTGGTGGACGACGCTTCGAGGCTCTACCACCACCACCCCCAGGAGGTCCACCCCGACCACAGGGAGCTGGCTGTCAGAGGCATGCTCAGCTCTAGGCAGCGAAGGCTTATGACCACGGAACACCCGATATGATTCGAGGTACTATCTGTGTCTACTCCCCCCATGCTGAAGTTCTTATAGAAACATGTGCGAGTCATTCTTTTATTTCCGCTACCTTTGTTCAGAGCTCGGAGATTCTGATGGAGCTGTTGGCTCAATCCTTGCAGCTAGAGACTCATACAGGAGCATAATCGATGATTATGCACTGGTTCTGGTAGTGTGAGCTTACTCTAGGAGGCTAGAGCTTCGGCTGGTATCTTCCTGTAGCGGTTTTGAGGCCTTACGATGTCATCTTGGGTAGGGAATGGTTATCTACAATCCATGCTCATATCGACTGTATTATGCACTAGGTGCGGTGTGTCCACATGGATGGGACCAGGTTCACCTTCACCGGTGAGAAGTGAACCTTCACAGCACAGGATGGACTCTCGTAGAGGAGAGCATAGCCGATCACACATTAGTTGGATAGTCTCATCCTCAGAGCAGTTGATGTGCGGAGTCAGGGATTTCCTGTTCTGGTGGATCAGTATGCAGACGTTTTTCCTAACGATGTTCGAGCACTACCTCCTCAAAGGGAGGTCAATTTCAATATATACATGTACCACAGGACATCACCGATGTCTACTCCAGCATATTGGATGGCTCCCGCCGAGCTACATGAGCTGCGGGTACAGCTGGAAGACTTACATGGGAATGGTTTCATCTGACCCAGTGTTTCACCCTGGGATTATCTGGTCCTATTCTCCAAGAAGGTGGATGGGGGCTTTTGACTATGTGTAGATTACTGTGTCCTAAACCAGGTGACTGTGAAGAACACATATCCGCTTCCGAGGATTGATGAGCTCTTTGATCAGCTCAAGGGAGCACGTTGGTTCTCGAAGATAGACCTCAGGTCAGGCTACCATCAGCTCTGAGTTCAGGATGAGGATGTGCAGAAGACGAACTTCAGGTTTTGGTATGGCCACTATGATTTTGTGGTCATGCAATTCAGTGTGACCAATGCTACATCAGTGTTCATGAGTCTCATGAACTTGATCTTCCAGCCCTACCTCGATCGGTTTGTCATAGTCTTCATCGACGACATACTGATTTACTCGACCACTAAGGAGGAGCATGCCTACAACTTATAGGTTGTACTAGATACACTCCGAGAGAACTAGGTTTATGGTAAGCTCTTGAAGTTATTGTTCTGGCTTCCATGGGTGCACTTCTTTTGGCACATCATATCAGAGGCGGGAGTTGCAGTGTATCCCGTGAAGGTCGAGGCAGTACTTTCTTCGGAGCCACACATGAGCGTGACAGAGGTGCAAAGTTTCCTAGGTCTGGACGAGTACTATCGGAGATTTGTGATATACTTCTACAGAGTTGCAGCACCACTTAAATCTTTGATGAAGAAGGGTAAACCCTTTGTGTGGTCGGACAGATGTCAGCAGAGATTCCAGGAGCTGAGGCGGAGATTGAACAGTGTGCCCATCTTGAGACTACCAAAGGAGGGCGTTGGGCATGTAGTTTACTACGACGCATCAGGGACTAGGATCAAGTGTGTCCTAATACAGGAACGAGCATTGATCGATTATGGTTCATGGCAGCTGAGGCCGCACGAGAAGAACTATGCTACCCATGACCTAGAATTAGCAGCAATGGTCTTCGCCCTAAAGATGTGGCGACACTATCATATGGGTGAGTGCTTTATAGCCTACTCTGACCACCAGAATCTTTGGTACATTTTCTTGCAGAAGGACCTAAACTTGAGACATCAGCGGTGGCTTGGGTTCCTCCAGGATTAAGACTTTGAGATTGTCTATACTCCTTGGAAGGGGAACGTTGTGGAAAATTCTGTCAACAGGAGATCGGGCATTCAGCTACATGGAGAGACGATAGAGCAGTTAGTGGTTTTTTATATATCCTTCGTGGATAGAGATGGGGTAGCCTATCTACAGTCCCTAAGAGTCACTCCTCAACTTCTTTAGTGGGCCAGAGAGGCACAATGTGGGGACATTGACTGTGAGACGCGACGTGCTCAGATATCCTCAGGGCTAGCACCCGATGCATTTTCTGAAGGCGGGGAGCACGTCATCCTCTTCTAGGGACGTACCATGGTACCAGTTGCACTACATGAGGAGGTGCTAAGGGAGTTCCACACTTCCCCTCTAGAAATACATTCTGGAGTAGTGAAGATGTATTAGGAACTCAGACGATAGTACTGGTGGCCGGGTATGAAGAAGGCTATGGCAGAGTTTGCTTCTCAATGCCTCACTTGTCAGCAAGTGAAGGCAGAGCACCAGGTACCTGCAGGCTTGGTACATCCCTTAGAGGTCTCAGAGTGGAAGTGGGATGGGATATCCATGGATTTCGTGATAGGGATTCCATGTACTTCCAGAGGACACTATACCATCTGGGTGATCGTAAACCGACTCACCAAGTCAGCCCACTTCCTACCGATCAGAGAGCAGGGCTCAGTAGAGAGATTTGGACGCCACTACATTCAGGAGATTGTACATATTTATGGTGTGCCATCATCTATCGTCTTTGATAGAGGCACTCGCTTTACTTCCCGGATTTGGAAGGGGTTACAGGAGGCTTTTGGGATGCAGCTATGCCTGAGCACTGCCTTTCATCTTTAGACAGATGTCCAGACAGAGAATACCATTCAGACACTCGAGGCTATGCTCCATGCATGTGTCCTTGACTTTGGTCACAACTGGGAGGATCACCTACCCTTGGTGGAGTTTGCGTACAACAATAGCTACCACTCCACCATCGGGATGGCACTATATGAGGCACTGTACGACCAGCCTTGCAGATCACCTCTGTACTGGACTGACCCTGGGGAGTCAGCACACGTTGCACCAGAGATGGTTCGGGCTACGACAGAGAAGGTGCAGGTCATCTAGGAGTGGATGGGGATTGCACAGAGCAGACAGAAGTCCTATGCTGATAGGAGGCGGAGACCACTGGAGTTTGAGGATGGCGACAACGTTTTCCTATGGGTCTCACCTCGATGTGGGTTGCAAAGATTTGGACGGGGCGACAAGTTATCTATAAGCTTCATCTGGCCTTTTCAGGTCCTCAGTAGGGTAGGCGAGGTGGCTTACCACCTGGACGTTCCACCTTAGTTGCATCGGGTGCACAACGTCTTCCACGTATGTCACCTGAGGAGATACGTGCACGACCCGATGCATATCAAGACTTAATTTTTTTTTTAAAATATTCCCAAACCACAAATGGTAAATTGGGATGTGATGTGAATATGAATTATCTAATAACCTTCCAAAAATTTTAAATACTATTTTATGGTCTTATATCTAGTCAGCTAGTGAACACAAAAATTCTAACAGTTTTGATAAAATTTTATAAAAACCCATCTTTTTTCAAATAGGTAATTTACCCATGCAATATCAGAAAATATTTTAAAGCATGTTCTCAATATCTAGGTGTTAGTGATAAGAACCTTTTTTTCATAACACATTTCTATATGATTCATTTCAATATGAAAGACAAAATAAACATATCTCATGTACAATAAGAGTGATAAAAAATCAGAGTACACAAAAAAGGAAAATGTATAAAACTATGATATAAAAAATAAAACAATAAAGGGATAATCACAAATTAAAATCGATAAGAGTCCAAACCACGTCTCTATTTGAGTATACCTCAACCCCAACAAACCTCTGTAGGATGGAAATACAATTTAATAAAACATTTCATACTATATGAAATCTTTTCTATTATACATATCCGGAAAAAATGATTATGTAATAGCCAAATAAAATTTACTAGTTCAGAGGTAAACACCTAGTTGGATACTATACTGAATCTATACAATTAATTTCACCATATGAGAATTTTTTATATATTTACTAAAATAATATTTTACATAAATATATGGACTTGATCACATTTTATTGAAAACAACAACTATTTTCCTTAAAAAAAGAAAACCCCATGACAATATGAAATCAATATGAATTATAACATAGAGAAATGTCCTAAGGAAATATATATATATAGATTGACATGTTAGAAATTAATTCACGAAACAGTGCTAATTTGTGTTAAACTAATAATAGAAAAAATAAGCTCTATCATATGGTAATAAGTAACTAGGACATGAACTAAATACTATTATATTATAGATTGAATCCTATAATACCATATCATATAATAGTCTCTTAGTATCAAGAATACCATTACCTATCATAGCATATTGAGATCATATTCATAATCCTCAGTGGTTCACAGTCATAATGGTTTGCATGTGTATATAAAATAATGAACACACGAATCCTTATGATCTATATAATTTCAATTAATTCATGTATACTAGTATTAAAATATTTAAAAATATTTTGAAATGACATTAATTAGTTTTCCCATGCCTAAAATATTAGTTTGAGTCAAAACCACCATTGTAGCATTTTATACATCACAATATGGGCATAAACTTGATTTTAAATAAAACCCCTTTTAAAATTCATTTTAAATGCCAAAAAATATGTATATATATGAAATATCCCTCATATATTTCAGATAAATTTTTTTACAATCCAAAATAAATTAACATTCCTAGAAAAAAATTTAATTCCATGAGAAAGAACCAATCTAAAAAGACACCAACCTCACCAATGGGGAAAACCTTGTCTCCTTCAAAAACAGGGATTAGAAATAAATAGTAATTATCCACAAAAGAATATATAAATAATAAAAATAATTATTTTTATAACCTATATATATTTCCCCATCTATCAAATTGGATAAAAATCATCACATATGTTTATGGAGGACTACCACCTCGCGAACATATGTTATAAGTTTTCCATCACCACATCTCATAGATTAATATAATGATATATTTATTATTCATGTTATATATTTATGATATTATTATAAATCTGGATTATAACACCACATATACCATCTTACCTCCAAATCCATTAGAAATAAATAACTTCACTCATGTGTATTGAGGGCTACCACCTCACGGACGGAGAAACATTTTTCATTACATTTTTACATCAATCATAATTAGTATGCAATAAGTGGATATTTATTATATTTTTTACATAATTATACTCCAATAAATATGTCATCACATATACATTATTACTTTTCATTCCATTGGGGATACGATTATGTCATTCCTATATATGGTGCATTAATCCATCATTATGAGATGTAATTTTTTATTCTTGAACTCTTGCACGAATACTAACAAGGTTAAATTTATGGAATATATGTATATATATTCATAAATTTTTTACAAAGTGAAAATATTTTTTAACTTGTATTTCATTCATCTAGAAAATGTAAATAGTGTTCATGCATATATATGGCCTACCGTCTAAATGAACAGTGTATTTCATTTACAATATGAATATTATATAGATTTATCTAAATAAATATATAAGGAATATAATATATATTTATATAATTTTTAAAGTTATAGATATTATGTAATGTCGGTCAAATAGTTTGGACCTTAAAAAACTAAAATATACAAGAAAAACGAAACAATTATTACAAAAATTTGATTTTATCATTAATTATAAATATAGAGGTAATAAAAGTACTAAGTAAATCATATATGGTATTATATATATAATAATGGATCTTTATGGTATATATAATAAAATTATATTTTTTATTAAAGGGATTTGAAAATGAATGAAGGATTTTATGACATCGGGTAAGGGATTTCAGTGACACTTTTCACTTCTCTGAGTCACATCCCAAATACATCACTTAATTTTTTATGTGTTGTATATTCTACTAGTGAATATATTTTATGATTATTCAATATAAAAATAATTTTATTTACATATCCATTTGTGTATCCTTATTTAAATGGGCTTATGGTTTAAATGATACCAAAGTGGTTTGGGGATTTATATCTCAATTTTTGTTTTATGAGACATTAAGGTTTCTATCCACATATAATATTTTATGAGGTGTATATAAAACAACAGTGAAATTTAAAAAAATGAATTTTATTTATTTTTAGATATTTTTTTTAAATTTTAATCATTCATGGTTCTTATGATTCAATGTTAACAAAGTAGTATGGATATTATGATATAATATATTTATTTATCAAAATAAATTAATGATTACACTTCTGGGGAATAAATCATTAGATATATATAACATGAAATACATGAAATTTCATCATAATTGTTTATTTTAGTTTAACAGATTTTACCATTCATTTTCCCTTTTTTGTACTGAATAGACCAACAGTTGTTTATAGAAAAAATTACTTTTTCCTATGTTATTTCCAAAACAATTTGTTTCTTCCATGTCTATGAATTCTAAAAAAAATTTAAAGTAAGATTTACTATTCATGTATGATTAATTAATGTAAATTTTACACTTGTTTGGATTTTTATTTTTTTAAAGTAATCTTCATGTCATTTTACACATAATTCTATTTTTGATTTTATCAAAAATATTAATGTCATCTATGTTTTAATGTGGATGACATGAATGTAATTTCCGTCTGTCATTACCAAATTTTTTTATATAATACATAATTTTTTCCCAATGTTATTATCAAATAAAAATATTTTCAAAATATTATATTTTTGTAAATGTGTTTTCAATGTTCAATGGCTATTTTCATTATGAATTATTATATGACATATTTCAAAATAATTTTCTATATTAGATGAAATCCTTTGATGTTAATTATGATTTATTTGGTCTAATATTTAAATATATAATCCTGATTATTTCTATATATTTTTATGTTTTTATTGATGAAATTATTATTAACCAAGTTTTTTTTCATTGGGTTTTCTGTGTTGAAATGATAAAATTATTATGAAACATATTTTTATTACAGGACATATAATGTGGTGATTTGATGGATCTATTTTGACAATGTGGAACAAATAAGTATGGTTTTCATTATGAGATGGTTGGAATCTAAATATCCCTCAAATTAAATGTATAATTCATCATATTACATGAGAGAACAATGGGAAACAATTCCATAAGCTTGATCTATTATGGGAAATAGGTGAGTCTAGATCCACTATTCAGAATATGGGTGTCCAAATACACCATAGGAAATAGGTGATAAGTCATTATCCAATATGTGGATGATCATGGTAGTTAAAATGGACAATTAAATATATTTATTTCTATCTTTTTTTCATTCCACAATATTTTCACATGAGCTTCTGGTTCGTGATTGATTTATCAAGATTCTCACTCATAGGGGGATGTTTTGTGAAATGAAAATGTATTATTCCATTATGAATTTTAATATCGATGATATTATGTGTATAAACCTTTTATGTTTCTTTCATGATAAAATAACCATTTTATTATCTTATTATTTAATATTTTCCTAGATTTATATCTCATTTGTTTATCTTGACTGAGAATCCAATCTCTATATTCTTATGTTTCATTCTAAATGATATGAAGAATGGTTTTGGTATATTATAACAAAGATGATGACTCTGTAAGAAGATATATTCTAGATATATTGAATAACATTCATGATTTATTTATAATTTTTTTTCTCTATAGAAACTAAAATATTATGGTCCTCTAGCATCTTCTTGGGAAATTTACTGAATATTAATATAAAAGATGTATTTTTTATCTAAGAAAAAACTAGGTCCTTATAGTTTATACAAGAGGATGTTGTTAGTAAATCATTGGAGATTTGGATTTTAAAACATAATTGAGATTCCTATGGATTTTACTAATGTCATTTCTTTGGATAAGTATCCAAATTTATCTATAGACTCTTCGAAGGATAATTAAATGTCTATAAAAACGTCCATGTATTTTATTAGATGATAGAGAATGGAGATTCCAAGAAATTACATACTTATGTGGATAGTACAACTTGATGTTTATTTATAAAGTTATACTATGGAAGATAACTCTGACAGGTGTATTAATCTAGTCCTAATCATCACCTGGTGTTTGATAATTAGACATTCTATATACCAAAATTCATGATCCCAATAGATATAAAATGTAAATTCATAAACTCTTTGAGAACCATCATGTTTTATTTTACATTATGATGCCTACGAATGGTCGAGTTCAGGACTAAGGTAATGTAAATTGAAATATTTGTATCATTATTTAGTCATCCTTTAATTGATTTTTTTGATTATGTGGTTTTCTACTGAATTTCTTTGTCTTGAAATATGATTTTTGGTTTGAGTCATTAGATAGAAATAGAAAGAACATGGTAAATGTTGAATGAGAAAAAAATTGTTTATGAGTAACCAAATGAGATGATTATTGGAATAAAGGATATTGTGATCCCACCTTAGTATTTTCCATGAAATTTAATTAACAAATTTCACCTTAACTAACTCTAAGACTCATTGATGAAAATAATTGTATAGTTTATTGACATTACAGGTGTTGGAGACTAAGTACGATAGAATATATAGTTTCTTATATTTAGAGATTTTTGGAATAATCACTCAAGGTAATGTCTTAATGGAATTAAAGACGTTTCGTTGGTGTAGAAAATAAGAATATTATAATGTCCCAGAAATTCTGTATAATTTTTTTTAATTATACAGAATTATTATAAGACTGCGAGAATTGAGGGCACATGATTCTTAGGCCCAACGTTCATGGAATGATCTATTAGAAAATGTTAAGATTTAAATAGTCTGTGTGAGTGGTTTTCCTGAAAAGGTGGGATAACTATTAAATGGGTGTCTAGATTAGAAATATGAGGGCAACATTACATTAATGATGGCGGGTTTAGCTTAGGAGAGACATAAGTTTAGTCGGAACAAGACTGTGGTGAGAAAACTTGAAAACAACTTAACCATAAATAAGATTATTAAATAAAATTATTTTATTTTTAAAATTCTTATGACACAATATGGGAGAATCAGATAAATAATCAGAGACCATTGCTGAACTCGTGAGGTTATGGTTTCCTTAGTCATATCCTAACATTGGCCAACAAGGTACAACAGTTAAAGTTTGTTTTTTGCTGAAAATAAAATAATTAAGTAACAATTATTTTATTGTTAAATTATATAAATCCTAAATGGTTACATGGATTATAAATCTGAGAGTACCTTTGAACTCATGAAGGCATGTTCCCCTTGGGTAGAGCCTAACCTAGACTAGTGTGGGTCAAGGGTGATTTTTAATTATTTTTGAACTTTTTCTAATGTACGTTCAAAAAACGTGTGGGCATAAATTTATATCTTTTGTACTGGTTCTAAGATTAATAATCGGAGGGCACCATTCAATTCTCAGCATCAGGATTCACTTAGGAAAAGTTTAACATTGACTGGAATGTGTCAGAAGAAAAAGTTAATTTTTGGACATTAATAATAATAATAAGATAACTAATTCATTTATATTATGTCTTTTTGTAACCGTTGAGCGACGTGGCGGGACCACAAAGTTGGTCGGTCATACATAATAGAAGAAATTTAATGACCTGACCCTTGGGTTGCGTAACCATGACATTTGATATTTTAATGAAACATATAATGTGGTTCATAAATGAACTGAATTAATGAAGTACAATGTGGTAGGATTCTCTCTTCTATTTAAACGAAGCATGGGCATGGGATTTTGGCACTCAAGAGAGGAACATCTAAAGAAGTGGAGCGACCTCATCCACTAACATAGAATGAGGCTTCGTGCAATGGTCATTGAGGGAAATGATGGGCAATGAAAAATACCTAAGAGCACCTTCGGACATTGACAATCCTTCCTATTTTGTGACGCCTTCCGACAAACCAGAGGTTTGGGGATTTGTATTGATTAATGATATTGGTTTTTCCTAGATAAATTTTAAGTGTTTGAAGACGAATTAATCTCACCCTTGTTATGATGCTAATGTAGAGGGCGCGGGCCAAATGAACAATGTCTGGACCCTCAGCCACTTGTTTGATCATTACGTTCATCGGGGGAGGATTTCCTAACATGAGGAAACCTTGATCCTAGAGTCACTAAATGACCGCAGCATTCTGGGAGGCCCATAGGCACAGACGGAAGTGAGAATGGAGCTTCAAAACATCGTCAGAGCCCTGTAGAAGAATCACTGGTATGACACCGGCACAATGACACCAATGACTAGTGCCGGCGGACGATGGTGTTGGCTGCTAACGTCCAAACATAGTGGAAGAGTGGTGCCACATGGTGCCTCAGTGGATCATAGGGCAGCCGACTCTAATCCAGAACCATTGGCAGATGGGCAGCGTGCCATTGCACACTGCAGGTTGAGGTCGTGACATAAAGTCGTGGAAGAAGGTGAGTGACCCGCTCTATGCAGGTCTCACAGACAGCCAGGCGGTGCCACATGGCACTTATAGTTAAAGAGTTGAATGACACTTTGAGTCATTTGGGAAAGAGGGGTCATCTGACCGCTCATGCAGGTAGTTCCAGTCAGCGGGACAAGAATGTCTACTGTCTAGCAGGGCGAGGCTGTTGCGGCCCAACCTAGCCGGTTCGGGTAATGATGATCCGCGACCCATCTATTTTGGATCGGGCCGGGATGGACTCGGATCAGGTTAGGTCGACTCGGGCTGGGTTGGGCTACCCAGGCCAGGTCAGGCTGGGTCGGTCGGACCGGGTTAGAGCAGACCAAGACCCATTTTGGCCTAGATACGTTGAGAAGGCCATATCTAGCAAACCAAAAATTTGTTTGATGAACTGTCTATGGTGCTAGAATCCTTGGAACAAGGCGGTCCTTTTTAGATACTCCCCCAAATTTTTTATAAAATATATAGTATGGCTGGGTTGGATTATACCTGAATCTAATCAGGCATTTGGAACTATAATGCCTATAACCCTCAGACCGGGCAGTCGATTGACCTGTCGTCTATTGCATTGGAAAACTTATGACATGAAAGAAAATTAGGTTACTCCTTTGTGGGAATACCTTCTAGTTGAAGAAATACCAATGGATTGAGGAGTGGTTCCTCCTAGAATCAAGCATACTATGTACGAGAATCCAGTGGCTGGCTGAGGTGTGAAGAATGAATAGCGATCCTGTGTGGATTAGCACCTTACGATATTGTGTGCATCAGAACCTAGTGATATTGTGTGGATCATCACCTAGCAATCATATGTGGATCAACCCCTAGTGATCCTCTATGGATCATCACCTAGTGATCCTCTATGGATTAGCACCTAGAGATCCTGTGTGGATCAGCCCATAGGGATACTGTGTGGATCACCAACTAGAGAACCACTATTGATCAACACCTAGAGATCCTGTGTGGATCAGAACCTAGAGATCCAATGTGGATCAGCACCAAGTGATCCTATGTGGATCAATAGGAGAACCCTTGATAGAGTAAAATTATTTATCTTTATGACTAATCATATGTACTTCTGTACTTATGTTATACCTAGTTTAAGCTAAGTAATTTTATTTTTGATTTGTTATTAAGATCATGCTTTGTGGTTTCCCTTTGTGGAATTACGAGAGACCTTTAGGGGTATTCGGGTCCCTAATAGGTATTTCTATACTCACCCCTACATGGAATTTTCTCGCACCTTGTTGTGTCTTGTGCTGATGATGAGCATATTGGCTGAGAATTCAGGAGCCAGGACCAGGTGGTACACAGAGCTGACTGGTTGACATGGATAGCATTGGAGATAAGTTGTACCAACCCTTTAGGTAGGATCCTTAGTGGATGATCTCATGTGATATTTTCTATTTTTTGTTGTAGTTTTATCTTTTAAGTTGGTCTAGTATTCCAGCCCCATTACTTAAGTACTTAGTTTTATAGTTTTTGGTGGTTTTTAGTTGTGGTTGCACCATTATTCTTCTGTTGTGTGTCACTTGTGCGCATTGTACCATGTCTGTGTGCATGCAGGTTTTGGGGAAATGCCTTCCCATTTTAGGAAACTTTCTTTCTGGTGCTAGTTGTCAACCTCTGGCCAATGGAAGATAGGCTTGGGGTAGTCACAACATGAGCCCAAAGGGACGATTCATGAAAAAGTGGTATCAGAGGGGTCAGTTCTTCCAGAAGAACTCAGAGTATATGTTTTCAATGGAGCAATTGTGTTAAGTGTCATGTGTTTGGATTTCAGTCTAGAGAGTCTAGTATTGGTGCGGTGGCTAATGTATCCACACAATAGGACCCTGAATTCTATTTTCTAACTTGGTACTTGAAAACTCAGATTGCATTTGTTTTTGAAATGTTTTTCTCTTTATAACTTTTGAGTCAGCTCACCAAGTTTAACTTATTAACTGTTGCTCTCTTGATTCAATTTAAATATGCCTCCATGCAGCCAGCCAGCCAGGATGCCAATGCGTGACCATGAGAATGTTCCACAGTGTGATAAGGCTTCAATACAAGGACTGTTTTATGAGATGTTACCTTTGGGTTGTTTCCCAATGATAACCCTTCCCCTTGGTCTGTAGTTATTACCGGAAGTACTGGTAGAGGACACATATAGGATCAGTTCCTTACATGAGTTTCAGGGACATATACCTCTCACGTTCTGAGGTGAGCTCGACTCAAAGGAAGCTAAGGATTGGCTTGAGGTGGTGACCTAGTTTTATCTAGTAAGGGAACCATTAAATCATATGGTTGTCCTGGCAGTGAGCATTCTATGTGGCTCAGCAAGGTAATGGCAGGGTTTAAATTACCCCTATATTTTGATGGGGTGAATTTTTCTGTGGATAGATCTTCAGAACCTTCCTCAGGCAGGGGGGATTATTTCCATGAAAATCTAAGGAGTTGGTGTTCCTATGATCTTATACAGTTTTGACTGGTTGACTTGACATTAATTGAGTATTTATCAATGTGTACTGACCATTCTAGGTAATCAATGAATACGATGCGTTCTGTGCTTCATGTCTCAGACCTCTAAGCCAGAAGTTTTTAGGGACATCCGAGCTAGCACTACTCATATATACATTCCTACTAATGTTAGGGTTCTAGAGAGATCCATTATGGTTGAAAATTATTTGGCTGAGTAGATGCAGTTGTGGATGTCAGTAGTGAAAAGTAGGAAACTAATGTCAGTCTTAGAGACATAGACACACAAAATGTTTTGGTAAGAGGAAGTGATAGGGACAGATGAATCTATAGGGTAAAAGATATGGAAGGGGATCTAAGAGAGCAGCAGGAGGTGGTGTAAATTTCGACACATTATAACCACCACCCTAATGTGGTCCCCACCAAGCTCATAGAGTTGGAGGAAAGGGAAAGGGAGTAGTTTCATGCGGTTAAGGAGTGTGACCCATAGGCTTTAAGAAATATTCAAGGTATGATCTGTGTCTACTACTAGCTATCATAATTAATAGAGATAGGAACTAATCATTCCATTTTTGTCACGAATATTTTATGAGACCTAGAGTTTTTGGTTAAACCATTGACTTGAACCTTATGTTTGGAGATACCTCAGAGAGGAGACTCGATAATCACACATATGTCGACAGTGTGATCTGAGCCTTAAGGGGAGAGTTTTGGTTGGAACTTCTTAGTGGAAATGTCGAGTCCTTACGATGTTAGTTTGAGTATGGACTGGTCATGCATAGTTCATTCTCAGATTGACTGTTTTAGGAAAAAAGGGTGTGGTATGCCTGCATCATTACAATAGGGTATTCCTTGATCATAGAAAAAGGAATCCCAGGAAGCATGGGATAAACTCATGCATAAGATGGTGCATCCGATCACTCTTGAGTTGGCAAGGCTTAACCTTATGGAAGCAGGTGTTTTGAGTTTTTAGTTCCCAAAAGTAGTGGAAGAGTTCAAGAATATCCTCTAAAAATATGTTTCTAGGATTACCTCTCCAAAGGGAGAGGGACTTATGCATTGTCTTATACACAAGGATGGAACCAATATCTTTAACTTCATTTCGGTTGGATTCCGTGGAGCTCTAGGAGCTGATAGTATAGTTGGGTGAACGGTCTACTATCTATTCTGATAAAAAGATTCTCAGGTATATCTTCTCACATAAGGGCCTGAACTTGAGAGAACATCAATGGCTGGAGTTCCTACAGTCTATGACAGTTACTCCCCCAATCCTTCAGTGAGTTTGGGAGGCACATTATGGGGACGTTGACTGTGAGGCCAAACATGCTCTGATATCCTCAATATGGGATCTAGATGGATTTTTAGATGGTGGGGAGCACATCATCCTCTTCAGAGGACGCACTATGGTACCTGAGATGCTACGGGATGAGGTATTAAGGGAGTTCCATACATCCCATTTGGCGGTATATCCTAGAGTGGTGAAGATGTACTATGACCTCTAGAATCAGTATTAATGTCCAGGGATGAATAAGGTGGTGGCCGAGTTCGTATCCCAATGCCTCACTTGTCAGCAAGTAAAGGCCAAGCATCAAGTACCAGTGGGCTTAGTTCAACCACAAGATATACCCGAGTGGAAGTAGTATGGTATATCCATGGACTTATTGATAGGGCTACCACATACGTCTAGGGGAAAAATTCCATATGTGTGGTCATGGAACCACTCACCATGTCGGCCCACTTCTTACCCATCCGAGAGCAGGGATCAATAGAGAGTTTGGGACGCCTCTATATACAAAATATTGTAAGACTTCACATGGTTCGAACGACGATCGTCTTAGGTCACGATGCTCGTTTTACATCCTTCTTGTGGAAGGGATTATAGGAGGTGTTTGGGAATTAGTTACATTTGTGCATCGCCTTCCATCCTCAGATAGATGTTCAAACAGAGCAGACCATATAGACACTCGAGGACATGCTTCATGCTTATGTCCTTGATTTTTTCCATAGTTGGGAGGACCACCTGTCACTGGTGGAGTTCAATTACAACAACAGTTATCACTCCAAAATCAACATGGCTCTATTTGAGGCCCTATATAGGCGACCATGCTGATCACCACTATGATAGACATTCCCAGGGGAGTCAGTACTTGTGGGTCCAGAGTTGGTACGTGCTACCACAGAAAAGGTTTAGATCATCCTGGAGAAGATGAAGGCTACACATAGCTGGCATAAGTCTTATACCAATAAGAGATGGTGACCCTTGGAGTTCGAAGAGGGAGATCATGTCTTCTTATGGGTCTCACCCCGACGAGGATGACATAGATTTTGTAGATGCGACAAGCTATCTAAGAAGTTCATCAAACCATTACAGATTCTCAATAGAGTTGGTGAGGTGAAGTACCTTCTAGATATTCCCCCATAGATGCACTGGGTGCATAAAATTTTCCATGTGTCACAGCCGAGGAGATGCGTGCATGATTTATCACACGTTATCAACTAGGTCGAGTTGGACATTGAAAATGGGGAAACTTTTACAGAGTTCTTGGTGCAGATAAGGGATCAATATGAGTAAGTATTCATGGATGCTTGGTCCCTCTGGTGTGAGTTTGGAAACATCATGGGGTCCTCAAGGAGAGAACATGCGAGTGGGAGGATCAAATTTATGCTCAGTACCCTCATTTGTTTTATTTTCCTTTATTTTGCCTTTTGGTGAGGTAAATACCTATGGTGGGGAGAATGTAATGTCTCAAGAATTCCATTTTTTTAATTATATGGAATTATTAAGAGTCTGTGAAAATTGACGACCCATGATTCTAAGGCCTGAAGTTCCCGAAATGATCTGTAAAAAAAAGATAATCTTTAAATAGAATGCATGAGTGGTTTTCCTGGAAAACTAGATTAACGAATAAACGAGTTCCTAGTCAGAAATATGAGGGTACAATTGCGTTTAGGATGGAGGGTATACCCTAGTTGCGACTTAATATTAGTCGTTGCAGGCCTATGATGAGAAAACCTGAAAATGGAATAACCATCAATAAAATAATTAAATAAAATTATTTTATTTATAAAATTCTTATAACTCATGAACGGAGACTCAAATTAAAAATCTAAGACCACCATTAAAATCATGAGGCTATTATTTAACTAGGAAGATCCTAACATTGGATGGAGAGTTCCTACAGTGAAATTTAGTTTTTGGCCCTAAATAAAATAATTACATAACAATTATTTTATTATTAAATTCTATAACTCCTAAATGGTAACACAGATCGGAAATCTGAGAGTACAGTTGATCTCGTGAGGTAATGTTCTCTTTAGTTAGATCCTAATAATGACCGGTGTGGGTCTAGGGTGATTGTTAATAATTTTTGAACTTTTTTAAGGTACATTCAGTAAATGTGTAGGCATCAATTTCTATCTTTTGAACCGATGTTCAGATTAAAAATCTGAGGGCACCATTGAATTCGCAGAGCTGAGATTCACTTTGATGGAGATTATCTTTTTCTAGAAAGGGTCAGATGAAAATGTTATTTTTTAGACATTACATAAAAAATAACTCCTTGAGTTATTTTATTTATTTTTGTAACCATTGAGTGATGTGGCAGGACCACAGAGTCGGTCGGTCATATAAAATGGAATACATTTAAAGACGCAACCCTTGGGATGAGTAACCACAATGTTCAATTTTTTAATGAAACATTAATTGTAGTTCATAAATGAACCACATTAATGAAGTGAAATGTGGGATTATTCTCTCTTAAATTTCAACAAAACTTAGGCATGGGCTTTTGGCACTCAGGATAATAACCTCTGACAAAGTGTCGTGGCATCTTCCACTATCCTAGAATGAGGTTTCGAGAGAAGGTCATTGAGAAAAACGGTGGCCAACGACGAATGCCAATGAGCACCTTCAGACATGGACACTTCTTCCTATTATACAATTCCTTCAACAAACTCTAGGTTGGGTGTTTGGTCATGATTAATTCTATGTGTTTTTTATTTATTAATTTTAAGTGTTTGAAGAAAAATTATTCTCTCCCATGTTATGATGCTAACGCAGAGGGTGAAGGCCTAACGAACAAGGCTCAGACCCTCCACCGATTGTTTTATCATTTTGTTCTTTGGGGGTATATTTCCCAACATGACCAAATCTTGAACCAGGAGGCACACAATGATGACAGTATTCCGGGAGGCCCATAGTCGTAGAAGGGAATGAAAACTGAGCTATGGAATTTCCTTGAAGCCCCACAAAATAATTGTCAATGTGAAACCGGCAGATGAGGGCGATGGCTAGCAACCACCAATCATGGAGGAAGGTCAACACTTCATGGAACCACAGCAGACTGAAGGGGCGGTCAGATCTTTGTTGGCCGCATTGGGCGATGGGCGACGCACCGTCGCGTGCCGCATGTGGAGGTCGCGACATTGAAACTACAACGGAAGGAAATGGACATGATCCTAGCGGGTCTGCAAGATACCTAGGTGGTTCCACATGGTCCCGCCACTGAATAAGCCAAATGGATCTTTGAGCCCTTTGGGAAATAGGGGTCGCGCGACCCCTCGCGCAGGTCGCGCCAGCCAGCGGGCTTGGTCGTTCCACTGCCCTGCGGGCTGAGCCCGTTGTGGCTCAGCCCAACTAGTTCTGGCCAGGACGGTCTGCGGCCTAGTGGGCGAAGCCCACCCCGGCCCATCTAGTTTAGGCCGAGTCGGTCTATGGCCCAACCATTTTTGGCTGGGCTGTGTTAGACCACACTCAGACCCATTTCGACCCAAATATGCATAAATAGCCATATCCCACAAACCAGACGTCTGTTTGATGAACCGTCTGTGGCACTAAAATCCTTAAAATGAAATGTGCCTTTTAAATTAATCCAAATGAATTTTGTATAATGTTAGAGTATGGCCGGGATAGATCGTACTCGTATCCATCTGAGCCCTCGACACTAAAATGCCTATAACTTTCAGACCTGGCATCCAATTGACACAACATATGTTGCATTGGAACCCTTGGGACATGAGGGATCATTTGGCTACTTATTCATGGGACTGCATTCTAGTTGAAGTATGACCGATGGCTTGAGGAGTGAATCCTCACATAATCATGAATACTATGTATGGGAATCTAGTGGCTGGCTGAGGCATGAAGAATGAATAGTGATCCTGTGTGCATCAGCACCTAGTGATCCTGTATGTATCACCACCTAGAGATCATGTGTGGATCATCACCACCTAGAAATCTTGTGTGTATTAGCACCTAGTGGTCATGTGTGGATCAGCACCTAGCGATCCTGTCTGGATTAGCACCTAATGATCATGTGTTGATCAACACCTAGTGATCATGCGTGGATCCACACCTAGAGATCATGTGTGGATGAGAACCTAGCGATCCTATGTGGATCAACAGCTAGAGATCCTATGTGGATTAACACCTAGTGATCCTGTGTGGATCAACACCAAGAGATCCTATGTGGATCAGCACCTAGAGATCCTGTGTGGATCAGCACCAAGAAATCCTATGTGGATCATCACCAGGCGATCCTATGTTGATCAGTAGCAGATCCCTTGACAGAATAAAATGATTTAGCTTTATGACTAATCATCTCTACTTCTGTATTTATGTTATACCTGGTTTGAGCCGAGTATTTTTCTTTGTGCTTTGTGATTAAGATCATGCAAGGAGTGTTTACTTTTTGTAATTTTGAGAGACCTTTGGGGGTCTCGAGGTCCCTACTGGGTATTGTTATACTCACTCTAGTATGAGCTTCACCCACACCTTGATCTATCTTGTGTAGGTGAGGAGCAGTTTTGTTGAGACTTCAGTAGCCAGCACTAGGCGGTACACGGAGGTGACTGGTTAATGTGGAGGCTGTAGAGATAAGTTGTTCTTACCCTTCAGGTAGGATCCTTAGTGAATGATTTTAGGAGCTGTTTTCTATTTACTATTGTAGTTTTATCTTTTTAGTTGGGATAGAATATTATCCCCTTTACTTCAGTACTTACTTATACACTATGTGGGGGTTTTTATTTGTGGTTGCACCTTTCTTCTTTTATTGTGTTTCACTTGTAAACACTGTACCCTTTCAATGTTTGTACAAGTTTTGAGGCAATGCCTTCCCATTTTAGGGAAATGCATTTTCAATGCTAGTCGCCAACCCCAGGCCAATAGAACATCGGATTTGGTTAGTCACAGAATGAGACCCAGGGGATGGGTCATGAAAAATGTAGTATGAAATTGATGTAGGAAAATAAGATGGTCAGTTAACACAATGGGTTGAAATTTTGGTCTCACTAATTTTTAATCATAAGATAAATTTTGATTATGTGGAATGTTTGGGAATTATGAAAATAAAATTATAGCGGTAATCCAAATAATTAAAATCAATAATGTTTTGTAAGTAATGGTTATACTTCTGATTATGAAGAGTATACATATTTTATTTAAAATATAACAGTAATCATTGAGGTATTTTTTATCTTAAACTTAAAAACAATTATTAAATTTAGGTTTATGAATTTTAAGACATTATTAACAATTCATATTGTTTAAATGTGGTTTTTATTAATAATATTAGCAAAAGTAGTTATTTTTTTATAATTAAGTTATATGATTAAAGTGATTATTGACTATAATTAATGAATTATTCTAAATCATTCTACAAATATATATGGATTGATAGAGACAATTATTTTTTAATGATTTCAAAGAATATGTTGAATAATATTGATGAACATTATAAATTATTAAATAAAAAGATGATATTTTAGGGAAAAAATTTTAATGGATAGTAACCCTCAACACGTTCCTTATATTGAGATATTTCTTGTTGGGATAAAAATATAATGTATAGGAATAATGTAAATTGAATATTATTGATGAACTTGGAACTGATTAATGATTATTTGGGAAAAGAGGTTTATGTTATCATTGATGGAGTTTAAAAAATTAGTTGAATTATGGAATATATTAAAAAATCAATGGTTTAATTAAATTAATGAGGTAAAATTCATGTATTTATTATGATTTTATTGTAATTATATTTATTACAATGTTTTTAGAAACTACATGATAATGGTATTCACATATTTAGTATGTGAAAAATAAAGATTACATAATGATATTTGGGGATTATTTATAAGTTGTTTTTATTTAAATTTACTAACCTTATTTATATATTTTAAATTTTGGAAGGATTATTGAGATGAAATATTGTGTAATTATTTAAGCTGAATATTTTATGAGGTTTTATAGATTAATGTTTTATAACACCGCATATTGATTTATGCATATTGAATTACTTATGATAACAATTCTTTGATTATAAATAGATATGTGAGGAATGAGTTATCATTATATTATTTATCTTATTATCCATTAGTTATTCATATATAGAAAATTACCCATATTGAGTATGAGACAATGTATAATTTGATCATGGAAAAACAAAAGGATAAAATTGTATTACTCAAAATTGAATGAAATCAAGCTAGTATATTGTCTCATGAAAATTCATCACCATTAACAAAAAAACCCAAAAATATAATCTTATACATTTACATTCATTTTTTATGAATGAATGGGGGTTTTCAATTGTGAAGTATTTATGGATTTTTGGGTGTTAACATAGACCTTTTAATGATCTCTATCACTCTCCATCAATATTTGGGTGTTAGTTTTCTCTTATATGTCCATATTTTTGATATAAAACTATGTTATCCTAAATGGAAACTAATTTATCTATTATACTTGGTGATTTTTTGAAAACACATTCACTCTATTCATTATGATGTGTGTTAATCATTTTTATAGTTTAGGTTTACCCTAATGGGAATCTAAAAAATGGGAATTTAAAATTTCAAAGCCTTGTTTACTAAGGAAAAGTTCAAATATTCGTAATATAATTTATTTATGTGGGGTTGAATGTGACACAAATTTATTTTATGGAATATTTTTTTCCATGAATTTTAATTTATTAGATATATTCTATTACACACAATGTTATTTTTAAAAGAAACAAGACACACTAATTGTATATTATTATTATATATGATAGTTTCCACCTTTACATTATAAAGGAAGGTATATATAGGATTAACTAAATTATAAAAATATATATTTAGAAACATTTGAATAAATAAATATGTATATCTAATTGTCTCTTTGATTACAAATTAAAAAGAAATGAAAATAAAAAAAATTTAAATCATGGTAATTCTTTTCTAAAAAAATGATTTTACGTGCCCATGTTTTTTCCTCATTAATATAAAAAAATTACATTTGGTGATTTAATATAATATATTTAAAATTTCATACATTAAATTAATTTTTAAAACAGATTTATGTGTTTTATAGTCATTATACAATAACAAATCAAATTTAATGCTTAAAACTGTATCTTTATAATTAATGGTTTTTTAAACAAATTCACACTTATATTAAAATTATTATTTTCCAATTTTAGAAATATTAATAAGAAAAATAAATAAATTATTGATATCATTATTTAATAAATATCTTGTGGTGATGTTTTGATAATTTTATGGAATGATAAATATTTCAATAAATAGTGAACAAAATTGGGTTTTATTAATAAGTGGATTTCAATGAAATAATTTAAAAGATAAATATTATATTAATATGGTTTTAAAAGTAACATTTGATAAATTATATATATTTATACAATTTTGTACAATTTATTCAATTATTTATTGAATGTTTTTATAAAACTTTGTAATCGTTTATAAAATCTCTTTTATTAGAATTGTTTTCTCACCGCCTGTAGAAGGTTAATATTAAATTATATTTTCTCACATATAAAAATTTAAATTGAAAAAATGGATTCCATATTTTGATTCATAATAAATTTTATTTTCTAAAAAGGCCAAAATATTTTTTTATTGAAATAAATATTAAATCCAATAAAATTAATTTATCACAATTAAGATTAAAATTTATATATTGGGGGTTAAAGTAAAAAAAAGAAGATTTATAACTCTCTTGAAACATGTAAAAAAATATAATCCTAACAAATTTTCACCCTAGAATATCTGTTTATTGTTAATGGGACATTTTTTTGGGCCTTTTAGCATGTATCGAACGTGTGTATACATTTCTCTTTTACAACATTTATTGTGTTTCCCTCACCACACCTATAGAAGAAACCCCTGTCCTATTTTATTGATATTAAACCCCCTTTTTCAGCCATGAACTACCAAAATATAATTTTCAAATTTATACCGACATACAAAATTCCATTTTGAAATAAAATTGATAATATATGAATGCATTATTTTAAGCTTAAAAGGTGGTCTGATGAAGTGGTCATGTTTTTATCTAAGGGTGTTTTTTTATTCTTCTTATAAATAAATCGAAGATAATACAACAATTATAAAATAATATAACCAGTATCTTCTATATATTTATATGTCACGACCTGTCCCCCGGGGCCCACATCGTGACTACCCCAATCCCGCCTTCGATAGGCCATGGGTTTTTGACAAGCACCAAAAAAGTAAATCTATAAACTGGGAAGGCCTTGACATTATAAATCGAAACACACACAAAATAGTATGCAAATTGAAGTAAAACACTACGTATAACTATATAAAAAAGAGAGTGCTAAATGTTTAGGGGCCGGAAATACAAGCCCAACAGTAAATTTCAACGAAACGGAAAAGCACAACTGAAAGTAGGAAAAGCAGGTACTGGGTCTTCCTTCGGGACTCCTACCTGAAGGGTAGGTACATTTGGCCTCCTCTACACACCACATCTGTCCGTCCACTCCATGCACCGTCACTCCGAGTTGTAACGCCCTGACCCCAGTTACCCAAATCCAGTGCATTATTTTAATACATTGGCCTGATTACAAGGAATTAAGTCCCAAAAGACCGATCAGTTTAGTAGTCATGGAAAATAGATTACATATATTAACATTACATTAAAATTTCAAACATAAAACACAGTGTAAATAGTTCTTTGAGGATGCCATTATTCCCTTTAGCTTAACCCTTCATATTAATCATAATACACTTCTTGGAATCCTATGAAAATGAAACATAAGAAAGGGGTGAGCTCAAATGCTCAGTAAGGGTAAGTAATACATCATAAAATGACATAAATATTAAGCTTGGTGAATAATTGAAACCACATGCCTTTACCAATAATAAACATGAATACCTTTCTAGAAAGATTATGATCTGAGTAAATAATTCCATAATAAAATTTAATCATCAGTATTATATTAGTAGAATTTCCACATGAACCATCAATATTATTTCCATAATTAGGGAATGTATAATTCCAGACATTCTGAAACATTTTTTCAAGGCCTCAGCCAAGATGTATAAAAATTATTAAGGCCTCGACCACAACCATATATCAAATTGGGAAAGGGCCTTGGAAAATTCCACATCTAGTTGTCTCATGAGACCTACCAATGCATCGAGGATCTATAGTAGGCTCCACCCATCAGTTACTATGTACAATACATTCCTCATATGAAAAAGTTGAAACATCACATAAACATTCGTATAAGAACTAGGATACGAAATGCCAATAATTTAACCATAAACCATGAATGGTATTAAAATAACACATCCACAGTCCAACATACCACAAAAAATTCTATAAAATATGGTATATTTGTATCATAATAAATCAACTACAAACAAGATTAAAATCTATCAAAGGATGTTGACATTGATGAAAATGATTCAAAAAACTGTTTGAGAGAAATACCCCTTCTTCATGAAATCGTTTGTAAGTCTCAAAATTTATAAAGGAAGTCATTTAAAAGAGATTTTTTTTTAAATGTGTCCCATACCACTTTGAAAATTTTGAAAAGAGTTATCATTTCAAAACATTCATGTCCATATAAACAAATCCTTAAAATTGTTTTGAAAATATGGACATAAATTAAAAGGGTTTAAAAAGATAAATCTTTAAAACATTTAACATGATGATATATTTAAATATAACCTACCATAAAACCTTAAAAGATTCCTTTTGAAAACATTTTTATGAAATATGGGTATCTATGATAAATATGTCCTAGAAAATACATACACATGAACAATCTCTAATAATAATGAGATTAAAGAAATAACCCTTGCCAATTTGGTAACTTATGAAACATACACCCCATGAAAGAAGTATCATAAAATTAATATGTAAATACACCTAAATTAAAGTGTATTAGACAATGAATATAATTATGGGCAGTACATACACCACACAAAAGGTAATAGTGGCAATATGGCGTGAATCTCATGGGAATAAGGAGTGAGATGAAAACCCTTTACCTTGCACTTTCATTTAGTAGCGGGTACATTTAACCACCTGTATGAAGATTATAGTATGTTATTAAATTATAACAGAACGATATTAATATTTATGATATCATAGATTTTTCATTTATGACTTTATACTACCCATTTAATAATAATTTCCATGTTATATTAATATTTCGGGTAATAATCGCTTTCTTTATCATACGTGTTTTAACTTGTTACTCTTGATTGTATCACATAGATCATGATTTCAATACATCCATAATATAAAACATGATTTATTTATTATATATATTTAGAATATAAATATGTATAATAGACATATATATGAAATGGAAAACACCGTTTATGGAGACGGTAGTCCGTACATACGCATAAATGTTGTTTCCATTTTCAAATTGTATTGAATGGAAGTAAGTTAATAAGATATATGTAATTACATATATACTTATACATAAAAATATATATATCTCTAGTAGAATTATTATGTAACATATTACATAATTATTAGTAAAATATATTTTATAATCGTCGATGAATGGTGACCTTGGAAATGAATTCCATCGCGTCGTGGAGACGGTAATCCATATATACGCATGAGCGAAAATAACATTCTTTTGATACTAAAATAATATATAATTGGATGTTATATCATATATAAATAATACTTATGATGTTATATTTATTATTTAAATCAAATACACATCATTATTATAACCATCCAAATAATAATGTATTGAATATCAATTACACCATGACGTGGAGACGGTAAGCCGTACGTATGCACTTATAGTGACATGTCATTCAAAGGGTGGATAGAATAACGAATTTTGTTGTACCATAATTATAATAACATTAATTTATATATAAGACACTAGATTATTTATTTTATAATGCAAACAACAAAGAAAAATGAATTGGAAGAAGAAAGTAACTTGAAAGAGGGTGGTGAAATCGTTACATCTTTTTCGGGTTCTTCCTTTTGATTTGATCAAACGGGCTTCTTAGGTTGGGTTTATGATCAAACTAAGTCCACTAGGTTTAAGGGAGGATAGTTTAGAGGGTATTTGTTTTGGGTTTGGCCGAGCAAAATGGCTTAGAAGGTGTGAATTAGAGTGAATGGGGAGTTCCCTTTTATAAGAAGGGTGAGGGGACCATAGGAAAAACATAAAATATTATTTTATAATAAAATAATATTCGGTTTATAATGGATCCAAATTGATTTATTTCTAGGATACAGTGATGATGAGTCTAAATAAACTCAATCAATAAGTTTTAGACAGGTTTGGGTCACTTTATTAACCTTATCTTTTAGTTTTAACTCTTAGTTAATTAGTCTGACATTTACCATCTCTATTTGTATTTTTATATTATATGGTTAATAAATTTACTATAAACTTCCAATATACCCCCAAGTGGTCCATTAATGATACACATATCATTATATAAGTCCTTTAGCCAAACCTTAGATTATTAAGAACAGAATATCAATAATTAATATAATATTTGTTTTAAAAACTCTTTTATGTCAATTTTGACAGTATTGGGTAATTTGTTATTGAAAAATTTATAAATGCATTATTACTTAGAAAAAAATTCATTTAACCAATACTAATATGTCATATTAACCTAAAAAGTTATTGTAATTCATAAAAAGTCTAAAATTATATTTATTTGGGTATTTATAATATCAATTATCTTAATCTTTCATTAATATGGTAATTACTGCATCACTATTCCATCATAAATAAATTAACTTATTTAATGTCTAAAAATTATAAATAAAATACCATTATGTAGGAAATCCTTTTATATTTCTAATGAGTATTTATAATCGAATTTATCTTATGGACAACTCTATATTAATAATGTTTTAGTTATTAAACATTGATTTTAACTATTTTAACTCTTCTTTGAATTAAATAATAATAAATGTCCTACTCTAATCCAAGTAGACCTAAATGATACTATTTTATTCCCAAGGTTGTTTTTGGTCGAGATAAACTTGTCCAATAGAATTAGGACATGTGTTAGGGTAATATTAATATCATTTTTACCCTTAATTACCCTATTTACTTTTAACCGTTGTAAATAAAAGTAAAAAGTTATTATTCACAAAATATTATTTTTATCTTATTGAACCCCATTTTACTCATTGATATTAACCGTGTCTCTTGTATTTTCAAAATTCCACTCACAAAACTGGTAAAATTATGTTTTATGTGAATTTTCAAATTCTCCTATGAGATGGGTAAAAGACGTTGAAAAGTTCAATAAAATTTTTACATATCTAAAATTATTATAAACTGACTCCAATAAATTACATTGAACATATTTAGGTATTTTGTATCTATTTTGACCTAAAATAAAATAAAATAAAATATATAATTATTTAAATAAAAATTCGGTTTTAAACTATTACTAAGTGTTTTTCACTATTCATCAAAAATTAAAAGTTTTTTGAAAAATACCAAAAATTCCCCCTAAGATAATTTCGATATTACGAATCCAAAAATGAAGTCCATTTGGAAATATGAAATTTAAAAATATTAAAAAGTGGGTATTACTTTTCATAACGACTCGTTTGGTAAGTTATGGTGCGCTTGAACTCGGTGTTGCTTGTAGTGAAAGTTATTGAATTACTTTGAAGAAATAATATACTATGAAATCTTGGGGTGTTACATTATTCCCTCATTAAATAAATTGTGTCCTCACAATTAGAAATTTTTCTTCAAAAATAAAAGGTTGAAAATAGCAAATACCGTTGTGGGAAATCCCACATCGGAAATTGAGTTAAAAAAATTTAGTCTTAATAAGAGGAAAAGGGGAATGAAAAATTCACCACCAAATTATGATCTCGATTAGGAGAACATTTGTGGAAACTAGAGACACCTAATTGGAGGGAAAACATAAATATTTATAGGGAGTTATTGAGGTCATCAGTCACAAAAAATTGTAGAATTGTGGGCCTCAAAGTCACCAATCTATGATGATTTAAAATACCATCGGTTCAACAAAATGTAAGGTATTAGGATAACACATTTTTGGTTTTAAGATGACTTACCTAAAGTTTATGAATTTATTTCATCATATAATTAGAGAAGAACAAAATGTATACTTGTCAATTATATTTCCACCCTTTTAATAATTTCTACCACAAACTCATATTTTACTCTAGAGATAATAGAACTTAAAAAATAATTCTATTCATCCAATTCGTATAGGGTTCCAAAAAAATGAATTTATAATTCATCTACCAGACCCTTTAAAAAAACTTCATTATTCAATCATGGAAATCATGTGAGTTAGTGATAGATGATACACCATTGTCTCCCTTCAGTTGTGGGTTCAAGTCTCACAGTCTTGCCAGACGCGACGGGTTGCCGCCCAACCTCCAGGTTGTCCTTTTTATGGCAATCCAAAAATAACCTTAACAATAGTATCCAATTTCAAACTTAATCCATTCCAGCCTTTAGAATTATCCAAATTCCTTATATCCAAACTCTCAGTCCAAAATTTATAAGGAAGTTAAATATAATGAGGATCCTTTTTTCTCGGTAATAACATGTGAATGCCTTCATCATGTATTCTTTTACAACTCCGCAACATACTGAATTACCAAAATCAACAATCTCTTATTCCAAAAAAACTTCCTCATTATTAGAACCATATTAAGGATGACCTTTCCTTCAACCATTTATTTTAAAAAAATTGTAGCTTACTGTTAAGTCACTTTTTTTAGAACCATATAATCTCAAATCCTCAATAAAATAGTACTGCAGTACAATCCTTATTTATATCCATCATTCATTTAACAAGTATACTGTTGATACAACACTCATATGAAATAATTATATAATAACAACATAAGAACACTAGTCATTCCTCTTCATCTGAGGTATTATCATAACTTTATTATTATCCAATAACATTATTTGTGATATACTCTTATGAACGGGACATTGATTCATGTAGTGTCCCAACACCTTGCAGATGAAGCATTGTATATTCGAATTATTTTTACCCACGCAATCACGTACTTGATGTCTTTTTTTCTTCATACTTATAACAAACTATCATTCCCTTCAAGAATTTACCATGGTGATTTTTTCCATACTTATCACATATGGGAAATCCTTTTTTCCCTCTTCCATTTATCCATATTTCTCTCTTCCATCATTTTCTTCTCTTTCTTCCCTTAAAAGCCATATTAATCATAGAATTCTTTAATTATCTTATTAACACATGATACTATTTCTTCATATATTGAGAATACATGGGAGACTGTTTCCCTTCTAAATGTTTGCTTAATACCATGAAAGAAATTATCCTTCTTACTCTTTGGATAATACATATTGTTGGAGTTCACATTCCTTATATCGAGTGCCATTTCAATACAATGTATTACACTAGGTTAGTTTATGAATCTCAATTTATAATTCCAAACATGTACAATACCTAACGTAAATTGAACAGTTTATTGATATAATCCATAATCACAGAAAAAGTTTTCTTTGAGGAGGTATATACTCATAAACCCTTCATAGTGGTTTATAAAGAAAACGAGAATTATCCTAAGAATATCCCCTAGGAGTGTCATAACCAAGAGTGCAGCAAGGCCTGTTGTCATGCACCAGTTCCCGTTCGAGTCCTTCTCAAAGCAGTGTTTTCGGGTTTTACCCCTAGAAACATCTGTCCCAGAGCTGCCTCTACCTGCTTATATCCAGATAGGGATGTATTTTCTTGGAAAACTCAAAAAACCTTTACATTACAAAAATTCTAGGAAGATATTCTATTCTAATCTTCAAAGTCTATTAAGGTAATGTGATCTAATCGGAGTTTATCTTAATCTAGTTTCCAAGGTTATTTCTAAACTTTCTTTGATACTAACTGTAACACCCCGATCCCAGTTACCCAGAGTCAGTGCATTATTTTAATACATTGGAATGATTATAAGAAATCAAGTCTCGAAGGACCTATCGGTTTAGCAGTTTGGAAAATAGATTACATACATTAACATTACATTACAATTTCCAACATAAAACATAGCGTAAATAGTTCTTTGAGGACACTATTATTCCCTTTAGCTTAACCCTACATATCAATCATAATACACTTCATGGAATATTGGGAAAATGAAAGATAAGAAAGGGGTGAGCTCAAAAACTCAGTAAGGGTAAGTAATATACAAGAAAATGACATAAATATTAAGCATAGTGAATAATTGAAACCACATGCCTTTACCAATAGTAAACATGAATACTTTTCTAGAAAGAATATGAGATGAGTAAATAATTCCATAATAAAACATAATCATTAGTATTTACTAGTGGAATGACAACATGAACCATAAATATTATTTCCATAATGAGGGAATGTATAATGAAAAACATTCTGAAATATTTTGTCAAGGCATCGGCCAAGATGTCTAAAAATGATTAATGCGTCGGCCAAAATCATATATCAAATTGGGAAAGGGCCTCAACCAATTCCACGTCTAGTTTTCTCATGAGACCTACTGATTCATCGAGGAGCTATAACGGTCTCCACCTGTCACTTACTATGTCCAATACATTCCTCATATGAAATGGTTGAAATATAACATAAACATTCATATAAGAACTAGGATACGAAATGTCAATACTTTAACCATAAAACATGAATGGTATTAAAATAACACATCCACAAAAAAATATATCAAAAAACCTTAGATACAATACTGAATATTTTTATCATAATAAATCAACTTCAAACAAGTTTAAAATCCTTCAAATGATGTTGACATAGATGAAAATGATTCATAAAACTGTTTTTGATAAATACCCCTTTTTCATGCAATCGTTTGTATGTATCAAAACTTATAAAGAAAGTCATTTAAAAGAGATTTTTTAATCAATGTGTCCCATAAAACTTTTAAACTTTTGAAAATTGTTATCATTTCAAAACATTCATGTCCATATAAAAAATTCCTTAAAATTATTTTGAAAATATGGACATTAATTAAAAGGGTTTAGAAAGATAAATATTTAAAACATTTAACATGATGATCTAGTTAAATATACCCTCCCATTAAACCTTAAAAGATTCATTTTGAAAACATTTTTATGAAATATGGGTATCTATGATAATTATGTCCCAGAAAATACATACACATGAACAATCTCAGATAATAATGAGATTGAAGAAATAACCCTTACAAATTTTGTAACATACGAAACATACACCCCATGAATGAAGTATCATACAATGAATATGTAAATCCACATAAACTAAAGTGTATTAGACAATGAATACAATTATGGGTAGTACATACACCACACAAAAGGTAATAGTGGCAATATGGCATGAATCTCATGGGAATAAGGAGTGAGATGAAAACCCCTTACCTTGCACTTTCCTTTAGTCGGGGGTACATTTAACCTTCTGTATGAAGGCTATAGAATGTTATTAAATTATAATAGAACCATATTAATATTTATTATATCATAAATTATTCATTCGTGGCTTCATACTATCCATTTAATAATAATCTCCATGTTATATTAATATTTCGGGTAATAATCACTTTCTTTATCGTACGTGTTTTGACTTGTTACTCTTGATTGTATCACTTAGATCATTATTTAAATACATCCATAATATAAAACATGATTTAAATATCATATATATTTAGAATATAAATATTTATAATAGACATATATATATGAAATGGAAAACACCATTTATGGAGAGAGTAGTCCGTACGTACGCAAAAACAATGTTTCCGTTTTCATATAGTCACTACTAGAATTTCCGGTTTTCGAGGTGGGGAACTTATAGCGGCTGCCATTTGGCGGCCGCTAATACTATCAACAGTGGCTGCCAAATGGCGTCCGCTGCACTTTAATTCCCAAATCCCAACATTCTCCCCTCACTCCCCTCCTCGACCCCGCGACCCACCCTTCCCCAACCCCACGACCCTGACCCCCATGACCCCGACCCCCGCGACCCCGACCCCTCGACCCGGCGACCCTGACCCCCGGCAAGCCCGACCCCCGGTGTCCCCTCCCCAACCCCCAGTGACCCTCCCCGACCCCCGGTGACCCCTCCCTGACCCACGATGACCTCGACCCCTGACCGCTGGCGACCCCGGCAACCCCGACCCCTGACCCCTGTCGACCCCGACCCCCGAACCCCGATCCCCGACCTCCCAGCGACCTCGGCAACCCCCGACGACCCCGACCCTCGGCGACCCCGACCCTTGGAAATCACCACCCCCTTGCCTCCGTGCTGCACCACCCACAATCCCGGTGACCCCCACTACCTTGCCTCCATGCTGCACCCCCGTGACCCCGACACCCCCGCGACCAGGCAACCCCCTACCCGCGCTGCACCCCGGTGACCCCCACAGCCTTGCCTCCGCGCTGCGCCCTCGTGACCCTGACACCCACGCGACCCGGCAACCCCCACCCCTTCCCACGTTGCACCTGGACAGTTCTGCCATCGTCTTCCCCTCCCGGCCCTGTTGCATCCCTCCGGCAAGTCCTCCTGCCTCCGTTGAACCCTTCCGATTCATTATGCCCCGCCGTGTAGAACCCTCCACACTTCGTCCAACGGTTCCTCTCCTTTCGAGTCCAGTCGTCAAACCTCTGTCGTTAAGTCACTATGCCATCATGGATCCACGATCGAGTCACACCCCATTACCCGTGGTCGAGTCCTCCGCAGGTAATGTTTTTTATCCTCTTAAAATTTGTTTTTAAATTTTAATGATATCTGTTTTTTTAGAATTTGAATAAGATATTTTACTTTTGATTTCTATTAAATACAGATATGGATAGGAGTTGGATTAATATGCAAGATAGATTTTCAGCTGAATATTATGAGGGGATTAAGAGATTTATGGATTTCACCAAAAAATTTCCAAGCGATATGATTAGTTGTCCATGCAGAAAATGTGAAAATAGATATCTCTTCAAACAAGATAGTGTTAGAAAACATCTGTTTTTGAATGGGTTTTTGAAAAACTATAAGACATGGACGCGCCATGGATAAGATTATGTTTCATGTCATCACTCAGAAAAAATTCATATAAATTTTGATTCGAGAACAGTTGATCTGACGAACATAATGCTCAATGATATGATGCATCCGTTTCAATCTAAACACAGTAATGTCGTAAATGATGACGTTGGATTGAGAAATCCTCGTTCCTTTGCAGATGGAGAAGCATTTAAATTCTTTGAAATTCTTGACAATGCGTGTACTGAATTATATCCTGGATGCACTAAATTTAGTAAACTATCGTTCATCAATGAATTGTTACACCTGAAGGCCTTGAACCAGTTGTCAGACACCACATTCGACATGTTGTTGGTATTTTTGAAGAAGGTACTCCCTAGTAGAGCGAAGATTCCAGAGTCATTCTATAAAGCTCGCATGTTAATCGATGATATTGGTTTTACATATGATACAATTGATGCATGTCGCAATAATTGTATGTTGTTCAGAAAAGAGAATGCACAATTAAATAATTGTACTGTTTGCTATACATCCAGGTGGAAGACCAATGAGATTAATCAAGGTAGTCAGATTATTCCTGGGAGAGTCTTGAATCAAGGGAAACAAGTTTCCGCTAAACAGATGCATTATTTCCCACTGAAACCGAGACTGAAGACATTCTTCATGTCCATTAAAATTGCTAAATTGATGACTTGGAATTCAGAGAGAACGAAAGAGGTTGATAAATTAACTCACCCGGCAGATTCTTTGGCATGGAACGAGTTTGATCAAAGACACCTAGACTTTTCCCGAGATGATCGTAATATTTGACTGGGTTTGGCAGCATATGGTTTTAACCTATTTAGGTCAATGGTTGGTGTGACACATAGTACATGGCCAGTGGTGTTGGTTCCATACAACATTCCCCCATCGGTATGTATGAAGAAACCTTTTTTGTTACTGTCAATTCTAATTAATGGACCAAGAGGACCTGGTGATAAAATCTATGTTTATATGAAACCTTTTATTGATGAGCTGCAAGAATTTTGGGCCGATGGTGTAATGACTTTTGACTCGGCATCAAATGAAATGTTCAGTTTTTTTCCGCTTTGTTATGGATAATTAATGATTTCCCAGCATATGCTAACTTATCAGCTTGGAGTACAAAAGGAGAATTTTCTTGCCCTTGTTGTAATAAGAGTAAGAAATCTATATGGCTTAAGCACTGTAGAAAGTGGGCATATCTTGGTCACAAACTCTTTCTTCCTCCATTTCACAGGTTCAAAAAAAAACTATGTATCGTTTGATGGGAATAGAGAGTTTGACCCATCACCACAAATACTGTCTGGGGTTGAAATTTGTGCACAACTTGATCAAGAAAACATCTGTACAATGTATGATTTTGAAGATTTATTGGTTCCTACATTTCCTTATATTCCTGCTTCAAATAGACAACGAAGTCATAATTGGAAGAAACGAAGTATTTTTTTGAATTGCCTTATTGGAAATATAATATTTTAAGGCATAATTTAGATGTGATGCACATTGAAAGAAATGTATCTGATAATATTATGTGCACCATTTTAGGCATCACGGGGAAATCAAAGGACAGTGCTAATGCTCGGCGTGATTTGCAAGAAATGGGATTGAGAAAACCATTACATTTACAACTGGGTGAAGGTAATCGGGCATACATGCCTGCTACACAGTACACAATGATTAAAAAAGAGAAACAAACATTTCAATCAATTTTGAAGACGGTTAAGGTTCCAGATGGTTATTTCTCTAATATTTCGAAGCGTGTGAATATGACGAGCATGAAATTACAGGGTTTGAAAAGTCACGATAATCATATTCCGCGTCAACAGTTAATTCCTATATCAATTCGTGATTGCTTACCTTCCCAAGTTGTTGAGTTATTGATTGGAGTTTCTAATTTTTTCAGACAGCTCTGTTCTAGGAATCATCACATGAGTGATTTGAAAAAGCTACATGATAAGATTGTACTTGCACTATGCCACCTAGAAAAACTCATTCCGCCGACTTTTTTTGATGTCATGGTTCACTTGACTGTGCATTTAACTGGTGAAGTCATTGCTGGTGGTCTCGTGCAATTCAGGTGGATGTATCCAACAGAGCGATACTTAAATACACTGAAATGCTATGTGCGCAACAAAGCTCGCCCAGAAACCTCAATTTCCAAGGGATATTTAATGGATGAGTGTACTAATTTCTGTGCTTCATATATTGATGAGGTTGAAACAAAGATAGATAAACTGTCCCAGACTGATGAGGGTCCAATTGGAGAAGGAATAACATTTGATATGCGGAATGACGAGTGGGTTCAAGCTCATCGATATGTGTTTTTCAACACTCCATCAGTTATGCCATTGATACAGTAAGTTTCATAGTTGATGTGTATTTTGTTACTATATTTATTTTATTTCTTACCTTATATTGTGTTGTGAATTAGGATGCATATCTATGAGTTGAAACGTGAAAGGCCCCATGAAATTGAGTATCAAATCCAAAAACATCATTTCAACACATTTCATGAGTGGTTCAAGACTCATATACATATAATTGATTTAATATTTTTATAGTGCAACTTAGTTTAATTTTCACAATCCTTTATCCATTAAACTATATATGTGAAATTTGCAGATTCAAAATTTACGTGATTTAACCTAGCATGTGAGCGAAGAACTCAACCAAATAGCTGATGGTCCTTTTATTACAGCTCGTCGCTACAAGTCTTTGGATGCTAACGGATTCCGATTTCGTATTAGCGATGTTGACATGAACCGAGCCACACAAAATAGTGGCGTTGGTTGTTCTTTTGTTGGTGTGGGTTATTATTATGGATTTTTGAGAGATATTATTGAGGTTATTTATGATCGTGGATTAAAACACATATTGTTATGGTGTGATTGGGTCGATCTAGTTCATGGAACAAAAGGTGATAACTTCCAATTTACATTAATAAACTTTAACAATATTCTATATAAAGATGACCGGGTTAGCAATGAGCGCTTCATATTGACATTGCAGGCAGAACAAGTTTACTTTGTCAGCATTGATTCTGATTGGAATGTTGTGGTGAAAATGTCTAGAAGAGGGGGTTTTCTGATTGACCAAGAGGAACCTGAAGTTGTCGCATTTCCTAATCAAACAGTTTACCAATCAACAGTAGCTGTACGAGATGAAGATTTACAATGGACCAGAGAGACAGTTGAAGGGGATACGATAGACTTGCATGATTAGTGGAAATTGTAATTATATCCCCAGTTATTATTTGAAAAAATATTTATGAGTTATATATGTATAAAAATTTCTTGATTTAACTATAATTTCTTTTAATGTAGGTATGTCACAGGGTGGTCCCAGTGGTTCACCTGATGTTGTTGGTATGTATGTTTTCATTTTTCTAAATTAATTGATTGTAATTTTCTATTTATATTTACCTAACTGTTTCTAATCATTAATTTATATTGTAATTGAATTATGAAATTATGTTCATCAGGATCCACTGCTTCTTCCAACAGAGACAGGGGTCCTGGTAGAGGGGTTCGATCCTGGAACTCTGGAGCCCGATTGGATGTGTTATTTGACGACACATTTCATCCAGTTGGAGATGGTGTTACTGCATTGAGTCATCAGTTTGGGAATATGATATGAGACTCACACAGATTCCCTCTAATGACTCATGACTGGAGTTCATTACCTCAGGATACAATGGACAGATTATGGAGGGAGGTTCAGGTAAATTCAATGTTTAATTTTTCATGATATTGTTATTAATATTGTCCCATATACTGAAAATATTTTTAAAAGGATAATTTTACATCCTGTCCAGATGAGTTTCAGGCTGTAGTATATGTCCAAATTCCAAAAATTTATGGAAGGATTACAAGTCAAGGGTGAAGAGAGATCACTGGATACCATTTTTGGGTGTTCCAGACATTCTACAGCGAGTCCCTCAGAGCATTCTTCCTGCGCAGTGGCAGGATTTGGTTGCGTTTTGGTCGAGTGAGGAAGCGATGGTAAGATTTATTACTTTTAATCTATAAATGACTAATTTTTCCAATGTCTATTAAGTAAATACGTTGAATGTAGACCGAGTCTGCTTGTCATTCACATAATCGGGCGATGCAGGGCACACCTTCCAGACGTGGCACTCGACATGTGTCACAGCTCAGACGTGATGTAAGTTTAGAATTCACTATTTCATTCATATTTTAAAAATATTGTAGTATAACATGGTGAACCCCTTTTTTATAGTTACACCAACATGGCGAGCCAATCGATCGGATGTCCATATGGATGAGGACTCGTAGGGAGGGTGATCCCGATGTTGCCGGTGTTATAGTAAGAAAATTATTTACTAATAAATGTATTTTTTATTTTATATAAATTATTCATATTTGTTTATTGATTCATTATATGCTACAGGCTCAGTTTGATGCTCATTTAGCAGATTTTCCAGAGGAGCAACGTCGTAGTATTGTGCGTAGAGATGAAATATTTCATCGTGTCGTGGGGCGTGACGGTCATGGTTATTCTTTGACTTATGGTGGTGGTGTCCCACGATGTGAAGTTGTTAGAGCAGATGTGATGGGTGCATGCAGAGAGTTAGGGATGCACACACAGGCTAAGATAGATGCTTCCATGCAGGATATGCAGCGCAATTTTGATTCACAGTTTTAGTAGTTACGTGCAGAGTATGAGGAGAGGTTGTCACAGATGTCATCACGTATCGATGAAATGACGACGCAACAAGTGTCGCCACAGGTAAACAATAAAACAAACTATACTAAGATTGAATTTTATTGATTTGTTTAAGATACATAATATTTATATATATTGAAGTCTCCGAATACATCTGGTGGACATCACAGTGATATTGGTGATCCAGATGAGAATGAACCCCATGCATGGGGTAATTTCATTTTTGTTGATGAATTCTTTAGAATTTTTTATATCCTTGATGAATATAATTTTCCTTTTTTACCTAGATTAGTTTGTTTTAGTATTTGTGGATGATATCTTCATGCACTCCAAGACTGATGATGATCATACCCAACATCTTTACATCATACAGATTACAATTATTGGCTATACGTCAAGCTATATATATGTCAGTTTTGTATTGATTATATAGGTATAGTTATTGGGTCAAATAATCTCAGAGGAAGGTGTGTCAGTGGATGGAGAGAATCTCTAGACAGTTGTTTCTTGGTAGAAGCCCAGGAACTATTTCGATATTTGTATCTTTTTAGGGTGAGTGAATTGTGACGTGTACGCATAGACGGCATGTCAATCGGACGTGCGGTATGCGCGGTAGGGCTCGTTATGCGTTCTTTAAGTGTTGTGCGTGCTTGATAAATGCATGTGGGGGGGGGGGGGGGGTACAAATGGGACGAATGATGTCCGAATGGCCTGAAATCAAACGACATCAAAGGGTGGGTGAATTGTGATGTGGTCGAGCAGATGACACATCAATCGGACATGCCCTGTGCCCACGGTGACCGGGAATGCCGTTCTAGTGTCCTAAACGGCCAAAACAGCCATCTAATGGTCAAAATCATATAGGAAGACATATTATTGACCTGAAATCATAGGACAACAATCTAATTATTATTCTAGATGTGTACGCGAAGACGGAACGTCAATCGGATGTGCGGTCTGCGCGGTAGGGCTCATTATGCGTTCTTTAAGTGTTGCGCACGCTTGATAAACGCACGTGTGGGGGATCCAAATGGGCCGAACGAAGTCCAGATGGCCTGAAATTAGATGATATCAAAGGGTGAGTGAATTGTGATGTGGTCGAGCAGACGGCATGTCAATCGGACGTTTCGTGTGCCCGCGGTGACTGGGAACGCCGTTCTGGTGTTATAAATGGCCAAAACGGGCGTCTAACGGTCAAAATCATAGCGGATGACATCGGATTGACCTGAAATCACAAGAAAACAATCTAATTATTATTTGTGACGTGTACGCACAGACGGCACATCAATCAGACGTGTGGTCTGCGCGGTAGTGCTCAGTATGCGCTCTTTAAGTGTTGCGTGCGCTTGATAAACTCGCGTGTTGGGGTTCCAAACAAGCCGAATGAAGTCTGAATGGCCTGAAATCAGATGACATCAAAGGGTGAGTGAATTGTGATGTGGTTGAGCAAATGGAACGTCAATCGGATGTGCGGTGTGCCCGCGGTGACCGGGAACGCCGTTTTGGTGTCATAAACGGCCAAAACGGGTGTCTAACGGTCAAACTCATAGAGGACGACATCGAATTGACCTGAGAACACAAAACAACAATCTAATTTTTTTTCGCGACGTGTAAACGCAGACGTCACATCAATCAGACGTGCGGTCTGCGCGGTAGGGCTCATTATGCGTTCTTTAAGTGTTGCGAGCGCTTGATAAACGCGCGTGTGGGGGGTCCAAATGGACCGAACGAAGTCCGAATGGCATGAAATCAGAATAAATAAAAGGGTGAGTAAATTGTAATGTGGTCGAGCAGACGGGACGTCAATCGAATGTGCCGTGTGCCCGCGGTGACCGGGAACGCCGTTCTGGTGTCATAAACGGCCAAAACGGGCATCTAACGGTAAAAATCATAGCGGACGACATCATATTTGACCTGAAATTACAGGACAAAAATCTAATTATTATTCGTGACGTGTACGCGTAGACGGCACGTCAATCAAACATGCGGTCTACACGGTAGGGCTCAGTATGTGTTCTTTATCTGTTGCGCGTGCTTGATAAACGCACGTGGGGGGGGGGGGGGGGGGGTCCAAACGGGACAAACGAAGTCCGAATGGACTAAAATCAGACGACATCAAGGGGTGAGTGAACTGTGATGTGTTCGAGTAGACGACACGTCAATCGGACGTGCCGTGTGCCCGCGGTGACCGGGAACGCCGTTCTGTTGTCAGAAACGGCCAAAACGGGCGTGTAACGATGAAACTCATATCAAATGACATCAGATTGACCTAAAATCACAGGAAAAAAATATAATTATTATTCTTGACATGTACACGCAGATGGAACGTCAATCGGACGTGTGGTATGCGCAGTAGGGATTATTATGCGTTCTTTAAGTGTTGCGCGCGCTTGATAAACCCACATGTGGGGGGTCCAAATGGGCCGAAAGAAGTTCGAATGGCCTGAAATTAAATGACCTCAAAGGGTGAGTGAACTGTGATGTGGTCGAGAAGACGGCATGTCAATCAGACTTGTCGTGTGCCCGCGGTGACCGGGAACGCCGTTCTGGTGTCAAAAACAGCCAAAACGGGCGTCTAACAGTCAAAATCATAGCGAAAGACATCGGATTGAAATGAAATAATAGGAAAACAATTTAATTACTTTTCGAGATGTGTACGCGAAGACATCACGTCAATCAGACGTGCGGTCTGTGTAGTAGGGCTCATTATGCTTTCTTTAAGTGTTGCGCGCGCTTGATAAACGCGCGTGTGGGGGGTCCAAATTGGCCGACCAAAGTCCAAATGGCTTAATATCAGACGACATCAAATGGTGAGTGAATTGTGATGTGGTCGAGTAGACAGAACATCAATCGGATGTGTCGTGTGCACGCGGTGACCGGGAACGCCATTCTGGTGTCATAAACGGCCAAAACGGGCGTCTAACGGTCAAACTCATAGAGGACAACATCGGATTAACCTGCAATCATAGGAAAACACTATAATTATTATTTGTGATGTGTACGCACAGACGGAACTTCAATCGGACATGCGGTCTGCGCAGTAGGGCTCATTATGCGTTCTTTAAGTGTTGTGCGCGCTTGATAAACGCGCGTGGGGGGGGGGGGGGGGGGTCCAAACGGGCCGAACGAAGTCCGAATGGCCCAAAATCAGACGACATCAAAGAGTAAGTGAATTGTGATGTGGTCGAGTATACGGCACATCAATCGGATGTGACGTATGCCCGCGGTGACTGGGAACGCCGTTCTGGTGTCATAAATGGCCAAAACGAGCGTCTAACGGTAAAACTCATAGCAGACGACATCAGATTGACCTAAAATCCCTGGAAAACAATCTAATTATTATTCGCGACGTGTACGCGTAGACAACACGTCAATCGGATGTGCGGTCTGTGCTGTAGGGCTCATTATGTGTTCTTTAAGTGTTGCGCACGCTTGATAAACATGCCTGGGGGGGGGTCCAAATGGGCCGAACGAAGTCCGAATGGCCTGAAATTTGATGAAATCAAAGGGTGAGTGAATTGTGATTTGATCGAGCAGACAGAACGTCAATCAGACGTACCGTGTGCCTGCGGTGACTGGGAATGCTATTCTGGTGTCATAAACGGCCAAAACGGGCGTCTAACGATCAAACTCATAGCGGATGACATTGGATTGACCTGACATGTACGCGCTGACGAAACATCAATCCTACATGTGGTCTGCGCGGTTGGGATCATTATGCGTTCATTTAGTGTTGTGCGCGCTTGATAAATGCGCGTGGGGGGGGGGGGGGGGGTCCAAACGGGTCGAATGAAGTCCGAATGGCCTGAAATCAGAAAAAATCAAAGGTTGAGTGAATTTTTATGCAGTCGAGCAGACGGAACGTCAATCGGACGTGCCGTTTGCCTGTGGTGACTGGGAACGCCGTTCTGGTGTCATAAACGGCCAAAACGGGCGTCTAACGGTCAAACTCATAGCGGATGACATCAGATGGACCTGAAATCATAGGACAACAATCTAAATATTATTTTCGACGTGTACGAATAGACGACATGTCAATAGGACATGGGGTCTATGCGGTAGGGCTCATTATGCGTTCTTTAAGTGTTGCGCGTGCTTGATAAATGCGCATGTGGGGGCCCAAATGGGCCGAAGAAAGTCTGAATGGCCTGAAATCAGACGACATCAAAGGGTGAGTGAATTTTGATGTGGTCGAGTAGACGACACATCAATCAGACGTGTCGTGTGCCCGCGGTGATCGGGAACACCGTTCTGGTTTCATAAACGGCCAAAACAGGCGTCTAACGGTCAAAATCATAGAAGACGACATCGGATTGATCTGAAATAATAGGAAAATAATCTAATTTTTATTTTTGACGTGTACGCGTAGACGGCACATCAATCGGACGTGTGGTCTGTGCGATAGGGCTCATTATGCGTTCTATAAGTGTTGTGCGCGCTTGATAAATGCACGTTGGGGGGGGGGTCAAAATGGGCCGAACGAAGTCTGAATGGCCTGAAATCAGACGACATCAAATGGTGAGAGAATTGTGATGTGTTCCAGTAGATGACACATCAATCAGACGTGTAGTGTGCCTGTGGTGACCGGGAACGCCGTTCTGGTGTCATAAACGGCCAAAACAGGCATCTAACGGTCAAACTTATTGAGGACGACATCAGATTGACCTGAAATCATAGTAAAAAAAATCTAATTATTATTTGTGACGTGTATGCGCAGACGGAACTTCAATCAGACATGCGGTCTGCGTGGTAGGGCTCAGCATGCATTCTTTAAGTGTTGCGCGCGCTTGATAAACGCGTGTGTGTGTGGGGGGGGGGGGGGGTCCAAATGGGCCGAACGATGTCCGAATGGCTTAAAATCAGACAAAATCAAAGGGTGATTGAATTGTGATGTGTTTGAGTAGATGACACGTCAATCGGACATGTTGTGTGCCCGCAGTGATTGGGAACGCCGTTCTGGTGTCAAAAACGGCCAAAACGGGTGTCTAACAGTCAAACTTCTAGAGGATGACATCAGATTGACCTGAAATCACTGGAAAACAATATAATTATTATTCGTGATATGTACGCATAGACGACACGTCAATCGGACGTGCGGTCTTCGCAGTAGGGCTCAGTATGCATTCTTTAAGTGTTGCGCGCGCTTGATATACGCGCGTGGGGGGTCCAAACGGGCTGAACGAAGTCCGAATGGCCTGAAATCAGACGGCATAAAAGGGTGAGTGAATTGTGATGTGGTCAAGCAGACGAAATGACAATCGGACGTTCCGTGTGCCCGCGGTGACCGGGAACGCTGTTCTGGTGTCACAAACGGCCAAAACGGGCGTCTAACGGTCAAACTCATAGCGTACGACATCAGATTGACCTGAAATCACAGGAAAACAATCTAATTTTTATTTGCGACGTGTACGCATAGACGAAACATCAATCGGGCGTGCGGTCTGCACAGTAGGGATCATTATGCGTTCTTTAAGTGTTGCACACACTTGATAAACGCCCGTGTGGGAGGTCCAAACAGGCCGAATGAAGTCCTAATGGCATGAAATCAGACTACTTCAAAGGGTGACTGAACTATGATGTGTTCGAGTAGATGGTACATCAATCGGACATTCTGTGTGCTCGCGGTGACTGGGAACGCTGTTCTGGTGTCATAAACGGCCAAAACGGGCGTCTACCGGTCAAACTCATAGCGGACGACATCGGAATGACCTGAAAATCACAGGAAAACAATCTAATTTTTATTCTTGATGTGTAGGTGTAGACGATACATCAATCAGACGTGCGGTCTATGCGGTAGGGCTCATTATGCGTTTTTAAGTGTTGCGTGTGCTTGATAAACGCGCATGGGGGGGGGGGGGGGTCCAAATGGGCCAAACGAAGTTCAAATGGCCTGAAATCAGACGAAATCAAAGGGTGAGTGAAATTTGATGTGGTCAAGAAAACGACACGTAAATCGGACATGCCATGTGCCCGCGGTGACCGGGAACGCCGTTCTGGTGTCATAAACGGCCAAAACGGGCGTCTAACAGTCAAACTCATAGAGGAAGACATCGGATTGACCTGAAATCACAGGACAACAATCTAATTACTATTCGCGATGTGTATTCTTAGAAGACATGTCAATTGGACGTGCGGTCTGCGCAGTAGGACTCATTATGCATTCTTTATGTGTTACGCGCGCTTGATAAACACGCGTGTGGGGGTCCAAACGGGCCGAACGAAGTTCGAATGGCCTAAAATCAGACGACATCAAAGGGTGAGTGAATTGTGATGTGTTCGAGTAGACGACACATCAATCGGATGTGCCGTGTGCCCGCGGTGACTGGGAACACTGTTATGGTGTCATAAACGGCCAAAACGGGCGTCTAATGGTCAAAATCTTAGCGGACGACATCATATTGACTTGAAATAACAGGAAAACAATCAAATTATTATTCGTGACGAGTACGCGCAGACGGCACGTCAATCGGACGTGCGGTCTGCGCGGTAGGGCTCATTATGCGTTCTTTAAGTGTTGCACGCGCTTGATAAACGCGCGCGGGGGGGGGGGGGGGGGGGGTCCAAACGGGCCGAACGAAGTCCTAATGACCTGAAATAAGTTGAAATCAAAGGTGAGTGAATTTTGATGTGGTCGAGTAGATGTCTCATCAATCAGACGTTCCATGTGCCCGCGGTGACCAGGAATGCCGTTCTGGTGTCACAAAAGGCCAAAACTGGCATCTAATGGTCAAACTCATAGAGAACGACATCGGATTGACCTGAAATCAAAGGAAAATAATCTAATTATTATTCGTGATGTGTAAGCGTAGACGGCAAATCAATCGGTCGTGCGGTCTGCGCAGTAGGGCTCAGTATGCGTTCTTTAAGTGTTGCGCACGCTTGATAAACGCGCGTGGGGGGGGGGGGGGGGGTCCAAACGGGCTGAAAGAAGTCCGAATGGCCGGAAATCAGACGACATCAAAGAGTGAGTGAATTGTGATTTGGTCGAGTAGATGGAATTCCAATCGGACGTGCCGTGTGTCCGTAGTGACCGGGAACGCCGTTATGGTGTCATAAACGGCCAAAACGGGCATCTAACGGTCAAACTCATAGCGGATGATATCAGATTGACCTGAAATCACAGGACAACAATATAGTTATTATTTGCGACGTGTAATCATAGAAAAAACGTCAATCATATGTGCGGTCTATGCGGTAGGGCTCATTATGCGTTCTTTATGTGTTGCACGCGCTTGATAAACGCACGTGTGGGGGGTCCAAACGGTCCGAATGAAGTCCGATTGGACTGAAATCAAACAACATCAAAGGGTGAGTGAATTTCAATGTGGTCGAGAAGACGACACGTCAATAGAACGTGCCGTGTGACCACAGTGACCGGGAACGCCGTTCTGGTGTCATAAATGGCCAAAACGGGCGTCTAACGGTCAAACTCATAGCAGACGACATCGGATTGACCTGAAATCACAGGACACTAATCTAATTAGAACAATAGAATTAATGATTTTAAAATTTTAAAATGGTAATCAAAATTATGAATATATTTTAAAAATCATATACTTTAGATCTGTTACAGTAAGTTTGAATTTAAATATGTTAATTTTTTTTCTCGGTTTTATTCCGTACTAATTTTGTTTTTAAATTTTGTTATGCAGTTATATGTGATGATGGATGCGGAGCTTGGAAGATGACTTCTGAGATTTATTTGGGTGTATATTAATGTATAATTGATTTTTTTAAAAAAAAAATTAAAATTCTATAGAGGCCGCCAAATAACGGCCGCTATAGGTGTTTCCATGGACACCTTTAGCGGCTGCTACATATAGCGGCCGCCAAATGGCAGCCGCTATAAGTGTTTCGATAGGACCTATAGCGGTCGCCATTTGGTGGCCGCTACAGGTCCGGGATACAGCGGCCCCCATTTGGCGGCCGCTAAATCCTATCCCGGCTTGCCTACAGAGTCCGCCAAATGGCGGTCACTGATAGCAACAGCGACGGGGCAAAAGCGGCCGCCGTTTGGCGGACACTAGGTGGCTGCTATAGACCTTTAGCGACGACTTTTGGCTGCTGCTAAAGGTCATTATTGTACTAGTGAGTATTGAACGGAAGTAAGTGCATAAGATATATGTAAGTACATAAATACTTATATACATAAATATATATTTCTCCAGTAGCATTATTATGTCATATATTACATACTTATTAGTAATATATATTTTTATAATCGTCGATGAGTGGTGAACTTGGAAATTAATCTCATCGCGTCGTGGAGATGGTAATCCGTACGTACGCACGAGCGAAAATATCATCCTTTGATATTAAAATAATATATAATTGGATGGTATATCATATATACAGAATCCTTATCATGTTATATTTATTATTTACATCAAATAAACATCATTATTATACCCATCCAAATAATAATGTATTGAATAACAATTACACCACGACATGGAGACGGTAAGCCGTACGTACACACGTATGGTGACATGTCACTCAAAGGGTGGATAGAATAATGAAATTGGTCATAGAATAATTATAATAAAATAATTGTACATAGAAGATACTGGAGTTATTATTTTAGAATGGAAACAACAAAGAAAAAGGATGTGGAAGAAGATAGGAACTTGAAAGAGGGTGGTGAAATCATTACCTCTTTTTCCGGTTCTTCCTTTTTATTTGATCAAAAGGGCTAATTTGTTTAGAATTATGCTCTAAATAAGGCCTCTAGGTTGAAGGGAGGATATTTGAGAGGGTATTTTGGTAGGTTTTGGTCGAGCCAAATGGCATAGAAGGTGTGAATTAGAGTGAACGGGGAGTGCCCTTTTATAAGAGGGGTGAGGGGCACCATAGGATAAACTTAAAATATTATTTTATAATAAATTTATATTCGGTTTATAATGGCTAAAAATTGATTTATATCGAGTCTAAGGTGATGATGGGTCTAAATACACTAAAAAATAGGTTTTAGATAGGTTTGGGTCACATTATTTACCTTATCTTTTATTTTTAATTCTTAGTTAATTAGTTTGACATTTACCATGTCTTTTGTATTTTTATATTATATGGTTAATAAACATACTATAAACTTCCAATAGACCCCCCAAGTAGTCCATTAATGATACACCTATCATGATATAAGACCTTTTTCCAAACCGTTGATTTTTAGGAATAGAATATCAATTAATAATATAATATTTGATTTAAAAACTCTTTGATGTTAATTTTGACACTATTGGGTATTTTGTTTTTGATAAATTCATAAAATCAATATTACTTCAAACAAAATTCATATAACAAATAATAATATGTCATATTAACCTATAAAGATATTTTAATTCATTAAAAGTCTCAAATTATATTTATTTGGGTATTTATAATATCAAATATTTTAATCTTTCATTAATACTGTAATTACTGGATCATCATTGTGTCATAAATAAATTGAATTATTTAATGTCTAAAAATTATAAATAAAATACCATTATGTAAGAAATTTTTTAATATTTCTAATTAATATTTATAATAAAATCTATCTTATGTAAAACACTTTATTAAAAATCATTTAGTTATTAAACATTGATTTTAACTCTTTTAACTCTTCTTTGAATTAAATAATAATAAATGTCCTAATCTAATACAAATGGATCTAAATGATAATATTTTATTCCTAAGGTTGTTTTTGGTCGAGATACACTTGTCCAATAGAATTATTACATGTGTTAGGGTAATATTAATATCATTTTTACCCTTAATTACCCTATTTACTTTTAACCGTGGTAAATAAATGTAAAAAGATACTATTCACCAAAAATTATTTTTATCTTATTGAACCAAATTTTACTCCTTGATATTAACCGTGTCTCTCAGATTTTCGAAATTCCACTCATAGAAGTGGTAAAATTATGTTTTATGTGAATTTTCAAATTCTCCTAAGAGATGGGTAAAAGACGGTGAAAAGTTCAATAAAATTTTTGTATATCTAAAATTATTACAAACAGAATCCAATGAATTACATTGAAATTATATAGGTATTTTGTATCTATTTTGACCTAAAATAAATTTAAATAAAATAAATAATTTTTTAAATAAAAATTCGGTTTGAAACTATAACTTAGTGTTTTTCACTATTCATCAAAAATTGAATGTTTTCAGAAAAATACCAAAAATTCACCCTAAGATAATTTCGATATTACGAATCCAAAAATGATGTCCATTTTGAAAGATAAAATTTATAAAATTTCCAAAAGGGGGTATTACATTTCATAACGGCTAGTTTGGTAACTTATAGTGCACTTGAACTCGGTGTTTCCTGTAATGAAAGTTATTGAATTGCATTGAAGAAACAATGTACTATGAATTCTTGGGGTGTTACACGGGTGGTCCAACTCCAGGTACCATCCTGTCCTGCTACTCTCAGCCTTAGTTAGCACTGTTCGTCATCTACAACCAACACAATGAGGTGTGAGCATAGCCCGTGCAGGGGTGATTATAATGATACTCAGTAGGGACCCTGAGACCCTCAAGGTCTCACAACATCCAACAAGTATAACCGACAATTAATGAATCAATGGGAAACCCTTACATAGGTATATGCCCATACATATACCTATGTTATCTAGTAACCCATCTTAATCATGAAGAAAACTCAAAAGTCATTGACTCATCTCAAACCAGGATTTTAGTAAAGTATAGAAATATAAATGATTAGTCACAAAGCTAGATCATCTTATTCTATCAAGAGGCTCTGCTTCACACCATACAGAGTCTGACCCACACAGGATCGATAGGTACTAACCCCCGCAATGACCCACACTGGATCTGGACCACATACGATCGGTATGCGCTGACATACACAGGATCGATGAGTGCTGACTCACACAGGATCTGACCCACAGAGGATCGGTATGCGCTAACCCACACAGGATCACTGAGCACTGACCTCCATATGATCTGCCTCTAAACTCCACCTCACTAACAACCACTGGATTCCTCACACCCGGTGCACTCGATTTCCATAGAATCTTCACTCTAGATATATGTCGTACCTCTACCGCCACTAAACTCCCAAAAGGATTATCCCAAAGGAAAACCATGTATTAAGGGTTCCAATGCTACAGACATTGCGTCAATCAGACACCTGTCTGTGAGTTATTAGAATTTCCGTCCCAGGGGCCCATTAGGTTTTTAGGTTCAAACCAAACCGACTGTATCCCAACTATGTCCAAACCTCCGGTGGGGTATCCAAAAGAACTATCCCACTCTAATATTTTCATCTCCGCAAACGGTACATTTATCGGTCACCCGTAGCCCATGATATGAGAAAAAAGGTGTAAACATGCGATAGCGGGTCCGAGTCCCGGTCTGACCCAGTCGGTGCGAACCGACCTGACCTAGTCTGGACTGGGGTCCGACCCAGTTTGAGGGAGTTGCCTGGATCGAGGGGGAGGCCTGGTCGAGGGTGGCGAAGCCGACGGCGGACCGGCCGAAGGCGGCCCGATGGCCTGCGCTAGCTGCACCCAGGGGGTAGGTGTGCGCCCCCTGGCACCCGAATGGTTGAACTATTCAGGTGGAACTAAAACCGGGTCTCAGTGGTGCCAATCCAGCAAACGCAGGACCCAACAGGGTCCCGCATCTCTTGGATGGCCCAAGCGGCCGGCCGCTTCATGCCACCGGCGCGGCGTGATGACGTTGCGCCCCTCCGCCGCGGCCCTCCCTAATCGCAGCTTTCCAGCTCTGCTGGCGCGGCGCGACGGTGCCGCGCCCCTCCGCCGCAACCCGCCCTGGTCACAGCCCTCTGCTAGCCTCCGTGCGGCGCGATGGCGTCGCGCGCCTCCGCCACGGCCCGTCGTGGCCACGACTCTCCTTCCACGAGGTACGGTGGGGCCACACCCTCTTGGTGACCCATCTTCGTTATGCCACCGGTTACTTCACGGCTATCCCGATGCCAGATGCCCTTGCTCTGTCTCTACCATCAACATAACGAGAAAAACAACAAGGTGAGAGGGTCAGACCATGTTCGTGTGGTCTGAGCCCTCCTCATTAAGATTATGTCAATCAACAACAAGAAGCACAAAAAAAAGATGAAAATCGGTGGAAAAAACTCATATATAATTCAACTCAAATCCACCTACCTCGTATGAAGATCGTTGACGATGGATGGAGAGGAAAAGTAGACGTCGATTCATTGATGTTGAGAAGTGTCCGGGGAAGAAGCTTCATCGACATTCTTTGCTGTTGGCACCTTCTTGTTTGGCTCGGTCGAAGATCGATGAAGAAGTTTGTCATTATTCGGTGGTGAGTGGCGTTCTTCGTTGGAAGGATAAAGTTCTCCAAGTCCTTCCAGTCCCTCCCTCAAGCTCCACCTAATGAATGTTTCCAACCAAAATAAAATAATAGGATAGCTATTAATTTTATGGTTGGAAAGAATTCAAATGGATTCAAAAGGAGTTTAATTAAAATGTGAAACATAGGTAAATAAATGAGACAACCCATAAAATTAATGAGGGTGGTGTAGGCTCAATTAAATGGTGGAGGAAGGTGAAGAGGCTCTCCACATAAATGGGGGGGGGGGGGGTTAAAGGGGGTTTAAAGCCTGCGTGGGCCCCACTAAGGATATCCTCCCAAGGGAGGTTATGTGTGGATGGGACCCACCTCCAAAACCTCTTATGGGTGGATATGGTGTGGTGGCCCCCACTACTAACCTCCTCTTGGAGATTTTAACCACCACAAATAAAATAAAAGTTAACACTTTAATTTTATTCAATTCAGTTAAAAACCCCAAAATCTAACATCCATTCCTGTTAGAACGCAACTACGGTGAAGGTCTCACTAAGAAATCACTGATGCTATGCATTCAACGGTGCCCTTGATTTTCAATTCCAAGCACCAGTTCAAAAGATATAAAATCCCGCTCGTACGTTTATTTAACTTACCTGAACAAAACTTCAGAAATTGATTCCGGGAACACCGGGACTTGGAAACAAGTGTCTTAAAAAACTACAGACTTGTAAAAATCCCATGAATTTAAGGAAAAAAATTCATGGAATTATAGGTCTTTACTTTCTCCCCATCTCAAGTATTTACATCTTTGTAAGCTATAACTCGATCTAAGGGAACAAATGGGGGTACTGGGCAAACATTTGAGCCTCCCGCTCCCATGTTCTCTCCTGGAGGTTCCCGTGCTACCAGCGAACGCACACCAGAGGTATTGACCTTCCATGTAGGACCCGATCCTATAAATCCTCAATATCCACTGAAACCTCTGTGAAAGTCTCCCCATCATCGATGACCAACTCCCCATGGTCAATGATGTGGGAAGTGTCATGGAATTATCTCCTCAGTTGAGATACGTGGAAGACGTCATGCACCCGGTGCAACTAAGGTGAATGATCTATGTGGTAATACACCTCACCTACTCTGTTGAGGACCTGGAAAGGTCCGATGAATCACAGAGATAACTTGCCACCTTGGCCAAATCTCCATAGACCTCATCCAGGTGAGGCGCGTAGAAAGATGTGGTTTCCATACTCAAACACCAGAGGTCTTCATCTCCTGTCAGCATACAACTTCTACCTGCTTTGTGTAGTCTTCATCCACTCCGAGATGATCTATAACTTGTACATGGTTGCCCGTACCATCTCTGGTCCCACTAGTGCTGACTCCCCTGGGTCTGTCCAGCTTAGTGGCGATCTGCAAGGTCAACCATAGAAGGCCTCAAAAGGAGCGATACCAATGGGGGAGTGATAGCTGTTATTATAGTCAAAATCCACCAAAGGAAAGTGGTCCTCCTAGATATGACTGAAATCGAGGAAACAAGCATAGAGCATGTCCTCGAGTGTCTGAATGACCCTCTCAGTATGACCATCTGTCTGAGGATGGAAGGTATTCCTCAAGCGAAGATGTGTCCCAATAGCCTCCTGCAACCCCTTCCATAACCGGGAAGTAAACCATGTGTCACAGTCAGAGACAATAGAAGAAGGTAGTCCATGTAAACACAATATAATGCACATATAGGCATCCCAAGATCTCTACTGAGCCCTGCTCCATGATCGGTAGGATGTGGGCCAACTTGGTGAGTCGATCTATGATCACCCATATGGAATCGTTACTCCTGCAAGTACGTGGAAGATCCGTCATGAAGTCCATGGATATCCCATCCCACTTAAACTATGGGACCTCTAAAAGATGAACCGATCCTGCTGGTACGCGATGCTCTGGCTTCACTTGCTGACATGTGAGGCCCCGTGAGACAAACTCCGCTACCACCATCTTTATACCTGGCCACCAGTGCCTTCGTCGAAGGTCCTGATACATCTTTGCCACTCCTGGATGTACCGCTAGAGGGGAATTGTGGAAATCACTCAACACTTCTTCCAGAAGTGAAACTGGTACCATGGTATGTCCCCTGAAGAAGATGACATGCTCCCCACCTTCATAAAATCCATGATGTGCCCTCCCTATGGATATCTAAGCACGTCGCGTCTTGTAGTTACCGTCTCCACACTGCGCCTCCCTAACTCATTGAAGAAGTGGAGGAGTAACTGTTAGAGACTGTAGATATGATTCTCCATCACTATCCATGAAAGATATCTGTAAAGATGTCAGCTGATCTATTGCCTCTCCTAGCAGCTGTATACCAGATCTCTTATCGAGCGCATCCACTTCAACATTCCCTTTCCCAGGAGTACATACTATTTTGAATTCATAGTCATGGAGGAACTCAATCCATCACTGCTGTCTCAGGTTTAGGTCTTTCTGAGAGAAGATGTACCTAAGACTCTTCTGATAAGAGTAGACTGTGAAATGCTCACCCATCAGATAGTGTCACCACATCTTCAAGGAGAAGACCACTACTGAAAACTACAGGTGATGGGTAGCATAGTTCTGCTCATGTTGTCTCAGCTACCAAGGACCATACGTGATCAAAGATCTCTCCTGCATTAGGACACACCTGAGTTCGGTTCCGGATGCATTGCAGTATAATACATACCATATGCCTTCCTCTGGAAGCCTCAATATGGGAGCACTAGTCAGCCTCTACCTCATCTCTTGAAATATCTTTTGGCATCTCTCTGACCACACAAAGGGTTGCCCTTTCTTCATCAAGGATGATAGTGGTGATGAAACCCTGTATAATTCTAGAATGAACCTACAATAGTATCCATCCAGGACCAAGAAACTATCTACCTCTGTCACAGTCCTGGGTGGTTCACAAGGAAGTACTGCCTCAATCTTTACTGGATCTACTGCAAATCTTGTATCCAAGATGATGTGTCCCATGAAGTGAACCTCTCAAATCCAAAACTATCACTTCGGGAGCTTACCATAAAGCAGGTTCTCTTGGAGAGTGTCCAGTACTGCCAAAAAATGGTAGGCATGCTCCTCCTCAGTATTCTAGTAGATCAAAATTTCATCGATGAAGACCAAGACAAAGCGATCGACGTAAGGCTAGAATATCCGGTTCATGAGACACATGAAAACTACGAGAGTGTTGGTTAGGCCGAAGGGAATAACCAAGAACTCATTGTGGTCGTACCGACACCTGAAGGCCATCTTCTGCACATCCTCCTCTTGAACTCTCAGTTGGTGATAACCTAATCTGAGGTCTATCTTTGACAACCATCATGCTCTCTTGAGTTGATAAAAGAGGTTGTGAATCCTCGGTAGTGGGTACTTGTTTTTTAAGGTCACCTGGTTCAGGCAATGGTAGTCAACACAAAGTCGCAAGCTCCCATCCACCTTCTTGGCGAACAGAATTAGGGCTGCCCATGGATAAACACTGGGCCAGATGAATCCTTTTACTTGCATGTCCTCCAACTGCACCTGTAGCTCACGAAGCTGAGCGGGACCCATCCGATATGCTGGAGTAGATATCGATGCCGTTCTAGGGTACACGTCAATGTAGAAGTCCCCCTCTCTTTGAGGAGGTAGTCATGCGACATTGTTAGGGAAAACATTGACTTAATGGTCCACCACTACATGATAAGTTGGACTCTCCACATCAACTGCTTCGAGGTTAAGGTAAACCAACTAGTGAGTAATCGGCTGCACCCTCCTCCGAGTAAGTTCGTCATGTGCTGCAAATGTTCCCTTCTCACTGGTGAAGGTGATCCTGGCCCCATCAGTGTGGACACACCACACTTTTTTCCTAATACAGTCAATATGAGCATGAACCTTAGATAACCAGTCCATACCAAAGATGACGTCGTAAGGCCTCTATGCCGCTATGAGGAGATCCCATCCGAAGATCTCGCCCCCAAGAGTAAGCTTACACTGCTGGCACTAGTGCGTAATCGTCGAGTTATCTCCCGTAGGAGTCTCTAGACATAAAGATCGAGCCAATGGCTACATTGGAATCTCCAAACTTCGAACAAGGGCAGTGGTAATGAAAGAGTGACTGGATCCTTTGTCTCTAAGAACTACAGCTAAGGTGGAGTAGACACAGATAATACTTTGAATCATCTCCGGAGCACCGTGGTCATATGCATCAGCTACCTAAAGCTGAGATCCTCCCTGTCCACCAACTCCCTATGGCTGGGGTGGACCTTCTGGTGGTAGTGGTGGAAATACCTTGAAACTTCCTCCACCGCCAGCTGCTCGACCAGCTCTTATGCCACGTCTGCCTGCGCCCTATGGACCGCCTCAATCGAACATCTGCCTCTGCCTGGGAGGTCCCTCAACTGAAGGCTGATCATCTGTACATAAGGTCAGACAATCACATGCTATGTGACCCTATCCGCAACATGAGTTACACTTCCTGTTATAGGCATGTGTGTCTCTGCTCTCTGTGTCCCGCACAACCGATCCTGATTCATGCAGTCGACCACCGGTGGGTCTGGTCCTCTTATACCTCTGTGTCAATTTTCTACTACCAACTGTAGAAGACTCCACTGCATGTCGACTAGTAGTGGGTGTCACTTATGGTGACTGCTGAGCAAGGAAACTCTCCATTATGAGGGCTCTCTCGAACACCCCTGCCTGCGTTGAGATGTTGAGGGAGATTATCGAGGATATGATCTCTTGTCTGAGCCAATGATCGGAGGTCTGGGCCCTAAATAATGGGTCCCAAACCATATCTGTGGGGTAGCGCGAGAGGTTGATAAACCGTGCTGAGTACTGTGCTACTGTCATGCTGCCCTAATGCAGATGAAGTATCTCTTATATCCGCACCACAGTAAGGGTGGCTGCAACAAACAATGCTCAGAATAGGCTCTCGATGTCTGTCTAGAGTAATGTCACCTCATCATAGACATGAAGCATCAAGCTCCACCATCTGCCTGCTTCTGCCTAAAAGGGACTGGTTGAAAGGATCACCATGAGGTCTGTTGGTGTCCCTACCCGCCTAAAGACTCTCACCACAGCCTCCAACCAATCCTCATCCGCCTGTGGGTCCATCTCTCCCCAAAACCAGGGTGGCCTCTGGTGCTGGAACTCATGAAATGCGCTCAAGTGATGTTCATCGTCTGCTGTTAGGGCTAGTGGCATCAGTGGCCCAATGGAAAGTGGTACCATTGGTGGTTCTGCTGGTAAAGGGCCCTACATCGAGGCCCCGTTGCTCGGTGGTCTGTCAGAGCATATAACTCTTAGGGATCTAATTGGTCGTTCGTGGGGAGACATCCTGAAAGAAACAAATGCGACCCGGTCAAAAGACTATACCTGGTGAGGTGACCTGGTTGAGATGACTTAAAGAAATACTTTTGGAAACACACACACAATCAGTGTTTTCGTGCATCGAGTCGGAGATCAGTATTCAGGGTCCTGATGTATGGATACATCGGCCGCCACACCAACACTGGCATCCCTGAACTAAAAACCACACTCAGTACTATTAAAACTATTGTTTCATAGAAAAGAATGATCAGATTCATAGGTTCTGTGGTAGAACCGACTCCTTTGATACCAATTTGTCACAATTCGTCCCCCAAGTCCCACATTGTGACTACCCCATGCACGCCTTCCATAGGCCAGGGGATAGCGACTAGCACCAAAGGCGCAAATCCCTAAACTGGAAATGTGTTGCCTTTATAAACTAAAACACAAACAATAGAGTATCGAACTAGAAGTAAAACACTGCGTATAACTGTATATAAAAGAGAGGGCTGAAAGTAATGGGGCCAGAAATACCATCCCAACAGTGAAGTACAAGGAAACCGAAATGTACAACTGAAAGCAGGAAAAGAAACTACTGGGTCTTCCAATGAGATTCCTACCTGAAGGGTAGGTACAGTTGTCCTCCTCTACACACGATGTCCATTCTTCCGCTCCATGCACCATATCTCCGAGTGGTCCACCTCTGGGTACCGTGTTGTCCTGCTACTCTCAGCCTCAGTCAGTGATGTCTGTCATCTACAACCAACACAATGAGGTGCGGGCATAACCCGTGCAGGTATGAGTATAATGATACTCAATAGGGACCTCAAGACCCTTAGGTCTCACAATATCCCACATGGATAACAAAAAAGTATTGAATCAACATATAACCCTTACTTAGGTATATGCCCATACATACATCGAAGTTATCTCGTAACCCATCTCAATTATGAGGAAAACTCAAAAGTCATTAACTCAGATCAAACCAGGATTTCAGTGAAGTATATAAGTAAATATGATTTGTATAAAAGAAATATAATCTTATTCGGTCACAAGGCACTACTTCAGACCTTATGGAGTCTGACCCACACATGATCGATAGGTACTAACCCCTCAAATGACTCACACAGGATTCAACCCAAACAGGATCGGTATGCACAGACCCACACAGGATTGTTGAGAACTGAACCACACATGATTATACCCACACAAAATCAGTATGCGCTGACCTACATAGGATCGCTGAGCACTGAACTTCGTATGATCTGTCTCCAACCACCGCCTCACTAACAGCCCCCGAATTCCTTGCACCCGGTGCACTCGAGTTCCATAGATTCTTCCCTTGAGATATCATTCATACCTCGACCGGAACTAAACTCTACAAAGGAGTATCCCAAAGTACCTACATGTCTTAAGGGTTCCAACGCGATAGACGGTGTGTCAATCAGACGCCCGGTCTGTGAGTTATTGGAATTTCCGTCCCAGGGGCCGTGTTGGTTTTTAGGTTCAAACCAACCTGACTATATCCCAACTGTGTTCAAACCTCATGAGGGGTATTTCAAAATAACATTCTCACTCTATGATTATTTTTTACGCAAATGGTTCTTCGATCGCTCACCCATAACCAATGATATGTTCAAAAAGGTGTAAACTGGCAATAGCGGGTCCCCGTCCCGATCCGACCCAGTTGGAGCACCCCGGCCCGACGCGGTCCTGACCGGGGTCTGACCCTGTTTGAGGGAGAAGCCTGGCTCGAGGGGGCAGCCTGACCCAAGGGGCGGCCCAGGGTCCTACCCAAGCTATGCCCAGGGGGAATGCATACACCCCCTGGCACCCAAACGGTTCAACCGTTTGGCTGGAACTGAAACTGGTTCCCAGTGGTGTCGGTCTGACACACAATGGACCCGATAGGGTCCCCCACCTCCCAGCTAGCTCGAGTGGCCAGACGATTCATGCCACAGGCATGGCCCGATGGCATCATGCCCCTCCGCTATGGCCCGCCCTGGTCGCGACCCTCTGCTGGCCTCCACGCGGTGTGACGGTGCTGTGCGCCTCCGTCGTGGCCCTTCATTGCCGCGACTCTCCTTCCGCACGGCATGGTGGTGCCACACCCTCTTGGCGACCCGGCGGCCATGTGCCACAAGTTCCATTGCATCCAGGATGATTTTAGTCACCATTTCTTCATCTCCTCCATCAAAATAATGAGAACAACAACAAGGGGGGAGGTTCGGACCATGTTCGTGCAGTCGGAGCCCTCCTCGTTAAGATGATATCAATAGACAACAAGAAGCACAACAAAACGATGAAAATCTGAGTGTAGAAACACATACATAATTAAACTCAAATCCTTCTACCTCATATAATGATTTTTGACAATGGAAGGAGGGGAAAAGTGGACATCGATTGATCGATGTCGGGAAGCATCCGGGGAAGAAGCGTCGTTGGAATTCTTCACGGTCGGCTCCTTCTATTTTGGCTCGGTCAAATATCAATGAATATGTTCTTCATTCTTCTGTGGTGAGTGGTGTTCTTCGTTGGAAGGATAATGTTCTCCAAATCCTTCCAATACCTCCCTCATGCTCTAGAAAATGAAAGTTTCCAACCAAAATAAAATAATAGGCTGACTATTAATTTAATGGTTGGAATGAATTCAAAAGGATTCAAAACGAGTTTAATTAAATTGTGAAACTTAGCCAAATAAAATAGGCAACCCATCAAATTAATGTGGGTGGTGTAGGCTAAATTAAATGGTGTAGAAAGGTGAGGAGGCTCTCCACTTATATGGGGGGGGGGGGTTAAAGGGGGTTTAAATCCATTGTGGGCCACCACCAAGGATATCCTCCCATGGGAGGCTATGTGTGGGTTTGCCCAACCTCCATAACCTCTCATGGGAGGTTATGGTGTGGTGGCCACCACCACTAACCTCTTCTTGGAGCTTTTAACCACCACAAATAAAATTAAAGTTAACACTCTTATTTTATTCAATTCAATTAAAAACCCCAAAATCTAGCTTCCATTCTTGTTAGAACACAACTGTGGTGAATGTCTCACTAGGAAATCACCGACACTATGAGTTCAATGGTGCCCCTGGTTTTTAATTCTGAGCACCAGTTCGAATGATATAAAATCCCACCCGTACGTTTACTGAACGTACCTGAATACAACTTCATAAATTGATTCTGGGCACACCAGGCCTCAGAATCAAGTGCGTTAAGAAACTGCGTACTCGTAAAAATCCCATGAATTTAAGAAAAAAAAATTTCATAAAATTATAGGTATTTAAATTATATCTTATTATGTTAATGTAATAACCTATATACATATAATCTTCCATCAAATTTTAGATGAAATCACCATTCATGTGTACATCATACTACTACCTCACAATCTGATGTTATACTTTATCCATCACCACATACCAATGTTGGATAAAATTATGTATATTAAAATTGAATAATATATTTATGAAATTATTATACCTACATATATATAATAAAAAATATATCATATTACTAAAAAAACACTTCGGAAAACAATTACATTGTTTGTGTTTATGGTGTACAACTTCCTCGCAAAATGATGTGATGTATTTTTAATTTCACTTTTACATGGATGTTAATAAGGATATATTAAAAGAATACATATTATATATAAAATATAACTATAATTATTTAATTTTTATATCATATGTTCCTTTTAAAATAAAATTTCATGGGGGATACAATAACGTCAATCGTCAGTACAACCAATTGTCTCCTAATGAGGAGATGTGATTCATTTTCCAAAAAATCTTTGTAGGGATGGTAATAATGATACATTTCATGAATATAGGAGATATATATATGAAATATTAATTACCATATAATTTTAATTTATTATTTACCATCATTTCATTCCATTCATCTAGAAAATTAGAACATTGTCCATACATATGTATGTTCTACAATCTAAATGAATAGTGGTTTTTAATTTATATATCTAACTTTTATGGATTACTATGGATATATATATATACTGAATATATATTATATATATAAATTATGCAATAAATTAATATTATTATTGAACCATAATCATAGTATGTGGACCGAAAGTATAATATCAAAACCCACATAAAAAAACAAAGTAGTTATTACCCAAAATGTGATTTTAAAAAGATTTTATTAACAAAAGGTCATAATAATAACATGTTTTGTATGTTATATATATAATAATGTTTAATATATATACATATAATCATCTTATTAATATTATACATAATGTTAGAAAATGTATGAATTTATTTCATACTTAAGGTAAGGTATTTTTGTATCATTGTTTAATATAGTGAGGCACCTTCCATGTTCACAAGTTATTTAATTTATATTGTGTATATAATTCCCAAAAAATTATTTGTATGATTAATATAAGGGAAAATATTTTTATTAAAATATAAATTTTAGGATCACTCTTCCTTGGGGTTTATTTTCAATATTTACCATTTAGGTACAAGAATTTTCAATCTATTTTCTATCTTTGAGACATATGTTGTGTTATGAACCTTTATTATTTTATGATATTTATATAAAAACCCTTTTAATTTTTATATCTAAAATTTATTTTTTCCACTATTATTTTATGTTTATATTTTTTTACTCCTTCATGGGAATTGTGATTCAATGATATCATGGTGGTAAGAGTACCATGATTCAACATCATTGTCGATCCGAATTGTTTTTTATTAGGATTTTTATAGAGAAATATTTTGATCCATATATAATAAAATAATGAAATTAATTATTCTCTTGTTATTTAATTATAATAATTCTTTCCTTTATTATACTATCTTCATGTACTTGAGAGTTGAAATGAACATTTTTACGAAAAAACATATTTATTTATTATTTTTATAAAAAATTATTTTTTCATCAATATACATGTATTATAAAAATATAAATTAATAAATTAATTTTTATATATTATATTTATAAGTTAATTTTCCCCTTTTTATATATTTAAAAAGAAAATAAATGAATCTTTATGTCATTTTGAAAATAATTCTTGTTTTTCATTTACCAAAAATTAGGAAGGAATCATTATTTTAACATGTATGAAATGATTATAATTTAAATACATCATAGACAGTCACTATTTTAAATAATTTTTTATATTTTCTCAAAATAAAAATAAATTAAATTTATTTTTAAAATATTTTATTTTTATAAATGTATTATTAATACTAAAATCACTATTTTCCTCTAATAATATTCTATGTGATCTTTCAAAAAAATATTCCATCTAAGATAAGGTCATTTGATGATATATAATTTTTACTAGGGTTATGAATGAATGATTACATCCTTTTCTTTCTTATTATAGTTAATTTTTATGATTGTGAAATGTTTTCAAAATCCATTAATTTTTCTTGGGGTACCATATGGTGAAATATTGAAATGTTTTGAAAACAAATTATTTACACGTGTTGTGATGTATAGATATGATGATTGTTTTATGGTATTTTGGATCAAATAATTATGAGTTTTATTTTGATATTCATGTGAGCCATATCTATCTTCAATTCATTGGGTGATTTTTTATATGTTTTGAGATAAAAAAGTAAACCTTGTTAATTGGATTGATTCATTGTGTGTAATAGGTGGATCATAGTCCCCTATAAGACTCATGTGTGTCTGGGTCCATAATGTAAAATGGAAGGTTGACCTGATAAAATATTCTTATAGTCTTAGAAGTTGTCCTTGATATAATAAATTGTTTTATATATTTATATTGGTTCTACAATTATAATACTATATCTTGTGGTACAAGACTAATTAATGATGATTTCTCACTCTTAGGGACCATGTTTTCTTAAATGATAATGTTTTATTCACAAATCATGTTTATGATGTAAGAAATGTTTATTATGAACCTAGTATGTTATATTACTGATCATATAAACTTATTTATACATTATTAATTTGTTGATCATAGATTTATATCTCTAATTTTTATCCTTAATAAGAACATATTCTCAACCCTTCAAATGTTATCTACCCTTGGTTATGTTGAATATTTTAGGTTGGGTATTACTAAATGTATTATATCATGAGAATATATTTTTTGGATATTTGTATTATATTTCATGAAATATTAATACTGTGTTTCTAACATACAAAAACACTAAACTATTATGGACCTCAAGTGTATGTTCATGAATCTTACTAGATATTTTAAAATAAAAATGTTATATTTCAAAATAAAAATCCATTTTTTTATATTTTGTTTCATGGGATTATATCCAAAGTGAATTTGATCTAACATTAAAGGAATTACGATATAATATAATATTCATTAAAAATATTACACGGAGCATTACTTATGGAAATACACTTTCCATTTGTAACCACTTCCTTAAAAAAATATTTTAAAATATTATGGAAAAATTATTCAATTAAAAAAAATATAAAAATGTAAATTATGTTTTAATTAATTTATGTGTTATGATAATAAGAATTTATTTTTAAGAATTATTCATTAAAAATAATTCCTTTCACAATTGTTATAAAATGTAAATATTACAACATTCATAAAAGAAAAAAAGTTACCTTTTAAACACTTTTAAAAAAATTAAAAAATCATTAAAAATTTAATTTAAAATTTACGTGAGTAATATAAATCCAATATTGAATTTTTTTATTGAAAACATGTTATTGTATTAAAAAAATTATTGAATAATGATAAAATAATTTTTTTTATATAAAACTTAATTTCCAGAAAAGTTTTAGTCAAATTGGGATAGAAAATTTAATATTACATAACTATTAAATTAATATCCAGAAGACAAGAAACATTATGTGTTGATTTTAGATAAGTATCATATAATATATTCAATGTAATTTAATTTATATAAAATAATGATTAAAATGTTATTTAATCGACAATCCCTTGACTCAAAATATAATTTCATTAAAAGAACTCATACCACTTGAATAATAAATTAAAATTTTTTATAATTATTTAAAAATAAATTTAATATTTAATAATAACATATATGATCCTCTTATAATATTTAAACACCAATTTATTAAAAATTACAAAATTAAATATTTATTTCTTAGTGTTAACTATTTTTTTCTGAGAATTTTTTTGGTGGTTCTACTGTTTGTACTTTTTTCATGGTTATAATGTCCACCGAATGTCAATGATTAAAAACAAATAAATTAATATATATATATATATATATATATATATATATATTCATCTATAAGGGATATAGATATAAAACAGATTTACTCTTTTCATAGAGATGATAGGTCATACGTATGCATGAAAGTTGTTTTCAATTTTCAATGGATGTAAATAAGAATGATATATTTTAATTAACATCATAAGAATAATTATTATATCATATTTTCCATATATATTAACACAATTTGTCAAAAATATCATTCATATAAACCAAAAATACATAACGAATCAAATCTGATCGTGGATGTGTTCATCCATCCATACTAATTAGAAAAGTTATTATTTCCCAATGAATGGAAAGGTAACATTGTAATTTTGATATTATAATTTCATAAGTATATATATTTTATATATATCATTTGTAGTAATTAAACCCAAAATTTTTACCATCCATGAATGTTGATGATGGAAAATGATTTTAATCTCTACATGGAGGTGGTAGTCGACACATACACAATAAGAATAAATTTACATTCCATTTGATAGAACATATGTTTTATATTTTTATTACATATTACAAATGTAATTTCAATATGTTGATATTAAAAACTTTTTTTTATGTTGAATAAAAACTGTTTTGGAGTAAGAAAAATAAATAAATAGAATGAGGTTAGGTAAGATGATTATATCTTATGTGGTAGTACTATATTATATACTTTCTTGATGACTCTAGGAATGAATTTTTAATAATAATAAAACATAAACATCATTTATAATGACACTAATTCTCTTAAAATTATTTTTATAAATTATTTGGGAATATTATGACACTATTAGATGGAACAAAATGCGATTTCAAGGCCCTGTGAGCCTGGAATAGTTTATTGAAAAATGTTAAGTTCTTAATAGCACGCACACACGGTTTTCCAGAAATAGTGGAATAAATCTTAAATGTGTTACATGATTAGAAATACAATGGAACCATTCTGATCAGGGCAACCACCTTACATTAGGCAAGGCCAAAAATTGTCCGGTACTGCATGGATGTGAATGATATATTTGGGACATAACTGTAAATAAAAAAAATTAAATAAATACTTATTTCATTTTTAAAATCCTAATAACTCATGAATGAATACATGGGTAAGAAATATGAGACCATCATTGGGTTTTTAATTTTTTTCCCTTGTCATGACATAACATTAGTCGGTGTGGGTCTTATGTTGAAAAACTCAAAAGATATGTAATCGTCATTAATACATTTAAAGAGAATTTATTTTGTTTACATAAAGAAAAATTCATTTAAAATATATATATAAAGAAATAATTGGGTTATACTCATAACCCATATAATTTTGAATAATTTCTAGGGAGATCATGTAGAAATAATTCTCTCGAGTGAACAACAATAGATCATAGATCAGATCTTAGATTATCATGCCAAAGGATTTGGAAGATCTCATCAGTGACAGTGTTGTAACCGTTCCTCACCTATGACCAATCCAAAATAATGGTAAGTTGGTTTATCTCTTGGTTATTTCATTTCAATTATTATATACAAATGTAAAATTAGGACCAAACCATGAACATGTTGATCTATTGTTCATCCATTCTTACAGGGTGGATAAATTGTTGTAGGGTTTAAAAAGGTTGATAGATCATTGTGATAATCTATTATCATTCATTGTAAATTAATCTAACATGAAAGGATCATGGAATAGATGAACACGACCAAGATACATTTCTTGGGAGTTCTTTTTGTTCTTCCAATCACTGTTCATGGCGTTCTTCACTGTTTGATCGTCTTAGTCCCGAGACAATTTATTGGGAGGCTCTGAATGAGAACAGTCCCTCGAAGTACTAGTAAGATGGTTCGAAGCCCAAGGAAGTTATGGTCACAAACTCAAGAAATAATATGTGTTTGTATTTCAAAAAATGATGCTCTTGAGCAACAAGGGAGACCTATGAAGCCTGGGATGCTAGAAGAAGCGAATGACAATGCTTAGTGGCATGCGGAAAATGCTGAGTATGGGTGTTGTAGAGGATAGCGCCACTTTGTGGTGTTCCTTCATGGTGTTCCATTGTGGTGTTCCTTCATGGTGTTCTTTCATAGTGTTCCTTAGTGGTGTTCCTTCACTGTGTTACTATGTGGTGTTCCTTTTTGGATTTTCTCAGTGGATTTACTTCATGGTGTTCCTTAGTGGTTTTACTTCAAGGTGTTCTTAGTGGTGTTCATTCATGGTGTTCCTTAGGGGTGTTCCTTTTTGGTGTTCCTTAGTGATGTTTCCCAATGTGGTTCCTTAGTGGTGTTCATTCATGGTGTTCCTTCGTGGTGTTCCTTTGTGGTGTTTCTTGGTGGTGTTATTTAGTGGTGATCCTTAGTTGTGTTCCTTAGTGGTGTTCAATCTTTGTGTTCCTTAGTGATGTTCCTTCAAAGTTTTCATTTATGGTGTTCCATCGTTATGTTCCTTCATGTTTTTCATTCCTAGTCTTCCTTTTTAGTATTGTTTGATGGTATTCCTTTGTAAATTCCTATGTAGTATATTTTCCATTGTGGTGTAGGGGTTTCTTACTTAGTACTGTTTTACTCACCCATATATTTTCTTTGTTTGCATGTGTCACGTATTGTGTAGATGGTAGATGCTTTGATGAGGTCCCAGGTGGACATCGACCATGTGGTTATTTGTGATACTAGATAGTCAAGGTGTTATCCTAATGCTTCAGATAGATGTATGGTCCCCTTCCCTTAAAGTAGGGTTTTCTGGGGATGAGTTTCAGGAACTTGTGCATTCACTTTCCCAAACATATTATCGGGCGACCTTGTATTTTTTCCCTGTTTACATTCCATTTTTCTACTATCTTACACTGTTGTTGTTTTCTTAGTTGTATGCATGCTTTTTTACATAGTGTTTTAACATTATATCATTTTTAGTCTTGGAGATTTGTGCGTGTGTATCGTTACTTAGTAAAATTTCTTCAATTTTTGGGATATTAATACTCAGTTCAAGTTGGTAACCCCAAGCATAATAATGGTGGGCTTTGTAATGTCATGGAACATGACCCTTTGGAACAGGTTTTATAAGATTATTATTAGAGGAGGTCGATTCTATATAAGGACATAGAGTCTGTGAGGTTAGTTTGGGGAAGCAATGTTAAGTGTTTTGAGTACATATTTCAAGATGGGGAATCCAGTGCTGTTGAGGTGACTGACGTATCCATACACTAAGACTTTGAATTATTCTTTTTGACTCAGTACATAAACCCTGATTTCCTGGAAAAATAATGGTACATGCATCATATAGGATTTTGGCGTGTTCTCATGTTTTTATTGAGTGATCTCACCAGGTATAATCTATTTACCATTATACAAATTTATATATTTTAATATGCCTCCATATAGAAAGCCAGCTATAATTATGCCACGTGATCATGAGGATGACCTGATAGGTGATGAGTCATAGGTATAAGGATCTGTACCAAAGATAGCATCTCTAGGTGGTACAAAGATTATACCACCACCTATAGATTATAACATGGTACTCATAATACCAGTGGATGAGTAGCATAGGATGAGTGCCCCTCACGATATTCAGAGATAAAGACCCCTCAGGTTCCAAGGAGAGCCTAGAAAATAGATAGCAAAGTATGGGATTGGGGTGGTGATACGAGTTTTAAATCTAATCAAGAAACCAACAAATTAGATTGTGGTCCTAAAAGCGAGCCCTCTACACATCATAGTATAACGATGGTGGGGTTTGGATACTGAATCTTGTGATGAGTAGATGATTCCATGGACATAGTCTAAGAAAATTTTTATAGAGGGCTTCACACCTTATAAGCTATGGTCTTTGAGTTTCTAGGATCTTATATAAATCCAACAGGAAGACGTGTAAATATCTGAATATTTATCATGGTATATCGACCTTTCTGGGTACTTAATGGATGTGATACACAACTATTACTTCTATATGTGGACCTTTGAGTGAGGAATGATTAAGGGAATAAAAAAAATGGTTTATACATATTTTCATTCTTAACTATGATAAGGTTATAGAGTGAATCTTTTTGGTTAATAGTTCCTTGAATGAACAGATACAGCCAGGGATAGTCCATAGTGGGATGGAGCAGACATATCTTTAAGGTGGCAGACATGGAAGAGAAGATGGGAGAGCAGTAAGAGGCAGTAGAAATTTCATAATATTACCACCACAACCCCCAAGTGGTCCACACTAGGATTAGGGAGCTGGAGGATAGGGGATGGGGACAACTACATGCGACCGAGGCTTTTGACCCAGGGTCTCTATGAATGATTTGGGGTATGATCTGTGCCTATAATACATTACCTAAATTATTAATAGAAACAATACAATTTATCATTTTATTTCTAAGAATATTATTTGAGACATAGAGATTCTTGTTGAACTGATGACTTTAAAGTCACACTTGGAGACTCCTATTGGGGGAGACCCAATGATCACGCACTAGTGCCGACAGTGTGGTCTGACTCTTAGATATGAGAGTTTTAGTTGTGATCTCTTAGTTATAGAGTTAAGGCCTTGTGATTTAAATAATTTTTTTGAATTGTTACCTATATTTCATGCTCATATTGACTATTTTAGGTGAAGAATATGAAGTGTCTATCATAGTGGAACATAGTTTTTCTTATTGGTGAAAAGGGAACCCATGAAGCACAAAATCGAATCACACAAAGGAGGGTGCATCTGATTTCTCAACCATAGGTTGGACTAACCCTTTATAAAGTGGAAATTATTATTCCTCTATTTAATGAAGTGTTTGAAGAGTTTAAGTGGATCCCTAAAAGGTTGAGACAGAGGCATTGACTAGAGTCCTTCTAGGATTATGACTTGTAGATTGTCTCTACTCCATATAAGGGGAATGTGGCGACAGATGCTCTTAGTGGGAGATATAGTTGAATATTCTGAATGATGGGTCAAAGAAGTTAGCCTCATTGTAGTTATCCATTATGGATGGATATGGATGAATTTACCTCCATCAGATGGTTTTCACTCCTCTACTTTTACAATGGTTCAGGGAGGCACATCACAAAGATACCAAATGTGAGAGTTCTCATGATCATTACCCTCATCTGTTTGGGTAGAACTTGGTTTGGATTTTAGTGACATGAATCCCAAAGGTTGGTAAAATGTAATTACTTTAATTTTCCTGAATTTATTTTAAGAAATTAGTTGGAAATAGTCTGAGACCAGGAGCTGAGACAACGTTCGGTCCTGAGGCCTTGGGTTCCTAGAACAGTTCAATGAAAATGTTATGTTTTTAATATCACATATGTGACATTTTCCTATGAAAAGTGGAATAAATTATAAATTATTTCCATGATTATAAATATTGGGGAGCCATTGTGTTTAGATTAGATGGTTTAACTTAGGTGAGGCCTAACATCAGCTATCGTGGGCCATCTATGAAATATGGGTTTTAGACGCAACCATAAATAAAATAATTAAATAAATAATTATTTTGTTTTTAAATCCTAATAAATCATTAATGTATACATGGATTGAAAATACTATACCACCATAGAGTTTAAAATGTGGTGTTTTTTTCTATGATCGACATAACTTCAGTCGACAAAGGTCTTCTGTGGAAAACCCCAAAAAGGACATAACCGTCATTAAATAATTTTAAGACAAATTTTCTTTTTTCCGCATGGATGAGTTGTTTTTTAAAAAATAATTTTGTGGAGAACCTAGGGTCAGATGAAAAAAATCTATGGACTCTCGAGTATCACTAGGAAAATATTTGAGAAAGAATCCTCTCGAGAGAACGACGACAGATCAAGGATCAGATCGTGGATCGTCGTTCCAACAGAGTTGGGGGATCTCATCAATGATGACAATGAAAACATTACTCATCAAATATTGATCCAAACTCAAGGTAGGGTGTTTTATCTCATGGTGATTTACATTCTATTTGTAGATTCATAATACCAACATGAAACATCCCACAAATAGGCTGATCCACAATTCATCCTATCTAGTGGGATAGATATATAGTTGAAGGGTTTAAAAAGGGAGATAGATCATTGTAATTATCTGTTCTTAATCAATGAAAAAAATTACAACATTAACTTATCAAGATAAATATGAACAAGGCCATGATCCATTCTTCATGAGTTCTATATGTTCTTTATATCCCCGTTCTTGGTGTTATTTTCTATTAAAACCAAATAACCACAACACAATTTTTCAAAAGGCTTTGAATGTGATCAAACCATCAATGTGCTAGAAATATAGATCAATAACTAATGCAGTGAGGGTCAAAAATCAATAATAGAGAATGTTCCCCCATTTTAAAAAATAGATCACCTGATAAATATGTGAGACATGTGGAACAAGGGTCGACATCAGCTGGTGTCGGTGGCGGCGCAAGACGACACCCATTGGTGGGCGGTAGTGGCTGTGTTCAGGCACGGTAGAGGATGGGGGTCAACCATGGTGGTGACCACAGGTGGAGCAATTAGCGGTCAAACCATGTGGATCCCATGGTGGTGGAATCCATGGTTGGTGATTGGGAGCTGTGATAGGAGGTTGTGGCGGTGAGGCTACGAGGCATGCAGAGGAGCTAGGCCAACATTGTGAAACATGGATCAGTGCCACATGGACCAGCCAACATGTGGGAGACACGCAGTCAGGACATACCAGTTGGACGAAGGGGCGTGGCCAGGGTGGCCTACTTCTAGAGGAGTAATCCAGCTCGTAGTGCAGAACAGACCAGATGAGTCGGGCAAATCAAGCATCCTAGTGGGACATGTGCAGTAGGCCTAGTAGGCTGAGCATTACAAGCCATGCCCAATGGGATGACCCAATTTGGGCCAGGACGAACTGGGTCGGTCTAGGATGAGTCTTGTCCAACTGGTCGGATCAGACCTAGGGTTGGACCTTTTAACAAAAAATGGTTGTATCTTTAAAATCGAGTGTCCGTTGGACGATCTATTGTGCCGCTGGGACCCTAACAAAAAGACAGCCCTGTTGAGATACTCTATGTGTGATTTTTTAGTTGTTAAATTATGGTCTAATGCCTTGCGAAGTGGGTTCTCTTTTAACAAGCTTTCTTCTTGCATAATCATGCTACATGGTGTGACTTGGTGACTATGTGACATGGGGGATATGTGATCTATTGAAAAACTATGTACCATCAAAGCTCTGAGTACCATTTCCACTCTAGGCACCATCGATGCTCCGAGAACCATCAAATCTATGAGTTCTATTGATGCTCCATGCGCTATAAACTCCCTACACGCTATCGACTCTTCTTGTTCCATCAACACTCTATGCATCATTGACAATCCATGTGTCATGGAAACTTAGAGATTTATGGACTACAACTGATAATCCATCTATTGATGATTTAGACTTATATTTATGTGATATAATTTTAATTCATGTATTCATGTGTTGTATAATTATTTTAGTTTTATATGGCATACTTCATGTATTATGTGTGGTGTTCCTTCCAAATTCTTTAATATGGTGTTCCTTTATGGTGTTCCTTAGTAGTGTTCCTTCATGGTGTTCTGTATTGTGTTCCTTCATAGTTTTCCTCAATAGTGTTCCTTCATGATGTTCCATAATTGTATACCTTAGTGGTGTTCTTTCATGGTTCTAATTCATGGTGTTCCTTAGTTTTGTTCCTTCACAGGGTTTCTTAGTGGAGTTATTTCATTGTGTTCCTTAGCATTGTTCCTTCATGGTCTTCCATAGTTGTGTTACTTCGTGGTGTTCCTTAGTGGTGTTCCTTCATATTTTTTCTTATTGGTGTTCCTTCATGATATTCTTTAGTGGTGTTACTTAGTGGAGTTCTTTCAGGGTGACCCTTAGTGTTGTTCCTTATTGGAGTTCCATCATTGTGTTCTTTAGTTATGTTCCTTCATGTTGCCCCTTCATGGTGTTCCTTTGTGGTGTTCTTTATTGGTTTTTCTTCATGGTGTTCTTTAGTGGTGTTCATTCTTGGTCTTCCAATTTTTCCTTCCTTCATGGTATTCCTCTGTAGTTTCTTATAAAATATATTTTATTTTTTTGGGGTTTAAGGGTGTCATACTGAGTATTTTTTTACTCAAACCAACACAAGATTTGCCTGAACGTCTCATGTCTTTTGCTGATGATCGACACATTGATGGAGTCCTAGGAGGACTAGGACGTAGTGGTACATAGTGAGACTAGAAAGTCATGTTGTGCCACAAAAACATTAGATAGCTATCTGGTACCTTTCCCTTTATGTAGTGTTTCTTACAGACGAGTTTCAGGAACTTGTGAATTTACATTACCAGACTCCTTTTTCGGGTGGCTTATATTATGGCCCTGATTACTTTCTAGTTTTCTACTTTCATATACTATTGTTGGAATCATATTGGTATTCATTCGATTTTACTAAGTGTTTTTACATTTTTTCATTATTGTTCTTGGATATGTGTGTATGTTCGTATCGGTAATTCAGAAAACGCCTCCCATTTGTGTGATATTCCTACTCTATGCCAGTCGCCAACCCTTATACTATTGAATTCGAGCATGGTGTTGTCATGATATGGGCCCCTTTGGTATGGGTTGTGACATCGTGGATAAGTAATTTTACAATATAATTGGATTGGGGTTGGTCAATCTAGATGGCTTATAATGGTGATAAGAAGCATAAGAAGGGGTGTCCATTTATAAATGGTTGAGAATAAACACTTGTAATTTCCTAAAAGAATAAAATATAATTATTTTATTCTCAATCAAAATGCTAAAAAACTATCAAAGATACATATATAAAAAGTATAATTTTAAAATACCATCGTAAAATTATATGTAAATAGGTTTCTGATTCATTTTAAACATTTTCCGTTCGGATAACCCATTCATTATCTTATTTTATCCATAACTATAGTAACAAATTTTTCAATATTAAGTGGTTATTATATTAAATATAAGATAAAAATTAGATAATTATTGAAATTTAATGTAATTAAATATCATTTCTTATCTTAATTTTCTAATTTCTATTTTTTTTATTTTACAAAATAATTTAACAAAATAATATTTAAAATAAATTATCTTTAATACCTTTTTAACACTATTAAATTAATTTGAATATGAAGAAATAAAGATATTATTGTTAATCAAAAATAAACAAATAAAATATACCTCATATTATATGTTAAGCTATAAAATTTATTGGGAGATATAAATCATTAATATATATAACTTTTAGTGTTTCTAGAACATTTAATGATTTTTCTACTACATGTATATGGGTTGTGTCATTGTTGTATACCAATGTATTTTAATTATTTCGTAAAAAAATATTTAAAATATATTCCCGTAAAAAATAATTCATATTGAGAAGAAATATATATAACCTTACATGTCATATTTTTTTATAAGTATATAATAATTTTAGAGATATGAAATTCAAGAGTTGTATTTTAAAATTTTATTAATATAAAATAACATAAATTTAATTATCTTATAAAATAGAAAAAAATTAATATAAATTAATTGTTTAGTATATATGGATGATTTTTTCACATATAATGAAATGATGTATAATTGTTATTTGATTTTGATACCATATCAGTATTTTAAACGTATTCCTCCAACTATACCCTTACTCGGATGATATATATTCCACATTTAATATTCATAATTACAGAACTGAAAATATACATATTTACGAAATATGAGACACATTACTCTAAAAATGGTATCAATTTTTCATTATTAAAATTCAAATAAGTGGAATTAATAAATTAATTATTAATATGATGAAATGCAACGAAATGGAGATTTCTAGTATTATGTTTTCTAAAGTATGAAAAGTTTATTGAAATAAATACATTAGTAAAATTATTCAAATGAACATAAATGTATTATTAATAATATAAATAATCAAATAATAAATATATATATATAAGTATTCTATAAAAAATTACATATGTAAATTATTTAACAAAAAGAGGGATTTCAATAAAAATTAGAATTTGTCACTATTCAATCAAAAAAAAAATCATTTAAAAAAACTAAAAAATTCAACATAACATTATATTGAAATTTTTATTTCAAAATTGAAGTTAAAATTTGAAAATTATATTTTAAAAGTTTGTAGAAATTAATATTAATTTCCCCCCAAAAATGAAATTATAATATTTTTTGATGAAAATTTAATTTAAATGCATAAAACATTATCATTAAAAAATTGAGTTTTTATTTAGAGATAAATAATCAATAAAGTTTAATGTAAAAGGAATACTATATATATATATATATCAAAATATGGTTACAATATATATACCCTCTAATAAATAGGCTAGTTAAGATTTAAATAACCATATCATTATAATAAATCTCATTTCTTTTAATTCTAATAGTTTCATGTTAAGAACCCTATTGAGTTTGTTATTATTTTATATTAAATTTTTATTATGTTGCATTACCCCACCCCCCAAATTAAATAAAATTCTTTTTAACAATGCCAAGGGGGTGATAAATAGGTCAATATTATAAAATACCTTTATTGAAATCCAATGGTTTATATTGGGAAAATATAAATTCTTATAAAAAACTATAGTGGGATAAATAATGTTTATCGAAATGAATGCATTATTAGGTTCTCGGATAAGGAAAACATTTGTATGAAATTAAAACATAGGAATTTTGGAGTAAAATAGAACTCAATAACTAATAGTGCTTAAAATATAACATTTTTTTTGTTAATGTTAACGAACACAAAACTATAAATGGGGGAAAAGTGAAAATAAAATTTATTTATTTAAAATAGTGGTTACCTAAAAAAATTATTTTTAAAACCATTTCCCAAAATAAATTGGATTATTTTAAGATCATAATAGATTACACAGTAAAATATAATAAGTTCAATACAAGCCATTTAATTGTTTTATTTACATACTTCGGTTGTTCTTGGATCAATTCAACTTCTATCTCATATAGTACCCCACGAAAATGATATTAAATATGAATATTTCAAGCCTACGGGATTAAAATTTAATTAAAAAGAATATTAAGATCCTTATGTCATTTCTTAATTTACCTCTCCATATTTTAATAAAACATAAATTTTTAGGGAATGTTATGCAATATGAAAAAAAAACATTAATCTGAAAACACTCAATACAACATCAAAAATTCATTATATTCCATTCATTAAATAGTGAACATAATAATACCCTAAAATGTTTTAGACCATATTCAGATACCAAAAATAAAAAATATTTCATCACATTTTCATTCCATGATGAGCATTAATATTTTTTCAAAAAAACTTGATGTAGCTCATAATTCCACAAACCAAACATGTTAACAAATTGATCATATATTCTATAAAAATTTTAAATAACCAGAATATCTTTGAAACCTCAATAGAAACACATATTATTAAAAAAAATCACAACACATATTCATAATATAAAATCCCATACTATCAAATATATTATAGAAATAAAAAATTACAATATTATTCTTCACAAATGACCTAAAAAACGTTTCCATCATATCAATAAAAATCTGTTATGTCACAAATAATATCGAATTTAGTTTTTAAATTTAGTCATTTATATTTTCCATCTAAATATTATTTTTTCAACATCAGACACATATTATGGTTTATATTAACTAAATATTATGTTCCAAAATAATAACCTCATCATACTAAATTACTTTTCTTGTTAATAAAAATTATTCAACATAGATTTTAAAAAACATAACTAATAAATATTTTGGATCAATCTTTTGATGTTTTAGGATTATAATATGTAAATTATAATTGATAAAACACATCTATAACATAATTATCAATTCCTAATTCATATAAACATAAATCCTTTAACATAAATTATTAAAATAATGTAGTACCTACCTTATATTAAAATTTAATCCTCAAATAAATGAATGGGATTGGATAATTACAATATTACACACACATAAGAAATTGATCTTATCTGGTAGAATAGGAGGAAATTTATTTATCTCAAATGAAAACATTATTTTTTCTCATAAATAAATTTACGTATTCATATTAACACCACAAATAAAAAAATTTATGTATTCTTTGAAACATATTCAAGATTGATTCTTACCACATTCTCAACATTTGGGAATCTAAATATTTTTCCTATATTATCATCATGATACACAATGTTTCACTTATTAGACATGGTGGGAGACTCACCTAATTTTTGTGTTTAATAATATAATAGGAGATATATTTATATTTAATTGATTTTTTTTCATTATAGCATGACTTTTATTTCATCTCTCATGATGGAAATAAATCTAATTTCCAAAAAATTAAGTATTAACATGAATCCTCTAGGGTCCATCTATTTTATAAAACCAAAATGTAAATGTATAAAAAATAATAATCATAGTGTGAAAGAAAATAATAGTGGAAAATAATTTATATTATATATAAATCATGGAACAATCTTGTCAAAATAAAAAACCTTAGGATTTACCTAGATCATCCATTTTCATTATATATTCGAATACTTTAGACTAGTTTGTAAAACAATGTGAAGTAACTGAAACAAATCCACTATGAATGTCACAGCAGGTGTTCAGCATGGGAACATTCAACATGAAACATAATGATGACTGATATATACTCGGCTATCTCTTTCGATGGTCATTAATCATGTTTTAAATTGTTCCTAAATCATACCCACTTATAGTATTGAGATAGGGAAATGTTTCTAAGAAAATAACACTCCTTTTACTACCATAAAATTGGATTTTCTATTATATATAGAATTATATCAAGATTACTCACTAATATTTTTACATCAAAAATATTAAGGCATTTAAACCATTATTTAAAAAAATATATAGTGATACATATATTTCATACATAAATATTACATCATAGGAAATGAATATTTATAAAATTAAATTAAATTATATTTCATGACCATAAATGAATAGTGTCTTTAAAAACATGGATATAGTTAAAAATTCATTATATATTATTTAAATCATTTCACACATATTTAATTACAAAATGAAACAAACATAGACATATCATAAATTTGAAATTTCATCATATACATGGGAAAATAAAACATTAGAAAGGTTGATCCCATATTATCAGTAAGTGTAAACAAGGGGGATATCAACGATCAATTAAATAGAATATGAGGATAAGGATGGAAGAATATTAGATTAATATTTGAGAACCATACCCTAAATATCATATATCATAATATTGATTCATGTCGTATATAGTGTTCTATTCATATAACCTAAATCATAAATGTATCAAACAGAAAGACCCAAGAGAGTATAAAATTAGTTTACTATCTTGTTATAAGAGAAAATAGTATTATGTGTAATAAACATAATCAAATAAATATTATTTTAATGCTTTTAATAAACACATTCATAACATGTTAGGATTGGGATAACGAATAGTGTAACTATTATGCTATAGAGATAATGTTCGGATTATACTCTTTTAATATTAGGGATATCCCCCCATATGCAGTTTTTAAAGTATAGAATAACCTCTCTTCTACTATATTTTAGGATTTAGAAAACTACCATATATCATTTAACCTTGTATAAAATTAATTATTAGGAAATTTATTATTGTTAAATACAATTATTGGAACTCACATAAAATAATAATAAATTAATTCATATGTATTTGATAGGATCAGAAAAATATTGTCCATAAAGTAACAGTTATAAAAGAAAATAGTATAAATTAACTTCTCATAATAAAAAAACCATTAATATATAGAATAAGGTTAGTATCAAAGAATATTTTCCCCAATGAAAAATAATTAACATCAAAATATTTCATCATAAATGACAATTTCATTAATAGATCTTCTCGAATAATTGTTGTGGAAATTACACTTTTAATTTTGCAATCACATATTTAAAAACAATGTAAATATAAAATACCAATGATACCACTTTAATTAGAATAAAAAATTTATAAATTAAAAAAATTATCAAATCATTAAGGTTCCATGATTTCAGTAAATATTTTTTCATACTATATACATAAAATGAGGCTATATTGAATTTTTTAAAAAAAATACAAAAATAACACATTCATAAAAAAGAAAAAAGAATAATTTTGGATTCATAATAAATTCAATAAATGGGTAATAATTTTATTGAAAAATTAATAGTATAATATTAAATCATTAATATAACAATTTTAATGAAAACATGGTCTTGGAAGTATAAGATTCCCTAAGAAAGAGAAAATAATGTATGATTTTATCATAAAAATTTTCTTGATTATTTTACATACAAAAGATAAGTAATTAGTTATATAAAATGAATTAATGTTGATGTATCAGTTAAAGATTAATTTATTTGATCAATATAAATTCAATCATAGATAAACTATATTAAATTGGGATTGAAACATAAATCTTGTACTCCATGTTTGGAAATCATTGAAATAGATCTAATATATTGTTTAAAAATTTTTAACATACAATATATCTATACCATAATATATTTTATAAATATAATATCGTAGATGTTCCAATTATAACATTTAAACACCCATTTGATAATAATTGTTTGTTAAAGTCATCATATCAACATCGTAATCATTTCTTTTTTCTATAAGAATAATGGTTTGGTTGTTATGTTCCTTGAACATTTATCCAATTACCATTATCATTATAATTTTAAAAATGATATAAATAAAATATATAATAATTATATTCATATAGACATCCATAAAGGATAGATATTGAAACATGAACTTCATTGTTCATAGAGAGAGTAGATTTCATGTACAGATGAATGATGATTTCACTTTTTGATGGATGCAAATATTGAAAGATAAATAACAATTTCCCATTAAATATTCATTATTATATCATATATATCATTAATATTCATTTAATATTTATCTATTACAATCTATCTAATGAGAATATAATGAACAAGTCACATCACATAATTGAGACGATAGTCCCCATGTACAAATGAGTGACATTATCATTTTCAAAAAAATTGGAATGTAATATTGTATATATAAAATTTAATGTAGGAAGAATAATTATTTCCCAAATATAATGGTGAAAAAATAAACCCACCATTATAACCATCCATAAAACATAACATTAATTTCTTATAATTGCGATGGTGTATTTGTGACAGATTTTCATTGCAAATAAATTTTTGCAATGGGTGTCGATAAAAAATATCTCGTCATGGAATAATGAATCAAAAATATAATTATTTGAGATGGTCCATCATAGAATTTTTTTTCGAGATATATATAGTCAATCGCAAAAAATCCCAAAATATTATTTATAACCCTTTTGCGACAGATTGTCGCCAAAACCTTTTGCGACGGATAAATAATACATCCTAAATAACCATTAAAAAGAAGAAATAATTAAATTATTCATAAATAAATAAAATTACAAATATTTATAAAACATTAATAAAGATTCACAAAAATTATAACACATATAAAAGTAATACATCATTTCAAATATAATATGCCCATCATACCAAATTACCAAACAATCATGAAATATTCTGAAATCGTTAACAAGAATCAGGTGAAGGATCACTAGATGAACTAGGGGGAGAAAACACCATACAAATGACATGTGAAAGTATCCACATATACTACATCATATCCTCATCTCTCAGATTCTACTATTCATTATCATTCACCCTATGCTTCATCATTTACTATATCATCTCATCTCGAGCTCTCAACTTCTTTTCATAATGTGCAGTTGATGACAACGTCAATGACCACTCTCCAAAATCTCCATTCGCACTCACTGATGCCATCACAGATATACCATAATAAGTCATAGGTGTCAGTCGAGAACCAATACAAATCACTCGACATTTCTTGACACATTGGGAAGTCATTTGTATTTACGCCCCCTCAAAACCCAAATCAGTAGTGACATCTTGTTCACCATCACCTTGACTCTCTTGTGAATGATAAGTCAAAGAATAAAATTTTTCTTAGATATAATAAAAAATTAAAATAATAATAAAATTAATATCGATGACATTGTTCACCAAAATCACTAACCACAATACGGAACTATCATTCACCCATAACTTATCCTCTAGGTGGATGCGAATACATCTCCTTATAAACATCAATATCTGAAATTGATGGGTTAGTATTGGCCTATATAATATAACAATCATGTTATAGTTAAAATAAATATACATTAATAAATAAAATCACTTTACCATATGTTGTCGATGTATGCCAAATGTACGTCTCTTGACCCTATGGGTGACCTCTTTCCTCACATGGATCTGACATCCAACTACTGATCTCCTCCTAAAAGTATCTCATAGCCAGAAGGATCAAAAACCCATCCCATACATAAGATGATATATAGTTGGTATGATGGAATATGTATGAATGATCATAGATGGTATCCCATGATTTATCCATAGCTCAAATTCTGATGTTGTGTAAAAAATAATGAAAGCACTCGTGTATACAAGTATCTCATGCCTTTTGGATAGGACCTCTCTGAATATCAGAAATTGGAAAAAATTAATTCTGATAGACAGTTAAAAAATATTTTTTAGTAATTAGATAAATTTTAAAAAAAGTATATATTATGGGATAACATATAATCCAGTGGTCAAATATCTGGTCATGCACGATGATGGGCGCCCAATCCCATGAAACCCATGGCTCGGCAAAATAATTTCTCAGAATCACACTAGCCTGGCCAATGGAAAAAAGAAAAAACCTATGCAAATTGAAACAAATATATAATCAAAACATTATTATCAAATATAATAAACGTACTTAATATTAAATAAATTTCTTATGAAATAATTAAACATACCTCTGTAAATGCGGATCAAAATCAATAGATGGTTGTCTCTCTAGAATAGGATATATAATCAATAATCTATCAAGATCATTACTCCTCCTTGTAGGTTCACCAGCCCATGGAGGAATAGCTGAATTAGGATCATCATCAGAAAGTCCTCCATCAGTGAGAGAACGTAATAGACCATCATGAGGATTATCTCTAGCAATATTAAACAAATATTCTCATCACTAAGATATTGTTAAAACAAATATAAAATAAAAATAAGTAATGAATGTTAGAATAAAATATGTTAGCTATAACATATTTTTAATAAAAATATGAAATTTTGAAAAATAAAAAATATAAAAATATGATAATTACCTATAAATAAATACATGAATATAACACATCAATTATCTTATTCATCATAATTTTCATCGACATCAATGTCTTCATCCTCATCTTCATCATCTTCAACTTCCATATGAATTTTAAATTCATCATCCCTTATTACTTCATCATCATTATCAATATCATCATCCCTTAATTGATGGGTTTCATCATTGATATTTATATCATGTTGGGTAAGAGATATATTTAGGGATTTCTTTGAAAAAAATTTCGATATGATTCACTTCAACTGAACCATTTTCATTTTCAATAAACTGATTGTCACATGTTTTCATTTTAATCACACTCCTCCAATCTTTCAAATATCTCAAAACATCATAGTAATTTTCATATTAAACATGATACACTTGATGTTCCCACAAAAATGGATCATTTGAAGTAGGAAGAATATTATATTTAATGTCAATGAATCCTTGTTGTGGATGAACTTGAAACCACTAATCAGTATCAAAGCAATGACATTTAACCGTTGTAACATAATTTCTCTCTAGATAGAATATTTCAATTATTTCATCTAGAATACCATAAAATCCATCTTTTCCTTCCTTATGATGGTATCCTTTCAAACAGACACCACTATTCATTGATTTTTTGGAGTCACCATATATGCGTGTATGGAATCTAAATCCATTAAGCACATATCCATTATAAGATTTTTTACACTTTGATAGAGGGGGTTTGAGAACACATAATCGAATGTGAATTTTATTTTCAAGTTGTGTTACCAATAAAAAATAAAAATTATTAATAATTGATATCATTGTATAATTGTGTTATTATTCCATCAAAAATACATTACTTACTAGTCATTGAAACCAATAAGAAAAATTTTGTTGTCGACTTTCCTCAAGAGAAGCAGATATAATTTCAAGAAAATTATTTTTGATATAGTCATCATATTGTCTAAAAAAGGTAATGTAAATAAATAGATTTAATTTAAGTATTTAATGAAATAATAAAAAATGTAGTACTTTATGAAAAAATCATTTCATTTCTTAAAAATTAAGTAGAATATAAGTATGATCTTTGAACAATTATTCATTTGTAATCCATCTTTCATGATAACCACCAAAACCATGGTTAGGCTAATTATAAACTAAAAAATTATTGTCTATGACATCATCAACATTTGTTTCATTGTGAACTATCTGATTATGTTTTCAAAGATATTCTGACTGAAAATAATAAGAGTAGAGAGTTTTTGTTTCCTTCTGTATGTATGCTTCTCCAATCATCCCTTCAACTACTGATTTGTTAAATACATTCTTATTTATTTTTTTTCATATTTATCTCAAATGGATACATCTATAAAAATTATACCATCCCTCCACATTTAACTTCATATGGAAAATAAAATATTAAATGTTTGATGGAATCAATGAATTTTAGTGGGAATATATTTCCCAATTCGCATAATATATAAAAAAACATATTTTCATAGGGAATTAAAAGCATTATAATCCAATGTTTCAACACAAATATCTTGAAAAAATTACATTTCAGTCAACATGTCCCAGATTGATGAATTAAACATCTATCTAATACCAACATGAATTAATATTTTTATTACGACATGATAATCATGACTTTGTAATCTGGTAATATCTCTATTTTTGACTCAATGAGACAAATTAGAAGCATAACCAACTAGTAACCTCAAATATACAATCCATTGAATGAATAATAAAATTTTTTTCTTACAAAGTGAGTAAGCTGCTTTTGGATTTATTAATTTTTTTGATATTTCATCTTAAAATAATTCAAGTTTAGGTCACCTTCAAGTCTGTGCAAGATCTAACAGTTCCATTACATTATATTTGGTTCCCCCAAGTGTGTCCAACAAAGTATGAAACATGTTATTAGAAACATTATTCTAAATATTCATTACAACTAACATGTCACAAAACAACAAATCAGACCAATGTGGAAGGTCCCAAAAAATACTCCACTTTAGCAAATTATGATCTCACCCAAAACCATTTAACTTTATCTCATTTATTGTTTTTCCAAAAGTTACATGAGGTAATAAAAACCAAATATATTTTACATGATTAACTAATATAATTTTTATAGGTTTATCTATTTCTATTAGTCCTTTTGTAAAATAAAACCTTTTTTTGAAAAGGGTTATCCGCATGATGAAATCTCCAATGAGATTCCAAATTATGTATCTTTCTCCCATTACAATGAATAAATTCATTAGTTCTCATCCATATAGTATGGTTATGATTTTAAACCATGTGTGATCCATCTAGATAACATTCCATAGGCCAGAGAGTCACTGATCATCCATATTAATGCAACATTCAGTATAAAATTGTGATCTATTGTTATATCAAATATAGTAACATCATAGTTACATAATGTAATTAAATCATCATAAATTAGTGACTTAAAATAAACATAAATATTGTTCTTTGGATGTCATTGAATTAATAATGTCATATATATATATTGTTCATTCCTGGACATCCATGTAGGAAATATGGAAGGAGTAATGAAAACTGGCCAGTAATAAAATTTACAGTCGTAAGCACCAACTGAAAAAAAAACCATCAGTAGAAATGCCCATCCATATGTTACATGGTTTTGCAGTAAAAGAAGCATGTGTATGATCAAAATAGTTCCATGATTTACCATCATATGGATGATTCAATCATTATGTAAAAAAATATTTGATTTCTTCCCTTTCATAAATCCAGCTATGTTGTGAGACATAAATAAACACTATAAACGAGGTGTATATGGGAAAAATATCTCAATTATTTCCATGGAATTATTGACTTTCTTTATTGGGCCTCTTTATGCCCAGATTCTATACATGTTAAAAAATAACCAATGATTCATATTCACCATAATATAAGATGGATTTCGTTTAATATGTAGGGATATTATAATAACTTAGACCCTAATTATAAACCACACTTTTATTTTCATAGAAAAATGATGGATTTACATTTCCGTCTGGAAACAATGACTTAACCAAAGATAAAATCCGATCGAAAAAAACAATTAGACTTTCCAAAATCTTTTTTAGTGTCCATAAATTTTGTAGAAGCTTTCGGTTTTCTCATTTGGATTCTCGAATATATAGAATTCTCATTGGATTCCAACAAATTGTAAAACTAAGAAGGTTCAAATTTAGGATTTGGAATGTTATTTTGAGTTGTTGTTTCAAGAATAGATAAACAAACTACCTCATTTATTAGATTCTAAAATGATGGGTCTGAAAAATTTTTTGTATTTTTTACTGAAATCTTTTCACCATGTTGATACCAGAAACTATAATACTTCTCAAAACCATAATGCAGTAGATGAAGTCTAACATTGTCAAATGTTTCGAATGTCCTCAAAACACATTTCAAACATGAAAATTTAATTGTTCCATCAAAAAAAATATCTGAATTGGATGGTGCAAATGTTATAATGGTTTCAATACCATCAATGCAGACAAGATTTAATCCAGATTAGTTTAGATTTTTGTGATTATTTATCCAGTAATGATCATGTAATAAATACTGGTCTCTACTTTATGAGTACATCATTATCTAAAAAACATCAAAATATAAACAATTATTACAGATTATTTTGACTAATTGCAATTTATGATTATATTTTAACACCTTGAAATTTTCTATATGGAATATGATTAGAATGAGGCATTGTGTCAGCATTGGATTACGTGGCCCATAGAGGCTTGTCGTAGATAAAATCAATATTAAATATATTATATGACACATACTATTTTTTTTGAAAATAATATAATATATCTTGAACATTGTCTCATATGATACACACAATATTTTTTAAGACAAAATAATTTTTATAATTTTTATATATTTTTACAAATTTATATTCTCATTTTCTAATAAACGGTAATATAAAAAAATTTATTAATAATAACTACTCATTAAATGTTAGATAATATATATTATTTAAAATAATAATATATTTTTAATAATTAAGATTTTTATTAATTTTTAATAAGCATTATAATTGTTATATTTTTTAAAGTTATTATAATTTGTATCCTAATTATTATTAAATATGTTTTTAATAAATAATACACATTTTATGTTTTTTTCCTTAAACCTATTTTTTACTTTTTCAACATTATTTTTTTTATAAATAATGTTTAGTTAAAATTTTTTCGTTAAATTAATTTTCACATAATTTTTAAAAAACTATAATTTCTATTTATTTCATACATTATATGTATAACATAATAAAATATATTTACATCAAATTAATTTTTACAATTATTTTCAAATAAATAAACTTGTCAAATATATATACACACACACATGCACACACAAAAAAATTTCATATATTAAGTAAATTTTTAAAAATATAAATAATATTTTAAAATTAACACTTATATTTACTATTTATTATTAATATTTAGTACATATTTATTAATATATAATTATATTTAATGATTTCTCAATTAATATAAATATACCACGAATATTCTGACAAATTTCTTTAAACCAATGTATATATTAAATTTAAATATACATTGTTATAAACATACATAAATATTTAATTTATATTAATAATATTGGATAATTAATTAGTAATTAATAAAAATTATGTAATTACAATTGTTAAAAATTTACATTTTTATTAAATTATTAATAATTATTATATATATGTATATCATTATTTTATAATTTATATAAATACAAAAAATATATTTCGATTCTTTTTTAAATAAATATACATATGAAATCTACTATATATATATATATATATTAAAACTTACGTGTGTTTTTCAAATATTTATATAATCATATTTAGATATTAATATATATATATATATATAGTACATGATTTCATAATCAAATATATTTTTACATATTTTTTAAAACAAATGGATATATATTAAATAAATATATATATACGTACATATGTACATACATAAATATATATATATATATATATATATATGAAACCGTACACAATTTCTAAAACATTTATATACGTCTGTCTGTATATATATATATATATCATAATCTTTTTACATTTTTTTAAAACTTATAGATATATATATATATATATATATATATATATTTCCATATTTTTAATATACATACATTTATGTATATATATATATATTAAAAACATAACAAAATTTTTTATATAAATAAATATATATATATATATATTAAAAAATTTACAGGTTTTTTAAAATGTTTATAGGTGTATACATAGAATGCATTGTTTATATATATTAATATCAATTTTTTTTTAATTAACCAGAATGTAATTTTTAAAAGAATTTTAATAAAATGATTTATTAATTAATATAAATATATATAATATATTTTGACAATTTTTATTAACCGATATATATAAAAATATATATTTACATATATACAAATATACAAATATATATATAGACATACATATGTGTATATATATATATATATATCACAAACCATAAACATATTTTTTTAAATCATTTATATATATAAACACATTTTAATATATACATATAAATACACAAAAATATATCAAAATTAACTTGATACACAACCATATATATATATATATATATAAATACAAAAAACTAATATATATCAAAAATAAAAAACTACCAAAATTCCTAAAATTAAATTAAATTAAATTATACGAACTATATTAAAATTGCAAAAATTAACCCAATTGTGTCACTCTTAAATATCAAATAAATCATGAAAATCAGATAAATTTCTAAATATAAGGTTTAACCATACCAATATATTTTACAATAAACCCAAATTGTGGAAAAACAAATCAGATTAAAATGAAAATAGAAATTAATGCAATTGCATCTATCTGAAATATCAAATAAATCTTTCAAATGAAATAAATTTCTAAACCTCGGGATCAAACCAGTATATTTAACATTGAACCCATATACATTAAAAAATTTTATAGAAAAAGTATGTGGATTCTGTACCTTGAATATCTGAGCCAGAATCTTCTAAAAAAAGGGAAGAACCGAGCCACACAGAGCTGGGGGAAAATTCTCGACTGTGGGGTTTGTTGAAATAGAGGGAGGAGGAAGAAAGAAAGGTGAGGAAGAATAAAAGAAGGCCACACATGCTATTAAAACAACAAGGTTTTTGCAATAAATTATTTATGATGGAATTAATTCCATCACAAATATTATATCATGAAGATTATTCATGATTAAACATAGTGTCCATCGCAAAAAATCCAAAGCCTATGAACATTTTCCATGGATTTTGTTATCTGTCAAAAAATTCCACGATGATTACAATTCATGCTTGGCGGAAGGATTGCATGCTAAAAATAGTTGCGACATATTATTCATTTTATCACAATAATCCATTATTTATAACAGACTAAATAGTCTGTCACAAAAAACAACAGAAACTCCACTATTTATGACTGGTCATTTAGCCATCGTAAATGACCCGTCGCAAATATCTGAAATTATAGTAGTGAATGATGATGATGGAAATTGAATTTCACTACTAAGTGGAGGTTTTAGATCATACGTATGCACGAGCAATAGTTTTACATTTCATTTAATGGAGTAGATGGTTAATATAAGTTCTAAGATAATAAAGATAACATTTTAGTATATTAAGAACTATATATATAACTTCTAATGATGTATACCAATGTTTTATATGATGGATAATAAAAAACATTAAGTGGTTAGGTAAGATGATTACTTCATATTTAGTATGCATCATTGAGATTATTTATTTTTTACCCATTGAATGTTACTTTAAGAAGACAGAAACCAAAAATTATTTTATATGGATATTGAGATAAAAAATAGAAAGCCTTTGGTGGATTTACATTGATAACCATGATGTAAATAAGTGAAATAATGGGTATACTATAATATGTTCAGCGAGGATACAGTTGGAATTTATTAAAAGGATAAAATATATTGAATTCATTCGTTAGATAAATGATTCATAATAGAACCCGTTTAAGATAAAAAGTGGATATTGTCAAAATATCATCAGAAATTAAATTTTTTTGTTTGTTTGTTTGAATTTAAAAGCATATCAATTGTGTTTAACCTATTCATTATCCAATTCTAACATCAACTACGATATTAACTATTTCAATCCTAATAGCTTATAATTTTACATATAATTCAAAAAATTAGAACAGAAATGGGAACATTGTAAAATCTATTACCATTTATCTTATAAATTATCCTCATTTGTGATTTTTTATGATCATTAAATAATTTATCTAAATATAATATAACATAGAATTTCAATAATTAAAATTTTAAAACTATTTAATTAATTTGAATTTAATAAAATTTATATAATAAAGTAATTAAAATATGAACATTTTAAAATTCATAATATTGTATGTTAACCTTTAAAATTTTATGGGAACTATAAATCACCCAAAAAATATAAAATTAAGAGTTTATAAAAGAATTTAATTTAATTTTATACATTATTCATAGAATTCATGTCATGTTTTGTTATAATTTTAGGTAACTATTTAACCACAAAAAATTACAATTGAATAATTAATACAAAATTAAATAAATAAATTAAAAACAATACCATTTACAACTAAACATATTCGATAAAATCGTGTCTTTATAATAAACATTTTAAAAAAATACAAATACAAATTATAAATTTATTTCCATCATTTAATAATAAAACGGTTTATCACATAGGATATTCATTTACATATTTTTCAACAAAAATAGAAATTCATTTGTTAATATGGTTTAAGAAAAAGTTTGGTATGTAGTCTTTGATATAACCCATTTGGTATGGCATGGCCAGAAGGCTCGAACCCATGACTGAAGGGTGATAAAGGCGAGTCAACTTGTATTAGATTATGTTCTTTCCTAAAACTATTATATATAACACACACAGACACACATATATACACAAATGTTTTATAATATACATAAATATATTTTAATATAATGTTTTTTTTTGTTAAATACAACACGTTCATTAATAATTTTATTTTCACGTCATCATTATTGTTATTTTTTTGGTAATTTAATGCTTTACCCAGTTTGATTCATGTTTTTGTTTGTATAAAATAATGACACAAAACCATTGGTGAAAATTTCATAGGGACAGTTTTATGAAGAATGATGAAATAAATTGGTATTAATATGTCATTATGCTTTTTATTATAATATTTATATTTTTATAATATTATGTCTAAATGACATCTTAATTTGCACATAAAAATTTCCCAAAAATGTTTCATACATCTATATACAAATATATCATTAATTTAGAAAGTAAATTTTATCGAATGCTCGTATATAAGAAAATACCATAGTTTACAACAAGCACACACACATGAATATTTTTACATTTCATAAGAACAATATAATATATATATAAATATGAACTAATATATCTTTTAATTTTAAAATAATATAATTATTTAATCACAATAAATTCAATTATATGACCTCTATATGATTAAAATCAACCAAAATATCACCAATTCCATAATGTTTTTTAAATTAATTATAGTGTTTAGTACAATTATAGACATTGTCCAAGGTTTAATAAGAATCTTTCTAAGTGGAGTGGTAAGTGATAAAGTTATAGTGAAGTTTTATTAATAAAGAAATATTATTGTTTAAATTTATGATTTTTTTCTACTATGGTTGATATTTATTACCAAAATTATTCAACAAGAAACTTGGTCATTATTATTGTTGTTAATGTAGTGATATTTAAGTTACCATCAATATTATTTAATGATATAATCAAAATCATACTATATTAGAGACATTAAAAATATTAAAAAAAATATATTTTTATATATTTATATGTTAAAATTTATATTATTTTCATAAAATAATATTATTAACCAAATTTAAATGATAATATTTTTTAACTATGTCCAAATAAATTCTTTAACAAAAGGTTATATACGATGTCATAAATATTATAAATTATCTATAAATAATGATTATTAATTAAAATATAAAAATATTTTATTTATAGAATTATTTTAATGAAATAAATTTCAATTTTGGACTCAATTAATAAAAATTGTATTACGATGAATTTTTTGATTTTTCTAACAATGTTGATTATTTTAGTGAAATTGTTAAAATAGAAAATTTACGAGACTTGTTATTTTATGACATCATTTTTATTTCATCTTGGTTTAATAATTTTTTAAAAATTATATTCAATAAAAATATAATTAAATAAATATAAAAATTAATTTTTAAATATTAATTTTAATATAAAAATGTATACATTATTTTTTTTAATTTTTATAATTTTTGAAATAAAAATATTTATTGTTTTTCATGCATTAAATTGTCCATTTGGAAAGTAATTTTCATTTTTTTAAATGATATAGTCTCCCAAAAATCGTATTCCATTCCTTAATATTCTATAATTTTTTTGAATTGTTTACATCAAGATGTGGTTGGATTAAATATTAATATAACAAATATTTAATCCTTTTAAATCACCAATCCTAACATATAAATACCCTCCATTCCCTCCACAATTTCCAAATAAATACCTTTGATAACAAAATTTTTAAGATCGCGTTACAAGTGTTTATGTGTTTTGACCAATTCATATGAGTACCGAAATGTTTGGATCTCATTTCACATGTTTTCACCTGGTTATGAAAAGTGAGTAATTTGTGTTGAATGGATTTTTATTATTTTGAGTATGGTTAAAATAAGTGTTCATCTAGTTCCCATTGTTTTAACATGGCTAAAATAGGTGTATAGCCTATGTGTGCAACATTTCATAGTTATGTCGGATGGTTAATACTAACTAAGCTACATGGCCCAGGAAGACATTCAAATCATAATTAATTTTACATACATTATAATTTAAATCCCCAAACTCCCACACCCTAATTATCTTAAAACACCACTAACTCGAATCTAAATCAATTCTCTTGCTATTGGGTAACCTCTAGAGCCATTTTTCCTCTATGGTCATCATCTCATGGAAGACTGAAGTTCCAATTGAAGAGGATATATTCCTTTTTGGTGAGTTATTTTCTTATTAGTATTGGATAAACCTTCTCCTCAAAATTACTTCTTTTTAATTGTCATAATATCATTGAGTTTTGTTGTATCTTGATTAATTGATGTAGAATTATAGATCTTGGGTCTCTCCTACCCTCTTTCATGATCTATCTTCTTAGATCTTGTGATCGACATCAAAGGTGAAACATCTTGTATTAATTTTAGTTGGATTTCTAATAGTCAATTAAGGTGTTTCTATGATATTACTTCATTTTTAAAATCATTGTAGCTATATCATTAATTGATAAATGTTTTCTAATTTCTCTATCATTTTCAATGAAATTCATCTATTTATTTCCTTATAAAATCTCATATGACCCTTTTTACATTGAATTGAACATGGAATTACTTAAAAATATATAATATTTAAAATTTTCAAATTATTTGTTAATTTATTATTTCCAATATTGTTTTTAAAATTTTTAAGAGATTTCAAAAGGGTATTTTTGGTGTAATTTTGGGATTTGAACTAGGTGTATATTTATTAACTGAATTTAATTTGTTTTAAATAAATTAATTGAAATATTTGATGTTATATAAATAGTTTCAAATGTATGAATTTATTAAATGACATGTAACCCCCATTAAATGATTTTAACCGTATTTTGATATGTGTGTTCTTGGGTTATTTGATATAAACGATTTATCTGTATAGAAAGATGGTGTAAACCCAATCATACACATTATTCAATATTTTAGAACTTAGTATAATTCCATTTAATGATTTGTGATCAATTAATAAGTAATTGATTATTTTAAAGTCCCACTGGAAATGTTTATGATGAATTGATAATAGAAGTGGGAATTTGTACACTTTTGAATATTGAATTGCATAATTTTTTTTAATTGAAATTGATTATCCTTGATGAACCTATTGGAATGTAAAAATAATTATCCCATGTGATACTCCCTTAATATTAAATTTTTGGATTCCCATACATCCAATTTTTTGGGAGTTGAATAATGGATTATTTACATCAAGGGAGTTTGGGGATGAGAGTGAGATATTAATGATAAGGATCCTCGGGTGATCCCCAATAGTTTTTTATCTAATCCCTTATTTTAAATAGTCATGGTAAAATATATCGTTAGATGGGATTACCTAGTTATATGATTCAATATAAGACTCATACCATAATAGTGGATCCCTAGAAAATACCAAAGGTTCAGTCTATGAACATACGACCAAAAAAATTGGTGCGTAAGAGACTGGTTTAATTTAGATCCTAGTGAATAGTTGTAAGTTTGAAAATTATTCATGTTGTAATTTGATTAGATATTTGAGGTGGACTCACGATCAAACCTATGTTGTTCCCATGACATCCATATACGTGATCTTAATACATGATAGTGTTCATTGTCACTATTTGGAACCAAATTTACTTTTCTTGCCTCATTTATTGTTAATATGAACCATGAATTTATTTTATTGAATATTTTTCATGTTTACATATTTGTTTCATATTATCAACATTCTTTATTATCTTACTTTAGCCTGTGAAATTGTATTTCAATATTTTCAAGAAAATGATTAGTAATTAAATATTGAAATGGTATTTTTCAAAGGATTAGTTTAATAAATGAATTTCAAATGTTTGATAAAATTTTGTAAACTAATCCTCACATTCCCTTTTTACCCCACTTTTATCATATTTGAATCTCCAATGAATTAATTTTATAGAATATTTGGTGGGATCCAAATGAGATTTTTAGCTCACAACCTTGTTGTACATTGCAGTGTTTAAAACCCATTATTATCTTATAGAAGATGACTATTCTCTCGACTTTCTTATAGGTTTAATGTTAGGGGGACATAAGGAGAGTGAATTGGGACATGGTTGATGGTCCTCAGACTAATGAATATCCGAACATGCCAACACATGTTCATTCTAGTTTGACTTTTCCTCACTTACAGTGAACCTGAGAATCTTCTCCGAATTTTATCCATCTTTATAACTTCTCCATGTCATGAATTATTAACTATGGAGTTATGATCTGTTAGTCTCCTAAAACAATATTTTACCTTGTTAAAATGATTTATATAATTTATAATTTTATCCCTTTTAGAATTATAGGGTGTTAAATTAACCCCCTAGAGCACAACATCCTCTTTCTGGACCGTACATGAAATCCCAGGAATTTTCACTACACATAATACTATGATCCTCCTATGATACCAATTTAATAATATTATTTACGTTTGGAAGAGTTTGGCGTGAATGTGTGATGCTGATTATAAGTGTCCAATGGTGATCCCTGTAACTTATTTATCACACACCTTCTGTAGACTAGTCATGTGGACATCGATAATTATACGGGAAAACCAAGATATATATTTCACTTGAGGACTCAAACCCTTCTAGAGGATCCATATTTAACATTAATGGTTCAGGTTATAAACTTGTACATAGGAAAGTACGTTTTTATATAAATGGTTTTCATTGGACCAATGATAGTAGATGTAATCCGGATAATTAGTTATATTGTAATTTTATTTTTTATAATGCGGTGGACTCACTATCATACCTAGGATGTACCCATGACATTCATATACTATATCTCAATACAAGATAGTGTTCGTTGTTACTATTTGGATCTGATGTTTCATTGAGTTCTTGATTTTTTATTATTATGCATAGTGACATTATTATATTGACTCTAGTTTATCTTTATATATCATGGGAATATTAACATCTATCTTGTTTATTTGACTTTAACTTATGATATATTTTCCAAATATTTTCAAGAAAAGGTTTTGTATTTCAATTATAAAATGGAATGTTTTATAGGTTCAGTTTAGTAAATGATTTTAAAAATTTTGAAACTATTTTTTAAATAAATCTTCATACTATATTTTTTGTACTTATCTTTTAGCATATTTTAATCTCCATATTATGTAATTGAGTAGAATATTTGGGGGAATCATAATAGGATCTTCATCTCACATCCTTATTGTAAATATTTTTGTTTTTATCTCATTATTATCTAATAATAAATGTTTTTCAATCTCATTCCTTTGTGTTTTCGAGCTCGAGTGAAAGGGGTGGGTGACTTGGGTCATGGTGGGAGGTCATGGACCACTAGAAATAAGATTTTGGTTGTTATGTTCTAATCTCAATTATATTATTTTCTTTTTATATTTAACATGTATGTATTGATTTATTTATTTGAGGATTTATCGACATTGTTCACAATTATTGTTGATTTTTTTAGATGAAATCATTCCAAATTTATAATTTTGTATACCCATGTGATTTTCTCTAGCGTATGGAGATTGGGGATTCTATTCAGGTTACTGGTGAATCGGCCTAGATATCGGTTTAGACCATACACCCGGTTGTTTCTTTAAAAATAGAATTTGAAGAGGTATTTCCATAATGGGAAATATTTAAATTATAAATACTTGGGTTATTTGGGGTGAGTCATTGTATAAGGGTTATTAAAAATTTATCAGGGCTTAAGAGGCAGTCCATTAGCAGAAACTTGAGCACCACCCCTTCATGACGACACTCGAGTTTCCAGTGGTATTGGGACTTTATAATTTCTTTTGAGTTAATATTTTTCTGATGATAAATTATATTTATATTTACAATGAGACTATCTTTGATTTTTGGAATCTATTTTGAGTTTTTTAACCTTAATGGAAGAATTACAAAAGTCGCACAATGTTTTCTCAATCTGGTAAACTATGACGAATTAGTGTGACTGGTATGAAAATACAAACATTAATAGTTTTGAGGATGGTGTGTGGATTACTAACACATACGACCGATCCTTTTACAGATCTAACTTGTTTCTAAACATGAAAACTTTAACATGTTGTTACACGTGACTTCCCTTATATGAGGTCAGTTATATGGTTAATGAATGTTAGTTATTTCATTATCTTATATAGATATTTCAAATTTAATCCACTATTAATAAATTTTAATCCCATGTGAAAAATTAATAGGTTCATAAAATACAATTTGATATATTCTTTGATAAATGCTTTCAATGAACAAAAAAAGTGAATTGTGAAATTTTTTGTTTGAAGAAATAATCATCAAAGACTCTTATGTTATGTGATTAAGCTCTTTTGGGAAGAAATTTTAATTTGTTTTGGATTTAAAATTAATTTTTTGATAATAGGAAAATAGGACTAATGATTTTGAAATAATATAATAATGTATATTCACTAGTACATGGTTTTTGAAACATTAATTTTTTTGAATCTATGTTTATCATTTTTTATGGAATTAGTGTTCTTTATAATAGGTGAAATGTTATGTGTCTTCAAATAAATAATGCATTGATAAAGTGAGATTTGGATTTGTTTAAAATAATTTTTTCTATATTTTTGTAATTTATTTGACATGGCTATGTGTTTTTTTGTTTAATAATGTCTTCCAAAAATTACTTTATGAAAGATAGAAGGCTAGTCCAATAGTATATTCCATTGGGTAGTTCTTATTGTTTTCTAGAAGTATAACCCATTTTCAATGACTCTACCCAGAATCTATATTGAGTTGTGGAGGCCAAGAAATTCATGAAATTCTACACCATTATTGAATTCATGGATTTTCATCCACCTGATTATAAATGAGAATAAGGTTTTCCTGAGGTAGTATTGTTTCTTGAAGAAGTTTATCATATTTTGGATTATCTCAAGAGTCTCGATACTTAGAAAGTTATATAGATAGACACTTTATTTGACGGACCTAGTCATGAGTGGTGGAAAATTTTGATTCCCTCATGTATTCCTAGATTAATTTCGTGGGAATTCAATAAATCAATATATATTTGATCATAACATCTAGAGTAAGTGAAGAAGGATAATTATTCTGTGTTCTTATGTTTTTATTTAGCTGAGTTTCCAGTTGCGATGTATTCCATGAAATTATCATGTTTGGTAAGTTTCATAAAATGAATTGATCATGATTATTTCATTATGGATATCAATTTTATAAAAGGCATTTACCAATTCCATTTAACCCTAATTCTTCCAGAAGAATTTATGTCTTATTTTTTCATACTCAATAAGTCTTTCGTAGCTGAAGTAGAACATCTAAATTAACAAAATAGGAAGAATTCCACTTTCATAGTTTATAAAGTACATCATTCTCAAGAAAAGAGGATTCCTCAAGTGTTTTTATAGTGTGGATAACATGATTATTCTCTGTGGTGATGTTTTAATGCTACTATTTATAGAAAAATGTGTCTATCTAGGTCACATTTAAAGTTTCTTTGAGTATTAACACTCGAAACAAAAAATTTGGTTAGAAATATCAACTTCTGAATACAAGGAAGCAGATGATTCATGATAATAGTGCTTTATCCATAGACTATAGAGTGAATATTTTCATGTAGTGGAGGAGCCTCTTATTTCTATCTTGCTTTTATTGACGTTAGGTAGGAAACTATTTTAGTTTTCCTTCTTGTGGATTGTCTTCTTCTAGAGGCCTTTTGTTTTGAGATACTTGTGATGGCATATTGTGGAACTTGGTTTGGATAATTTGTGGGTTTTTAATTTAATAATTATCTATTTCCTTTAGCATATTGAATTATTATCTATTATATTCCTATTACATTGAAAAGATTACTGGAGATTAATTTTGATATGTTGGATGATCTCCCTTGTGATTGTATAGTGCCATATTGTGCACTTACCTGGATGTGTGAGCTTATTTTGTTTGACATGGATAAGTCATGGGAATGTACTTTAGTACCTAGGATAATTTTTAATTTTGATATACAAGTCACCCAGTGGTGTTGGGGGTTTATTTTATGATATCATAGAGGTATGAGGCTTGGTTGAAAAATTAAATATTCTTGTCTAGTAATTACCCATGATAATAATATTTATCTATTATTTACCTATATTATGGATATTTTATCATTTATGTTTCTCCTTATTGAGTGTTATATTTCTCATCATTGGATCTAAGTGTTTTGATTCCATTATGTTACAACACTTTTTTCAATCATTAAATGTTGGGGAGACCTATGACAGGTATCGAGTCGTTATCTATTTTAGTATTATTTTATGATCTTGCTATTTTGAGTTTGGAGATGTGTCTCTTGATTAACTTTTTCATGAGTCTCAATTCTGGACCTTGGAATGTTCACCTCAAAATATAATTAAAGAAGTTCTTATTGTGTCATAATGTTCTAAATTTTAGACCGGAAACTTATGGTGGATAGTTTGTAACAAAATATTTATTCTTTTATTTGTATAGGACCATTTATTTAAATAAAATTTTGGGATCTCATTATGAGTTTTTTCATAATTTTACAAGATTATTTTTTATGTGTTTTTGTAACATTATATGGTTAGTTCATGGTAAAACTAATTGTGCATCATGCGTTCCATGGTATTTTTATGGGTTTTTCAAGGTTAAGAAAAGTGTTTAACAAATTACATGGTTTTTACATGGTTAAAATATGTGTACAACTTGGTACCATGATTTTTGTTATTGTATAACTATGTGTAGCCTATGTTTCCAATGTTACCTTGTTATGGAATATGGTTAGAAGAAACAATGTGAATTATATTATAAAATCATGGGAATGAAAATTAATGTAACAAAAGTTTTAATTAAAATATGAAAAACCTCTTAAAGAACCCTAACCACCACCCAATCTAACTGAAATTTAATTTATGGATTTTGGGAGGCATCAATAGAAATTTTTTCTCCCCAAACATCATCTCATAGTGGATAGAAGTGCCAATTAAAGCTGATATATTCTCTTTCAGTTAGTTAGTATATTCATAATCATGGAAATAACTTATCATATTTATTCCTTATTCCAATAGGTTATTCTATCATTGAATTTTTTACGATATTTATTGATTGATTTGGAATTAATGATCTAGGATATCTCTACTCTTCATTAAGAAATTATATTCTTATATCTGGTGATCTCAATTAATGGTGAAACATCTCAATTTCAATTTAGATGGATTCCAAATATTTCAAGTTCTTATTTGTATGACTTTCCATAATTTTTTAATTTTTTTTCTTTATAATTCATACATATATGTTTCATAATTTTTAAAAAAATCTAGGAAATTTAACCATTTAATTTCTTAACAAATATTATTTTTCCCTATTCTGTTTTATTAAAGTTTTAAATTAATTGAATTTATATAATCAGGATATTTCCTATCTTTTTTGTGAGTTTTTTATTTCCCATACCTATTATGGTTTATTTTTAAAGGGATTTGCAATGGGGTTTTTGGTGGAATTGAAAGATTGGTTATAGGTTTTGATTTGTTTAATTAATTTCATTTATATGAATTAAATGAATTGAACTATTTGAAGTTTTAAATATTGTTTTAAATGCATAAATTTATTAAATGACCAAGAATCCCATTTTAAGGACTTTATCCTTCTTTTGATATGGGTGATCCTGGGTAATTTTAAATAAATGATTTATCTATTTAGATTAAAGGTCTAAACATATGTTTTGAAATTTATTCAATAAATTTTAATTTATAATACATCCATATAATTATTTATTTTTTCATTGAAATAAATTACAGTTTTCAAGGCCTCTCTATAATTTTTATCATGAATTATGAAGAGAATCATGTATTGTTAACCCTATTGAATATTTAATTTTATAAACGTTTTTTAATTGAAATCGATAATGCTTGATGGATCGCTGGGAACTTTATCATAATCATCCCATGTGATAATTCCTTAATTGTAAATTGTTTGATTATTATACTTCCCATTATTGTGGGGGTTTAAAAGTTATAATTTACATTAAGACATTTGGGGGTGACAATGATTTGTTGATGATAATGATCCACCTATGAACCGGATAACTTTTTTTATCTCTACCATTATTTTGAATAGTCATGAGAACTAGGATAGTTAGATTATATGACCTATAGGTATTCTTTAGTAGAAGACTCACACCTTTCTAGTTTATCAATAGAAAATGTGAAATGTCCACGATATGATCTTCTGTCTAGGAAAGCGGGTGTGTGTGGAACTAGTTTGCTTCAGTTCCATGAGACTAGAAGTAAGCCTGAAAACTAGTCATGTTTTAATTTGATTATCTATTATGAGGTGGAATTGCAATCAAACCTAGGTTGTACCCTTGACATCAATAAACATGATCTTGATACAAAATTGTGTTTGTTGTCACTATTTAGAACAATATTTTCCATGATTGGTTCATTTATTATTATTTTGTACCATGAGTTTATTTTATCGGCGCTTGATCATCTATAAATAACTGGTGCATATTTTCATATTTCATTATTATTCGAATATATCTTATATGGTGGAATGAAAATATTTTCAAGAAAATATTATGTTTTAAAATGGTTAATTGGAATGTTTTACATGTTTATTTTAATAAATTACTTATTAATATTTGAAAGAACTTTTTGAAATTATTCCTAATACTCTTTTATTTATACTCCTCTTTTAGTATATTTTATATTCCTTATAATGTAATTTCATAGAAGAATTGGTGGAATCATTCTGAGCCTGTTATATTATATCTTATTTATACCTTCTATTGTTTATAGCCCTTTATTATCTTATATCATGTGTTAATTATCTCAACTATCATTGTGGTTTCAGGATAAGGTGACCAAGGGTGGGTGACTTGGGACATGGTGGGAGCTCACGGACCAACAATAGGAGGGTTTTGGTTGTTATGGTCGACATTCAGTTTCCTTAGTGTCTCATTATACATGATATGTATCTATTTGTTTATATATCTAATTATGATTCAACATTTAAAAATGTTATTGTAGTTTTTTTGTGGGTGAAATAATTCCCAACAGTTATTATTTTTTTGATGCCTTGGTGCCTTCCACTAGCCCGTAGAGACCAGGACTGCTAGTTGGGTTAATGGTGAATTGGCCCAGATAACATATTATATGGTATTTTGGGTTCATTAATTACAATTTACCTATTAACATCACTCTCAAATGAAACATCATGGTTGTTAAAATGTTCAATGTATTCCCTGGATTGATTTAAAGAACATTCAATTAATTTAAGGGTGTTCAATCCTCCCATTTCATATTAATGATCCATACCTTTTTGAATATTTTCATCATAAATTAGTGTTCCATATTCTTACATGATATTTACTCCATGGTATATCAACAATTTTATATGGTTTAAATCATTTCTTATTTTTCCCCTTTCATTATATCCTTTTACTAAGACGATATGATTCTAAGAAAGGGTTTATCTCCCCTACTTTCCCATTATTTTAATGAACACTATTAATTATTTATAATTTCAATGTAAAAATTTATTATTAATTATCATTAAAATAACCTGAAAATGTTATCAATTTTATCTCACCACTCTATACCATTATAAAAACTTCATAAAACACTGTTATTATACTTGTTTCTTGTAACCACAACACCCAACTAAATTTGGTCATAATTTTTTTTGGGGTTTTCCTCACAGTGACATTATTCTTTAGATACTAACACTATTTTTAGCTCTGTAATAGTATTACATGGTATAATAAAAATTAAAATTTTTAATTGGGTATTGACATAATCGTCTCCAGTATCATGATTATGGTCCTTGTATGACAAATTTTTGACTCAACCAATTAATTTTCTTTGGATTATTAATAGGAAAATTACATTCCATTATGATAGATTTTTCTATAATTTCCTTGGTAGGATACCTTTAGAAATTAAGATATATCTACTGACACATTTTATATGGAAAATAATATCACATCATATAAATAATTATTATATATATAATATAATCATATAATATATGCCTCATTATAAAAACCCTCCTCTTTGTTTCCTTTTTTAATATGATTTATTACCTAAACATGAACATAATAGAACTCAGAAGATCCATAGGTCTGGTGTATTTGGGGATTAGACTCATTACTTAACAATGTAAAACATGAAATACACATCTTTATTGAAATATTCTTTTACATGACCACAACATTCCTTAGTACATAAAATTGGATGGGATAACCTCAGGATATACATATGAAAAGGGTGAGCTATAAATACAGTATAAGAGTAAAAATTCATAACATTAAGAATAAAATACATGTTAGGAAATTAGAATATCAATGGATCATAAGATAATCATTAACATAAAGGCATGCTATAATATGATTATCATAACATTGAAATCTGAAAACATCTTAAAACATTGCATCATTAACAAAAATGAACCAGGTAAATCTATGCCCCAACATGGTAAAAAATGTCTTATAGAGGAATAAGGTAAAACCCTAACCCAACATGACTTTTCATGATACTAAACATTACCCAATGTGTTGGATCACTATGGGGGTGCACCCCTCTTAGTCATTTCAATCTCATGCTTAAGTGTGCCATATAGATCATATAACATGGACTCATTCAACATCATCATTTATTACATGATAATGGAATGTGAAATTCATATAGGTAAGTCACCATTCAATATGAGTGTGTGTGTATAAAGGTGATGAAGCATGATAGAGGAATTTTTATGGTATTCACTACATGATTATTTTTTCAATGAAAATCCCTTTGAAATTTTGGCAGCATAATGACATCATATGGAAAGTCATAAATTGGGATGATGAGAGAAAAATGGGTCTCTAATTATTTATACCTGGGATAGATAGTAATAGGATCATCTAAAATAATATCCCAATATGTGAAATGGAATTTAGATTCATAATATAATATAAAATGCTTGAATAAAAATGAGAATAGAGAAATACCGTATGGAAATTTGGTATAGTAACTGGTGGGTTTAAAGGATCATATGGTGGATTAATTAGATTTAATGGAAGATCCCAGAATTTATACATAAAATGGACATAAAGGATGTATGCAATAACATATTTGAAATCAAGAAAATTAAAATTACATGGGATGACATAAAATTGGTTCTTAAAAAAAATGTGGTGAGGGAGATCCCTTACTTAATGTGTGATCCCAAAGGCTTGAGGGATGATTCATGGGAAATTGGAAAACCTTGGGAGTAATATAGGTAGTAATAGGAAGAGGGTGGTCAAGATTTAAAGAGTCTTAGTCATGTTAAATGGGTGGTTGGGTGGGTTTACATAGGAAAGTTGGGGGAATTCTTAATTATTTTGGTTTTGGATACTACACAATAAAATATTCAAAAACCCAAACCATACCATGATTTTTCCCATGGTATTCCAGAAAAGGGTAGTTGTTTAAATTATTTTATAAGGCTATAGTCCAAATTTATTAAAATGTTTCCTTTTCTTATGTGGAGGTGAGTCACACATTCAAGAAAATGATTTTAAAATCTTAAAATATTTTAAATGTCTTGGAGGATTAACTATGTATTTATAAAAGAAATAAAATAAACATGAAATTAAATTATTTTAATGTAAAAATATATTTTTCCTGAATATTCTTTTTATATTATTCTATAACATCACTATTGGGTCATTATGATGTCATAAAACACATTATATATTTATAAGGTTTTTAATTTTTACCCAAAAATTCAACTCTCTCAGAAAATTATGAAAAATTAATCGTTGGATAATTTTGATACCCTAATTCAAAAAATATTATTCATTTTATCTATAAAATTTTATAAATATGGGTATTATCACTTTTTAAATAAAAACTGATATTTATTCAAAATTGATGGGTTTTTGACAAAAACGGTTTTCAAACCATAATAAAAGTTACTTTTGACATTATAAAAGTTATATGATCATTAATATTTATTAAATTTAATTGAATAATAATATTTCATTAAAATGTTAGTTGTTTCAATAAAATACATTAATTCCTCAAAATATATTCTGTAACTATATTTGAATATTAACCAAAAATACTATTATTAGATTAATAATAATTTACAAAGTAACAATAATAGTTAAAATATATTCATTATTTTATACAATATAATTTACATATATATAATTATTGGTCATTATTATATATCCCTTTATTACTCAATAAAACACCCTAATAGTGAGGTGTACGGTGGTTGGGCTTTCTTGTGGTCATTTGATGAACATGGTTTGGGTCGTGATCGTAAGGACCTAGAATTCCCCTGTACACGGTTTCACTCATACATAAGTTGTTGGATCATGTCCTGGACATGGTCTAGGGAAAGTCACATAAATGCTATCTCCCTCAAAATCTCTGATAAATGGGTTTCATATGCTAGGATACCACTGGTTAAGGCCATCACGTCCATTCTCCATGTCAGAAGGATTTGTTAATACCATATATTTATACTAGTCACGTGATCACTATTAAAAATTTATATTATCTATAATAAGGATAGTTAACAGTCACTTTAATCTAATTGAATATAAAAAATAGAAGGATTGCTTGTTTTTTCTATATCCATATGAAATTTAATTAAATTAAAGTGAATTTTATTCATAAATTTTTGTGTAATTACAACCTTCCTCTCATATGAAATTTGTCCATAGAAAATTTTTTTTCCAACAAAAAAATAAATGAGGTTAGCTCTACCTCATTACTTATGCTAGTTCCCACACTGTTTCTTCGAACATGTGGTTTCTACACAATACATTTCCAACGGTGATTATCGTATTTTATAGAACATTATCTCTATGATCTAAGATCTTCATAGAATTCTCCTTATATGGGAGGTCATTATCCAATGTTACCAGATCTAGAATGAGTACATGTGATAGGTTATGTATATACTTTATCAATAGAAATACATGGAATATATCATGTAATTTAGATAGGTTCAGTGTGAGTTATCGTTGATAGGCCACTATTCGGACGTGATCAAGGATATCAAAAGGGATGATGTACCTCAGATAAAGATTTTCCTTCTTACCAAACCTTGTTACACTCTTCTTTGGTTATACGTGAAAGAATACTTTGTCTCCAACATCAAACTCTATGCCCTTTAGATGATTGTTAGTATAGCACTTTTGTCAACACATGGTAGATTTGATTTGCATCTGGATGGTCTTAACCTTCTACAACATTTCACCAAGAATATCAGGACCTAGAAGTATTTGTTTCCAAACTTCATATCATCATTTTGTTGTTCTGTACATCTTCCTATATAGTTCTTCAAAAGGATCCATTTGGATTTTTGAGTGGATGATATATTTGTAAAAGAACTCCACTAAAGAATTTGTCGGTCCCAACCTCCTTTGAAGTCCATTGATAATTATCTCAACATTTCTTCAACTGTTTGGATAGTCAGCTCAGATTGAAAATCAGTTTGAGGGTGATAAGTTGTGATGAATTTCATTTCTGTGTTAAAAGTTTTTTGGAGACTCCTCTATAACATATCGGGGAATCTCAGATCTTGATCAGAAAAAATCGATAGTGGAACTTCATGAAACCTTACCACTTTTCTAATGTATACATGTTCCAGTTGATCCAATGAGAAATCTACTAGAATTTCAGTGATGTGTTTAGTCTTTTTAATATGATCCAAAAAATTCCAAAATAATTTTTTTCCCTTGGATTACTTTGGATGTCCGATGATAATGTCTGTGGTGATGTATTCCCATTCCCATGTTGGTATGGGTAATGGCTGCATCATCCCATTAGACATCTGCCTCTTAGCCTTCACTTTTCAATATTCCAGGCATATTGATGTATATTTTTTTGATCTCATTTCTCATGTTATTCTATAAATTGTTCTCTTGGAGATCTTGATACATATTTGTGTTTCCAGGGTCAATGAAGAAATTCTAACTTTGTGCATTTTTTATAATTTATTTTATTAACTCTAGATTTGATAGAACACATAATCCTGACCCCAATATCAATATTCATTATTTAATAACATTGAACCTCGAGGATTTCCATTTTTTGATTGTTTCCACTTTATTATAAATTCCCACATCATCTTTTTGAGGATCCTATAACCCTCCAAAACCTACAATTGAGCAATAAATTTGTGAAAGGATTGATGATGTTCCCTTCTATATGATTTTGATGTCCATCTTCCTCGAATATAATAAGGTTGGATCATTTTTAGTTCTCATCTTTGATTGAATTGTTGGGACTTTTATAATTAGAGAATCTTCCACCTTTCTCACTTTCCTAGGGTGGTAATAGATAGAGAATTCATAATCCATGATGAGATCTAACCATCTTTGTTGACACATATTCAACTCTTTCTGTGTGAATATATATTTGAGACTTTAGTGATCCAAATATATTTCACACTTCTCCCCAAAGAGGTAATGTCACTAGATTTTCAACACAAAGATCATTGTTGTGAGCTATAGATAATGCATGTGATAGTTTTGCTCTAGAATTTCCAACTACCTTGTGTTGTAGACAATTACTTTGTCATTGTGAATCAACACACTAACTAAGATCATCTTTGAAGCATCGCTGAAGATTAGAAATTTCTCCCCACTTTTGGGTAGTGTTAGCACAAAGGTAGTGATAATCTTCTTCATTAACTCCATGAATTTTTCTTCACATTCATAATTTAATTAAAACTTGACTCCCGTTAAAGATATCTTGGAAATGGGGCTTGAAAATTGTTAGATATTCCTCCCAAATCAGGGTTAATATCTAGCTAACCCATGAATCTATAGATATCTTTCATAGATTTAGGCCTCATCCATCCCTAAATTTATTTTGTGTGGAAGGATCCACAGATGTACCATTAATTTTGTTGATATTTCCCAATAATGATACTTCCTTCAACTAGATATCACACTTCCTATGCTTTTCAAAGAGTTTATTCTTTTTCAAGGTCTCTTGAATAATGCTCATATTCTCTTTATACTACTACACTATTTTGGTGTATAGTGTAATATCAACTAAAAAACTACCAAAAATTTGGTGAGGAAATATCTAAAGACTAAAATCATCATGTCCATTAATATTTTTGGAGAATTAGTGAGTCATAAAGACATTACATTGAATTCATTGTGCCTGTACATTATACAAAAACTAGTCTTGGGGATATCCTTTTTCACCCTTACATAGTAATATTCCGACCGTAGATAATCTTTGAGGAAGTATTTTTTTTCACATAACTGATCGAACAAGTCATAAATTTAAGGAAAATGATACTTTTTATTTATTATGATTTTGTTGAGTTCATGGTAATCAATAAAAAGGCGCATTGACCCATAATTCATATTAAAAAAGATGGCAGGATCACCCCATGGTAAAGCACAAGAGTGTATAAATCCATTATCCAGATTCTCCTATAGTTGTCTCATTATCTATTAAAGCTCCACAAAAACCATTCTATGTGTATTTTTGGATTTTAGAAACACCCTAGGCAGATGATCAATCAATAATTAAACATCTCTTATAGGAGGAATACTAGACAATTTTTCACGAAAGACATTAGTGAATTCTATCACAATAGGCTTGTCTTCAAGGACAATTACTTCCATAGACACGATCATCTAAGAATGATACAAATTCTTATATGGAAGTAATATACATTCTTGAGATGATGTTTCTAAAGAATATTCTTTCTTATCCCTGCACTTATATAGAATCAAAGGTCGATTCACTAAATGGAGAGTAATATCCCTCGCTTGAAAATTTATGTTGGCTCTCTACCGGGAAATCCAATCGATGCCATGAATTTAATCAAATTCCAAAAAGGGTTGTATGATTAGGTTTTTTGAGAATTCAAACCAAAAATTGTGAAATGCGAGAAGTCATATCCATGGGATGCTATAATTCTCTAACTTGTCGTTTTCACCAACACCTCTACTTCCATGCTTTGTGGTGGTTTTTGGATTGTTCTAACAAACTTTTATGATATAGAATAATGTGTTGAACTAGAATCAAAATTTATATTCTCTATTTTTTATTGAATAACCAATGTACCTGTCACCACTTGATTATCAGGATTCACTTTGGTGGTAGGGATAGAAAAAGCTACCCCTTGATGCCTTGGAGGCTATTAGTTGCCTCTAAAAACTGTTGGTTTAGGGAACTGGTTCACAAAGTGCGATAGTTACTTGTATTTATAGAAATTAATAACCTCTTGAGAATCAAATGAATCTTTCATTTCCTCTGTCGTAGTAGTATGTTTTTCTTTCTAGAAATTTCTGGCTAGGTTCCCTTCCTCCCCTCACCTAAACAATTTCCTCATCCACATCAGGAAATTCCTAAGGTGGTTTCTTCTGCACTTTTGTTATGTAGGTTTATTTAATTTTTTTAACACATTAGGATTTATCCATCAGTCCACCAAAATTAAATTCCAATTTCCATTTCTTATACCCATGAAACCCCAATGATTTTCTGATCTCTATCTCATCTTTGGGGGCACATCAGACAATCCCCTCAAAGCTATTAGAGTATTGGATCACTAGGGATTTTTGTAGACTAGTTTTTAGACCACCAATGAAGCGGTCATCCTTTAATTCAGGGGTAAAAACGCCATAGGTGTATCATACAAATTTGGGGATGTTTTCCTCAAACACCCGAACAAATTCATTGTTATTTTTCTTGAGTGGATGTAAATCTATTTCCATCTTTAGACGAAGGGTGTGGAAAAAATGTTTATCAAAAGACATTTTCCATAAATACTTTTATTACATTTCCTTAATCTCTTCCCCAATATTATTATGTTTTATCAATGTCCAACATTGATATTTATCACCCTCCAATATGATAAGCATCTAGAAGAAACCTCTCTTGTTTGGAGCATTGAAAGATGGATAAGACCTTCTCAATGGAGTTGATCTATTGTTTAGAGATTATGGGATCTGATGATCCATTGAAGGTAAGATGCATTTTTCTTAAGAAGAACTCAATTGAGAATTGTTATTTCTTTGGTGGGGGGGGGGTGGAAAATCCTCTTGACACATGCTTGTATTTAAAACCTGAGTTAACTTTGGGAGTATCATTAAAAATTTTGTGATTACTACTTTTATCAGACTGGGAATCTCATTTGTTAGCATACTTCATCATATTACCTGCCATTGGATAGAATAAAAAGATAATTAGTTTTATGTATTTTTAACTATTAAAAACATAAATTGGAATCCAATTAAATTAAAGAGATAACTTATAAATTACATTTATTTCTTTAACTTGTGAATTTCTAGGATTCTATCTATGTTATCCATGATATACTTCCTAACATATATACTTATGGGAGTTTTTTTGTTCCCTTAAAAATGGTTTATACTATGATTATGAATTTTCCAAAGCATATAACCATGGAGTGTTGAACCAAGAGTGCAACATTTCCTGTTTTCATGCACTAGTTCCCATTCGACTCTATCTCAAGGCAGGGTTTTTGAGTTTTACCCTTACACACATCTATGCTAGAGCCACCTCTCCTTGTTCGTATAACTATAGGGATGTATTTTCTTGATAAGACACTTACTCTATGCTCACAAAAATTTAGGGATTCATTCCTTATACAAATTATTATCCATAAGGCTTTCACTATTGATTTCTAATCATAATACCAATAAGAACTAAACATATCCTCTAATACCAACTATAAATTCCCTACACATTATTTCTAATTTAAAAAATATTTATAAAATAAAAATGTGCTTAATAGAACTCATAAGTTTGAGAGGTCTATGTATTATGGGGATTAGTACCATTACATAACAACTTAAAACATGAAATACACATATTTATTGAAAACTTCACTTATATGACCACAACATGCATTCATACTTAGCATTTCAGGGGATAACCTGGGGACACACATTAGAAACCAGTGATCTATAAAACCCAATAAGAGATTAAAAAATTAATAACATGATGAATAGAATACATGTAATGAAATAGTCATATTAATGGAGAATAATAAACACATGAACATAAAGTCATGATATAACCTACTTATAATAATATGGAAATGTGAAAACAACTTAAAAACTACATCATTAACATAAAGGAATTAGGTAACTGTGGTCCCAACATGGTGGAAAAATGTTCTATAAAGGAATTAGGAATACCCTTATCCCAAAATGATATATCACAACACTAAACATTACCCGATTCATTGGAGTGCTATTAGGGAACACCCATCATAATCATTTCAATCTAAGGCTTATCTGTTCCACATAGATCATATAACATGGATTCATTCAGCATCACCATTTATTACACGATAAAAAAAATGTGGAATTCATACTTGTATGTCACCATTAAATAAGTATGTGTGAATAAATGTGAATACCCTTAATAGAGGAATGATTATGGTATTCACTATGCGATGATTTTGGAATGAATTATCGCGGTGCAATTTTGGCAGCATAACAACGTCATATAGAAAATAATAAATGGGGATGATGCGAGAAAAATAGGTCTCTAATCATCTATATATTGTATGGATACTATGGGGACCATGGAACATAATATAAAAAACATTTGAAATGGAATTTAGATGCCTGATGTAAAATACAATTCCTGAATGGAAATTAGAAGAGAGAATTCCCATATGGAATTTTGGCATAGTAGGAGGTGAGATTATAGGATCATTAGGTGGATAAATGGGTGTGAAAGGAATATCCCATAATGTACACATCCAATGGAAATTAAGGAGGTATGTAAGAACATATACCAAATCAAACAAATGACAATTAAAAGGCATGACATAAAAGAGGTGCTTGAAGAAAAATGATAGATGAAGAACTCTTACGTGGATTCGTGATCCCAAAGGCTTGGGGATGTCACGGCCCGCCCTTAAGGGCTCATGTTGTGACTACCCCATGCTCGCCTTCCATAGGCTAGGGGTTGGTGACCAACACCAGAATGACGTATCCCTAAAATCAGAAGGCATTGCCTTTAAACATGGACAAACACAGAGCCCAAGAAAAAAACAAGATGCAACCATAAAGTAAAACTGTAGTAGTAAAAGTGTGTACTGAAAGTAAAGGGGGTCGGAATACAATCCCAACTGAAAATATACAACTACAAAAGAAAATAAAATATAGCTCCCGAGATCATCCACCAATGTTCTCACCTGAAGGATAGGTACAACTCATCTCCACAACTCTCCACATTAACCAATCACCTCCATGTACCACTTGGTCCTGGATCCTATAGTCTTAATCGAGATCCTCGTCATCTTCACAAGACCCAACATGGTGCGGGTGAAGACCGTGTAGGGGTGAGTAAAACAATACATAGTAGGGACCTTGAGACCCCTGATGGTCTGTCAAAATTCTACAAAGAAAAACCACCAAGCATGATCTAAATCAAAAAGCACAATGAAAGACTCAACTCAAGCCAGGTAAACAACCCAGAGTTTAAGAATAAAGATGATTAGTCTAAAGCCATATCATTTTATTATATTATAAATTTTCCACAACTAAACCATGTGGGAGTTGTTCCATTTTCAATCATCACAAGGTCATATATTGTTGACCCATGATGGGCCGCTCTGAGGCTGGTCGTCATTGGGTCAGGGACTACTGATCTACACAGGGTCGCTAAAATGATGATCCACACATGGTCTATATGGTGTTGAACCACACAGGGTCACTTGATGCTGATCCACACAGGGTCACTATGATGCTGATCCACCTAAGGTCTCAATGATGTTGATCGACACAAGGTCACTAGATGTTGATCCACACAGGGTCACAATGATGCTGATCCACACAGGTTCTCTACTCACATGATATCCAGCCACAAGATTCTGTGCACTTAGTACGCTAGATTTCAGTAGTATATACTCCTCTGGATATCATTCATACCTCAAATTATATGAAGTTCCACAAATGAGTAACCCAAAGGCCCTCTATATCATAAGGGTTCCTACACAACCGACTGTGCGTCAATCAGACACTCGTTCTGTGACTTATAAGCATTTTAGTGCCGAGGGCCCGGTTGGATTCAGATACGATCCAACCTTTTTGTACTCCAAAATTCCCCAAAACACATGTGGAGTGTCTCAAAAAAATAGTCTCGTCTCAAGGATTCCAACTCCACAGATAGTTCGTGAAACATATGTTAGGTTTGTATGATATGTCCTTTTAAGCATATATGGTCCTAAAAGGGGTCTGGGTCTGGTCCGACCAGGCCCGACCAGGAATGGATGGCCCAACCCAGTTTAGGTTGAATGGCCGATGTCTGGGGTACGACACGGTTAGACTGAACTAGCTTGGGTCGGCCCATCCCACCCCAGCAGGGATGGGCCATGGTGGACTCGGCCCGTTGGGCAGCCGACCGGCTCAGCCCGCCATCTGGCATGACCCGTGCAAAGGGTCTCCCTGTCTACCTCATGAATAGACCACTGGTCTATTTTGTCTTCCGAAACGGTGGTGCCATGTGGCTATGCCCCTATGAGTGGGAGAAGTGGGGCATGGGTCCCCTTCGCCTCTATCTCAGCTTCGAAGCTATGGCTGCCTCACCACGGAGTGCAACGACGCACCGCCTCACCAACATAGTTGATTGATTCTCGACGCCCCTTCATGTCCTCCATAGCACCTCCAACTTCTACCACTAGTGAGCACCAGAAGTTCTCTCGTAGGCCACTAGGTGAGCTCTAGTGGTCCATTTTTCCTTCCTGTCATGCCTATAGTCCTCTCAGGATGCCGTCGTTGCTGCCCGACTCCCAAATTCAAGGTTTTGTCGAGTTTTAAAATTTATAACCCAATGAACGCGGCAAGAAGGAAGTGATGGAGGGTTCGGGCTATGTTTTTTTTGGCCCACACCCTCTGCATTAGTATCTTAATAGGCGGTAACAATTCAATTCATTAATGAAAAACTTAAATAATAAACCCCCTACCTCGAGATTCGTTGGGGATTTCATGGTGGTGGATAAAGAATACCTTTCCGTGGAAGCCGTCGACGTTCATTAATCCCAGTTCGATTCCGCAATTCTCTATTTGGAGGGTTCTTCATCGGTTTTTTGTTGGATTTCTCTCATGGGTTTCCAAAACCTGTGCCTACGATTTAATTTAAAAGGATGAGTGAAGTCATTAAGCCCCCTTAAATAAAAGGATCATAAAATTGTGAAATTAATGAATCACCTTAATTACATGAGATATGGTTGCTCATAAAAGGTCTAACTGAGCATTTAATGTCCCTCATTAAATGCCTCAGCATCTTCATGGGTCCCGCCACCATTAGTCAAGTGATGGTAGAAAGAGTAAAATAACATAACATGTTATTTTATTATTCTTTCAAAAGTATGAAAAACTAACTTTTCACCCAACCTACTACAGTTGAAGTAACGCCTCTCTTAAGAGAATCTCACCACTGCAGATTCAATGGTGTCCTTAGATATGAATTCCAAGCACCGGTACAAATGTTAGAAAATGTCGCCCATACGTTTACTAAATGTACCTTAAATAATGTTCTAAATTTCATTCCGGACACACCAGGCCTCAGAATCAAGCGTTGTCAATTTTTTTATACTATTAATAATCCCAATTAATTTTAAAAAATACATAGAATTTTCAGGTATTTACATTGCCCCAACCTTAGGGATTTTCATCGACAATATCTACATCCAATATAGGGAAAAAAATGGGGGTACTGAGAATGTATCTGTGACTCATGCTCCCAGGTTCTATCCTAGAGATTCTCGTGATGCCAACAAACTCACACCAGAGGAACCGAACACCCCGAAAGGACCCACTAATTTTGATCCTCTATCTCCACCATGAACTCCGAAAATGTCTCCCCATCGTCGATATCCAGCTCGCCCCTTTCGATAACGTGTGATAGATCAAGAATGTACCTCTTGAGCTGTGATACATGGAAAATATTATGCACTCGGTGCATCTATGGGGGAATAGATAGATGGTATGCCACCTCGCCTACTCTGATTATGATATGAAAGGGTATGATGAACCTGAAATATACCTTTTCGCCCTAACCAAACCACTGTAATCCTTGTCAGTGTGAGACCCAGAGGAAGATATGGTCTCCCTCTTCAAACTCCAAGGGTCTCCACCTCATGTTGGCAAAAGACTTATACTCGATCTGTGTAGTATTCATCCACTCTTGGATGATTTACACCTTCTCCATGGTATCCTGTACCAACTCTGGACCCATAAGTTCTGACTCCCCGGGGTCTGTCCAACAAAAATGTTATATTCATGGTTTCTCATACATGGACACAAATGGAGCCATGTCGATGGTGGATTGGTAACTTTTGTTGTATGCGAACTCTACCAGGGGATGGTGGTCCACCCAAATGTGGCCAAATCCGAGGACACAAGCAAGAAGCATATCCTTAGGTGTCTATATGGTCTTCTCCATATGACCATCTATATAAGGGTGAAAGGCAGTGCTCAAGATTAGCTGAGACCTAAATGACTCTTGCACTCCCATCCATAAGAGGGATATAAAAAGTGTTTTGAGAACTGATATTATCATCAATAGAACCACTTGATGTCAAAAAATCACCTGTACGTAGAGATGTCCTAAGCTCTCTACTGATCCCTACTTTCAAATGGGTAGAAAGTTGGATGACATGGTGAGTAGGTCAACGATTACCCATATGGAATCATGGTCCCTAGATGTACGTGGTATCCTAGTTATGATGTCCATGGAGATACCATCCCACTTCCACTATGACACCTCGAGTGGCTGAGCTAATAAGGCTGGTACCTGATGCTCAGCCTTCACTTGCTGACTAGTGAGGTATCGAGATATGAACTCTGCCACTTCTTTCTTTATCACTGGCCACTATTACTGACACCGGAGCTCCTAGAACATTTTTTCATCTCTAGGATCTACCACCAAAGGGGATGTGTGGAACTACCTCAACACCCCCTCTCAAAGAATCACTGGTACCATGTTGCATCCTATGGAGAGGATGAAATGATCCACACAAAGGAAAGTCATATTCAAGAGGTAAACTTCTCCATATCTATGCACAAATGATATCCGCAATCTGGCTAGCTGCACTATAGCCACACTCAACAAATATATACTAGACCTCCTGCTGAGTGCATTTGCTAATATGTTCCCCTTATCGAGAGTATAGAATATCTCCATGTAATAGTCCCAGAGGAACTCCATCCATCGCCGCTGTCTCATGTTCATGTCCTTATGTGAGAATATTTACCTGATATTATTATGATTATAGTAAATAGTAAAACATTCACCCATCATGTAGTGCCACAACATCTTCATCGTAAAGACCACTTTTTCTAACTACATATCATGGGTAGAATTTTTCTTCTCATTCTATCTCAACTACCATAATCCATAGGTGATAACTACTTAGTCCTGCATCAAGACACAACCTAGTATGGTCCCCGATGCATCACAGTAGACTACCAAACCAACTCTCTCTTATGGTAGCCTCAAGATGGGGGGCACTCGTCAGCCTCTACCTATGCTCCTAAAACAATCGTTGGAATCTCTTAATATATATGAATGGTTGTCCCTTATTTGTCAAATATGACAAGGGTATCGTAACTCTAGAATAGTTGGGTACAAATCTCCAGTAGTAACCACCCATTCCCAGAAAACTCTGAACCTTGGTTAAACTCTTAGGTGGCTCCCTAGGATGTTGTGCCTCTATCTTCATCGGATCCATTGAAACTCTAGACTCTGAGATAATGTGCTCTAGGAAGAGTACATACCTTATCCATTATTGGAAATTCAAGATATTTCCATAAAGATAGTGCTCTCAGAGTGTGTACAAGACTATCTGTTGGTGCGTGGCGTGATACTCCTCTGCCGCTGAGTATTTCAGGATTTCATCAATAAAGAATACCACTAAGATATAGTGGTAAGCCTGGAAGATCATGTTAATGAGACCCATAAACACTGATGGAGCATACTTCACGCCAAATAGAATTACCAAAATCTCTTTATGGCCATTCCGACACCTAAAATAAGTATTTGGTACATCATCAACTCATACCCTAAGCTGGTGATATCTTGATCTGATGTCTATATTCGAAAACCATCAAGCTCCCTTAAGCTAGTTGAAGAGGTCATCAATCATTGGGATTGGATAATTGTTCTTCATAGTCACCTGGTTCAGGCTCAGATAGTCCACACAAAGCCTCAGACTCCCATCTGCCTTCCTAGCGAACAAAATCGGGGTTGCCTAAGGAGAAACTCTAATTCTTATGAATCCCTTTGCAAGTCCTCCAGTTGTACTCGCAACTCACGAAGATCTGAGGGATCCATCTGATATGCTAGCATAGATATCAGTGTCGTCCCAAGATACAGGTCAATGTTGAAGTCTACTTCTCTGTGAGGAGGTAGTCCTAGAACATCATCAAAAAAGACATCAACATACTGGTCCACCACTACAGGATAACTCGGACTCATCATGTCAAATTCTCTGAGGGTAACGCTAGACAGCTGATGAGTGATTGGTTTCACCCTCTTTGAGAAATTAAATCTTATGATACAAAGGTTTCCTACTCACTGGTGAAGGAAAAACTGATCCCACCCTCACAGACACACTGCAATTTGGTCCTAAAATAGTCGATCTAATCATGGACTGTGGATAACCAGTTCATACCCAGGATAACATTGTGAGGCCTTGACACTGCTACTATGAGATCCCAGCTGAAGATCATGCCTCATAAAGTGAGCTCACACTCTCTTAACTAGTGTGTAATCATCGAATCTTCTCCCGTAGGAGTATCCAATCATAAGGATCGAGCCAATGGCTCTATTAGAATCTCAGTTTTCTAAAAAAGTTCGATGGAATTTAAAGAGTAACTGGAACATGTGTCAATAAGTACAACATCTAGGGTGGGATAGACATAGATCATACCTTTTATCATCTCTAGACTATCTTGGTCGTAGGCCTCTACCATCTGTAGCTGAGCTCTCCCCTATCTACTTGCATCCTGTGGTCAGGGTGAACCACCTAGGTGTGGTGGTGGTACAACCTCAAATCACTTCCCACGACCTACTGTATGGCCCAATCCTCGGCCACATCCACCACCATGCGGACCTCTTCACATGAATCTGTGCCTCTAACATGGAATTGTTAGAACCAGGCATGTAGCAGAATCCCCAAACTGGTGGCTTTTAAAAAAAAAATTCACCGATGATCGATGGAAACTTATCGACTTTGGTGTACAATAGCCCAGTCATAGCCGGGGACCACTCATGAAGGATTTTAGGCACCAAAATAAACCGTAATGTACCTTGTTTAATTTCAAAGCCACAAACTATGTATGCTCATCATTGGCGATCATTGCTCGAAGAATATGAAGCCAAATTCTTCTAGATCATCCACACATGCTTCGAGGATTCTATGAGAGCACCGTTTTTCATAAACCAAGTGCTAGCGCAGAATACCTAGGACACCATTAACGCTCCAACGATCACCGAATCATTTCTCTAGCGATGTATGAGAGAGAGCTCCATCCGAGCTCATTGAATATAGAGAATCTCTCTCTAGATAATGGGAGAGAAGAGTAGAGAGAGAATACCCATTAATAGTAATTGGTAAAATACCCCCCTCTTCTATTTATAGTTCTTAATTGAAATACCGAGTATAACCTCGATGGCCCCAAATACTTAACGCACAATCAATGACATTTTATGACTACTAATCTAAGTCATAAATATTATTATCACTCACTTGTAGTATATTAAAATTCATTACCCAATAATAGTTAAGTCATTAACTCGACTCGTCACTCCCATAAATATTAATTGAACCCTGAATAATTTAATATTTGTCAATTAATATTTTTCTTTTATTTAATTAAAACTCATAAATAAATTTAATAAATAAATTCAATACTCATTATTCTAAAGACAAATAATATTAATTTATTTATTGAATTGGAGGTCATTTTTCCTTGGACAAATGCTAGACCCCTTTGGTGGATCCCACCATGTCAAAAACTCATATTCAACTGAATAGGGAAGATTCTTGAATACAATTTTGTGTGTGACCCTCTAGGCCCTTATCTCAATAGTAGTGAATAGTATTCACATACCAATAGCAGGATCTAGTAACCCATCATGGCCTCTAAAGAGATAAGGATTTTCATAGCTATGAAAACCATCCTATGAACACACATTGTGTAATATAATCTCTTTGTCTATAATATCTCATAAAGATGGACTCACTCACGTGTCATCACCCTTTTCTTTCATTATTGTTTGTTGATTTAACTAGACGTATTTACCCTTGACCTCAATGGCCTTGGTCTTATAAAGGTACTTCTATCCATATCAACAAGGCCTGAGATATATTACTTTTATAGATGGAAAGAGACAAATCCTTTCTTGACCATTCAACCAATGCCATGCCACCATTGGCGCACCCAACATAAACTACCTCTCCATGACTTTATTATTATGGTTTTCATATTGAATCAAAGTACGCAATCAAATGACATACATTGGTAATGATCACAAGTTAGGATACCATTACATATGATCATAGATATGAACATCTAATGACACCATAAACATGTGGTGTTCCTATTCGTGGGCCAGTCCTCATGATCTCACTACTTGAGATCACCAAGTGTGAACTTCATGAGAAGAAGTCTCAATGCTTATGAGCCCCCAACACCAGATAGTCAAACATCTAATGTGTCTAGTCAGTAATATGTATCTAGACTACAAAACAAATATTTAAGATTAATTTTATAGTATCTATAGGATCTCATTATAGCTTGGGAACTGCTATAACCTTTCGATATGATAATTAACCTTTAGACATTACCATTTCAATAGTGGGTGCAGAAAAGTCTTCACAATAATGTTAAGTTGAAATCATATGTAGCTAATTATATAAAAAATATGGTAATCAAATGCACTGAATAGTTGGGTCTAGGGCACCCACTATCAACACTCCCACTATAACTAGTGCCAAATTTCTAACCAAACTTGTTAGCTACTCAAATGAAGAACATCATGTTTCAACTGGTTAATAGCTTGAGCTACTGGGTCCCCCACATTTATTCCACATGGAAATTTTTCTATAGGAACCTCATCTCATAGAGTAAAACTTCTTAAGAGATGGTATCCTGAGTATATCACTTTTGTCCACTTTCATAACTTCACATCTTGTCTTACAAAAATATCATAATCTGTATTATGATAATACCTTTATCACTAGGTGTTATTCTAAGAACTGGAACAAATAATTTCATTTTATTGATTCATATATTTCTTAGATGCTACAATGTACTCGGTCTTGTAGGTATGGCCACTACTGGCTAATATGAGCTTGAATCGCTCACTGTATTTAGCTTAAATGCGATACTAGATCCCATTGATCTATGGAAGACTAGTTTGTATCCATGAAAAATAGACTACTTTATTTTCCACTTATGATGTACATATCTTTTGTACTTGTTGAAGTACAATTAGATAGTTCTGACTACATCCCTTGTAGTGATCTGGGATATAACTAATATATTTCCATTATACATTGGCAATATCAGTTCTTGTATATATTTTGGCATGCATGACTGATCCATCACTCTGATGTAGGGATTTCAACTCACCATGTTTATCACTTCCCATGAACCAAACATGTCAACCTTTTGATATTATGCCCTATGACATAGGAAAAAATTCATCTCTTGTATTATTCCAACATCTATTTTTCAATACAATTTCACTATATGTACGATTGACTAGGACCAAGGAACCTATCGATCTACCTTAGTAGATCTCATTCCCTAGAACATAGGTTGCTACTTTAAGTTAATCAATGGATAATAAATTTCATTTTGGTCTTAACTAACTTAAAGACCAATCTATTTTCCATATGCTGCGAAACATATTTCTCTTGGAAAACCTTGGTGCTCCCACTATCCTCTCGTATACACATGGAAATCATTTTTTGCAAATGTATATTCTATGATCACGTTGCTTACTTTAATCCTAAACCATATTTCAGTAACATTCAACCTTTATTAGAATTCTGTGACATGAACATCCCTTTATGGTTGTTTCGTATAGAGACCCTCCACGATTGGTGGTCCTGACATCCAATACTAAATAATTTGATCATATATATTAGCTTTGATAAGTAAAATTATATCGGATTTAGGCATAACAACTTGGTGAAAACAATTGAGCCTTATTGGTACTACCCCTGTACCACCCTTGTATAAACTCAGTTTAATACCCACCGTAGTATTCAAAATAATAATCCCCTATTCACTTTGATACATGGAATCCATTAATTGAATTTTAGTTGGTATTTTCAATTTTAGCTAATTGTCATATACTGCTTACTTGTAAGAAATATTATTCACATTGAATAATAGATCACCAACCATGGTAAATATAAATACCATCAACATGGTTTTATCCTCCCAATGCATTACGTGTCTCTAGGACATACTTTGTTCTACATGCAATTGTGAAACTAGTTCCTATGCCAACAATTTGTGCAACTTTGAACATTTACTAAACACAAGTAAATATAGCTCATACTATCTCTAATAGATATGTGAACCCTTTTATAGAAATGTAGTTTTTCACTTGACTAAAAATTTTCTATCTTAGGGATTTATGTAATATATTATGAAATCGTTAGGATAAGTACCTTAGATGCACAATGTGTTTATCTTGATGGAAGTTTGATTGTGTTTGAACAAACAATTTGCATCCAAACACATCTCCTTATGACATAATGAATTTACATCATTCCATGACTTGTATGATATTCAATTTTCATTTTAGTTGGCATATGGTTATGGTATATCACTGTTATTTACAAATAATTTCATTAAATATAATGGATGTTTTTTCTAGTTTCAATATTGATATTATTTACATCAATGCTTTGATGTATGAAATTTACAATTATGAATTACTCCATGCTACATGGCTGTTGATCAATGTTGATAAGTAAGACTTCATCATCAATCCACATCATTAACATCAATGTCGTGATGTTGATCAGGTAATGTGCATTTAGGAATTTCTCCACCCAACATTTTCATGATTGATGAATGCTTTGTCGAGATATTCTTTGTTATCCCAACCCAAAGCAACTCATATCTCCTGACTATGCATATACTTCACTTTATTTTTCCTCAATTAATTAAAGGAATCTTATGAAGTATGTATGCCTTTAGCTTATGGTTAGAATAGTTCATTCATATTTGTTAAACTATTTCCAAAGGCTTTGTTACAAACCATTATTTTTAAAGGATCCTTTGTCCAAACTAAAGACGTTGATAATACCAAACGTATCTAACTGTGCCGATCCTAAATACCATACTTGGTATATTCATGATGTGTACATTTAGTTTTACTTGGAAAATAATAGTATTGTAACAACTGGGTATATGTCTTAAATTTATATTCATCACTAATTTCCAATGATTCATATATTACTGAACTAGTGATTGAGTTTAACGAAAACAACATTCATTCTATAAACTGAAAGAACGTCTCCTTGAGTCCAAGGACACATGAGATTAATTTTTGTGGTTATACACAATAATAGTTCAAAATTACTCTTTCACATGAAAATTGAGAAGTTGTGTACTCCTCATGACTAGCCTAGGAATCACCCTTTCATAGTCACCTGGAGAATACACCTGACATCTAGTAATGTTTCTATACATAATTGGTAATTGTTTTTAAATAAACATATGAAAAAATCATATAGTATTAAATACCCAAGTAGTAAAAGGAAACATTACATTGAATAATATGCCTGATGTTGAAGTGACAACATGCTTTTTTAAGTCAGTTTATTTCTTTTAAACTTCTATTGTTTTATTTTATAATATGTAATGCAAATAAACTTTGTCAATACCTCATTAAATAAAGGACATCATGAATGTGTCATTGGCATTAAATTCCATTGACCTTTTCACATTGGATTTCATTTTATTCTCTATAAGATTTAAAATTTAATTGCCTTTTAATCATATTCACTTAGAGATCCTTACCATAATTGGTAACAATGTGTTTAATCATTACTTTTTCATTTTATTACTTAAAATGAAACATATGTAATAGTGGTGAAACTGATATGAGAAAGGGATCCATTTGAAGATCAGGATCAATCCTTCAATATACACATTCCGGTGTATATCTCCCTATTCATATAATTTCTTCTCTTTATCCTTAAAAACATCTTGAAGATGAGACTTCATGTTTATATAATCCATGTACCAGTGTAGCCACCATAACTAACACTAGACATTGATGAATGAATAATGATATAACTATCATATGCTTTGTTTATTAGTCTCATGTAAATTATTTTCGACTTCACTTTTTGAGGTTGTTTACTAGTGTTGGGGACACTCACACTTTGAGATTCCTATATCACAACACTATGTACACGCGCCTATACTATTCATGGATACTCATGTTAGTATGGACATTTACATGGTCTAATTTTTATAGTAGTTTAATCTGGTGATATAACATTACATTTTTCTAAAAAAATGTATTTTAGTAGATTAGTGCCTTTTTTCTAGATTACCAGTTTAGACAATTTTGATTAATTACATAAATCATTTAATGTCTCCCACTATTTTATTAGATTCTAGGAACCCTCAGTGCTAGTATTGGAATACTCTATCACTAGAGTATTCTAGTGGAACAGATCCCAAAAACACCCCTCATAGTCTACAAGATATGGCTACACCACTACTTGGAGGGTTATAAGTGGTATTTTGGATGGCCGGTCACTTTAACTTGCAGTTCCTTGATCTTTTGAGTGAAGTCCCAGCTTCTTAAAATCAAAACTTGATTTACTCAACACATGCCTCTAAAATTACAACATTATTTCTATGGAAATTTATTTACTAGAATTTATGTTAAGTCAACCCCTCATTCCTATAAGAACTCCCCAGTAGTAAGAGGCACCCTCAGCTATGGCATGACAGGCTCCTCAAATAGCCAGTTTTGTCCAATTTGAATTATAGGAGGAAGTTATGAATTAATATATATTTTGAGGGTTTTATTATTTTTTTAATGTGAAAAAAGAAATCATTTTCTATTTTTATAAACATGCACTATGTGATCACACTCACAGCTGATCGTGCAAGAAATAGAAATTTCATCGCGTCACATGTTCATTTTATCTTGCATGGTTTTTTCTTATTATTCGGTGTGTTGGAAAAATAAACTACATGTTCATAAAATAATAAACCATGAAAAACAAAATGAACACCTGATCATGAGCTGGTTATAATAGTTGATCCGTTGAGCGATTAACGGACCAACCGAACCCCTAAGGGCATGTACATTTAGTCATGTGGTTTTCCACTAGAATAAAAATGCGTACTCATCCAATGCATGCAAATTCTGTCAGGTGTGTCGCTGTCACATGGCGCAAAGTGTGTTACACCTTGTCTCATCATTATACAATAGTACTCACAAGCAGGCAAGGGGGCTCGGGGTATAAATATATATCTTTGAGAATGGGAGCATATGCCCTTATACATATAATTACTCTTGAGAAAACATTCCAACCATATTTAATTTAATTAAAATAATTATTACAAACCAACATGCAATAATTAAATAAATAATTAAATAAATAAACAACCACCAGACAATCATAGGTAAGTCGACGCCTCCTGACTAGCACAGACGCATTAAAATTTCATATATAAATAAATGAAGAACAAAAATTAAACATGTGTTAAAATAATACATGATAGAATTTGATTGAATTAAATATTTCAATCTTATTTTTAATTCAATAGTTACATCATTAAGTCCCAATTAATTAATTTAAATTTAAAACAAAACATCAAATTAATTAATTAATTTAATTGAACTCCCAATTCAATTAATTATTCTGCATTTAATTTTAATAACCCAAAATTTATAATTAATAAAATTAATAATTGAATGTAATTAAATTAATTATTTTTATTAATTTATTATTAAATTAAAACACCCGGGCCTAGAAAAACTTAGGTAGGGCCTGTTCAGGTCCGGGAAAATCTGCGTTGGCTTAGTCTGGGCTGTTTCTACCCCGTGCGGAGGCCTTATGGGATGGGAAAGTATACTAAATCTTGTCTCGGGCTAGGACCACCTACCTGGACCTATTTCGAGGCATACTGGTAATGTGAATATGGTTATCTTATATCAGAATGTGATCCCAGAGGCGGATGGCCGCAATCTCATTTTCCATGCAAGGAGAGACAATGGGAGAAGTGGTGAGCCGTAGGTCTGCATAGGTGGTCGGTACGGCTTGGTGTAAGCCACGCAGGAGATGGCAGTCACGACTTCACCCTAGCTGGAGGGAGGTCTGGTATGGACCCAGATGGTGGGCAATGGGTGGGACGCTAGTGCGTTGCGTCTCCGGCCGTGAGGAAGAGCGCAAGAGGTCATCATGTCCACAAAGATGCTACACATTGAGTTGGGGAGCCCGTGGAATGGTGTTCAGGAGCCGAAAAGGTGGATGGGGTGCCATTGGGTGAGGTAACATGATGCTGCTCTGGTGTGGGCTTACACCTGGTCAGGAAGTGGAGGAGGCGGTTAGCCGTGCACCTCGGCTCTACATGGAAGAGAAGCAGACTATTGCTGGTGAGGCATGGAACATGCAATAGACGAGTTGGCCTAGTTCACATGCCTATGCGCAGGGAGGGAGGTCCTTCATCTGGGTGATCAGGGGGGGGGAGCCACGGGGAGGACTTCACTGCCTGCAGCAGCGAGTCTCAGCGGGAGGGAGACTAGCATGAGGGGAATACCGGGGAGGCCATGGTGTCGGAGTTTTCCAGGTCTGTTCCAGGTAGTGCACTGCTTCTGTAGAGGAGATGATTCCTTGATGGCCTTTGGCTGGTAGGGGATGAAAGAGAATCAGAGAGAGGGGTGGTCATCTCTACCCCTAGTGGTTAGAATTTTTATAAAATAATAACAATATTAAATAAGGGTTTTTAATGTCTATATTTAGACTAGAGAATATTAAATAATATAATAATAAAATATTATTATCATATAATATTATAATAATACATTTATTAATATAATTAAACTATTAATATTATAATAAAATAATAATAATAATAATTATTAATAATCCTCACTAGAAAATACTATTCTGGTGTAAATGGATTAATATAAAATTGGTTCATCAAATTAGAACCTCTTTTAACTTCTGGTTTTATTCCGAATTTAAAACATCAGATGACTAATGATTGGTCATCCGATATCAGATTAAAATGCAGTCGGTGGTGTTGGGACCGTATTGATGCCCTCTTCATAATATAATGAAAATTTATATTTTTTGGCTTAAAATAAATGTGCACTCCCTCTGATACCACTTTTTGGAACCTTCCATGCAATAGAAGCACCAAAAAGGTTGGGTTTTAAAAAAAAATTCATCGAATATTGATGTAAACTTGTTGAATTCAGAGTAAAACAACCCGTTCCTAGCCAAGGACCATGGTTGACGGATTTTAGGTGAAAAAATAAACTGTAAAATATATGGTTTAATTCTGAATATGTGCATGACATTTACTAATAATTGGCGATCGCTGCACGAAGAATCCAATGTTGAATTACTCTAGATCTTTCACTTATGCTTCAAGGAATCTGTGAGAGTGCCATTCATCGTAATTTAGGTGCTATCGCCGAATACCGATGATGCCTTCGACACTCAAACAATCACCGAATTTCTTCGCTAGTGATGCCCGAGAGAAAGATCCATCCAAGATAATTAGATCCTGATCATCCCTCTCTAGAACATGGGAGAGAAGAGAGGAGAGAGAAGCCCCAAGAAATGTACTTGGAAAAATCCCCTCCTCTTCTATTTAAAGTGCTTAATTAAAATACCTGGTATATCCTCGCCGACCCTGAATACATAAAGAACTATCAATGTCATTTTATAACTAATAATCTGAGTCATAAATTTTATTATCAGTCAATTGTAATATATTAAAATATATTTGATAATAATTAAGTCATTAACTCGACTCGTCACTCCCATAAATATTAACTAAACCTTGAATAATTTAATATTCATTAATTAATATTTTTCATGTATTTACATAAAACTCATAAATACATTTAATAAATAAATTAAATAATCATTATTCTAAACTTTAATAATATGGATCTATTTATTTCATTGTGATAATTTTTCCTTGGATAGATCTCGGACCCCTGTAGTGGGGCCCACCATGTCCACAACTCTTATTCAACTGAATAGGGCAGATTCCTGAATACACTTTTTTGTGTGAACCTCTATGCCCTTATCTCGATAATAGTGAATCATATTCGCAGACCAAGAGTGAGATCTAGCAACCCATCATGGCCCCTGAAGAGATAAGGATTTTCACAATAGATACATCCAACCTACAAACATTCAATTTTCAATATAATCTCTTTGTCAGTAATATTTCATAAAGCAGAACACACTCACATGCCATCGCCCTTTTTTGATTTATAATTTGTTTATTTAACTAGATGAATTTACCCTTGACTACCATGGCCATATTCATATAATGGTACTTCCATCCATATCATCATGTCCTGAGATATATTAATTTCATAACCTAGAAGTGACACATCTTTTCATGACTATTCAACCAATGTCATGCCACCAATGGCGCACCCAACACAAACTACCTCGCCCCTACTTCATTAAAATTCGTTTCATCAAACATAAAATTTCACTATCAATTTACATACATTGTTAATGATCTCAAGTCAGGATACCATTACACATGATTTTAGATTGGAACATCCAATGACACCTGAAACATGTTGTGTTCCTATTGGTAGGTCAGTCATCATGATCTCACTACTTGAGATCACCAAGTGCGAACTTCATGAGAATAAGTATCAATTTTTATGAGCCCCAAAAACCTAATAGTCAAACATATACTATTTCCAGTCAGTATGATGTATCTAGACCATATAACATATAGTTAAGATTAATTTCATAGTTTCTAGAGGTTCTCATTTTATTTTGATAACTCCTATAACCTTTCGATACATTAATTAACCTTTAGACATTACCATTTCAATAGTAGAAACAGATAGGTCTACACTATAATGGTAATATGAAATCATGTATAGATTACTATATACACGATATGGTAATCAAAAGCACTAAATAGTTGGGTCTAGGGCACCCACTATTTCAACAGGTGGTCCCATGGCTATCCGCTGATCGTTGGTACAATGGGTCAGGCAGTCATGATCCATGTGACCCTTCTCACTGCACATGGAGCATAGTATGCTTCCCAACTGACAACCTCTTCCTCAAGAGCACCACACCTCTAACCCTACATCCTGGGGTCATCCACTGGAGGTTCTGGCCCACTTGGACCTTTGCGTCATCTACCTACTATCTGTTGCAGATGACTCAGCCACATATCATCCTATGGTGGATCTCACTATCGGTGCAAGCTCGACTAAGAAGCTCTCCACCAATAATTCTCTCTCAAGAACTCTATCCTATGTTGGGATATTCAATGATATCATTGATGATCTGATCTCCCACTGGAAACTCTGCTCAAAGGTTCAGGCCCTAAAGAATAGGTCTCATACCATGTCGGTGGAGTAGCACGAGAGGTTAATAATGCTCATCGAGTACTAGGCCACTGATAGTCTTCCCTTATTTAAGTTCAGAATCTCCTGGATACACACTGAATATAAAGTCGCAGGTACGAACTCTGGCATGAAGAGGGTCTGAAAGTAAAACCCGAATATGTCACCTTCTCATGCATCTGGAGTGTGAGACTCTACCATCTCCCTATTGTACCTTGGAAAAGTATATCATCTTGGATCACCATCTGCTCTTGTAGTGTCCCAACTAGGCAGAAAACTATAGCCATAGCCTCCAGCAGGTCCTCAGCTACCTGGGGATCTGTCTTTCCTTGAAGCCTTGGAGGCCTCTATCTCTAAAACATGTGCAATATTTTTAGTCGGAATGCACCATCTGCTAGTGGGGATGGTATAAAATGCTACCCCATGATTGGTGGTTCTGCTGGTAGACCACTCGGGGGTGCCAACATAGTAATATGGCCCTTCACTGAAGCCTCGTCGCTCGGTGGGCCGTCATTATGAATTCTCTCAGAAATCCTGGCTGACTGTCTATGTGGTGGTATCTTGAAATGATACAATGTGAACCATGGTAAATAAGTTATACCTAGTGAGCTAAATCAAAATAGATAAAAAGAAAAACATTTCCAAAACACACACAATCAGTGTTTTCATTCATTGAGTCAGAAATCAGAATTAAGGGTCCTAGTGTATGGATACGTCGGCTGCTGCACCATCATTGGACTCCCCAAATAGAAAACCACACTCAAAACACTTAATACTATTTCTCTATTATAAATATCATAATCCTAGTTCTTTAGTAGAAATGACTCCTTTGATACAACATTTTCATGACCCTTCCCCAGGTTCCCATTCCAGGACTACCTCAATTCAGACATCCATAGGCTAGGGGTTGGCAACTAGCATCAGAATTGTGTATCACTAAAATGGGAAGGAATTGATTTTAAACTTGTAAAAACACACAGCTCAAGAAAAAAACAAGATGCAACCAAAAAGTAGTACTGCTGTAGTAAAAGTGTGTACTAAAAGTAAAGGAGGCCAGAATTCAAGCCCAAGTGAAAAGATACAACTACAACAGAAAATAGAAAATAGACGCTGAGATCATCTGATAGGTTCCTACTTGAAGGGCAGGTACATTTTATCTCTATTTCTCTTCACATCAACCAATGACCTATGTGTACTGCCTAGTCCGGGATCCTATAGTCCTAGCTGAGCGACTTGATGTCCGTACAGGACACAACAAGGTGCGGGCGAAGCCCGTGTTGGGGTGAGTATAACAACACCTAGTAAGGACCCCAAGACCCCTGATGGTATCTTAGAATTATAAAAAGGAAAACCACAAAGGATGATCTCAATAATAATGAACAAAGAAAAATACTCATCTCAAACCAGGTATACAACTCTAAGTTCTGGAATAAAGATGATTAGTCTAAAGATATATAATTTTCTTATGTTAGGATGTTTCTACAACTGAAACATGTGGGAGTTGTTCCATTTTCAATCCACAATGGGTCTTATATCACTGATCCACGATGGGGCTCTCTGTGGCGGGTCCTCGTCCGGTCGCGCATTGCTGATCCACGTAGGGTCGCTTGAATGCAGATCCACACAGGGTCGATATGGTGGTGATTCACATAGGGTCCCTATATGCTGATCCACATAGGGTCGCTATGTTGCTGATCCACATAGGGTCTCTTTAATGCTGATCTACAGATGGTCAATTGATGCTGATCCACATAGGGTCTCTATGATGTTGATCCACCCAAGGTTTCTCCTCTGATTATAGGCAGCCACAAGATTCCCCGCACCCGGTGGGCTTGAGTTCTGTAATATCTACTCCTCTGGATATCGGTCATTCCTCAATTGTTATGAAGTTCCACAAAATAGTAACTCCAAGAACCACTATGTCATAAGGGTTCCTACATAATAGAAAACACGTTAATTGGACGCCCGGTCTATGAGTTATAGACATTTTAGTGCTGAGGGCCTGGTTAAAAGTAGGTATGATCCAACCCAGCTATACACCAACTTTCCCCAAAACCCAAGTGGAGTGTCTCAAAAGGACCATCTCATCATAAGGATATCAACACCATAAACAGTTCATCAAAAAGATGTCTGGTTTGTATGATACGACATTTGAAGTGTATTTGGGTCCGAAAGGGGTTCGGGTTCGGTACGACCCGGTTGGACCAACCTGTGCTAGTGCGTCTTGGGACGAACCAAACCAACCCTTGTTCAGCCTGACCCAACCCATTTTGTGCTAATCCCACACACTCTGGGTCCACCTCATCCCAGCCTGAACCATCATGGGTAGGCCCGGTTGGGTGGGGCTACGGCGAGCTCAGCCAACTGGGCTGCGAACCTGCCCAGCCCGCCCCGGCTATGCTGGCCCATGGTCTGCTTGGCCCGCTGGGCAGAAAACCATGGCTACCTACCTCGGCTGGGTGGGGTCACGCTGAGCTCGGCCCACTGGGCAGCGGACCGAATTGTCTCTCCGGTTTGCGCAACCCACGTGATGAGTTTTGTGGTCTTCCTCCAGAATGGAAAGTTGCTTCATTTAGTCTTTTGAAATGGCATCACCACATGGCACTGACCCTTGTCAGTGGGAACCAAGGGCGCAGGTCCCCTTCACCATTTCCTTGGCTTCGAAACTGTGACTACCTCATTGCGGCACGCTGTGTCACCAACGCGAACGACCATGGGATGGCCGCCCCTTCATGTCCGCTATGGCGCCACCACCCTTTTGTGGATCACGAGTGCCAACTACCTCCTTCATCACCGGTCACCAGTGCCGATGCGCCGGTGCACTGCCAGCAGATCATTTGTGGGCCACCGGCTGAGTTTTGGTGGTCTGTTTTCCCTTTCCCTCACGCTTACGGGCCTCCCAGGATGCCGCCGTCGCTGTGCGACTCTCCTCCAATGGCCCAAAGGCCTTCATTTTTTATTGATTTTTTGTAATACACCTTTCAAGGGGTGAGGTAGAACCCTTAAAAGGCCCATAGGCATAATCATTACATGGCTCGTAGGCCATAGAGTAATTCATTTTTCATAGGCATCAAACATTACATACAACCCAGACTAAATACTTGGAGCTACTCCTCCCAAGTATCTTCATCGTGAAATAAGCTCTCCATCTTTGCAGGATTGTTCATATAGGATTTCCCATGCATGCACAGGCTTTTCCCTATGGATGGTTCTATACCCTCTCATTCTTGCAATCCTTTTAGCTTATGGTATGGGGAATACTCCTTTCTCCTCCTTCTTCTGATGCTTATTCCTTGTAGGTTGTCTGTTTTGTATCTACAATTTTTTAAGGTGGCCCAAAGGCCTTGAGGTGGCCCAAAGGCCATACTGACCCGAAGGCGTGGGTGGCCCGAAGGCCTTAAAGGACTCGGGTACCAAATCGGTGGCCTGAAGTCCCAAATGGGGGCATATTCCTAACTGCTACAGTGCACAGTTCCTGCTACAGTTCCTACTACAGTACCCCGGAAATTATCCCCCACCTGGATTTGATCCCAGGTCTCTTTGATGCACTTAAAGAGTCCTCACCAACTTGGCTGAGGGTCCTGTTCCTACGTGGCTCTCAAATTGAAGGTTCTATCGAGTTGGAATATTTTTCCTTCGATGAACGTGACACAAAAAATGTGGCAGATGGTCTGGCCCCTGTTCATTTAGCCCACACCTTCTGTGTAAATATCGTAACAAATAGTAGAAATTAAATTCATCAATGATAAAAATAAATAATAAATCCCCTACCTATATATTCGCTTGGGACGTCATGATGGTGGATGAAGAATCCTTGTCTGTGGAAGCCGCCGGTGTTCTTCAATCATGATTTTATTCCTCTATTCTTCTTTGGGAGGGTTCTTCATCGACACTTCATTGGAGTTCTCCCTTGGGATTCCAATACCCATACCCATGATTTAATTTAAAAGTTTGAGTTGAGATATTAAACCCCCTTTCTATAAAAGGATCATTAAATGGTGCAATTAATGAATCACCTAAATTACACAATATATGGATATACATCAATGTGTAACCAGGCAATTAATTTCATTCATTAAATTCCCAACCATCTCTTTGTGTACCAAAACTGTTAATCAAGTAATGGTAGGAAGAGTAATATAACATATCATGTTATTTTAATATTTTTTCAAAATCCACAAAACTAACGTTTTCACTCGACCTACTACAGTCAAAGTGAAGCCTCCCTTATGCGAATCCAGGTGCTGCAGATTCAACAATGTCCTCATATTTCAATTCCAAGAACCAGTTCAAAATTTAGAAAACATCACCCGTACATTTAATGAACGTACATTAAATAATGTTCAAAATTCCATTCTAGGAACACCGTGCCTCAAAATCAAGCGCTGTCCATTTTTGCAGACTCGTAATAACTCCCAATAATTTAAAAAAATTACATGGAATTTTCGGGTCTTTATATGGTAGGATTCTTGGGAGCTTGGGTAACCTTAGGAGGACACTATCGAGTAATAGAAAGAGGGTTTTCTAGCTTCAAAGAGCATTAGTGAAGATAAAAGGTTGGTTGGGTAGATTTATATAGGAAAGTTGGGGAAATTATTTATTATTTTGGTTTTGGACACTACACATTATATATTCAAAACTACAAACCATTCCATGGTTTTATCCCATGGTTTATAGAAAAGGGGAGTGGTATACATTATTTTATAAGTCTAAGGGCCGAATATACGAAACTTTTTCCATTTCTTTTGAATAGGTGAGTCACACATTCAAGGAAATGATTTTAAAATTATAAAATATTTTATATGGCTTAAAAGATTAACTAAGGAAATATAAAAAAATATACAAACATACAATTACATTATAAAAAATACATATTTTCATCCGAATATAACTTTTATATTATTTTATTACATCACTATTAGGTCATTATAATGCAATAAAACACATTATATATTAATGTAGTATTTAATGTTTAACAAGAAATTCGACTATCTTAGAAAATAATGAAAAATTTACCATTAGATAATTTCAACGTCATGATTCCAAAAATAATAATCATTTTATCTAAATAATTCTAAAAATATGTGAATTTTAATTTTTAAAATAAAAATTGACTTTTATTGAAAATTGACGAGTTTTGATAAAAACTGTTTTGAAACCTGAATAAAAGTTACTTATGAATTTATAAAAATTATATGATCATTAATATTTATTATATGTAATTTAATAATAATTTTTTTTAAATATTATTTATTTTAAAAAAATACGTTATTTTACCAAAAATATATTCCTTAATTGAATTAAAATATTAAACAGAAATATTATTATTTTTCTTTAAAAAGAATTTACAATGTAACAATAATAGAACAATTATATTTATTATTCTATAAAAAATAATTTATATTTTCACAATTCTAGGGTCTAGTTACATATCCCTTTGTTATATCTATATATGCCCTATGTGTAAGGTGTGTGATGGTGGGGATTTCTTGAGTCCATTTGGTGAACATGGATTAGGATGTGATCTCAATGGGTTGGAACATCTCTCATAAACAGTTTTTCCCAAACTTATGTTGTTTGATCTCCGATTCGGATTGGTCAAAATAAGAGACTAGAAATGATATCTCCCTCAAAAGATCTGATAAATGGGCTTTATAGGGTACCATCCTACTGATTGAGTCCATAACTTTGTATGTGTCAACATGAATTCATAAAAACCATATTTTGACTAGTCAAGTGATCATTGTTCAATGACTATATTACCATCAATACAGATACTTAACAATCATTTAAATTCAATTGGATATAAAAAAATGGAGTTCTTCTATTTTATTTATTTATAAGACATTTAATTAAAAAATATGATAGTTCACTCATAAATGTATGGGTCATTACACCCATTGCCCATTTTTTATAAGAATTTATTTCTTGAAAATAAATAAATGTAATATTTTTTATGTAATGGGATATAATGTAATATTTTGTGCTTCGTGGTGCCTAGAATTATAAATCACTTAATTTCATTGGTAGGTCTCAAGAGACAAATATGTTATGTTAATGGGGTCATCTTTAAATTTTATATATGACTTATAGAACAAATCCTTGATGGAACTATTATAGGGTAATGGGAGAATCCATTCTTGTTTTTTATGATGCCTTGTAAGAAATACATGATGGTAAAGTTATGACCTCTAACATTATGATTTTCTATCACAATATATTCATCCATTATTAGTCTGGCATTTATTCATTATCATGATGTATATGTATTTATTTAATCTCTAAATAAAACATTTACATGATATCATAGATTATTCACTCATTCTATTATTTTTTAGAAATAAATTCACTAAATGATTTTTTTAAATATTCTAGAATAATTTTATTAAAAATTTCTCCATATAATAATTTATGTTCTTATTTTCATTTGATATGTTACAACTGAAATATTTAATCATGCATTCATCCACTACATGTTTATATATTTATATCCATGTTTCAATTTTTTATTAACTTTCTATTGGATTTTTTAATTCTATTATATTTATTTGTTATGTCGTAATTAATTTCTTTTCTAATACCATAATATCTTCCATAGAACACCATTCCATTATAGAGCATCAATGATTACCATTTATATTTTTTTACCATTTTCCCCTGAGATCGAAGGCGAGAAATTTTCCTAATAAAAGGTCTAAAAAGAATAATAATAATGATTTTTTGGTTTCAGATGATTTAATTTTAGATTTAATGTATCTTAAAATTATTTTATTTTATTTTTTAACAATTTAATTAAAATATAGGATCCTCTAGATTATAATTATTTTTGAAATGTGTCAAAAACAACCACTGTCACTATAGTGTTGGATTTGGTGCTTTTATAGTTAGTATCAAAATAAAAATTAATAGAAAATGTATAATATATTTTCATAATGTTGTAGTTACGAAAACATGGCCCCTCAGAGAAATCCATTTGATATTAAATAATCATTTCAAAAATCAATTAAATCCAAATAATATTATTGTCTATGCACTAATTAAAAACATACCATTTTCTATAAATTAATCTTATTTGAGGGAAGAAAAGTGTCAATACCCAAATTCAAAATAAGAATTTCTATAATAGTAATTTCAGTGAGGCTTGTTTTGGTATAAAATCTGAATTCAGATGTTTTTGGTTTTAGGATTTGGAAAATTTTATATAGAGACTTTAGTAAATATCATATTTCATAAGATAAATTGGTTATTTATAACTAGTATGAAGACATATGATCAACACATATAATGTATTTATATTATATACTATATATAGATAAGGGTAACAGTCAATTATAAGAGGAACATTCAACTAAAAATTAAATTGATGTTGAACCAACTTATGTAGATGATATATTCATGATACCTTTTTAATTCAATTTTTTAAAATTAAGTTATGTATCACTATAAATAGTTTAAAATTTTAATGATTCATCCAACCCATGATTGTCTCCTGAGGAATATTTTAAAAAATACACCTATTGAGGAACATATAATACTCCCAAAAAATGAAAATATATTATTAGAGGGTGTAAAATATGAGATAAAAAAGGATCTATATGATGAACTATAGAGAAAAGCTTCTTATAATAAAGGTGAATACTTTTCTATTAATTATATGAATATATAATTTCAAATTTAACATTACATGTCAATTTTAGTATTGATTATTACACTAATGAATCACATCTAGAGACTCCACTAGATAGTGGAGAATATATCTTACAAGTGAAAAAGGATATAGAAGAGGACCCATAATTCGTCATACCCCCTTGTTTACAAATATATATATAATATAAATAGGGGAAGATATGTTGTACTAATTTTCTAGAGTCCATTATAACATTTATAATGTTGTGAAATAAATAAAAAAATATATGGTGGGTCAAGTCTATGAAACAATTCCCCCCAATATATTATAAATGACTGATGGACTACACATTTGGAGGTACTCAATGCCTAGGTGACACTTTGAGAGATTAAAAAATAATTATCTTCACATTATTTTATTTTTATTATAGGAATTTAAATTTAAATTTATTATTGTGTAAAATAGAATGAATCCTTATACATTATTATTTTTATGCATAAATTGAAATTTTTATTTTACATACAAGAGTTATTAAATGTTAATAGTCTCATATATACAAATGAATAAAGAAACATAAATAATATATATTCTTTTAATTCTTCATAAATGGATTATATGTCATAAAATGAGAATTAAATAAAAAATGTGAGTTATCATGGTAAAGGAAATGAAATAAAATTTTGGAAAATAAAGCATATGAAACCCAAAAAGGACATTCATTGAAAGTGTAGTATGAGTTTCCATTCATCATTTTACACCCATAATTTTAGTCTACATTTGAGATTGCTATGAAAATTGCATTCCCTAATTTGATCTCTTAGACTCTGATAATGATCATGGAGACTTATGTTGCATAGATAAATAATCATGTTGTGATTTAATGTTCAAGATTTTCATGATTAGATGCATGAAATAATAATCTATATGATTTCAGTTAAGAAAGTTGTATAAAATTTGAAAAATCAAGATATTTTTTAAAAGAAATAATTTTTACTTGTATTTATAATATATTTGGAATGTATTTAATTTCATGATAGATATAGAATTAATTTTTTGTAAATTTACTAGAGTATTTTCCCCAAACTAAGTGTTTTCATCCTTGATAAATATTCCAAACCAATAACATTAATTTCATTCTATATTCTTCTTTTTAAGAGTATGGGCCTTATTTTATTCTATAACATTCCTAAATTATTATTAAATTTTTGAATAAAAAAATCATATATAATATTAATGAGTAAATTTAATAGAATATAAAATTTACCCTTGGACCAACCTTATCGAGAATCCTTTTATATATATAAGAAATTAATGACCATAATAAGAACTTATACCTATTAGAGACCTATAATATCTATTTCCACGTTATTAACAATATGTTCAAAGATATTCAAATGAATAAGTGAGGATGAGTTGGGTGTCCATGTTAGATGAGGATTTACATTATTTATAATATTTTATTAGATTTTTTCATGATATTATGATAAAAATAGTTTTATCATTTATTGAAATTAGCATTCGCCCATCATTCTAAAAAATGTTAAAAGGAAAAAATGGGTTTTTTTAGAATGAAAAAAAATCACAATTTACAGAATGATGATGTTTGAAAGAATGGTTTTAGGTGGTGCAATTTATATTTTTAATAAGAACACCATTAATAAAAGGAAATAAATCATGGGTGGTTTATTAATTAATTTTTCATATATATATATATATATATATCATTTTCCAACATTAATAATTGGGAGTTGGGAGATGAAATCATTTTTAGAGTATTTCATGGAGATTATATATTGATATCATGTAGTATTATAAAGTGAAAATCCTCAATTTTGATATTTACTTTTAATCAATTATCCTACAAACTATAAGCCTTAGAGATGTTTGATCTTAATGAAAATGGATTAATTATGTAATTTTTTTTATTTAGTATATATGTTGGATTACTTTAATTCCTATGGTAAGTGACATTTACAAGGGATATGATAAAAAAATTATATTATTGATTAGATTGATTAGATTATTATACATAATTCAATGTGGTGAAAATAGGTAAGTTGTTTGAAATAAGAATGATAATTTTAGAAATAAAATTTATGAAGAGGGAGGATTGTTAATTGAAAAATAAGAAAATAAGTACACAATATTTTATTTGTTTGTTTAAAATGTCAATATTTATAGGAATTATTCGACGTAAAAATGTTAATGATTATTTTCCATCATTTATAATTTGGTTTTATAGCTTTTGAAAATTAAATGTTGGAATAATTAAATTACCTATTAATTTTGTATATATTTTATTCTTAAGGAAAACAATGTCTATAGCTGCAGAGGATTTAATGAACCAATATATACTTGTATATTGCAATATAAAAGACATATTTACTTCTAAATTTTTTAATCTTAACGAAATTTAAATCTTTTGGTTATTTTTGGTAGGATATAGGAAATGATAAAAAAATGATCTTCAAAGAGAATATTTCATGACTCAAATGATTCATGATGAAAATATATATTTTATGGTCTATTTATTAGGATTCAAGATATACAAAAAAAAGAAAAAAGACATGAATCTAATGAAAAGAACATATTTAAAATCATAAATAGTTATTGTATGGTGTCAATAGAGAATATTTCTCACCATAAAATAGTATGTATTAATGAAAATGAATCCTAGTGTAGGGAAACATGTGTTATGAAATGAAACATATGAATCAATCAATAATAAACCCTTTTTTAGGCTATAATATTCTATAAATAATACATTTCCTAGGTGTTGATATGAATATCTAATGTTGTAAAAACACCATTTATTATTTAAAACTCATCGAAAATCCCAAAACCTAGTCAGTTTGATGAATTTATGACCTATCTCAACATTAATTCACTCTTGATGAATGAAAAAAATAAGAATAATTCATTGTCTAATTAATTATGTGCAAGTGTAATTAAACCCTATGAATGTAATCCATTTGTAGATTGACATATAGGATCAAGACATTTTGGAAAATCCATTGTTATTAAATTAGGGTATTTCTTCATGTTCTATTTTATATTTTAATTTTTATACCATGTAATCACATATTCACTTTTAATTCGAGGGTCTTTCCAACATCCAATATCTTCCATTCATTATCTCTCTCTTCCCATAATCCACCATAATCTCTTACATATTGTGTTGGTATGTGTAAGACCCATGTCTTTTCCTTGCCAGATATTTTTCCACATTAACAAATTAATATGTTTTAAATCATTAAATTTTTTTATTTTATTTGTGGTGAACAATATGAAATTATATTGGTGTCATGATAATCCACCATTTAATGACTTTTTATAGCAGTTTTGATCTCTACCAAATCATCTTTCCCTTTAATCCCTTTTTTATCCTATACATCCAATGTATTTGAAAGTGATTGAGGGATAAAAGGGCCTCCAATTGAGCCAGTATTTTATGGAATTACACTTTTGATTGAGGTGTTTATCCCACATGGATATTGTAGGATGTGAAATGTGGTATTCTAAAGAGATTTCATAGTATTTCCAAATTTGACACTCATATATAAAAGGTAGAAATACTTATGTAATTTTATGGACAGTAAAATTTAAATTAAACAATAACAATGAATGAATAAAGAAATATGTATAACCACACCCTAAGGACCATGTCCTATCATCCATAATATTATTATTAATATAATTTTTTATTTAGTATATGATTTTAATTCTATACATTCAATTTTTTTAAAAGAAAATTAAACTATTTTAAAAAGTGAAAATAGAAACCCAAAAAGATGTAGTTTATATAGAATTGAATTTGTAATTGATTGACTACACAACTCCACAAAAGAAAATGAACTTGTTTAGCGACTACTATACACTGGGAAAATAAATATTCTTTTTTACAAAACATTCCTTTTTGGTGAAAAAATAATCCTTAAATAGAGACACCTTAATCAAAACATTCTCAGAACTCATTGCATATAATGAAAACCATGATAATTAAACTAGATGAGGCCTAAAAAACCTAACCCGATAGTATTAAACGCAAATACCAAATAAACTACCATAAATTTAGAGTAATGGTATTCTAGGTTTTTACAACATCATTGAAATTAATTAATATATAATAATAAAATAAAAAGATGACTAAATAATAATAAACATGCATACCAACATCTAAACAACCAACTGTCACGGTTCATGAACAAAAAAATTAATGCATGATATAGGCCTAATCAATTATTATGGATTTGAATGTGTTTGTGGATAAATATTTTTGAATTTTGTTTAAATATAATTAGAGGTATATTATAAAACAACACATTTAAAATGAGCTACATAACCATCAATATTTGGTGAGATGGATATGTGATACCTATAAAAATGTTTGGGATTTATTTCCTCCCCATTATGAATGTATAATGTTTATGGAGTCCATTACATGGTTTAGTCTAACAATTCACATCCATTTAAAAATATAATTGGGCCCAAGAATACATATTTCATATTAATGTACACATTTACTATTTAGAATTCACTACCCATGCACTAGGGACTATTTCAAAACATTAGGAGGTCATTGAGAACCAATTATTATGGAATCAATGAAAAATTATAAAAAAGAAACACTAAAAATTTATAGTTGTAGTGACTATAAAAGAGTAAAAAATATCCCTACCATTGTACATTATGCACTTATCAAGTCCTCTAATATTCAAAATAGAAAATATACGGGGACACTCCTTATAAATCAAGAATTCCTTCTCCCATGTAGATTTTTTAGTACTAATATAATTCCAAAGAAAATTGAAAATATGGATTTATTTACAATGTACAATAAATTGTTGATAATTCTAAATATGAAAAAAGAACTCTATAATGGATATGAGAGACTCAACATTTAATCCTTCACACAATAATACTTGTGATATGTCTGGAAAATATTTAGTTTACCAGTATACATGCATAACCTTATCGATCTAGTTCATCTATGACGTATTGTCAAAAAATAGTATTCCATTAATTTAAGTTGAAACACCCTGACCCCAATTTCCCAGAGTCGGTGCATTATTACATAACATTGGCATGATCACAAGAAAGACCAAGTCTCGAAAGACCGATTAGTTTAGTAGCCATAGAATAACTAGATACATTTATAAAGTTTACATTACATCATAAAATCAAAACTACAACAATATAGTCTCCATAGTCCACATTCTTATACCCTCATACTATCCCTGTAGGTCATTCATAAAATACTTCTTCACATCCTGGGAAAAATAAAACATAGAAAGGGGTGAGCTCAAATGCCCAGTAAGGATAAAAATATAGCATAAACTTTCATAAATATGCAGAAACATTTAAGGCAATGTATAACTAAAACAAAAGCCTTTTAGAACTTGACCTTCAGCATAATATGGTAAAAATAAAATGAAATAATTCCATATAATTATTCACATGGATATTCTACTAGTCTAATAATCACATGAAATATTAATAACCACTTTCATAAAGATGGAATGCATAATGCAAGACTATCATAACCACATAGTCAAGGCCTCGTGCCAAGACTACAAATAAAATTTTTTAAGGCCTTTTTCGAAGACACTAGTTTGTCTCATGAGACCTACTGATGAATCGAGGAGCTATAAAAGGCTCCACCTGTCACTTATTAAGTCCAATGCATTCCTCATATGAACAGGTTTAAATATAACATAAACATTCGTATTAAAACTAGCATACGAAATGTCAATACATTTTCCATAAACCATGAATGGTATAAAAATAACACATCCATAGTCAAACATATCACAAAACCTTCAATACAATATGGATGATTTGTATCATAATAAATAAACTTCAAATAAGATTGAAATCCATCAAAGTATGTTGACATAGATGAAATCGAAACTGTTTGAGAGAAATATCTCTTTTTTTAAATCATTTAAAAGTAACATAATTATTAAATAAAACTTTTACTTTGAAAATATTCTTAGAAGCATGTAAGGTATGCTTCTAAGATTTTATAATGGAAGAAAATAGCCACAACCGCCGCATAAGTTAAAAAAGACATTTTTACTTTAATTCTGTCAAAAAGGTTAAAAATGACATTATTTGGAAAACGACAGAAAGATTCCTTTATAAATATCTTATAAAATTTCAAAAAAGTGTATAAATGAATTTAACCAATATTCTAGTAATAGTAAAAATGTTTTGAAATACATTTTTAAGAAACATGGATGTGGATGATAAACAAGTCCCAGTAGATTATTATGTATAAACAACCTCAGATAATGAAGAGATTGCGAAATAAACCCTTACTTTGTACTTTTCCTTGGTTGGGGTAGGTTAACATTCTGTATAATGGTGAAATAATTTTCATTAAATTATAGAATAATCATATACATTAATATGATATAATATATGATCTTTTAACATTGCTTTGTTAATAATATCTTAGTATTATCATCATTTCAGGTGTTAACTTACTCGTTTTATTTCATATGTTTTGTTACATAAGCCATGTTTGTTATGGATAGTTTGTATCTTATTCATATATATAATGAACTAAAGTCCTTAAATATTATTATTAATCATCAAATGATAATTATACTTGAATGGATACGATGGAGAATGAATCTCATCACGTTCGTGGAGACGGTAGTCCGTACGTACGCACGAGCGACAATATCATCCTTTTGATATTAAAATAATATATAATTGGATGTTATATAATATATACAGAATAATTATCATGTTATATTTATTATTTACATGAATTAAACATAATTATTATACCCATCAAAATAATGATATATTAAATAACAATTACACCATAACGTGGAGACGGTAAGCCGTACGTACGAACGTATGGTGACATGTCATTCAAAGGATGGATATAACACTGAATATGGATGTACCATATTTATAATAACATCATAGTATATATAAGATACTGGAGTTATTATATTATAATGGGAATGACAAGGAATGAAGAAGTTGAAGAAGAAAGTAATGTGAAAAAGGGTGGTGAAAACATTACCTCTTCTTCGGGTTCTTCATTTAGATTTGATCAAAAGAGATCCTTAGGTTGGATTTATGATCAAACTAAGGCCTCTAGTTTTTAGTGAGGGAAGTTGAGAGAGTATTTTTTTATGGTTTGGACGAACCAAAAGGCTTTGAAAGTGTGAAGAATTGGTTAGAAGTGGTGTACTTTTATAATGGGGAGGAGGGGCACCTTAGGAAAATCTAGAAATATAATTTTATAATAAATTCTTATTTGGTTTCTAATGGCTCAAAAGTGTATTATTTAAATTTTAAGGTGGGTATAGGTCGAAAAACACTCAACCAATATAATTTAGACAGGTTTGGGTCATTATATTAACCTTATGTTTTAGTTTTAACTCTTAGTTAATTAGTTTGACACTTATCAGGTCACTTTGTATTTAATATTATATAGTCAATAAACTTAATATATACCTCCAAGAGACCCCCAATTGGTCCATTAATGATACAAATATCATGATATAAGTCTCTTGGCCGATCCATAGATTTTAGGAATATAATATCAATTTATAATATAATATTTGTTCTAAAAACTCTTTTATGTGAATTTTGACACTATTCAATAATTGATTTTTTAAAGTCTTAACAACTTCATTAATTCGAAACAAATTCCTTTAAGCAATCCTATAATGTCATATTAAGCAATAAAAGTCATGGATGGCATCAAAACATTCAAATTATATTCATTTTAACATTTATATTACCAATTAATTGATTCTTTCATTAATAAGAAAAATACTCTATCAATATTGTGTCATAAATAATATTAATTATTAAATGTCTAAAAATTCTAAATAAAATACAATTATGTAGGAAATATTCTTATATTTCTAATAAATATTTATTGACGATAATCCAACATATATAACCCTATTTGAAAATTGTTTTTCTAAAAGATATATGCTTATGTCATTTTTGTATTTATTTTAACTTAATTAATATAAAGTGTCATTATCAATTACAAGTGTCTCCATGGGGTCCCAAAATCGACCCTATGATTCCCATGGTCTGAAATGTATCAACAAATATGGTTAGGACACATTTTAGGGTAATTTATTATTATTATAATATTATTTTTTTACCCTTATTTACCAGATTTACCCTTTAACCATGGTAAATAAAATTTTTACCGATGTAATTATTCAAAATGTCTAAATATAAAAGTTACCTATTTAAAAAATTTGGACATCCGAATTCCAAATATGGAATCCATTTTTCAAAATTCAAAAAACAAAAGTGGATGAAATTAATTTAATACTAATTATCGTTGTTAAAACAAAATGTGTGTTTTAATAGATAATAACTATCAAAAGATTGATACTTATTTATGTCTGGTTTAGTTGTGAAATTATGTCCAATGACCAAAATTTTATGAAATGGTAAAAATATATTCTAAATATACATTAAAACCACTCAAATTTATAATTTATCACTATTAATTATTTCGATTAAAAAAGTTGTTTTTAATTAAAATATAGTAATTTTCACTATTCATCAAAATATAAATGTTATCCGAAAAGTACCAAAATTTCACCCTAGGCTAAATTCGATATTCTGAATCCAAAAATGAAGTCGATTTTGAAAGATAAAATTTATATAATTTCAAAAAGTAGGTATTACTATTCATAACGGCTAGTTTGATTGGTTGTGGTGTGTGTTAGAACTCGAAGTTGCGTACAACACACGCTATTGCATTACTCAAAGGGAATCCTACCGAGGAACCTAGGGGAGTTACATTCTCCCCTCCTTCAAATAATTTCTTCCTCAAAATTTCAAGAAAATTACTGTATAAAAAGACTCGGGTGGTTCTTCATCATAAGTTCATCGCGTTCCCACATTGCCTCTTCTATCTTGTGGTTTCTCTATAAAACTTTTACCAGACGGGTCGTCCAGTTTCTTAGCACTTGTTCTCTTGTATCAAGAATCCTGATGGGCTCTTCGCAATAAGATAAATCGGGTTCTAGTTCTAATTCATCATAGGTGAGTACATGCGTTGGGCCAGGCATGTATTTTCTCAACAGTGATACATGGAACACATCGTGAACTTTGGATAGATTTGGCGCCATTTCCAAATTGTAAGCTACTGCCCCAATTCGTTCTAGAATTTCGAAAGGACCGATGTACCTAGGACTCAATTTACCTTTCTTTCCAAAACGTATAAATCCCTTCCTTAGAGATACCTTTAAAAAAACATGATCTCCCTTATGAAATTCCAAATCCTTTCTTCGATTGTCAACATAGCTCATCTGCCTACTTTGAGCAGCTTTGATGTGGTTTTGGATTACCTTCACCTTTTCCATCGTTTCCTCCACTAGTTCTGGGCCTACAAGTTTTCTTTCACCAACTTCATCCCAACAGGTTGGTGTGCGACATCTCTTTCTGTATAACGCTTCATATGGTGCCATCTAAATACTTGAATGGAAGCTATTGTTATTGAAAAATTTTAATAGAGGTAAATATTGATCCTACATACACAGAAAGTCAAGTGAGCAAGATATTAACATGTCTTCTAAGGTTTGAATAGTCTGTTCCGATTATCCATCTGTTTGAGAGTGGTAAGCAGTGCTCAAATGAAGTTCAGTATCCAGGGCCTTCTAAAGACTCTTCCAGAATCTCGAAGTAAAACGGTGATCTCGATCCGAAACAATCTATAGGGGTACTCCATAAAGTTTCACAACTTCATTAATATATAGTCTTGCTAGACGTTCAAGTGGTAAATATTCCCTTATAGTAAGAAAAAGTGTTGACTTGGTAAGATGATCAATAATAACCCATATTGCATTGTTCCTTCTAGGAGTCTTTGGTAGTCCCATGACAAAGTCCATCATGATATTATCCCATTTCCACTCAGTCATGGGAAGAGGTTGCATGACCCCTCTAGGATGTTGCCTTCCAGCTTTCACTTGTTTACAAACCATACATCTTGAAACAAAATCACCAATATCTCTCTTCGTGTTGTCCCATCAAAAATGTTCCTTCAAATCTCTATACATTTTGGTGCTCCCAGGGTGTACAGAGAAATTTAAACTATGAGAATAATCCAACATTTCCCTTTTTAGATTATGTATATTGGGAACACAAACTCTCTTCCCAAATTTTAAAGTTCCTTCTTTATACACAATGTCTCTCAATCTCCCATCTTTCACAACTTTAATCATCTTCTGAAACTCTTCATCATTGGTCTGAGAACTCTTTATCCTTTCTAGTAAAGATGGTTTGGAAAACATTAGAAAAAGCATTGATGTTTCACCTTCCATGGTTATTCCCAAGTCCATATTCACTAGATCCATGAAAATTGGATCCATTTAAATTCTCATATTGTTCAAAACTCCATGATCTTTTCTTCTCAAAGCATCTTCCACCTTATTTTCCTTCACCGGGTGGTAGTGTATCATGAAATCCCAATCCTTGAGTAGTTCAAGCCATCTCTTTTGCCTCATGTTGAGTTCTTTCTGTGAGAAAATATACTTCAAACTCTTGTGACCAGTATAAATATCACATTTTTCACCATAGAGGCAGTGCCTCCATTTCTTCAAAGCAACGATGACAGCTGCTAACTCAAGATAATGAGTAGGATAGTTTTTCTCATGAATTTTCTACTATCGTGATGCATAGGCAATGACCCTATCATTCTACATAAGGACACAACCATGTCCTTTCTTCGATGCATCACTATAAATAACGAACCCATCATTCCCCGATGGTAGTGTCAATATAAGAACATTGACTAATCTTCTATTCAGTTCTTTGAAACATTCTTCACACTCTATTTTCCAAAAAAACATAACCCCCTTACGTGTGAGCTTTGTTAATGGGTTAGCCAATCAGGAAAAATTCTAGATGAACCATTGATAATAACCTGCTAAACCAATAAAACCACGTACCTCAGTTATACTCGTAGGTCCTAGCCATTCTTGGATTGCCTTGGTATTAGAAGGATCAATAGAGATTCCATCTTTAGAGACAATATGGCCAAGAAAAAAAATCTCCTAAATCCAGAAATCACACTTGCTAAACTTCCCATATAATTCATGTTTTATCAGAGTCTTTAGGATAATGCTCAAGTGATTTTCATGATCTTCATAGCTTTTGGAGTATACCAAGATATCATTAATAAATACCACCATGAAATCATAGAGATATTCCTTGAAAACTCTATTCATTAGATCCATGAATATAGAGGGTTCATTAGTCAGCCCAAAAGGCATTACCGTAAACTCGTAATGCCCTTACCTTGTTCGAAATGCTGACTTCAGAATGTCTTTCTTCTTCACACACAACTGATGGTATCTAGATCAAAGGTCAATCTTTGAAAAGAATTGAGCTCCATAGAGTTGGTCAAATAAATCATCAATGTGAGGTAGATGATACGTTTTCTTTATTGTTATAGCATTGATATCGCTTTAGTTGATACATATCCTCATAGAACCATCTTTCTTTTTAACAAAAATAATAGGGGCTCCCCACGGAGAAACACTAGGGAGAATAAATCCCTTATTACTCAATTCCTCTATTTGTTTCTTTAGTTCAACTAATTCCATAGTGGCCATTCTATAAGGGGTCTTCAATATAGGCCTTGATCCAGAAATTAAATCAATGGAAAACTAAACATCTCATTCTGGAGGATGTCCAGGTAAATCTTCCAGAAACACATCTACATATTCTTTCACAATAGGTACATCCTCTATTTGAACATTCCTTTCCTCACCCACATTAATTTCATTCTCTTCCTCCCCAATAATTTAATTTAGTTGAGCTAATATGGGTGGATCTAGATAAGAATTAGGTGGTGACGATTCTTCTCTAAAGATAAGGTGTTCCTTATCATCGTCATAAAAAATCATAACCTCCTTATTCTTACAATAAATATTCGCATCATGGTCTGAAAGCCAATCCATACTGAGGATTATATCAAACTCAATCATAGGTATGATGATGAGATCAGCGGATAAAGAACATTTATGTGCTCTAATGGGGACTGGTTAACAAAACTTCGTTGCAATGATACTTCCCTTAGGAGTTTTAACTGAAAACTCCCTTGTTAAATCAAATTGGAAATATCTAATTTTCTTTACAAACTGGGAAGATATGAAACAATGTGATGATCCAAAATCAAATAATGAATTTTCTAAACATGAGGAAACCATTAAATTACCTGCCACCACGTCTTTCGGAGCTTATACCTCAGCAGTAGTCATAGCATAAGCTTGGGCTTGATCCCTTGGACTTTTCTGAGGTATGTTCACCTGATTCTTAGGACATTCATTTTCATAATGTCCCATCTCCTTACAATTGTAGCAATGGACATCAATATCTTCCTTCTTCCCCTTGCAATCACGAGCATGGTGGCCTTTTTCACCACACTTGTAACAGACTCCCATTCCTTTTAATCAAGTACCGGGGTGTTTCTTCCCACATTTACCATAGGATGGATATTCAAAATTTCCCTTATTTACCTTATTTCCATTCCTAGATTGATCATCAGATCTCTTCTTCTCTTGCTTTTCTTTAAAGTCATAAGACTTAGAGAATTCCTTTTCTTTCTTGATAGCACTTGAGATAATGTCTCCGTATGAGGAGAAGGATTGTGAGACTAATGCTCGACAGAGAAATGGTTTTAACCCATTAATGAAAAGATCAATCTTACTTCTTGGGTTACATATATAATCTCTAGTATACCTTGTAACCCTGGTAAAGTTAGCCTCATACTTTGCGACATTCTCATCCTCCTTTTGTCTCAAACTCAAAAATTGCCTTTCCATATATGCTCAATGTTCACGAGGAAAGTATTTTTCTAAAAACAGGTCTTTGAACTCCCTCCATTCCATATTTTATACTTCATCATCTTCCTTCGTGTTTTGAATCAATGACCACCATTGATCAGTATCTTCAATGAGGTGGTGAACTGCCATGATAACTTTTTTCCTTTTCACTACTCCCCAAAGCCTAAAATATTTTCTCTAGGGAATTTATCCATTCATTAGTTAATATGGGATTTGTACTCCCATTTAATATTGGTGGTTTCTGCCTCATGAAGCGAGCTAACATTGATCCTCCACGTTGTGGATCAGGGTGCTCCATACGGGTAAGGTTATTATTCATAACCTGAGTGTGTCACCCTAGTATGGTGATTAACTGATTAGAACCAGTTGAATCACCTGCTCCACTATAATTATCATGAGCCGGAGGGTAATCCCTACATGGAGTGCGTGCATTGATAGGGTTTCCATTTCTTCCACTAGGCGCCATTTCTAAACAATGGCATAAACTAGATCAGTTTATGAATCAAAATACATAATTGCATACTTATAAAACACTTAACATAAATTGAAATATTTATGGATATAATCCATAATCATAAAATTTTTTTCTTTGAGGACGTATATACTCATAAACCCTTCATAAAATTTTTGAAGAAAATGAGAGTTATCCTAAGAATATCCCCCGGGAGTGTCATAACCAAGAGTGCAGCAAGGCCCGTTGTCATGCACCTGTTCCCATTCGAGTCTATCTCAAAGCGGTGTTTTCAGGTTTCACCCCTAGGTACATCTGTGCCAGAGCAGCCTATACCTGCTTGTATCCATACAGTGATGTATTTCTCATAAAAATCACAAAATCTCTACAATACCAAAATTCTAGGAAGTTCTTCTATACTAATCCTCAAAGTCCATCTTAGGTCTATGTGCACTAATCAGAGTTTATCTAAATATAGCTTCCAAGGTTTGTAATAAACTTACTCTAATACCAACTGAAATGCCCTGACCCCAGTTACCCAGATTCGATGCATTATTACATTACATTTTCATGATCACAAGAATGATCAAGTCTCGAAAGACCGATCAGTTTAGTAGCATGGAATAAGTAGATACATTTATAAAGTTTACATTACATCATAAAATGAAAACTAAAACAAAATAGTCTCCATAGTCCACACTCTTATCCCCTCATACTATCCCTTCAGGTCATTCATAAAATACTTCTTCACATTCTTGGGAAAATAAAACATAGAAAGGGGTGAGCTCAAATTCCCAGTATGGATAACAATATAGCGAAAACTTTCATAAATAAGCATAAACATTTTAGGAAATGTATAACTAAAACAAGAGCCTTTTAAAACTTGAAAATTAGCATAATATGGCAGAAATAAAATGAAATAATTCCATATAATTATTCACATGGATATTCTACTAGTCTAATAATCACATGCGATATCAATAACCACTTTCATAATGAAGGAATGCATAATTCCAGACTATCATAACCACATAGCCAAGGCCTCGTGCCAAGACTAAAAATAAGATTTAGTCAAGGCCTTGTGACAAGACACTATTTTATCTCATGAGACCTACTGATGCATCAAGGAGAAATAGCGGGCTCCACCTATCACTTATTAAGTCCAATGCAATCCTCGTATGAATAGGTTTAAACATAACATAAACATTCGTATTAAAAATAGCATACGAAATGTCAATACATTTTCCAGAAACCATTAATGGTATAAAAATAACACATCCATAGTCAAACATATCACAAAACATTCAATACAATATGGAAGATTTGTATCATAATAAATAAACTTCAAATAATCTTGAAATCCATCAAAGGATATTGACATTGATGAAATCAAAACTATTTGAGAGAAATATCTCATTTTTTTGAAATCATTTAAAAGTCACATAATTATAAAATAAAACTTTTAATTTTATAATATTCTTATAAGATTTTGAAGGAATATTCTAAGATTTTATAATGGCGGAAAATAGCCTGACCTGCCACATAAGTCAAAAAAGACATTCTTACCATAATTCTGTCGAAAAGGTTAAAAAGGACCTTGTTTGGAAAACAACAGAAAGATTCCTTTATAAACCTCTTATAAAAAGTGAAACAAGGGTATAAATGACTCTAACCCATATTCTAGTAAATAGTAAAAATGTTTTCAAAAACATTTTTAAGAAACATGGATGTGGATGATAAAGAAGTCCCAGTAGTTTACTACGTATAAACAATCTCAGATAATCACGAGATTCCGAAATAAACCCTTACCTTGTACTTTTCCTTGGTTGGGGTAGGTTAAAATCCTATATAATGGTGAAATAATTGTTATTAAATTATAAAAGAATCATATACATTCACACGATATCATATATGATCTTTTAACACTGCTTTTTAATAAAATCTTATTATTATCATCGTTTCGGGTGTTAACTTACTCATTTTCTTTCATATAATTTGTTACATAATCCATGTTTGTTATGGATAGATTGTATCTTATTCATATCCAGAATGATATAAAGTCCTTAAATACTATTATTAATCACAAAATGATAATTATACTTGAATGGATAAGATGGAGAATTAATCTCATCACGTTCGTGGAGACGGTAGTCCATACGTACGCACGAGTGACAATATCATCCTTTTGATATTAAAATAATATATAATTGGATGTTATATAATATATAAAGAATAATTATCATGTTATATTTATTATTTACGTTAATTACACATCATTATTATATCCATCCAAATAATAATATATTGAATAACAATTACACCACGACATGGAGACGGTAAGCCACACGGACACACGTATGGTGACATGTCATTCAAAGGATGGATAGAATACTGAATATGGTTGTACCATGTTTATAATAAAATCACAGTATATATAAGGTACTAGAGTTATTATATTATAATGGGAATAACAAAGAAATAATAAGTTGAATAATAAAGGAACTTGAAAAAGGGTGGTAAAAACATTACCTCTTCTTCGGGTTCTTCCTTTTGATTTGATCAAAAGGGATCCTTAGGTTGTCTTTACGATCAAAATAAGGCCTCTTGGTTGTAGTGAGGGAAGTTGAGAGTGTATTTGGGAAGGGTTTGGCTGAACCAAAAGGCTTTGAAAGTGTGAATAATTGGTTAGAAGTGGTGTCCTTTTATAAGTGGGAGGAGGGGCACCTTAGGAAAATCTAGAAATATTATTTTATAATAAATTCATCTTCGGTTTCTAACGGCTTCAAAGTGGATTATTTAAAGGCTATGGTGGGGATAGATCTATTACCACTCAACCAATATAATTTAGACAGGTTTGGGTCATTATATTAACCTTATGTTTTTGTTTTAACTCTTAGTTAAATAGTTTTACACTTACCGTGTCACTTTGTATTTTTATATTATATAGTTAACAAACTTACTATATAACTCCAATATACTCTAAAGTGGTCCATTAATGATACACCTATCCTGATATAAGTCTCTTGTCCGAACCTAATATTTTTTGGGATTTAATATCAATTAATAATATAATATTTGTTTTAAATACACTTTTTTGTGAATTTTGACACTATTCAATAATTGATTTTTGTTAAAGTCATAACAACTTCATTAATTCGAAACAAATTCATTTAAGCAATCATATAATGTAATATTAAGCAATAAAAGTCATGGATGTCATCAAAACTTTCAAATTATATTAATTTTATCATTTATAATACCAATTATTTGATTCTTTCATTAATAAGGAAAATACTCCATCATTATTGTGTCATAAATAATATTAATTATTAAATGTTTAAAAATTATAAATAAAATACAATTATGTAGAAATATTTTTTATATTTATTATGAATATTTATAGTCTAAAATCCAACATATATAAACCTATGTAAATTTTTTTTTTCTAAAAGATATATGCTTATGTCATTTTTGTATTTATTTTAACTTAATTAATATAATGTGTCATTATCACATAAAAGTGGCTCCATGGGGTCCCAAAATAGACCCAAATATGGCCATGGTCGGACATGTAACAACCAATAAGGTTTGGACAAGTTTTAAGGTAATTTATTATTATTATTATATTATTTTTTACCCTTATTTACTGGATTTACCACTTAACCATGGTAAATAAACTTTTTACCGAAGTAATTATTCAAAATGTATAAAAATAAAGGTTACCTATTTACAAAATTTGGACATCATGATTACAAATATGGATTCCATTTTTCCAAATTCAAACCACATAAGTGGCAGAAATTAATTTAAAATTAATTCCCGTTGTTAAAACAAAAAGCGTGTTTTTAAGTGATAATAACAATCAAAAGATTGATACTTGTTTATGTCGAGTTTAGTTGTGAAATTATGTCCAATGACCAAAATTGTATTTAATGGTAAAAATATATTATAAATATACTTTAAAACCACTCAAATTCATAATTTATCACTATTAATTATTTCAATTAAAAAACTTGTTTTTAATTAAAATTTTGTAGTTTTCACTATTCATCAAAATATAAATGTTATCCGAAAAGTACCAAAATTTCAACCTAGGATAAATTCGATATTCTGAATCCAAAAATGAAGTCTATTTTTATAGATAAAATTTATAGAATTTCAAAAACGAGTTATTATTATTCATAATGGCTAGTTTGATTGGTTTTGGTGTGTGTTAGAACTCGATGTTGCGTACAACACACGTAATTGCATTACTCAAAGGGAAACGTACCGAGGAATCTTGGGGTGTTACATAAGTGAATAAATGTGATGTGTTATGATATATTCTAGTGCCAATTTTAGCTTATTTCTTATTCTATGATGGGGAGTTAAACTAATATATAAAAAATAATATATCAATAAAATTAGTGTCATGTTAAAAATGACTACTATTTACGTTCAATATTTGTTTACAATGTCATACCACTAAACTCTTCCAAATATCCTACACATCCTCTATTTCTACTTTCATACACATTTTCACTAATATGTTATAGCCACCAAATCCATAAAAATATAATAACATCCAACATAATAAACAATAAAATAAAAAAATTGAGACCATATTTATCAAGGCTTAAAAAATATTGTTTCATGAAAAACTAACCATGGATATATGCCTCTCCCATGGATACCCATATTCAGTCACATATTCCTGATATATGTACTCATGAATCTATATGATCTACTTAGTCCATTAAGATATTTTTGATTGATACACCATTCTCAACAATAAATAGATTCCCATGGATTCTTGGAGATACTTATAATTTTGATAAGTAAAAATGATTACCTTAATAAATACTTTAACTAAATTAACACCATGAGGTTTAATTATCCCTTGGATACACGAGTTCTTAATATCTTAAACCAACATTAACTATATAATGGGGAAAAAATAGATTAAATTTTACCACCAATGAATAGTCATAAAAATATGGTCATTTTCAGTTAGAGAATGAGGTATGATGATCATGAAATCCATATATATCTTATCCCACATAAAAATTAGACTACGAGGATTTTAAATCAACATTGACCATATCTGATATTTATAAATGTTTATCTCTCATGGAAAACATCATGAAAAAACCGGTAATATATCATCTCATTTAATTCAACCAATACAAAATCTAAAGAGATTATAACATAATGTTATCCATTTACTGAACGAGATTACTAAAAAAATAACACACAAGAATAAAATCAAACCTCATAATAAAAGGATCCATGAAATACTTCTTGAATAATAATGTGATATTTTGAGACTAATCCTAGTTCCCTATGGTCTCCCCTCTATTTAAAACAATATTATTCTACAGATTTTATTTTCAAATTCCTTCTCACACCTAACGTGAAAAGAAAATATGGAGTGATATAAACAATGTTGAAGAAAAAATACTCTCCATCATCATGAAACACCAATATTTTTTTATAAAATAGATTAATATGCTCCAAGTCGTACACTAATTAATTAATTGAGTTGATCAATAACATCCCTATAGAATAATTTGTGATATAATTACATTATATTATAATAGGTTATGTGGAATTTAGTTTTTGGATGATAATCCACATATAATATCTTATTGGGGATAAATTATACCTAGGTGAATATTTACATATAGAAATATTGATATAAATATAGATAAAAGTTTTCTATAATATCAGTTATTTTTTAATACATTCATATACATCCTGATTATAAACAATATATAAATGGTAGGGTAAATCCTATCTTATAATAAATGATAATGAGATCCCTCATATTTGAAATGAACATAATAGATTCAAACACACCCTAACCCCACACAAACATATTTGAATAGAAAAAATATATATTTCTATGATTACTTGTTAATTAAAATAGGAGGTCACATCAAATGAACAAGAATATACTCAAAATAAAATTGAAATATCTCACCCACTCAATCATTATTACTTTTGAAATAAACACTATAATAGGTGAAGTATTCATGGAGAATTATCAAACAAATTTTTTGAAATATATATCTAATCCAAACAAGAAAATGATATCTAATATCTTATTTAGACACTATTAGTATATTAACTCTTATATCTTGTCATGGTCCATAGTTAACGCTTTTAATTAAATTTAATTTCCATATAATGTGACCTATATGATATAGAATTAACATTTAAGAAATATTCCACAAAAATTACTCCTCATTTATTATTAATAATGTTACTCTAGCGATCCATATTGGGACTCCTCTATCTAGAAATATACTAATATTTACTCTAAAAACATGAAAATTAACATATTTTAAGTGTAGTGGATGATATAGTTCCTAAAATCAATAAATAAAAGATGATCATTGGTAATTCGACATTATACTACCAAGAATTAAATATCCACATACCGTATCTTAGAGTCTTTATTCATATCATGGTCTTCTGATACCATTAACATGTGTCACACTAACCTAATGCTTACTTTTTAAAATAATTATACCACCTATTTTGATAAAATTGAAATCAATTCTATGAATTTTTTTAATGGTTATATTGATTCAATATTATTTATTATATGAAATGTTATAAATATCCTCCATCCTTATTTAAAAAAATTGAAAAAAACTATTATGAAACTATATATATTAATAACCCATTTTAATAAAGGACTTATATCATATACGTTAACTCTATAAACATGGTATTATCCATCATGTATAATGGAAATTAATTGGGTCTCATCCTTGGGAAGGGGATATGGTGACCTCAATCACACATTCAAGTAGAAACATACAAAAAAATGGAAACACCCAGAGGTATAATTCTACTAGGATAACAAAAAAATATACTTATATTTGAGTATATTAAATAACTACATGGGTAACATAAATAAATTTTATCCTTCCCCTATAAAAATAACTCATTATCTTCGTTAACTTAGATCCCACTAACCATAGATGATTTGGGAACTCAATTCAAGAGAATGAAACTGGATCTTAGAAGAAAATATTCAATATTATCATTATAACATATCATCCCCGATGATGATGTTGGAAATTATTAGGTCCAAAAAATGTATGTCCCACAGAACATGAAAGTCAACCAATAATGCATTTCCCTATAGGCATATAAATCATTTCACATTTTTTCTATTCAAATAGGGAAAATAGATCCACCATTAATAGAATCAGTCATTATCAGTTCTCCAAACGATTATGAATTATTTTTATGATAATGGGATGGGATGAAATAATATTAAAAAAACAAATAGGATTTCATAAATATTTTACCTCCCATTATGGTCATTATATATTTATATACTTCACATTATATCACTATTATTTAAATACATCCTTATTATGTTTTTATGTTAGCCTTCATATCCAAGTATGATTTCAAGTTATTTTGTAGTTATATTCTCACATCATTATTGGATTCATATCAAACTTATGAACTCCATTAGAAATAATAATTACCAATACTCTCCAGTGAGGATGTAGTGCAGAAGCACTGAATTTGACTCAGATACCCAGACCAATAGCGCCTTATCAAGGGCTGAGTAAATTTTGGTCCGATATGGCTAGACAAAAAACAGTAATAACATGTCACCATCATATTCTCTTAATAATATACTCTCACTGAAACTCATGAATTCAAAATCCCCCTCGAACCAATCTTATGAGTTTCACACTATATTCTATCATAGATAAATAGGCATATTTGGATACAAAAACAAATGAACAATCCTAACTATTTCAAATATTCCATTATAATTTTTTTATCCAAAATAATTTATCCTCAACCCAAGCATAAGAGGGTAGAAAAAAATATAATAATTTCATTGATTTTGTGATTTTGACCGATTTATAAACATTAGTCATTATGGTAATAATTTTTAATGATATTAGGGAAAACATTTACCAACATAGAAAATATAGTAGAGTATACACCCATAAACAGTCTCTATATATCATCATCAATAATTTAACAGACTTTTCCACTCATAGTTTCTCAGGAAAAATTATTTATCAAAATTCCATCTATATTTAAGTACTTTTATGTTTCTCATGATCATTTTCTGGTAAAATATAATCCCACCACATTATACCGAGACATTCTAGCATGTTAGTGGTGATCCTAACAATATAGGTCATAAGTTTCATCATGAAGTGAATGATACAATCAATATTTTTAATCCATTCATCTTGTACATAAGATACCTGTCAAAAAATAGTACTTGATGAATTATCTTAGAAAATATATATTCGCAATCCACTATATATGCATAACCTCTTCCACCCTCCTTCCCCTATGATTGGATAGTTTGGTTCACTAAATTATATATTGGGTAAATTGGTGGGGAAGCCTTTGAAATATTATTTTTATCTCGCTTAGATCCTATATAAGATGATTTTTTTAATTATCATTATATTACAAATAGAGAGTATGTATTCATTAAATATTAAAATTATGTTCAATATACATCGATTAACCAAAAAACATTACAATTTTCCTCAAAAACCAACAATGAAAACAACATAAATTCCTAATGATGATGTGGTGAATATTATATAAATTAAATGATATTTCAATTGTTCATGGTTTGGATTCGTGATTTGAAAAAAATTAAACAACCATAAAAGACAAAAAATTAAGGGTTTCATAAATAGCTACATGGTTTATTGATATTTACATCTAGTACTTTTCTCATACTATGTGATTCTTTTTTTTACTTTCCTAAATCTCATGAAACAAATAATTTATTAAAATAACTGACACGATCTCCATGAAACTCGTCATAGTATAAAAACAAATCAATTCCTATAAAAACCCATTATTGGGTTTAAACGTAAATCAAAACTCCCATTGACCCTAGTAAACTCTATGTTTGAAATAATGAAGAGATATACAAGAAATATCCCTTACTCTCCTCTTGAGGTTAACTATACTATCTATTTTCTACCTCATACACCCAAATTCCAAAAGGGATATAACAATATTTTTTAATAAACCAACCAATATTGACCTAGAACATCCCCTTAGTCCACCCTATATTTGACATGAATGATGTTACAATTTTCATTGGTTGGTGAATATAATCATGGAATCACACATAATGAACCGTGAGTGGTTTAACCTTGGTAAACAAGCATGGACCATAACTAAATTGGAAATCAACACCATAACATATAAATCATCAATATATTGGTGCATCCCACTAAGGATTCATAGAAATGACTATGTGTAGATATCACAACATCATAAAATCACGATTTATAAACTATATGAAAAACTAAAATTTAATGGGAAAAGTATATAAAAGATAAAAATATTCAACTAGATGGATGAGGAATATATATAACATTATAATAAATTAAAACCACCAAAATAACCATATCGACTAGATTATATAAGACTATTATCTATACTATCACAAAAAAAGAATTTCTATTATCAAAATGAGTTATCTAATGGAATTATTAATTTACCATTAAATTTATTCTATAAAAGAATGTATATATTCAACCAATTGAATAAAAATGGTGTGACAAAAATTCAATGTTTGATATATACATGAATCTATTTAATTTTATTCCACATACATATAGATAAATCTAGTTTTAGAACCACATTATAAATTAGGAATAATATCAAATAATTACACTATAAACTACATATTTTAGTATCAAAAAATTTATATTTAGAATATATATAAAATGATAAAGAATTAATAAAAAACTATTCATGAAAAAAATAATTCATCAAAAATAGAATACTAAAAAAATATATATAAGAATAGGTACATAAAATAACATATATTTAATAAGAATCTTTTTGGGTATGAATATAAAGGAATCAAAATCATATACTATGATATATTTGTGAATAATATGCACTATCAAGTTGGAAACCCTATATAATTATATATTATGTGGTTATCTTATCTTCCAGTCATGTATAACATGTTTGTAAGTTCTATTTGTCTTACCCTATCCCCAAACAACACCAATGGGAAATCATTACCCTTATGGGAATTATAAATGTAATGAGTTCTATTAATCCACATGAGAAATAAGTATTCATGTTTTCCCAAACTTACCTAGTTAATATCCTCTTGATATTTCATTACATATTATTATTGTTTAATTTTATAATTTACATACTCATTAATGATAACCCAAGTGAAACATATTTGCAAACACATATGTTCATAAAATGTGAAATTATTTTAAACCACATATGCAAATAATATGTAAGAAATATGAACATGGTAAAATATTTTTAAAACAAGTTTCTCATTAAAAAAATTATTTTACCTACTTTATAACATTAATAAAAAACTATATTTACACTAAAACCCCCCTCCTATAGAAAAATACCATTTAAAATCATCACATTGACAATGAGATTTAGAAGTCACAATAACCATTGATAAACTAACAATAATAATATAATTTAAATTCAATTTGATAATAAAAAAGTGTAAATCAGTAATAAATTTAATCAAATTTAAAACATCATTACTTTATGATACCTACCTAAAATAAAAAACATGACTTTTTCAAGGAAAATAATAATATTTGAGTATAATGAGTCATCACATAGAGATGTCAGATAAAAAACATTAAAACCCTATCCACAACCCTATATTCTCTCATAGAAAATATACGGTATGAAAGAATCTATGAAAATTATTTAAGATGGAGAAACATAATAGAGAATTAAGAAATTATGATGAACGAATCATACCACAAGCTAAATCATGTGCTAACAATTCAGGACCCACAATATCAACAAACCAAATATGCATGTTTTATAGATTCTACCACAAAATTTTGATAGTGTATTGTGATGCACTTAATCTATAATATATTTTTATAAAAATTAATTTATTAAAATTATAATTCGTTTAAACATAATTAATATGTAATTAAATTTAAAGTAATAAAAATAATGAATACTGGTTTCTTAGAATGTATCAGAAGCATTGTGGTGTACTATGTCAATTTTTAATTACAAACATCATATAGAATATTTTTTATAACTTATTTTATATTGGGATCTTAATTATACCTCAATAGTCTGTGACTTATACCATTATAGAGGTATCCTTATGATATTATTACACAAAGTCCTTTGGGATAATTTTGAATGTAATGTGATTAAATTATTTTATCTCTATTTATGGAAGACAAATTTAAATTAGAATATTTTACATCATAATTGAAGATTTGTAGTTTCATATTTTATTTTTCCAGAAAATGGATTTATTTATTGTGTAGTGGGATTCATAAAAGATTATTTTAGTTCTAATTATAATCATATTATGTTTGATTGATGAAGAGTGGCCATATTGGTAGTTCTATTAACTTCATTTTATTATCTAGTTTTATATATCAATGAATTTTATATTCCAAGACTGATGAAATAGGGATTAAAATGTGATTTTTGTAGACTATGTAATCTCAATACAATTTCATAGTGATCATAAAGGATGAATAATTATTAGGTTGTATTATAGTTTTATTTTTAATGTTTTATTTCATCATTTATTCCATATAATGTATTCTTCCTCAATAGCATCCTAGGATATAACTTGTTATTTGAATTTTGGTTTTAGATACCAATGTTATAATCTTGGATATTTTAATCATCCTATAAAATATTATTTATAATGAGGAGTGATACATTCTTCATTTTTTATATTTTTTCCCATGTTTTTTGTTCAACTCATTGTGGTTGTTCTTATTCTTGATATTTATAGTTGGTGGTTGTGTGATTCTATTGGGTACGTTTGGTTATAGAAAAAAATATGAGGGGTATTTTTATTTCGATTTAATCTTATTCTCTTAGAATGGATTCATTCATTATTTTTTGAGGTGGGCTATTTCAAAATTCATCTTATAGAAGCAAAAATATATTTTTTATAATTTTTTAGGGCTTTTGTTCCAAATTTCATCTTACATTAATTTACCCATGTTATTTTATTTTTGATCCCAAATACTCATGGATTGTGATGTATACAAGATATTTTTTGAGATTTAAAATATATAAAATCAATTAAATGATACTAATAAACGGGGTATAAGGAATACAATTTGGAGAGATAATAATATGTGAATTAAGTGTTTTTATTAATATTAACCAGTGTATATTCATTTTTGTTGATATTTAGTGTGGTGATTTCATCTTGGTAGATATTATTGATGTCTATTGCCACTATAAAAATTAGATATGTACATGAAAATGGTAAGAAAAGATGGATTATGATGAGAAAAAGAATAAAAAATATTATTTATGGTATGGAAAATTATTAAAATAATGATTTCATTATTTAACAGTGAATATATTTATAGTTACTGAAACCATAGATGGACTAGTTTGATGGCTCTATAAAGGTGGTGGTGTTTCTATTTTCATTTTTATTATATCCAATTATATTAAAGTATATTAATAATTTGTACATGAAAAGGTTATTAAAAAAGGAATAATAAAATGAAGGTTTAATTCAAGTAAATATGATTAATTAAATTAAATTTGAATGATATATTTTAGATGACGATGGGATGCCAATTAATTTTGGTAGTGAATTTTTCATGCTGATATTTTTTAAATGGTATCATTTAAGATAGATTTATAAAATTTAAATTATGGGAAAATATATTTATTAATATAATTTTAAATTGAGTCATTTGGGGATGATATGATAAATGGAATGTCCAACTTGTTAATTCTATACTAGTATGAAATATATGTTGTCTTCAGGAGGTGGTGTGATGAAATTTTTAAGAATGGGAATATGGTTTGTGGTTTTAAATGATGATTTTTAAATATTTTTTAAAAGTATTAGTTTGATTATTTTTTTTGTATTCTAGTTTGAGAGGTATAATATATTTAATATAATTTGTTTTTATGATTTTTGAAATTTATAACTGGATATGTAATTGGAAACAAGAATGGTGTAAACTAAAATAACATTATAATTGTTTTTCTAACGTTGGATATATGGAGTTAATCGTAGAAAAGATGATTCCCATTCATTAAAATTTTACTTAATTTTTCGAAAGGTGTACCTGAAATATTGATATATATACTTGGATGGTGGATGTAAAAGTGATATGAAATGAATGATTATGATTTTGAATGTGTATTTTTTTATATTTTCATATATCTTTTACTATTTGACATTATTTTATTTAACCATTATTAATGTTTAATCTATTTATTAATTTTTCTGATTTATATAGTGTGGATGATATTTATTTATTAATGGTTATTTATGTCATTATTTATTTCATTAGATTGTGATTTGGAAGAATTTTATGAAATATTCTAAAGAATAACCCCCATTGAGGTTCATCTACCAACATATCTAGATAATCCTTCATGATATCTTCAAAATTAATCACCATCTTATCCCATGTCATGATATATTCCTCTACATTAATTATCCCCTCATCGATTCCACATGCTAACATCTTATTTTCTTTAATGATCCAATCGATTTTATCATCAATAAGTATGAATATAATTGATATAGACACCATATTATTACCATCCAACTTTTAAATAATGATATTGAAATATCTATCCAACAGATCTTCATTAGAATGCAGGATATGAATCCGGATGACACCCCCTTTCAATAATCCTTATGGAAACTCTTATTTCCCTAAATTTTGATAACCAGTTAGAATCTTCTAAATTTCAAACTTTGGTATCCTATGTATTTTCATAACAACCCTCTATCTCATCACAATGATATGTTTATTTCCCCAAGATAATGGCAATTTTATGAGCCTCTATTTCATCAAGGCTTTCTAATTCTTCAATTGTTAATATTTTTCTACTAATCAAGTAGCCATGGGATTTTGAAGTTAGGAGTAGACTTTATGCTTCTTTGATATATTATTATATTTTATGGAAAATTATAGTAAAACATTACCTTATTTCATGTTCCTTTAGAAGTAAACACATACCATTTCATATATTGAGATTTTTTACAGTCTGAAGGTGATTGAGTGATGTTTTTAGGTCTCCAAATAAACACTATTTAGTTTTTAGAAAATGATCTAAAACAAACTTCTTGTTCATTTTATATTTTATCGATTACTATCATACATCATGAACCATTACTATTTTTAGATATCCAAACTACATGAACCTATTATCGGTATGAACTCATGTGATTAAATAAGGTCTCATGGGATAAAAACACATACATGTGAATAAATCCAAAACTGTTATCAAACATGGGAAATAATAATTGTATTATAGAAACATATGTAAAAACACCATTGGTTTTGAATCTTCCTACCTAAATGTTTTTTAGGTCAATAATAATGATAAACTACCCTGAGTGGTTCAGAAAATTGGAGTAGAAACCCCAACAACAACAATGAAAACACCGTCTTGAACATATTTTTCAATGTTTTTGACACGTTATTAGTCAAGGATGATCACAAGTTCCTAGAACCAAATCTAGCTAATTTTTTCAAAAATATATAAAATATAAGACACATTTATTCTTTATCTCTAATAGAAAATTTTGATATTATAATTTTTGAAAATTCATATGGTAGAAAACATCACCTCATGAATAAATATAAAACCCCACGAGATTAAATATATATATATATATGTATATATATATATATTTATATTAGTATAATATCATAAATGGTTGATCCTTGTGATTATTCATTCAAAAATTCCTATAATTGATTTTCATAATTTTCTAAATTAATATTTCATCATTATCTTATGATTCTTTTTCAAAAATTAACCTTTTAAATTATGTTATAATTATATTTTTTAGTGCCTCTTAATTAAATATTTAAATTTTCTAAAAATTATAATTACTTAATCAATGTAATTACTATATTCCAATTTTATATATTATTACTAGATCATTTATGTTTTTTATTATTGTTATAAATTCAACTACATTTTTAAATTTTTTCAAGAATACTATGAAAAGAATTTCTAATAAAATAAAAACATTCAAAATTTATCATAGATACCACACACAACATGGGAAAGGATAAGGGTTCACCAATATGTTACAGATGAGAATATAATAAAACCATTAAGGGTTCACTGGTTTTATTTAAGGAGTATCATCATTTTTTTATCCCAATAGTATCCACCAGCACCTATAAGAAAATTGTTTGGATAATTTATATCCCAAATCACAACACTCCAAAACCCCAATAATAAATGTTAACATCATTTCTACTTAAAAAAATTACTAGTTAAGTGTATTATTTTATTCCATTATGGAATTACTATTGTATAACTTAAAAAATGATATTCCATTAATTCTAGATCACACATTTAGGGGAAATAGTCATTTTTTCCAGGTGATGAATAAATGTAAGAAAAATAGATAAGGGTAATAAATTGACCTTAAATGGGATTTAACATAACATAGACACAATGTTAATGTTTCTCATAATATAATAAATTAGTTGTTTATTTTTTTAGGTGTATTGGATTTCCCATCCAAGAAATATTTCCTGGGATATTACTTTAGTTATAGAAATATATTAAAATCTGATATAAAAGACTTATAAATGTTATTATATCAATATCAAGGATTTATGATCCTAAAAATATTGTGCTAAATCAGTTATAATCTATGAACTAATCAATTAAATACTCCAATGCGTTTGATTTAAAAAATGCCTCTATCTTAGAAAATATTATACACTTCTTTTTGCTCCATTAAACTATTTATGAATTATTTTTATTTAAAAATAACATTTTCATATGAAAATATAATAATTTCTCAAAAAACAAGGCTTTGTAATCCTTTAAAAAATTATGTAAATTAAAATTTTACCTCACTATCACCTTCTCATCCCTAAGAAGTATCATTATCACTCTTCTTCAAAAAAAAAATCATCCCACTGAGGTCAAAAATTTTATGTAACCCCCACTGACATTTAGAGTCTGAACCATAGTGTACAAAAACTCTGCCTCATCTCTATGATCATATCTCTAAGACATATGGCCATTTTGGGTTTTCGTATGGGTGTAATGTTCATAACATTGATAGGATCCGTGGTTTGATATTCTAGACTATCCTTCACCCCTTTACAATATTGGACTAAATTTTTTGGTACATAACTATTGGTAATTTTCTATATTTCATCACAATGTGATAATCCCATGGTGTACCATGTGGAACATTTTCAAGTGTCCAATTATTCCGCACATGAAGCATAGTAAACCACCTCTAAAAGGGTATGATGATTTCATAGTATCATTTTTCAATTTGTCACTACTAGAATATTATACTATTTTCTTACAATTCAATATGATAAATGAAACTATTTTTTTTATTTTGAGTAAACCCAATCAATATCCCATAATATTTAGGGATTTTTTCTACTTCCATGTCTTCCACTAAAACCTTCTCATTGTTCCAAGACATGTGACATACCTATTAATTTTACCACTGGTGAAATCCCCAAACTTGATTTCTAAGATCTAGTTAGAGTAATATCTCAGACATCTTGTCCTTGTTCACCTTGATCCCATTTACAAAATGGAAAAAATTAACGCATCTCCTTAAATTGATAAGAATATATAATGACAATCATTTAACCATTACATATTTTCTTGTACTCTAGAGAACATTGATATGTTGGGAAAGTAACACATAGAAAATAAATGCATGAATGTCACCCAAATAATAACCCTCATCTTTTAAAAATTATCATGGAATTCTACCATCTACGTTTGGTTTTTTATTAAAGGATACTTTCTAGAATCACTAAACATTCCTTAGGATTATAGAGTAGATCAAAAACTCTCTCAATAATTTCGAACCAAACTATTTCATCATGAGATACCCCAATAGACTAACATATTGTATATTATTGGAGCTAGAAATGCTAATAATTATTGGTCACTTTTTTATGATTGGATGTAACTTGTAAATGTACTATATTAATGGTTCCAGATTGAACATACTCTGAGGTTGAATCACATATGTAGTTAAAGGATCATGTTGGCATATATCCAACTACACCATTTGTGGGGGAACATGAGAATCACAGGGTTTGGAATATTTTCATCCAATAAAACATTTTTAGGTGGAATATTCTATAACATTAAGGAACACAAGGAACGTTAGAAGATAATATCTAGTATATGGGTAACCAAAGGCTCTAATATGACTTTATCCACAACCCATGTACACCTCTTATAACACTAACTAAGGCCTTGTAACATCAAATTAGACATCATAATCATATATGTGTATATATATAACAATATAAATTGTCTCTACCAATATATTCTTATGGATATATATATAAATGAAATGGAAATAACCAATATATGAATCAATAGAGGGACTACCCTGAATATATTGTACAAATAAAGGTATTATATTTTATGAAATTTTATAAAACCCAACTATAGGTATTTAGATTGAATGTGATTGTACATTACATGTCATGATATATGAACACAACCAAAATATAATTAATCACATATCAACATCACGTGTATCAATCTAGGTGAATTTAATAAATTATAAAAAAATACACAATTTCCTCTATTTATGTCAACTTAGAGGGCTATAATTTAATATTGGACATGCATTATAACAGGCCCCCACAAGAGTCCCAACCATCCTATCATCTATCTTCCCTATCCCAAATCTTATAAGTGGGGTTTCAATATAGTGAATCTGAGACCTCTAATACCATTTTGTAACAACATATCTTAACAACTGGGTTTGAGCTAATGGTTCACATAACATTATGTGCCCCTCTATAGACAAAAGACGATATCGAATAGTAGTAAGAGAATTGATCTATTAGTAGGGAGATTAAAACATTATTTTCTGGTCATAATATCAATAAAAAAATCATGAACAATATATTAAATTAACATAGTGAACATTTGGACTCAAATAATTGTTATAAATTTCATACATAAATAAGAAACTACCAAAGTGGAATTTGTGTCAAGTTTAAATAATAACATTGTCAATGAAATAAATAGTGAGTTAATATAGGGACCTTCCAAGAATGAAAACATACCCATGAACCACTTCTCAATTGTAAAACATATGTCCCTTTCCATTCTCTAGATGTCTATTTTTGAAATATATACATGCACATAAATTTAAATGTCAGGTGTGAATATAAGAATAATTATGAAACCATTAATGAATACAAAGCTATATGTTATCATTTATAGAAGTGTCATTTCATTAATATAATAAATTCATGAAAATCATAACATCATACAATAAAAAAATCATATACAGTTCACTAAATAATCTCCTATTAACCACTATCTATAATTGGTTTGGATGTTTTCCAAAAAAGTGACCACGAGTCATCATAAATTTATCATAATCTATCTATAAGGTATTATTCATGACACGTGGACTCCAAAATACATCATTTCAACATGATAATTGGAATTCACAAGGCATCAAGTAAACATGCTACTCATAATACATCATCATTTGAGTCCGTGGGCTACTTATAGTCTATAAGGCCTCGATTATCACTTGCTTTCTTTAGAATTCACAAAACTGGAGTTAGCTCGAGCCAACATGGCTACCATGATATACCATTAGCATCATCAAATATCTTTAATAATCCCATATTAGGGATATCTATACGATGATAGTATCCTTTCATGCATACCATGTGTAAGTCCTCAAAAGGAAAGATGATATAAACTGACGTATCGAATGATAACAAACATTGAATGGGATCATGTGATAAATAATAGACCCAATGATAACATAAAAATAAAAATATGTACTTGAATTTATTTATTCATACAAATATCAGGGAACTTATGGTCATATATGGAAATCCTAATAATGACACACACATACCTATTATAACATCCTAGAAATTTCACACCTAGATATATTTCAAAATTCATAAATATTAAATTTATATCTCTTATACCAATGACGTTGTCCAAATATTCACCATTCTAATAATACAATATAAAATGTTAATTTTGGATCACATACATAGACAATTACTATCTAGGATTATTGTTTTAAAGAATTTGGACACCGTCTTACATAAAAAATACCCATGTTATTAAATTAGATTTTATCTCATATTGCCAAACTTTTTTTTACCTTAGTTTAAGTCATCAACATCATTCATATGAAAGAATTATATAAAAAATTCATTCAAAATAATTCTTAATAAAATGGGTAATAACACCATATGAAGGGTGATATCAAATTCAAATATAGTGTATAAATATAAATTAACACTTTTATGTCATTAGATAGAATAAGACAACAATAAGGGTATGGTGAAATAACTAATGTGCATGATAATGAAATAATAAACTCATTAACATAAATATCAAGATAATAAATCAAATAATCCATGGGATAAGGATTTTAAAAATTAAATATTCATCAAAATTAGTAATCAAGACCCACGATATATGATTCTTGAGAAAATTAAACAATTTTAACCCATGACACGTGTAAGAATTTTTTTTTATCTTGGGACATTATTTTCTTATCACTATTAAATATGGGAGAAATAATATAATAAAAATTATTATCTATTATACCCGATGCACTAGAGGGATTTCATAGACCCACCCATACATTGTAGATTACTTAACCACCATTTCATGGTTAATAATTTGTGCAAAATAGTTTTTTTTATAAATAAATTCAAATCCTTGGTTTATAAAAGAACCAAACATACATCATTTATAATATGACCACCCAACATCCTAAACAATTCCAATGAAATATATAACAAATAAAGAATATATATCTTCTAGTTTATCATAAAACTCATAAACCAACCATTATTCCTTTAATAACATTATTGAATTTTATAAATGAAAGGGGATGTATGTAAATCACTTTGAATAAAGATTGACCTGTTAAAAACAAATGGGTTCCTAGAAAATATATTTAAATCAATAATAATAATTCTAAGGAATAAATATGAATGGTATAATTTAAAAAAATTAAAATAGGATAATATTTAACAACAATGGTTATTCATGTTGATTAATGTAAACACCATTAATAGGTCATTATAAAATCTGAGAAAACAAAAATATTCATTTTCAATATGAATTTTAAACATAAATTCTCAAAATATTTTGAAAATATGTATCATTGAGATATCAAAATAAATATATAAATTAAAATACGAAACAAACAACGGCCACGAAATCATGAATATCTGACAATGTTTTAACCATTAAAATAATAATTTCTTTCAAAAAATGTTGTAAATGGGATTCAAAAGTGATCCAGTTGGAAAACATTTGAGAAATTTCCTTGTAATATTTTTAAAAATATGTTTAAGGACATGTGTAATAGTATTAGTTAACCTTTTTTTTAAGAAATTACATATTTTTATTTACTTTAGAAAACATATATTTTATTGAGAAAGGTTTTTTGAAAAAAGTAAAAAATGATGTATGATCTTTTTAAATTTTTTTTTTGAAATTAATTTTATCATAAAAATATAAAAAAATATAAATCATTCATGAATATTTGATTATTTAAAATATGAGAGGAATTTTAATGGGTTTTATTCAAAAATGGTCAATTTATTTCTATCATTTTGAATTCGAGCATAAAAAATCCTGATTACAATGGTCTTTGTAAAAAAACCATTCCAACATTGGTACTCATTAATTGTAATCCACATGAATTAATAATATCAAATTATAAATAAATATCATGATAATCTACAGAATGATGATATAAAATATAAATGGGGTAATATATAGACCTCACAAAATAAGATAGGTGTATAAAATATAATATAGCCCAAAGATGATAATTATAGACGAAAACCCCTTTTAATGATCATACCATTGAAGTTACAAATATTCCCTAAATAAAAGAGTTATTTCAATTGTAAATAAAATTAAAAATTATTCAATAAAATATAATACAATCAAATTTCATTATATATATAATTACATAATATCAATTAAAATATTAAAGTAATATAACCTAAAAAAAATTGTTATGAAATACATTACCACTTTGTAATATTCATGTGAAGTCCCTTGGGATTAAATAATTAAAATTTAAAAATAATATTCATTTAAATATGATGTATTCATTATATAACATACAAATGTGGAAGTATATATGTAGAACATAATAATAAAATTTTCCTCAATTAAAGAAAATTGAGAAAAAGTCCCTAATTACATTGGTAATTTCTCAATCTAAACCTCATGAAAGGGAGAACCCTATACAGATTCCAAAAAACCAATATTTTTCAATAAAATAATTATAAAATAAATTTATGACTACTATATAATCCACATAATAATTTTTTTTATATGGATTATGTCACAAGAAAAAATTGTGAGATGGTAAACCCTTACCTTGAGTCTAGACATTCTATCCTAGCCACATGAATCCTATATAAAAAGGTGATCATATTTACATTATTTAATTTTATCATTTTAAAAGTATAAAACCTCATAACTAAATATTTTATTGTATTTATTTTGAGTTATATTATTAAATAACTAATTATCTTTGTGTGCATCATATGTATTGAAGCTTTTGGTTTCAATATTTCAAAATGGCTTTGTTGGGTTGATTGTGGTCAAAGGTGTCATTATTTAAATATAACAATATTTATAATCATGAAATATTTTTTATATTTAAAAATAAATTATAATATTAAAAAAATAGTTGAATATGGTCATAAAAATCCACAAATTTAAAATCATCGAGACTGTAGGCGACATGTACTCATGAGTGACATTTCCATTTTAAAATAATCATTATGGAAAGTACATATGTATTTTTTCATCATTATAGAATTATAATAAAATAATTAAAATGATATTGTTTATTGAAATATATATATATCATCGATTTGATTTAGTGATGAACAGAAGGGTCGTATTGCTTCTTAGATGTGGTAGTCCTAACATACAAATGAACGACTTTATCAATATTCTCTGTATGAATAAAAAATAATATAATATTTTAAAATTGATATATATTTAATGAGTATAACAATTAAATAATTTATATCACATATATTTATTAAATTTACCCAAATTACAATTGATGAGTAGTATTAGTGAAAATGAAATCACATAACTTCATGAGGTAGTAGTTTGTCGTACAGATGACCAACATTATTGTATCTCTCATGGAATGGAAATGAAGAAGGTATACGTATTATAATATCTCAATTATTATTAATACGTTTTTAATAACATACATATACTATATATACTAATTTTAATAATCCAATAAAGGTGATTATTGAAAGGTAATGGCATTAGTTTCTAAGGTGGTGGTCCTCCATAAAACAAATGATGATTTCATATCACATTTGATGAAAGATGATATGGATTTTATTCATTACATTAATATAATAAAATATTATTACATAGGATATTTTAGGTTTATTATAAAATAATAATTAAATATTATTTTAATGAGGTGTTTGAAGATATAAAATACATATTTGTTTTATAAATTATGATACTTTTTTTTTCAGACAACCTCCATAGGTAAGAACCAAACACCTTGATTAAAGGGATTTATGAACAATTAATTAAATATAGTTATTATTAATGAATTATAAAAAGATATTACTTTAGGTCATGTCTAATACAAATGGAATTTATGGTTCTAAGAGAATAAGAGTGTGGGGTTCTTTTATATGTTAGGTATGTTTCCAATTTCTAATTTTTGAAAAGAAAAAGTGATACCCATGATTTTCACATGCCAAAAGTCTCCAAAATTAACCATTGGTGAGATGTAGACATGAATAAGTAGAAATATTTGTAGAAAATATATATTAGGATGGTTTTCATGTATTTTTAAAGAATCAATATTGTAACCCATGGTAAACCCATTTTCACCAAAAGCTCTGTAAATTATTTTTACTTTTTCAAAATTCATTATGATAAAAAATAATGATAAAATTAGTAGATGATATAAATTTACATTATTACAAAAATTAATTAATTATAAAATATTAAAATCATATATTTTAAAATTTCTAATATAAAATTAAACCCTTATACACAATAATAAATTGGGGTGTCAAGAATTTTATTTTAATAGAAAATTGATTTTATATTAACCGTCTAATGGAATATAATGAGTATATTAATTTAATTTAAAATTTATAGAAATATAATATATATGTTTCATTAACTAATTACACATTTTAGATTGTTTTAATGAATTAATATTGATAAAAATTATCCAGATACAAATAGTTTTCATAAAAAATCATTTAAAATAACTAAAATAGACATATACAAATAATAAATATTGATATAACTAAAACATAATTATTTGGATTAAATATAACAAATTAATACATATGTTAAATTAAATCATATTAAAAAGATAATGGGAATTTAAATTATATAATTTATAGACTGGAAATGAAATTTTTTTAAAAATCATTATTTTTAACTCTTCACTAAACAATCAGTATATTCTAAAAAATAAAAACATATCACATAATATTAATTTTTATATTCTATTTTAAAAATATATATTATATATAAATTTAATTTTATAAAATTTAATAAATTTAAATATTATATTCTTTTATGAAAATAAGAAAATAGTTTTTAAAGAAATCATATTTTTGAAAAATAGAATTATTTAACTATAAATTATTGATCATTTACAAAGAATTTTTCAATAAATTATTTTTATTTTAAAATTTTTACGTATTTCTTTAAATAATAAGTCAATAATATTTATTCCCACCAATTTTATATCAAAATTATAATTGTTATATATTTCACAGGTAGTTTAAGCTCGGTGTTGCGTATAGAATACACTATAAAACATGGTATTATTTTCCCAAATATAGTGGTGTGACACCCTCTTCCTTTTAATAAATTGCATCATTTTTATTATTATTATATCAATATTAAAAGGATTCAAATTTTAAATTACCTTTTGGTACCACATATTGTAAAAAGGGTTTATAAAACATCCCTTTGCTAATAAAGAAAAGGAATTATGGAGATCACATAGAATAACACATTAGTGGTTTCCAAATAAGAGAACACATGTGGGTAGTGGTGATTTATACATGGAAGAAAAGTGAAATAATGAATTAATTATTGATAGTTACATAGATAATTGACCAAATTAAATTTGATGATCAGGAGAAGCATTCAAACCTCGAAAACCTTAACTAAAGAGGTGTCAAAATTGGTAGTAATGTCCTCATAAATAATGGTAATAAAAAAACAATTTATATCATTTGTATTTTCATCGAGTTGAGGAATTATTTCAACTTATATACTAAGATAATAATGAAAAAATACTTATTTTATGAGTATAATTCCATCCGTTAATCATTTTAAACCACAATCGTAAAATTTTATTCAAAATATGTGTATTTATGGTGAATGTTTTATTTATGAAACACAAAAATATATTTCTAAAATATCAAATAATAATAAAAGGCATAAAAATATATTAATATTATATTCATAAACTAGAAACCCGAAATTATTCTAATAAGTCAAGGTAATTCCAAAAATTAATAAACCATAATTTGATGATATAACACATTAATATACAAAATTCAACATTAGTACCTGATTTTGAAAAATAAATAATTCCATTTATAAATGATCCAAAATTAATATTAAAATAATAACCTCTAAATTATTGTGTTTATTAACTTAAATTTTTATCGATATCTTTTATATTATATTCCCAAAAATATATTTCTCTTCATGTAAAATAACATTAATCACTTAGTCAATGAATCAATTTTCAATTTTATGGTTATCAAGAGGATGAAACCAATGTTCCCATACATAACTCAATATTCAAGATTATATAATACCTAATTCATATTAATAACTTAAAACATATGTACAAAATAACTAATGGAATACATCACATTTGACCCAAGAATTACATATACATAAAATTAACAATATGACACCTAAAATGGTATTAATCAATTTATGATCTCATCACTTAGAACCTAAAAATGGGATACTAAGACAATGTAATTATGATCAAAATTAATTTTATTTACCTATAATGGTATCCGTAACTTCTTTTATGAACTTATATGAAGATATCTATAACTTTAATGATTTCTAAACCCTCCCTAATAGTAACCATGACAACATAGAACCCTCACTTCATGATATGGGGCCAAAATCCTAAAAATTACATTTATAAAATTGATACAAATGAAATTCACACAATTTTATCCATACAAAACATGAAGCATAAAAATGAATTATATTATCTCAAATATATCTAAAGACCGCATATGTTTATAGTTTTACAGAATTAGGGAAAACTCTTACATAAATATTACTCAAGAAATTAAATTGGAAATTATCATAATTTACAGATTTTTTCATATTTCAGCATAAGTCATCATCAATGTTCATATTAAACCCTTTTGTACATAATATATTAACAATAATTATTGAAAAATAGGGAAAAATAAAATATAATAAGGTTGATATAAATGTCAATGTTATGTTTAAAACATTTAAAAAAATTCAATGGCATCAGTTAATATAATATGAGAATAAGGGTATGATGACATAATAAATTTATATGAGATAAACATAAGAGAAACACTACACCACACAGAGAATTTAGCGATGGTTTACTAAATTGTCTCTATTTTTTTAAATAATATCACCGTGTTTCTTTTATAGACTACTACTACATAGTTACATATTTTCACAAACCTGACTCTCCCCCCGACACCCCTGACACCCCCGACACCCCGACCCTCCACCTTGCCAACACCCCGAATCCCTACCCTAATCATCCTCTGTCGTCGCCCATCATCGTCACTTTCTGGACCTCACCAAGCCTCACCTCACCGCACCTCACCTCTCCATTCCTCACCTACCCTTACCGTGACTCGCCTCATAATCCCTCGCCTTGCCTCACACTGCCTCCCGTAGTATGCACGCATTTACAACATGATTCTATGTTTTATGGCCTTATATGAAAAAGAAATATTACATTTATATGATTCTAGATCTATATGGCCTGATATGATTCTGTGTTTTATGATTCTATTTCTACCTCTATTTAAACTAAAAAAATGTTGTAATGACATAAAAAATAAACCATTATCTTTTTCTTTGTAAATACACCACCAAGAGTTATGAATATTTATAATGTTTTAGCAACAAGGATTGTCTTACTAGGAATTTCACATCATCTAAATTTGGTTAACTACCATTGATGTCCTATAAGAATATACCTATTGAGATTAACTCATCAATACTAAGGTAACCACACATGGTCACCATAAAGACCCATTCATCCTCATAGAACCAACAACTCTAGCTACACAAGTGTCTCGTAACATGATTTTTTATTATCTTATCACGCTCTCTACCCAATCTTTCATGCCTCACATTCTATTACATTCTCCAATACATAAAAATGAGAGCCAAATTTAATCCAAACATAACACTGGCTTCCGAAATGAAACCATAGATCCGCTATAATCTTCCTGAATCAAATTTGATAACCAACCCCTCATGAAGCACACATGGTGGCTTTATTTCCAAAACACTCATTGTAACAAAAAAATAAAAACAACAACATGATATTTCTATTACTGTGTGTCACTGTAATATCTAAATCATCAGAACCTTCTACATTCAACGTAGTCCCATCCTCCAATGTACCAATAATAATAATTACGACTCACTCATTTTCCCTTAGGAAAATGGGCATAAAATGACGTATCCTATCCAACCACAACATATTGACATAATAGGTGAAAAAACTATCTCTAACCACATGTGGCCCCTCTACACTCACTCTACAGAAATCCACACTATCATACCACACTAACATCACCCCATCCATCTCATCCAACTCATGGATATCTCATTAACTAGAACCACACTGACTAGAATTAAGAATTCATACACAGAACCTGTCACATGACACCTCATACCAAGACGAAATCATTATGGGGTTATCAATTTTTAAGGGAATAACTATAGTAATAATATCAAAATAATAACCTATGAAAATCACTTAGTGGCCTAAAATATTTAGGCTCCAACCATAAGTTATTCAGGGAAATGATGAATATATAATTGTTTAATCTTTATTTAATTAAAACTTATTATATCATGTCATTTAAAATTATTCTTCTTAATAGTTTAATAAAACCATTTATATATTTTTAAGAACCATTTCAAAACAACAATTATTCATGCACTTGTAAAGGTATACCTATGTAGCTATTATCAAGCATAAACACATGATCTCTTTCAACCCCAATCCAAGAGTATAATAATTAATATAAACTCTCATAGAAAATCATTCTTGAACAAAAATGTCAATATGAAAATCCATAATTACATAACATTAGTCCTACCCCTGGTATATTGGAATTTTCTCATGGAATTATTAACTTTACCCAATCTTATGTTTTTTCTTAATCTATAAAAGAAAACCCTTACACCCACTAAAAAACCCAAATAATAAATTAACAAAAATAATGGTTTTATACCAATTTGTAAATTCTATGCCCAAATCATTCGAATGATACCCAATTGGGGGATTCGAAAATAACTTAGGCATGCCTCATTATATGCCTAAAGATTCGAACTAGTAGTGATAATTTAAAATCAACAAATAGAGACTATACTCTCGGTACCATGAAAAATAATCAGAGGTAAATAACAATAATATCATTAAACATTTGGGTATATAAAATGAACTACAGTTAAGATCCAACCATCAAAAAATGATAAAAATAACATTAAAAAAAATAATACTCCTTCATGTCATTAAAAAAGAAATCATTGGTCACATAACAGGTTTATAAATACCAAATAAATATAAAAAATGAGAGTCTTAACTATAAAACACACGTCATATATCAAACTAGTCTCTGAAGATTTATCCAGATAATCTATTTTTATTCCTTATAAAATCAATTACATGAAATTGAAACAAAAATATTTTATATGACTTGGGATTTCCACAAGAATAAATCATGATAGAGTCTCACCAAGAAACACTCACACCAGTACATGTACACTATATAGCCTAGCTGACTATTAAGCCTTCAAAGATCATCACACCATGGGAATAGGCCTTTTGGATATGTATATTTTTATATGATAGTCCACTTAGAAACCATTTCATCATTTACCATGGATGTCATGTATTTTCTAGTCTTTTTTCAACTATATATCAACATGTGGAACACAACTTTCTTTGAAGATTCATTTTAGACCAAGAAACCATTTAATGTCATTTGTGGATATTTTATAAATACAACAAAAATTTGGATTGAATCCTCAATAGAAGTCTAAAAAAACGATTTTATTAATAAATAAATAGAAAACCTTGATTAAAATTCTTCATTATTTATCATTGTTATGTATAATTCACGTGTTATTAGTGTGCACTTGTTATCATTTTAATTTTTTCTGCATTTTTTTATAAATATTTTCTTAATTTAATTTAATTATATTAAACCACATGAATGCTAAGAAGGGAGTGTTATAATGTTCCATCGACCAGAATGACTAATGAAGATCTATCTATATACCTCCCTACATCATCTGAGAAACCATATTTTGACCCCCTACACCATCTCTCACACCCTCGATGAGCATCCCATCAACTTTCCAGTTGATTCCTTCCCATTCATCATCCTCAGTTGCGAGGGAGTAGAGTCCTAATCTTAGTTATTCATGGGGATATTAGAGGGTTACTATTATAGGTACAAATTTTAATATGAATAAATTTACTTTAATTTTTTCATATTTACTATTTGTTTATAAAATATGGAAATAATGCAATTATGGAAAAAAATATGAAAGTCATAAATGTATGGAATCTGATTGAACATAAGATAGTTGTCCCATTTGACACCTATGGGATCCCTATAGATGACTCTGTAATATTACCTATCCATATTCTTGGTCATCTAGCTGTAGAGATGGTTTCCCTTCATATCACATATAATTATTTGATGCATATGACATCATCTTGGAAAAATAATGTTTTTTATTCAATAATAATGGTAATTTTAAAAAATTATGGTGTAATTGAATGTCTGTATTTCATTAAAATATAATAATTTTTATGTATAGATGATTTTACACTTCCTGATTTCTGATGTTCTTGAATGAAAGTAGAGATTAAAAAATATGGAAAATAAATGGGAAAACTTTAAATGGAGAATGTGGGGTGATGCCAATGACACATCATTGAGTGCCCAAAATATGTATGACAAGGTACCCAATAAGGTACCTAGAGAGAAATTGAAATTTTTTATTAATAGATATCAGGATGAGAAGCACATGCCATTTAAATATATATAATTATATTCATCTCATTTTACATTTTAACATATATATTAAAATGACATAAACATTAATACCTTACTTTTAGATTAAATTTTATTTATTTTAGGATCATTTAAAGAAGAATTAATCGAGTAGGGATAAGAATATAATCCCTCACACTATAGTGTCCAAGTTTCTTTCTAGAAGCAAATAAACTCGGTTAATCTTTTCATTAGTTTAAATATTTATAATACAATATTATATATTTATTATATTAAATTGTTGATTTATCTTTCATTAATATAGTCACAAAGTCTAGGGAACTAATCATCACAAATAGAAGTGTGGTTGGATGTTCATAAAAAATTGTATGGGAGTTTTGTTAATGAGCCTTCTAGATATGTTAGGGTATGAAATAATTTTTCATTATAATAACTTATTTTCAATTTTCACTATGAAAAAATGTATTGCTTCTAATATGATTGATATTTGATTTATAGGTAAAAATTAAATAACTATGGGATTCCAATCCTACATAGTCCTATTCATTCTCTCTAGATGACCCAGTTGGTAATGTGGTTGTGAATGTGTAACCTATTCGAGTGTGCGGGGTGGGTTTGGGACCCATACAATATGAGGTCTTCATCTAACCATCAGGTATTTAAGACGTTTCTAATCCTGGTTGTAGTATAGATGCTCAAAGATAATATGTTTTTATGAAAAAACAATTCAGGAACATGAGGCTTAGATATCCACTTTCCAGAAAGCATTGGGTGATTTATATCAGAAGATGAATGTTTTTTTCCCTAGTGATATTGCATTGATGATGATTGGTGCACAAGTAAATCCAAAAACTTCAAAATCATTTTGTTTTAAAACATTTTTTGGTTTTAATTTTAAATATAAATATTCCACATTATTTAAATTTAAATATGACTAACTTGTAGGTGCCAGTAGTAGGAAGTAGAGATGGACATGGAGAGGATGACAAGCAGTGTTTATCATCAGTAATGATTACTAGTCTTGTTGATATGTTTGAAAAATATAAAAATAGAGGGTTTTTTCTTATTTCATTTATCATTTGTGGCATAGAGTAGTCACCTAACATTTTCAAGACCTAACATTTTCATGATTTCCTATTTATGATAAAGCCATTTCAATTTGATATGGCTTGATGATTTAGTAACCTAGTGGGTCTAGAATTACAGGAGTATGAAGTTGGCGGAGAGTGATGTAATCTATGTTCTATACAGAAGATGGAAATATTTAATATTTTCATTTGATTTATGTTAGTATGCTTATATTTTTATTTTGAACTAACTATTATGTTGTTTATTTGATTCATTTTATTCATGTTGGAGATAGAATCCCCATAGTCATGTCAATGATGGATGGGCCCCACAAATGTTAGGTCGTCCCCTAACCACATTTTAAACATGGGAGTGATCACATATCAAGATATATCTTTTGATATGTGTTCCTTAGTTGGTAGGAGAGCCTATTTTAGGCATTATTTATCACTCTATGGGAGAATAATACTTGGGGGATGATGGGGATCCCAATTTAGGGAGACCTAATGTGTGGAGGTGAACATTAGGTTATTTTTTTGACAGATTTTGATACATTGGTATGTATGAAAATATGTTCTTGAGAAAATTGAATGAGCCTATATATAATATATAGTCATCCCCATTATCAAGGGGAAGTCCATGTGGTTTTTCATTGTTTGGGATGAGAATAAGTGATGATATTTTGGAATCTCTTTGTATCCCATGAAATATAGAATCTAACTATATTTAGTTTTGATGATTATTGTGGTAGATTGACACCATTAAAATAGAAATTCTTACTAGGAATGGCCTAGAATATTATTTTCATTACATACAGGTTCAATATGGTCAATTTTATGGAAGGTAGTTTACTGTCTTATAGATCATAAGGTCATGCTATGTGGTTTGAAGGCTTACAGCCATGACATTTGTTCTATATAGTTCAAAGCCTTATATTTAGATACATGAAACATTGTTAGATGGTTGAGATTCTATGGTTCATATTATTCATCTATATGTTTTCTATATATGGGTTTTTATTAAACATTGTCAGATAGTTTAGATTATTTTGTCATATGTTCTCTACACATGCTTCTTTTTAGGGTACTTGTACTAGGGCTACAGAATCTACATCATTTTTTATATGTAAATCTATAATTAGTGGAGTTTAAACCAGTGTTAATAAAATGGACCATATTTAGTAATGGTATAAACTGAGGGTGTAGGTTGATATTTTTTTTCTACGGCGGTTAAAAACACAACTAAATTAATGTTCACTATTTTTTAGCGGTAATTATGGTGGTTTTTGTGGCGATTTTAAAGTCAAAAATTGGAAAAAATATAGTGGCGGTTAAAATAGCCAGTATATACATTAATTATTTTTCAAATTAAACTGCTGCTAAAACCACCGAAACAACTGCTAAATATTTTCATTATAACACTTTCATGAAACTACCTCAAAATTTAATAAACCTCCTTGTGTTGGATGCCGACTCCCGATTTAGTAGATATTTTATGAAATCATCACAGAATTATATGGAAGAGGTTTAAATCATCGCCAAATATTAAAAAACTCCTCTATGCTGTGATTTTATTGTAGAGAAAAACACCAATAAATAACAAGATAATAAAATAGTAAAACAATGAATAAGGATTTAATAATATCAATTATCACGAGCCATGTGATATAAATCCCGATCTAAGAAAACATTTATAGCCCATAGCAAGGATAATGAAAAGCTGCGGGTATCTTGGGACATTATCTTCATATCACCATTACATATAGAATTAACAATTTGTTTGAAATATATTTATAGAGAGACTAATTCATTGTAGGAAAATAAAAAATAACCACATACACGTTGTTAATTACATAACCACCAACCCATGGTTAATAGAATTAATACTCATCTATGGTTTTAACTTAAAAAAATCCTTAGTTTTTAAAAGAACCACCGATCATTGGTTTGTAACTTAACCAAAACTCATAATAAATAATTTCCAAGAACTATATCATGAATAATGAATATAAAAATTTAATTTAAACATAATACTCATAAATAAATCATCATTCCTTTCATGTCATTATTCACATAGGTAAAATAAATGGGTTCCATGATAATCTCCTTCAAAATGGATAACCCATAGAAATGAAACATATATGATGAAAATCTATTTGAAATATACTAACTCATCCAGATAATGAATAAAGATGGTATCATAAAAATATATCCCAATTGTAGAATAAGTAAAAACAATGATTTTTTTATTTGATGAACTAAAAATATATTAAAAGATCATTAAAAAAATTTCTAATGAATTAATACTTTTTTTTGAAAATTTCATTTGAAAATATATTATTAATAAAATATTTTGAAAATGAATATCATTAAATGTATCCATTATATATTATCATGTATCCATAAAAACAAATTCTGATAAATATGGAGAGAAAATGTGATCATGTAGGTAATGTCAATTTTTTTTAAATGTTATATTAAAGGGGGTAAAAATTGTCCCATTTAGAAAATGTTTCAAAAATTTCCTTTTATTTTTTTTAAAAAGTTGGTATGAGAACATGTATGATAACATTATGAGACTATTAGTTTTTTAATAAACATTATAGAAATAATGTTACAAAACATTAATTTGGAAGAAAAATAATTTACCACCAAATATATAAGAGAAGTGATATTTTATTTAAAAAATAAGAAAACATTTTATGTACTAAATTATGGGAGAGTGGTAATATTAATTTATAATTTCATTAAAAAGAAGTGGAGAATAAAATTAATGGGGATTATTAAACAGTGATCGCAAAAATCATTTTAATTTAAATTTAAACATAAATTAGCGTGATTAAAAAAGATATTGTAAGATAAAAACACTACCACTTTGGTAATCGTAAATGATAAGACACATGAACAAATTAATTCAAATTATAAAATAAATTTCATGATAAAAATGATATAAAATATAAATATAACATTAGATACAACTCATTTATAAAAAATATGTTAAAAAAAACAGATGTCCCAAATAACACCATTTTAGATAGGAATCATTATATTGATAGTAAAATTGAGGTTAGAATTTATCAATGAATTGATTATATGTTTCAACAGTAATACCACATGAAATAGGTGTAAATAAAATAAAATATAATCATATATCATTAAATTCACTATATTAGAATATCCAAGAGAATGAAGATGTAATTTATCCCAATGAACAGTTTTTTTTATGAAATTCCATACAACTTATTAATTTTCTTGTCACATCCACATGGATAAATTAATTCAATGGAAGCATAAAATACTATTTAATAATAGCTATTAATGATAAATAAAAATATGTAGTATATATACACCATAAATAATTTAAATGTGTCTCTATAAAGTAATATTGAGATGAAATGTTTTTCTACTATGGATTTTTTTGTCGAATCATCATGAAATAGATATCCCAATATAGATTAATTAATCGAAATAATTTTCATGGAAATTATCATAAAATACATTAATGAGAATTATTTAAACAACACAATAAATATAATTATTGAATATGGATTATGTCTAACAAAAATATAAAGTGAGACAAGAATCCCTTACCTTGAGCCTTGATATTCCATGAATATCCTTTAATTCAGGTACAATTAGATAATAAAAAATGTTTTATTTATTAGGAACCTTTTCTGGGATAAAAAACTAATAATAAAATAATTTATTTTTTTTATTTCAATTTAAAATATAAATACTCAATTTTTTAATGCCGTGTTAGGTGTTTTGATGTTGTTATGTTCATTATTTTAAAAAAGTCTATATGTATTTACAGTGGTAAACAATGTTGTTATTTTAGAATCATAATAATAATAACCACACCATATGTATAATATTTATGGATAAATTATAATTTTAAATCAAATAATAGAATATTATTGTGAAAAATTAATTATATTACAATCTATGTATGGTGATTATGGGATACAGTTAACAACTCAAGCTATTATATATTATTTGTTAAAAATGATTTGATGGAGGTGGTAGAAGAACTAAAATCAAGACGCTCAATTAAGAATGACACCTCTTCAACAAACAAACTCCATAATTAAGAACCAAAACCCTCTATTGGATATATTTATGATAACAATATGGGATTTTGTAAATGTATATATATTTTAGGATTTTATTTTTTTGGGTCGTGTATATGAAATATTGAATTCATGATCTGAGGAGGATAGTATAGGAGGTGGTCCATTATTTGTGAGTTGAGTCAAACACTTGTTAATTTTGAAAAGAAAAAGTGAAAGCCACATTTTAATCCTAAAACAAGAAACCAAATTATGAATATAAATACATTATAAAGTATAAATATTTCCATGAAATTTATTTTTGACACGTTTTTAGTAAATTTGAACAATTATACAATTTTAATACCTAGTAAACTCATTTTCACCTTAATCATGGTAATCAATTTTATTTTTTGTTAAGAATTATTATGATAGTAAATTATGTTGACCATATTAGAAAATATAAATTATTATGATTTAAAATATTTATTATATTTTACTAAATGAAATTTATAAAATTATAAAAATATAATTTATACTTAAACAAAAAATCCCAAGGAAAAAGATGATTTTATGGAAGTGTATTTTTCCAGGAAAGGATGATTTCATATCAAATCTAATAATAATGAAAAAATTTTTCTGAATTTAAATTAATATAAATATATATTATGTATATTATTTTTATTGAAATTATTATTAATTCTTATATATAGTAATTAATTAAAATTAATAAAAATTATGGTCTTCAAAAATGTTTTTTGGAAAACATGATTTAAAATCTAAAAATAAACATATACAAAAAATCTTATATAAAGATGATTAAAATATCATTAATTAGTTTTAATATAACTAATTAATATATATATTAAATAAATTAATAATATAAAATAATTATATTTTAATGAATTAATTTGTTGAAATGAAATGATATGTTTATAGAGATCAAAATTGTCCAATATTCGATGAAAATTAAATATTTTCCAAAAAAATCCCCAAAAAATCACCAAATGTAAAATTTAACATGTAAATTTAAAAAATTAGGTTATTTTTGTAATAAAATTTTTTACCATTTAAAAAATTATTTATAATTTTTTTTATGAAAAAATAAAAATGATTTCCAATGAAAAAATATTTTCAACGAAAAAAATAATAATAGTAAAATAAAGTTGTTATTTAATACAAATTTTTCAGTAATTTATATTATGTGCAAATTTGATGTAATGACCCCATCTCTTGAAATTTTACCCCTCCTATACTGTCATTGAGTTAATGGGGATATTGACTCCTTGAGTTACACATTTAGTTGGCCTCGGGATGCCGACTAGTACCCAGGGTATAATAAACATAAATATGGGATGTATTACAATCTAAGAGAACCTGGGAAAGAGAGTGATTAGTTAATTATACCAACTAAAACCATACTATAAATATAAAATAAATCATATCAAGTAACATGAAATGTCATAATGTTCTCAAACAACTATAAACATAATCTTTACGTACAAAACATATAAATATGAAAACGACCATGAATCCAAAATAAACCGTACAAAACCATGAGATAGTAATATCAATCATGATCACCATAATTCTAATTATGAACTAAAATAGAGTATGTATTTCTAGGTTGAGAATAATATTATACTCGTTAGGATCCTCCAAAGACCCTTTAATGAAAATAACAAATAATTCATGTTAATTCACAATGAACAATAGTGAAATTAACTCATCTACTAAACTGGTATAATATGTTTGCATCCTCAAAATGGATAACTATCACCATGAATCACATTTTAGATAACATATATTATAATATTGAAACATCGATACCACCCTACTACTAGTTCCCTACTATTTTGTGGTTATTTTTTAGCATCCCACTTCATAGTCCTTCTCTACCAAAAATAACAAAATATTGGATGCACCTAAGAAAGGCATAAAAACATTCCCTTCATGCAGCACATCATCACATTATAATATATCACATGTCTGTATAGTAATCAAATAATTTTTAAGAGCCACCCCAACTGATATAGAGTGTATCATACATTGAGTATTATACCTCAAACTATCATCTCTCATACACTGAGTAAGGAACCTCAATCCATGACAACCTAAACATATCATAACTATAACCATCATTTGGATAATATATATAGAGATATAAGTTAGTGAACTAAACAAAGTTGATCACATCCCTATATAAAAAATATGGGGAATGTTTCTTATATACATAGTAGTACAATTAACTTCTAGGAGAATAGAGCAGGGATAGAGGGGGTAGTCATCCATCAATCATACCACAAGGATATTGTGGAGAAAAAAACCGCTCATCATCAAAAGGGTTCTGTTCACTCTAAACAATGCTTCTGGGGAAGAAAATGAAATCATATAATATTAATGACATAATATACCACACAATCATAAGTTAAAAATAATATAATGCTAAATTTATTTATAAATATCATCCCTTGGACACTAATATGCCACTTTTTGGGAATATATATCATTTAAGAAGACCATAATTTTAATATATACATTAATTTATTTTTTTATTTTTATCATTTCCTTCTGTTAAATAATTTAAAATCCATTAAATTAAACATTATCAATAGTTGAGGTTATATTCAATATCCAACATCAAGTATTTCATTACAACCTAATATAATCCAAACCAAGTTTAGAGTTTCTTAAGATTGACATCATTTCATCATTTTAATTAAATCACAACCAACTACAAGGGTTTATAATTTATTAATAGGTATTCAAATAATTAGATAAAGAAGTTACTCTATGAAAACTATCCTAAGAAAAAACAAGGTGGAAACATGGAACCAAACACATAAAAGTAACTCCTGATGTGTGGAATAGAATGCATATTAAATAAATAACATGGCTATAGGAAATTACAAAAAATATTTCCAAAAAATAATCTAGTTTTACCACATTAGTAGGTAGTCCCTAAATCAACCCATTTCATCATCTTTGGTTTCATCCCCTATACCTAAAGTCATATAATAATGTATTTGGCTATCACATGTGTCAAATGGTACCACATCATTTGGGAATCCACCACCACATCACATCAACCATACAAGGATTATCCATCCAAGGATCATAACACATAGAATATAAAATATCACATCAATAGTGAATAAAAAGGAAATATAAAAAAAATAATAAACAAGGTAATCAAGGCCCTAGAGAAAGACATCTAACAATCACATAAAAGGATCTCTCATTGAACAAAATGAAATGAACTCTAACTTCTCATGAAAATAAGTAAATCTATCTATAAAAATCTCATTATTAAAAAATTGGGGCCTATTTCATTTAATGTTAACTAAGTCATTATTCATAGGTTTCATTTATTGGAAACATAATGCATCAACCCATTATAAGATATCAAGAGACAAACATGCTCTTAGAATTAAAACATGTTTCATCAGACATAGGGAAGTACCATTCTCATTACCATTCCATTTTATTTCAATAATATTAGAAAAAATTATAATTCTTTTTATTATTTATAAAATCAATTATCATGGATGATGTTGTTTAATTAAGATTTACAATTTCATCAATTTTAATTATGAAAAAAATAAATGAAGCATGCATTTCATTTGAAATACCTCTTATTTAATACATTAACCATCCAATAAAAAATTTTCAGCATCATATTCAATTCAAATTTTCAAGAAGACCAGTTTTAAAATTGATAACATCACAAGAAATGATACCAAATAAAACATAGATAACATATTATCTAGATAAAATCAACAATGAATATTATATAACATTGTAAAGAAGTGACTAAAAATAGAAATCCAATAAACTTTTAATCCAATTAAATCATTATTTTGTTAAATTAATTTCCATTCAAAGTGGAAAACCATGCTACCGATAAGATATCACATAAATACAGAATACAATAAACAAATTGATGGACTCAAAAGACTAAACATTCATCATATTGGAATGAAATAACATCATAGATCTTGATCACCCCTACCATAAGAGTAGAATCCCTCAATGTATTTCGAGCAATAATCTTAAAAAAAACAACCAAAATAAGGATAATTGAATAATCGAGATAATTCACCACTACATTTGATGATGATGATGTATGACATAGACCGATGAACCAATGGAGGAAAAATTAAAATGTGTCTTGAATAACAAAAAATTTAATTTATTAATCCTAGAATTGTCCCAAATAAAAGGGATTCCATAAATATAGATGAGATTTCTATTAAATATATTTGGTATGGGAGAATGGTCTTCTGGTTTGATAAAATAAAAAGGTAATCAACTCATATCGACACACTTTACAAAATATCCTCATTTCTAGAAACCCAATGACATCATGAATGTATCATGTATTATATCTCATTGAAAAAATGTTGTAACAAAGAATTGGACCTCAAATTATATCATTACTTGAGTAATTCCATCAAAATTCATCACTAAATAGTTGAACTGTATATTCAAAACATGAAACACAAATTTTTTTGGAATGCCCCATCTTCAATCATTTCATTATAAAAAATCATCTAGAACTTCTCTTGATATCCTCTTAGTACCTAAAAATTAGGAAACACATGACGTGTCAAACTATATGGATCTAGGCCAATACATTTGTCATATCTCATGAAATTGGTTTCCATTAGAATCCAAAAAACAAATTCAAAGTGAAAATAAAAATCATTCATATGAACAACCACCCCATGAGATATATCTCTATGATCATTCATTTAATATATCACAACCAAAAAATTCTATAAATAATATGAAACCATGAAAAAATAATAACTGAATCATAAAATCTATTTGATGGTGATTATAGTCAAATGTGAACATGGTTACCAACAGAATGAAAAATGGAACAGTATCAGAAAACAATATAGTAAGCATATATAAAACAAACATAATTACAAAATAATAGCTACAAAACAAATACCTCGGGATAGCAACAACACAACCGCATCTCACATTCCTAGGAACATTACTACATGACTCCATTCCATAGTAAGACACTAACCATATGAATATCACTCCCATGAAACACCTTCTCCTATAGTTCATATATCTCTACAAGTAACTCATCAATGTTCTCATCATAGTTAACATCGATCTAAACCCAATAGATCAAATGAGAGCCATAAAGAAAGAAAAATATGATATTTTTCATATTAACATCATTATGTTTCATAAAAATATATTTTGGAAGTCTTATCTGATACTCTGTGGATTCCATGGGAGAAAATAGAAAATTAAATTTCCAAAAAATTGGGGAGAAATATTACTTCACTCACAACTCCATTGATTCATATAATGAGTAAAAAACTTCAGTAAAAAGTTATATCCATCATAAATATCAATAGGTATCATAATATTATCATTATAATATTTATATTGATCATGCACTATCTTAATCCTCTCATTAATTTACAAGACCATCTATGTCTTATTCTCTACTATTATCGACTTGATAATTGTTGCCCCACCAACCCTCGTGTAGAAAAATGGCGAATAGAAAGGTCTTCTATAAAAATAATCAAATGTATCCGTATCAATGACATTTTTTAATGTATTAATGTAAAAATATGTCCAATGGATGAAGCCTATTTGTGAAACCATAGTAATCCAAAACACTAGATCAAAAAATTATTTCAATAGTCTAGATGTTCTGATTTTTTAGAACAATTATCTCATATGAGAAGAAGTTCTATGGAATAAATTATTTTACATATTATTTTGGAGACCATTGAACACCATGGAGTTAAAATTATAATATAAATCAATGAAAATCATATGTGGGACTCCATGAAATTTCACCACCAACCCCATAATTTACCTAGATAGAACATCCATTGATTTAAAATCCATAATTTCCATAAAGTGGGATGATTTTATAAGTGATCAACTATCATACATATAATATGATATCCTAAAAGTTCTCATGATATATCCCTGATGATTTCTAATGATATGTTTACCACATACACTATGGAAAACAAATAACTGATAAAGAAAACCACTAAAAAACATGGTTACAATCTTTCATATTATAAAAGAAAAAACATTGAGAAACAAGCTATGAAAAAACACTATTCTAAACAGGACACAAAATATAACCTCTTATATCAAGATAAATATTAATCACATTGTTATGTATATCCATGGGTGAACTTTAGAAAGAATCAAGATAAATCTCATGCATCATTAAAGAGATTAAACTTAGTTTCTAAAACAACACAATATGGTGACCATGATCAGAACAACAATTTGTGTTATTGTTAAATATAACTCACTCACTCAAAACCTTCACATTATAATACCCTAACTACAACTCTTGAAATTTTACAAATTTATAATGCACTAAAATCTAGAAAATAAAAAATATTCCTTCAATCTATCCCATTTATATATATATATGATTTATTGAATGTTCTTACATTATACTATATGAATCCAAATATTCCTGATAGGTATCAAAAAGAGAATTCCTTATCAGCACATCAGTTCCAAAAAAATCCATTTACCAATATATCAAAAATATTGTATTTGTAATCTTGTATGAATTTCATCTACAAAAGTTGATGATTGTAAAATTATCTTTGGAGAAAAACATACCTAAGGATCTTATTACCAGTTAAAACCACAAAAATATTTATTATGAGGTTATTTCTATATTAATTCAATGATAACACAACTGTCACTAACTAAATATCATGGTTTTCATAGTTATAATAATGTGGATTTATATAATGAGAAGCATAATAAACAACTGATCAATATATTTATCTAAAATAAATCAAGATATAGAACGAATAATAACAAAAATTATTATACTAAACCATATCCACTGGAATTAAAAGGATTTGTGAACTAAAAAATATCTATTTATGGTAAAAAAATGTTTCTTAAAATTGGTAATTTCATAATTAATCTAAATATGTTTTAGTAAAGCATAACATAAGAGTCATGAGAAAAGAAAAATTAACTATAAACTTCATTATATAGACTATAATTCTAAAGAAACTCTGCACCTAGGGTACTATATTTGGAAATTTCCAATAATTAATAGCCTCTATGTTCTACTATCTGGTGACATGAAATTCCCTATGAAATAGTTCTCCAAAAACCTGAAATTTTAATTCATCAACTTCATGAAAAATAGTTCATGATTAAGAACTCCCAAAATCAAAGATAGATGTTATGCATGATCCTCCCCATTAATATAGTATACAAGGTTGTCATCTTTTAATACCACCATGGAATTATCTAATATCTATTCTAATATTTAATTCATTAATTCCATAAACATGGCTAGATAATTCATCACACTTAATAAAATAACAATGAACATTTATTTCCCCAAGACGAAAAAAAACACAAATCTTTTTAATATCATATTCCTTCACCTACATATGATGTTATCCTAACAACATATTTATCTATATGGAAAAAATATCACCCTTTATCCAATATATTAAATAATCAATTCATGGAATAATATTTTGATTCTTCACCATCATATGGTTCAAGATATGATAAAAACAATACATAGTCAGAAACTGGTATTGGCATTCTTCGTGAACAAAATTGGTGCACACCATGGTTACACACTCAACCAGAAAAAAACACACAAAAAATATCATCAAGTTGTACTTGGTGCTCTCGATACTAAAAGGGTCCATCCTATATTGATACATTGATATATTATACATTCATGGTCATATCCCAAACCCAAAATCAATTTCCAATTAAGTTGGTAATGTTAAAACGTAATGTGGAGATACATTGGGATACTCCCCTAAAATGCCTGGAAACACCTCCTAATGATCCTCCGATAAAATCAGAATCATCTTAGATATCAAAAAATTAATGGAAGAACTATTCATCCAACCAATCCAAGGGTCTCTCTCATCAATGAAAATTGATGGATCTCCATCTGCATCATCGAACACAACCTACATCCCGAAGTTATAAATTATATGTTGCATGAAATACAATCATTCCATGTATAGGATGATTTCATATTGTTTAATTCCTAAATATAGGATGTATTTAAAAAATAATATATTACATAGAAATAACTCAAAATCTCTACAGACATCAAAAAAGTCAGCTCGACCATTAACTAACATAGTCAATACTAATGGAACTTGAATACTCTATACGTGAAGTATCAAATCATGATTTATGGTAGGTAATATAAAGGAATTCATATGTCCAAATAAAAAATAGAATTACTCCTTTTAAAAAAAATAGTACTTCAAATGAAAACTGGTTAGACTAACAATGGAAAAACTAAATCAAGTAGTTGACCATGACCTACTACATAACCTCTCTGACCTTGTTGATGAAAACCTCCACAATCACACTATGATTTCTAAGGTCAAGAATAATATTATAGAAGTAATTTTACCACCCTATTTCATCTATGATGACTGAAAACTAGAACATCATACTGCTTCTACTTCACCTGAAATTACCACAATAGAGGAACCTGAATAGAAACCAGTTGTACACTGACTACTCAGAATATTTGAGTAATTATCCCTATTGACCTCAAGATCTATAATAACAAAACAAATATGATACATTATAATTGGTTATAGATCCACCACCCCAAAAGAAATTAAATTATGAGTTCTAGAACCTTCTCCCAAATAACTAAATGACTTTCATTCAAGTTATTAGGAACCACACACCAAATATATTCTTCAAAAGGATTCATTGTGACACACATTTTTAATGATCTATTTTTGTTAATAATACTCTAAATAAACACTTCACTCTGTAACACCTCAAGATACATATCTAGCATAAATAGAGTGACTTTTCTCTGTATATTTTGATGAATAGAGTCCTCAAAATTCCACTCCCAATCCTCCTTGTCTGAAAATAGATATGAAGAATACTGAAAAAGGGTCCTAAAATGGATCATACACACTTGAATATTGGATATTAAATTTTGAAGGGTATGAATATCTAGGTAATAATTATCCTTCATAGTCAAAGAAAAAAACTCAAATCAGAACTCATCTCATAACTTATCATATGATTTTATGGACTCCTAAAAATTACCACTATTGACTCATGTTTTCACAAAATATGATCATTAAAAATGAATACCAATGATCCTTATGATAATAGAAAAAAAATTAGAAAATAAAAATAAAACCATTATTCTATTACTAATTCTTAAATGTATTACCCATACTTTTAAAAATTTTGATATTAAAACACTGAAGGCGTTCTCCTTTGATTTGTATCATAGTCATCCTTCACTCTATGAAGATCTTCAAGCATCCACTCTAGAGAATATTCAATGTGAACTTGATGATGATGTTAATAATTATCCATACATAGAATAATAGAAAATAGTTAGGTCAAATAATCCATGCATATAAAATTCATAATAATAATTAATAATTTTTTTCTCTTTTTATTGTATTATCAAATCCCAAGGTCTTTCCATTTATATAAAAATTGAAATGAATAATGATGCATGGACCTTTCATAGGTCTCTACCCTAATACCGGTATAACATCATTTAGTTGGTTTAATAAAAATAATGGTCCATGAATCAGATCATAGGGGACCTAAATATATGTGTAGTAGTTGATATATATTGTTTACATTTCATAATAAACATAGATAACATAGTTTCCATACTAAACCATGAAATATATCATGTTTCGAAATAAAAACTCCTTGAAAAACCTAAAATTTATCCACTGATACCACTCTACCATGAACCTGTACCACCAAGGAGTATACCTCCGGGGAAAAAAATAAGATAAGTGAAATAGTGAACGCTTGTGTCCTACCTCTAACAGGCCATGGGATTCCAAGAAGAACATAACATATAATAAACATATATATTGTAATAATTACCTTCTATGAGAACCTATATAAGTTATATGGAAGATAGATTTACTAATATACAAGTAATCATAAAAATAAAGGAAATCACAAGTGATATGTTGAATTTATATATAGTAGAAAATCAGATAAATGAACTAAAAGTACCAAAATGGTAATGGGAGTAATGACCATGAATCCCAAATCTCTCTTACAAAACTAAGAGATATTAATGTCTAGAACATATCTACATTCTACTCAAGTTATAATGAATATAGTTTATATATTCATAGTGTGATAATTATAATATAATTAGATGGTTCCTCCCTATAGCCCCCTTTAAAATATAATTAATGCATTCAATAGAAATTTGAAAATAAATGAAACTAAAACATCACAAAAAAAGTAATATTATGTTCTCAGCCCCACCATTGATAAATCCCTGCATTAATTGAATACAATAGAGTATATAATATAATAATTAAGCACTAATTGTATCCCTCTACCTATTCCCCATTGGATCCATGCTCTTCCAAAATATCGCACCCCATGAGGTATCTCTCTCCAGAATATTATATCCTAGAGACACTTGCTCATGGAATCAAAACACAACCCACATGTGTCACATCATCATATCATCCCATATAACCTCTCAATATAGTAATTAAGTAGGTCATAGCAGAAATCAAACCCTATATGTCATGTGTTATACATCATTTATTTTACATTAAACCATCATAACCCATTCAATGAGAAAGGATCCTTAAGTCATCACAACCTATACACATCATAAAAATAATAATTCATTAGAAAATATATTTACAAATACATTTGTGAGAAATAAAAAAAATCAATCATTTACCTACATAAATAATTATATTTTATCTTATCTTTGTTCATACCATCTCATGTAACTACTAAGAGAAGATATTTGGACCATGGGGGTAATTAGACATCAATTCATCCAACAAGATGTCTAGAGAAACACCATGTTTGACTTGGTTGGGTGAAATACTACCAAACCAACATGAGTGCAGGAGTTTAATAAATCCCAAAATATACATCATAAAATATATTCCATAACCATACTATGGTCATAACCAAATATTAATCTCAATGAAAGATATCATCTATTGGACAACATGTTGCCACTAAGATTGACCAAATATCCTATTTGAATATATGAAATTTTAAAAATAAATTAATTTATTCATTTTTTATGATTTCCATTCATTAATTAAATTAGAAAGAAATGTATTATCAATTAAAAATATTTCAGGATACAATCTATAAACAAGAATTTGAAGTCCATTCCGTCCATCAATTATCTAAACCAAGCCTATGGTTTCTCAAAATTAAGATCATTTCATCATTTTAATTCCATCAACACAACCCAATAGTTTTAACATTTATTATTAATTACTGACATCATTACATATCCCTATTACTCTTAGGAAACCATATAGGTAAACCAATAAGAGAAATAATGCATAAAAAACAACAATCTTCTTTAGGCAGTGGGGAAAGGAATACAAAATAAAAATAATTCTGATAATCATCTATTAAACAAATTCATTCCGTGAAAGAATACAACATTATCACATAAATAGTTATTCATATATTCAACCCTCTACATCATCTATAATTCTATTAATGACTCCCATTTGTATATCTAGATGCATCTCTCAATTAAAAGAATCAACCTCTACTACATATTCAAGACCTCCCCACCCATATCAACTCTTTTATAAAAATCTCTTCCAAACCATGATCATAACACATATAATGGAAAATATCACCTATAAATTAAATCACACGTCATTAATAAAAAATCATAGTCTATCAGGAAATCAAGTCTCTAGAATAATTCATAACGACTTTATAAAAAATTAGCTCTCTCACCACTAATGACAACAAACATGGCCTTCTTAAGAAAATTGAAAACCTGAAAACATAAAATTTTATTTATCACACATCAAATTATTGTTATGTATTTTATTTACTTATTCATTATTCATATTTTTAAACTATGGAAATCCTATGTAATTGTGTTATAAAAATATTTCCAAAAGTAAACAATATCATATCCTTAAAATCAATTTCAAAAAATATTGGGAAATACCATTCTAATTACACCGATCTTTCATTTTAATATATTAAACTAGAATAAAAATAAATATGAAACATTAAAACCTATATTATTATTTAATGAATCATTTAACTATGAATTCTCATTCAATGAATTTTATTTTCCAATAAATTAAAAGAATCCTCAAATTAATTTGACATGCCATCTAATAAATTCATTATTCATCCAATAAAAAATTATTGGATTTACATTAATTAAAATTGTGCATCACGATCTATGTGAAAATCCATAGAATTATAATACATGATAAAAATATATAATATATAGTGAACCATTTTGAAAAAATCATGAGGAAAACCATTATTGTGGTTCCAAAAATAGGCTTGTGATCACAATAAAATTATTTCAGAATCTAGTTAAATTTTTATTAGGTTAACTTCATTTTTCTATAAATTCAAAAAAATTCTAACATTATAATTGAATATAAAAAAATAGTAGAATAAATGAGTCCACTAACTCAAAGTTGTAAATTTATTTTTCACAATAATAGAAAAATGTTATAGATCCTATTCACCATTACAATAAGAGCATTATGCCTCTATGTAATTCTATACATTAAAAAAAAGAATGGAAATTAATTATATTTTTATTGAGAATCCACATTCACATGGAAAGAAGAATTTATAGTATACAAATCAATGAAACACTAGATAAAAAGGTATGACATTACTTAGATAAAAATGGATCAAACATGGGATGTTCATAATTGATCTGCGTCAAATGAATTAAAAATAAATGAAGAGATATCCACATTATGCCTAGGGTTTTAGAAATATTCAATAGTATTAAAGAATACATGAGTCAATATAACATATATCTATATTGTTCACAGTATATTTTTACAACATGAATACCATTTGCGTCATAAATTTATTGGGATTAATGTCACACTAAAGAACATGTAGTCTCAAACCATTTTGGCATAAAATTAATTAATATAATAATGAACCATTCAATAAGACTTATTAAATCTATGATCCACAAATTAATGATTTGAAACTGTGACACATCATGAATAATACATACTCACATATTTTAAAAGTAAAAAACCTATATAATGTACCTAAGAACCCTCTGAGTACTTCATACTTCTGAAACACACATTGTGTACTAATAAATGGATCACAAACCCTATATTATATATACATATATATATCAAAAATTATAAAACACTATTGATATCAAAAAAAATTACATATTATTCATAACCTTTAATGTTTTTTATAATGACTTAATACTAGTATTTCATATCGAATATGCTATCAGACATAGTTTTTTTCTAAAATATTGTGATGAAAAAATTGTAAGCACTCTAAATTAAAAGAACTATATCATTAATATAGTAATTATAGAACAAAAAATGTGTATATGATAAAACCAATGGTTATTCAACCTTATTCCTAGTTAGCCAATGAAGTCAATGGAAATGATAAACTGCCTTATTAGGATCAAATGATTGAGTAGAAACATCAGAAATAAAGAAAAACTCATTTGTTTTATATTTATCAATAATAATGACACATAAATTATTGTTTTTCATATGGGGTTTCTAAAATAATCTAATTTTTTTGGAAAAAATAAAATAAAAAATATCATAATTATTTTTATCGCTATTAAAATTTTTAAATTATCATTTTTCTCAAAAGTATTTAAATGAAATCGTTTATGAATGAAAAATTATAAAAAACCACACTATAATATTAATATCTCGATATATTAATATATTATTGTGTAAGTTCATTCCCTATTATTATATTTTGATAAAACAATATAATTACCCTTGATAATTTACACAATTACTCTATAAAATTATCAAAGGATAAATTATGAAAAAATATCACTATATCTTTATGAATGGATAATTTTGAAAGTTACTAGTGATTATTATTTAATTCTAGAAACAAATAATGGTATTGAACAATATTGTAATATCTCATAATAATATATAGTTATATTTATGCTATCACATGTGGTTTTATAATTACTCTTGAGGAGATTATTTCTAGAACATGTGGGGGCATAAAATTATGGTTTTGAAATTATATGGGTGAGAGAATGTATCATCAAATGTGATAATGTTTTTAAGTATAATGGTATATTTTTTAGAACATATGATGATCCATAATTTTTAGTGTGTTGAATACTTTAAAAAATATGCCTTAGAAGATATTTTTTAGTTTTTGAGGTTTCCATTATTTTTTTAAACCCCACGATATTGTTTATCCTTGAAATTCAAATCTCTGAAAATTCTGTTAGAGAGTTCCTTATCATTTTAAAGATCTTATGTATACATATTTGTGTGTAATTAATATTTTGGTAACATTTTTTTGTTTTAAATTTATGGTAGTTGAATATGGGTGTGTGCCTTTCCATGATACAGATATATGGAACTTGTTTCCATGATAATTGTTAGAATAACAAGATTTCATTATCGATATTTATTCACACAATGACATAGTTCTATTATTTATCTCATTATGTCATTTTTTCTTAATATTATGATACATAATATTTTATATCATATTTTATTTAGTCTATTTGTATTTTGGTACACATAATATGTGACCACCATGATATAGTTATCCCTTAGAGGGGGAATTTTTATGATGTATGATAATGATTAATTTGGAACATGGTATCATGGTGGACTGAAGATAACTTGATAACTTGTGGGTTATAAAGAAACATGTCAATACTTTATCACTTGTAGATTCTGAGTAACCCATTGACTCAATTCATTTTTGGATTCTATGTAGTGTGTTTACATTATTCATTGTACATTATTAGAACCATTACAGTTCGATGCCTTTTAGATTATGAGATACTTCTGGAAATCCTTGTGGATAAATTTCTATAATCAATCTATGAATCATGCACATTGTAAAAAAATGGAGCTAATGTAGGTGTGTATATGGGATTGTGGCATCTTGATTAGATCATTACCCTTCTATTTTGAATTGTATTATTTTATGAATGTTAAAAATTAATTATAATCAAGGAATACCCCAATTATAAATTTACACACATATTTATAAAAAAATTTCTATGTTCATGCTGAGTCTTCAGCTCACACACTACTAAGTCATTTCAGAGTAGAAATATATTTCATGACTACTTCTTTAGAAAAGGCAAGGAGACATGTGGTGGATGATTGAGTCGAGGATAATGATGATTTTAGAATAGAAGGAAGGAATATTTAGGACCACTCTATTTATTTAATTATATTCTATTTTATAATTGATATGTTTTCCACTTTTGTATATACTTTTTTTATGAAATATATTCCATTTATTATGTTTTCATTTTAAAAGTAGTAATTTTATATTGTTTTTAATGTATTATTGAACCTAGGATATGATATTGATGATACAGTCATCAATTTATTGAATAATACCCTTAAAAATAGTAAGAATCCACATGTTCATGGGGTGAAATGTATGAGGTCATTTGAAACTTTAGCTCAAACATGACATTTCAGGTTAAGAGGTGACACAAAGATGTCAAAGGTAAAAAACAAGTCATAGTGCCAGTAAATCAGTTTCTCTATAACCTCATTTAATCATGTGTATATGTGAGTCAATTATCTCATGAACCTCAAGTATATGATACTTCTATCAAATAAATTAGACATTGAGTGAACCACTGTAAAATTGTATATTAATCAAAAATGTTTCTCATGAATCAATATGAAATATTGTGCTTTACTCTAAAATCAACTAAAAATCCATAAATATAATTCTTAACATTTAATTACTTGAATAAATCCTATATTATTATATATTAAATCATATTATATCATCCTTCTATTATGGGACATCATATCCATTATCTATGTCAGGTGTAATCCACCTATAATGGAAAATCATGTCACAATAGTCCCATGAACTGCATTCATAAATAAGGATATATCCAGTTCATGGTAACATATATATAATGTAGATAATATATATAAATCATTTAAATATGGGAATAAATCTGGCACACATGATATAATATGTTCATAATCAAACATGGAAAAAAGATACTCATGTATCACTCATGGTGTCAAATATCTTAATTGTTCTTATGACCAACACACACACACACCCACACCAACACGTGACAAAAATCACACAAAATTATTAGATATATGAAAGAAATATTATAAAATTATAACTTGTGTAAAAAATCCCTGATAGATCTGGAATAACCTATTTCAAAATTCCTTAACATCAACAATAATTACTAACCACACAGTGTGGTTAAACGACTATATTGGAAAACTCAAAACCTGAGAACACCTCATCTTTTCCATATTTACCATAGTTATTTAGACATTAATTCTCAATTATCCTCATGAGTTTTATGAACTAAGACTAGCTATTTTTTTAATATAAAGAAAACTAATATATATGATGATAATTTATATCCCATGGATAATTTCCAAATTAACATTTCGGTTCAAAGTATGTGCTTAAAATCATATTTATAAGAATATTCCCAAATAATAAATCAATAATATAAATATATCTCTAGACCAGTTCAATAAAAGGCACAGTCATTCATTGTAATTATTTTTTGATAAGACCATATAATTTTCATTTCCAAATTAAATAATTATCCATTTATAATTATTTTATGATAATTTATCATAAAATTACCATTTATAATTTGGGTCACAACAATAAAATAATTTCATTTTTTAATAACTCCATGGGTTTTGGGTTGTTTTATAGGATAGTTTGAGAATGGTTACAACTATTATTTATATTTCACAAGTGGAGTTTATATGGTGATTTTGAATCCAAGAATTTCTATATCACATGTTCTTTTGTGTGTATTATTTACATTGATATATATGTATCAATTTTATGGTTCATAATGGTTTACATAATTTTATCATCACAGTTTCTTCATGATATCAATCTATTTAACAATGTTTTCTAAATACCTTCAATGGTTTTCTTTTTTAACTTTAGTAATAGTCACTAAAGGATCTCACTGTATAGTTGAGGTTATTAATTATTGGTCCTTTTTATAAAATGAAATATATGGATTTTAATGTAGGATTATATAGTGTATGGTTTCTATTATCTGATTTTATATTGATGAAAATAATTTTATTTTCAGGGTTGTATAACATAAAAAATAACCTTATATTTTTGTTATTTACTTTTGTTGAGATCCCATTGAGTTTGGGATACTATTATTACAAAATGTTATATACGCAATTGTTTCTTCTAATTTATCCAATAAACAAAATTATTTCTCTATAACATAATTACACATAATTATTTTAAATAAAATTATATTAAAATATTCATTAACATAAAAACTATCATCCTCTAATTCCCATATAATAATCAATAGCAATACATTTTATTATGTATTGATGTTATTTATGTTTAATGTTAAAGAAATAACACATCAACAATATTTATTATAATGAAACCATCTATATTATTATATGATTTGAAAATACAATATTACACACAAATATCATTCTAATATATTTTATTAAAAAAACAACTAATTTTTATTAAAAATATATTCCTAATTTAAAATTTATTATATAAGAAATTGAATTATAAATAAAATCACTAAAACACATGCACTCTAAGAGGGTGGATGGGTAAGATGAGGATCCTCATAATCTATTTTGGTCTACACTGTATCTAGATAATTTTTACCATTATAGTGGAGCATTGTCCATTTGTGATAATGTTCCCTAATGGCCCAATTATAAATGAGTTTGATGGATCTGTTTACTCATAGTCTCTTTAATGAATAACCAATGGCCAATCCTTATAAATATTAATGTTTCTTCTCTGCACATGCTAATATAATTCCTAAACAAAAATATTACATTCAAAAGGAATGTATTTTCTAAAATTCATGACATAATATGCATTTATAATAATTCCTTTTTCCCAACTATAGTCCCATGAAAATTCCATAATGACAACAACATAATCATCATCACAAAAAAATTAAATGAAATTATTATTATACATTTTTATAATATTAATTCATAATTTTCATTAAATATATATACATATAAGTATTAAAATTCATTAAATATATTAATATAAAAAAATATCAAATAGACAAAGATATAATTATAACAAATTAATTAATTGTATGAAATTTTTTCAACCTTCACATTTGTTTTTGTTCCATTAATATAAAATCCTAATGGGAGAAGAAATCAAATCGTCCTCCCTTTTCGTTGATGATAATCATTTATATCCAATATAAACACACAATTAATTTTATTATATATGTGCTTTTCCATTAAAAAGTTTCAGTTCACTAATATATATAATGAACAAACATATAAAAATCACATGAATATATTATAAATATAAATCTTAGAAAAAATGATGTATAAATGATGATGGATTAAAAAAAATTGATAATGATTAATTTTCCATATTTACCAATTTAATGACAGTAAGATGTGTGTTAATTAATATGAAGTAATATATTTCCATAAAATACACCTTTCTCAATTAGTGAATAGCATATCAATACAATTATTTTAACTATTTTGATATAAGATAATGAAAAATATCGATAGTATTTGGGTGGATAGATTTATATAATTGACCATCAAATTTTGTTTGATGTTTTCTCTAAAATATATAAATATCCAGGCATCAAGTGAGATATATTTATCTATCATCGTGATGTAAAAATATGAATTGAGGAGTCTTTATTCTTGTAAATTTATAAAACAACATTATTTAATTTTCTAGAATTTATATTTTAACAATCCAAATTTTCTACGGAATATATCATCATTATTTATTATTATAAATCTATTTATTATTAATAGAAAATATAATTTTTTATATGAGTATAGATAACGAATAAAAATAAAATGTTCAATTATTATATTTTGAATCCAATGATGATCTATTACCTTTTTATATCCCATTAAAGTCCATCCTTGTGCAGGTAGTGTTTTAAAAAAATATTATTGTTAAATAATATGCTCATGTATCTAGTAGGTTTGAAGGATATTTTCTGTAATTATCAAAATGTTTCATTGAAAATTAATTTTTAAAACTCAATATTTATATACACTATTTTAACCCATAATTTTGTTCTAAAGAATATAATTTTATTTTTATCATAGAGATATTTTAAATGAATTTTAATTATCATAAACTCTGAAAAATAATTTATTGATGGTACTTTTATAGGAAAATATATTTTTTATGATTCACATAGTGTTATTATATTACCATTTACTTGTTCTTATATGTTACACCCCACATATTCCAAATCATAATCCCTTTTCATTGACATCATTCCTTAATCAACTATTCCACAAGGATGTTTTCTTTATTGTAGGGATTGGGTTATAAAGATTGATCTATATACTTATTAATGAAAAATTTCAAAATCCATGACTAATTTTATAAATCAATGCCATTTATAAATTAATATGTTTTAATTTTGATTCAATGCATATGTTCAAAATTTTTTAAGCGATAAGATCTATAATATTTTATGATGAGAATAAACATTTATGTATGTGATTTTTGGTATAAATATAAAGAACTAATGTTTTAATTAAACATATTACAACCAATAGATGTGTATTCTATCATCTGGAAATCCATTAACTATACCAAAGCTTTAAAAAATCTTCCATATTTCAACTCCACATCAACTCTCCCCATACATGGCTCTCTCCCCACCAAAGCTGCTACCCATACCACATCCTTCTCCTCCAATATTCTCTCTCCTGTAAATCTTCCTCATCGACTCATGCATATCCCTTGTTTGTCTATTCCAAGGTTTCACTCTCCTCATAATCTTTCTCTTCACCTACCAAAATTTTTTCTCCTTTGAATGTATATCAACATTTCAATCCTCTCTCCCAAAAATTGCTTCCTCTTTAGTTCCTGGAGATCTCATATTCATCGAGTCTCTCGACCATTCCTCCATCTCTCCCAAAAATGCATTCCTCTTTGGTGACTAGATATCTTGTCTCCTTTGATATTGGCTCTTGAAAATATCGTATCTTTGAGACTATCTCTATAATTTTTCTACCTCTTCAATGTTACAGCTCTTGTAAATCTCAACTCCATCAATCGCTAATTTCTATTCTAGAAGATTTACAATATCAAAATCTATCCGTCATCAATTATGGAAGCGCTCTGCATATTCCCATATCCCTCACACTACAATATTGTCTCCTTCATCAGTTAATTATCTCCTTTATCCCCAAGTCGATCTCATATTTTCATTGTTCTTACACCGGAATCATCCAAATATTTAACGTCTCCTCCAAGCTGGTTCGACCATCTACTCGAAGGCCACATCACGGTAAAAAGAAATTTTCAACAAATAATTGTCTACTAACACTTGATTTCCAAGGTATTTTGCTAAAACAAATTCTAGGTATGTGATATAGCTTTCCAACGTAGATTTTCTCAAATTTATTTTCGACTGACTGTTGGAATGTACTTTTCAAATTGATGAAATGCTACAGTTTCAATGGAAATAAATGAAATATCGAGCATTTTTTTTAATCTGAAGGAAGATGAAATCTCTATCAAATATTTCTGTAGATTAAATTGCATAGAAATCCATTATTTTTGTCTGGATCTTATAATTTTTGAAGTCAAATTCCCCTTCAAACTAGCATATTTATTTTGATGATATGTTTGTTTTTTACTAGCTTCCAATGTATTAATAATTTGAGTCTGTTATGTTCTAGCTTCCTCATGCTTGTGGACCTTTTAATCTCATTATTCATAAACCTATATACTCATGTTCTCTGTTTCGCATTTCCTTCTAAAGCTGCCATCATTGATTATTGGATTCCTATTTGAGGGGAGTAGAATGCAATGGGAAACTGGCATGATGATGATTCATATTAATTTTATGGATGAAATTTCTATGAAAGAAATCCATAAAATATAACTTCCAACCTTAAAAGTATCAAGGAGTAGTGTCTAAATAAAAATCAGCTTTTTAGTTTGATTTAATATAACTTTTTTGGATTTGTGACTGTGTCAGTCACTACTGTTTTAATATAGTTATAATAGATAGGGAATATACTACGATTAAAATTTAAATGCACTTTTATATACCTACATGGTAATCTTTTTTCATTTGAATTGACATCTAAATTCCCATATAGTTGATAATTTGAACTCCCATAATGTTCATTGTTTTTTCTTATTAAATCTAATCACCTATTGCAAGAGGCTCTGGAAAAGGAAATATACCTCAATGTGATTTTGAAGTTTCTCGATGTAGTTGATAATATAATCAAGGACAAATGATTTCCCAATAAACTAACTAAATGGAAACCAGACATAATGTTCACAAGAATGTGATACTCATACAAGAGATTTAGAAACTTCTATAGAAGTCCTTGATTTCACATATCATTGAATAAGAGAACAAAAAAGACAATCAAAACAACACAATAGAATAGAGCCACTCAGACCTTACTACATCTCAACACCAAATCATACAGAATATTCATTTGCTCACTGCACAATTTTTTTCAAGCCTAGAAAACAAACAATTCATCAAGTTACATCTACCCAAATGTATAACAAGGATATAAGAGAATCCCAGATGTTAGCTGCTTAATCCTTCAGCTAGACTGTTGTTATCAGTATATTGGCCTATTCTCACTCTCACATGGATGTACTCATTCTATCACATGAATGTACCCTTTCAGTCCATTGTATTAATAATGTGAGTCTGTTCTATTCTGGCTTCTTTATTTTTGTGGCCTTTTAGTCCACTGTACTCTTTCTCTCACACAGATGTAATCTTTCAGTCCACTTTATATTTCTGTTCCACTTTCCCATTATAATTTCAAATGGTTTAAAATAATTCCTAAAAAATGTTATATTTGAGATGTAAAATAACTGACCAGTATACAATACAACGAATAAAATCAAAGTACATGGGTAATTTCTGTCATTATTATATGTTTGGGATTATGGAAATAGATTTTTGAAATTAGAAGACAATTTCTTTGTCAATAATTTTTTCCTAACATGTATATTATTTTGAAGGTTCTTTTTTCTTTTATTTTATCAAAATATGATTTAATATTACTATCACTATAATTCATAGTTAATATATCAAATAAGCTATTCAACCCTCAAATGTCTCTAGATAATTTCCCTTTACTGTTTACTTATTCCATAAAGAGCTCTAAATTCTTATTTTAGAATGACTTCAATTTATCAAGAATAACAAATATGTGTTATCTTTTTTTTCCATTCAACCCTTGACATTTCTTATTGATGTTTTTGTGAATAATTCATGATACAGAATGACGAAATGTCACAATGTGTAGCAAATCAAAAAGCATTATGCAAGGAGAATAGGTATCAAAGGATTATAAAAATGATAAATAAAGACAATAATGTCACAGGTTTTGCCTCACGTCCATTCTCTATTCAAATATTAGATAAAATATACTTTTATGTTATTTAGCTATTTTTGAAACACAAAAATATAGAAAAACTTTATTATAGGGTTAACTCATTCATCTCAGGTTCACATATTCAAAACACTATAACAAATGAGGTTAATCATAGAGGCAATGTTTTCCAATCATACCCACCGTCTAATCATTCATTATATTAGATTTATTTTCATAAGTTGTAAATCTATGATTTAATAGTATTTTAAAACTTCATGTGATTCCCTATATTTTTTCCTCATTTAAAACATCATGTATTATTACTCACCAATTTTTTCAAGCAAATATATTAATGATTGTTGTTTTTTTATTTTTTTAATTATTTATTATACACTTCTTATCAAACATCATTGGGTTTTTCATTGATGTACACCCTATGGAAGGTAAACAGTGCTATGTATGGATGGTGTTGGTGACCCAATAAGACACGGGATCCTCTAAAACCTAGATTATCATTATTGTGTTAATTTTGATCCACTTCATTGGAACCCGACATGATTGTTTGGATTTTCATGGATTATAAAGCTACTTGAGCATGGATAAATTATGAGGGCCAAGATGATGGATAGAAAACAACAATGGTTGTGATATTTTTCTTCAACCAGTATGTCTTATAAGTGTTTTGAGTTATCAATTAGTGATTTACATATCCTCATTATGGTTTCCATGAGAAAGGTTGTGGTTTATTTTATTAGTATTAACATGTTTGTTTTTTTTCATGTTATCATATGAATCATGGCTGTTATCATAAGAGGCTTGGAAGTTTAATCAGTTTTTTTTTTCTGAAAATTCCATTGCTATAATCTTGTATTTTTCGCTATAAAATTTTGAAATCGAATAGATTTGATTTCCATATCTTCATCTCGATCATCCTCATCTAGATTCATAACCAATTCTACAAATTACAGAAATGGATGCTATAAGGGTAGTAATGATTTCATAGAGGAACCCGTAATGTTTTCTAGTAGTCATCAATCTAGTCTGGGGAAGTAATATATTTCGGAAAAGAAACTCTATGAAGATGTAAAGGAATTCCTCAAAATACCATCTACTGGAAACATTAATAAAGTGTTTCTTCAAGAATGAAAAATATTTGAGCTACCAAACTAATTGAATTCATGTCATGAAACAGCACATCATATCTCATGAAGACCTAATCTATACTTAAATCTATTTTATTTACAGTCAAGAGAATAGTTTCAGATTCAATATGAAAAGAAACATATGTATCTAATGAATAAAGATGTTAAAGGTATGGATCCTACTAATATTGATAAAACCAAAATAACCATGGGACATATACACACTTGAATGATTATTTCACTACAAATGATTGATGTTATTTCAAAGAGGATAGAGGTTGAGAGATGAAGAGTTTTAACTGTAGCTCATAGAATTGATCCACATGTATTTTTCATCATTAGATGTAATTATAGCTATAAACAATTAGATGTCATTTTTGATTCTATTCAAGCATTTATTCTTCATTAGTAATTACTACATCGTATTTGGGAGGGGAAGGATAGTTTTTTATTCTTTATAATGTGAGATCTCTACTTTTAGATCATTAATGATAGACCATTGTAACAGCCCGAGATTTTATGAAAAGTATTCTTTTTTATTTTACTAATGTCTTGTGTTGTACGCTACACCAAAAGGAGCTTGCACAACACACATCCTTGACTTGACTTGCATTACACGCAATCGCGACCTTCCTCGATAGCGTGTGTAGTACGCAATACCGAGTTTCACGAAACAATGATATGCTACTAAAATATTATTAAAACTAGCCGTTATGAATAGTAATAACCACTTTTTATATTTTAGAAATTTTAACTCTCAAAATGGACTTCATTTTTGGATTCGGAGTATCGAATTTAGCCTAAGGTGAAATTTTGGTACTTTTCGGATAACTTTCATATTCTGATGAATAGTGAAAATTACTAAATTATAATTAAAAACAACTTTTTTAATGGAAATAATTAATAGTGATAAATCATTAATTTGAGTGATTTTAAAGTATATTTAGAATATATTTTTACAATTTAATACAATGTTGGTCATTGAATGTAATTTCACATTTAAACTAGACATAAACAAGTGTCAATCTTTTGATAGATATTGTTTCTTAAAAACGCGCTATTTGTTTTAACAGCGGGATTTAATTATAAAATTAATTAATGCAACTTTTATGTTATGAATTTGGTAAAATAGACTTCATTTTTTAATTCGGAATATGAAATATAGCTTGGGATGAAATTTTGGCATTGTTCTGAAAAACATCAATTTTTGATGAATAGTGAAACTACTAAGTGGTAGGTTAAAAACTGAATTTTGCATAAAACTTAATTTTACCGCTTCTGTGAATGGAATTTCGAAAATCCGAGAGACACGGTTAATATCAAGGACTAAAATGTGGTTCAATGAGATGAAAATAATTTTTTGGTGAATAGTAACTTTTTACTTTTTTTACCACGGTTAATAGTAAATAGGGTAACTAAGGGTAAATAGGATATTAATATTACCCTAACACATGTCCTAATTCTATTGGACAAGTGTAATTCGACCAAAAACAATCTTAGGAATAAAATATGACCATTTAGGCCCACTTGGATTAGATTTGGACATTTATTATTAATTTATTTAAAGAAGGGTTAAAATAGTTAAAATCAAAGTTTAATAAGTAAATCATTTTTAATATGGGGTTATACATAAGATAAATTAGACTATAAATATTCATTAGAAAGCTAAAACGATTTCCTACATGATGGTATTTTATTTGTAATTTTTAGACATCGAATAATTTAATTTATTTATGACACAAAGATGATGCAGTAATTATCTTATTAATGAAATATTGACAAAATTGATAATATAAATACCAAAATAAATGTAATTTGAGACTTTTTATGAATTCCACTAATTTGCTAGGTTACTATGATATATTATTATTGATTTAATCAACTTGGTTCGAACATATAATTCTGTTATGACTTTGACAAAAATCATATATCAAATAGTGTCAAAATTGACACAAAATAGTTTTTAAATCAAATATTATATTATTAATTGTTATTTTATTCCTAAAAATCTAAGGTTCGGCCAAATGACTTAGATAAGGATATATATATTAATAATAAACAATGTGGGGTTCGTTTGGCATGTTATAGTAAGTGTATTAACCATATAGTGAAAGAAAACAAAAAGACACGGTAAAAGTTAAATTATTTAACTTAGAGTTAAATCTAATGGATAAGGTTAAAATAATACCCTAAACTTGTCTAAATTCTATTGGTTGATAGGATTTCGACCCCTCCCCATCTTAGCTTCGAAATAAGACCCTTTGGAACCATTATAAACCGATTTTGACTTTAATATAAAATAATATTTTGAGATATTCCTAAGGTGCCCCTCTCCTCCCTTATAAAAGGACACCTCCTCCCCCTCCTCCTCACACCAATTTGAGCACTCAAGCTCGGCCAACCCCTGCCATTTTCTCCTCTCCACTTCCCTAGAATAATCCTAGAGGTCCTGGTCTTCTCCAAAGACCAATCTTAGTTCCTTAAGTGGAGGATTCAAAAAGGCGTTCCAAAGAAGAGGTAATATCCATTACCGATCTTTTCAATTTCTTTCTTCTTCAACTTCTTCTTCTTTAGTTGTTTCATGATAAAGTAATAACATCAGTATTACTTACATACTGATATGTTATTATAAATATGAAACAACCCTAATTCACCTTCTATCCATCCTACGGAAAAATGAAATCACCGCGCGTGCGTACGTACGGAATACCGTCTCCACGCCGTGGTGTAATCTATTTTCCACCATCACCTTACAAGGATGGGTATAATGGTGTAATGAGTAACTATATATGATTATTATTAAGTAATATTGATACTGAAATAATATATATATATACTCCAATACAATTCCACGATCATAGGAACGATATCATCACTCGTGCGTACGTACGGAATACCATCTCCACGATGTGATGCGATTCGTTCTACATGATCTTCATTTCATAATGATTATATAAATAAATTGAATGAATGAATATGGTATATACTACACTAATACCATTCTGGAAATGAATTATCTATAAAGATAAGAATAAGAATTTATTCGACAAAACACGCATAAGAACAAAAATTTATAAAGACCCGAGTAACAAGTAACAATGAAATATTACTAACAAGAAGCTAATAATATGACCATATATGATCTCATATCAATATGTATGATTCTGGAATAAGTCAATAACATTATTTAAACCATTATACAGGAGCTTCGGACACGAACAAAGCAAATCGGACCTAAGGTAAGGGAAATATCACAATCTCATTTTTATCCGAGATTGTTTATTCGTAAGTATTTACTAGGGTGTATTTTATCATCCACATCCATGTTCCCTCAATATGTAATATTATTTACATCCACTTGAAATAGTTTAAATCCAATTTTACCCTTAGGTGAGTTTTTAGTAAAGAATATGAAAGGAATCTTTTGTCGTTTTTCCGTACGAGGTACTTTTTGACTTTTCCGACAAAAGTACGAAGAATGTTTTTTTTAACTTATACGGCATGAATGGATTTTTAAAACATTACTTCAAAGAAGCTTCCTTTACAAGTTTTCATGTTTATTTTTAATCAACTTCTTTTATTTTAAAGTTGTATGACATGTTATGAAAGGAAAAATGTTTTTGAAGAAGAAATGATATTTTCCTCAAGAATTCAATTCAGGTGTTTTATCAAAATTATTTTCCATCTAAGATAATAAAAGGTTCTGTTTCTATCCATATTTTTACATTGGTTTGACTATGTTGTGATGGAATTATGTTTATGAATTCCTTTATCATATATGAATTGATTTATGATGTCATGATGTTTCAAGAATCCCATTTTTGTTACATGTGTTATGCGATGATGTATGTTTTATGATTATGTGGCACACATAAGAAAGGATTCATTATAAGATGGGTGGGACCTATATCTCCCTCCAATGCATTGGGTAATGATTTATATCTCATGAGATAGACATGGCTGGAACGGAAGGTTATTTCGGTTCAGTGATACAGGACTGAAACGAGGAGTGAACTCGGTTCAGAAAGGGACTTTGTCCACTAAGATAGTCTTGGCAATGAGTCATGACTAACAAGAAATGATTTTCCATGATTATGTGTGCATGCCACAAAGTTTCAAGTTTTATGTTATGATTATGGGGATCCCATTTTCACTTCTATGATTTATTCCATGTTAAGATATTATGATCTCTTTTGCAGGTTTTGATTTTCATAAAGATATGATATGATTTTTATTTCCTTTATTTGCCCTTGCTGAGCATTTGAGCTCACCCTTTTATGTTTTCTTTTCCCCAGGATATAAAGAAAGGTTTTTAGGTAAAAAAAAGGGAAGATCTTTATGGGGGATATTGAAGATCTTTCACCACGATTAGAAGATTACGTTCCGAGTTTCCAAAGACACTAAACTATTACGATCCTTGTGTGTGTGTTTTTGTTATGTACTAAGTATTCCGCAAAAGTAATGTAATGTCCGTGTACGATAAGCTTCGGGTTATTATAGTTGGTATCAGAGGAATGGTTTAGTCAACCTTTGGAAACTAGGATGCGAAAACGTTAGTGAGATCCCTAGAGATATTTCTATGGTATGTCTAGGGATGTCCCTAGGGATAAGTATACGTATAGGTTATAGTAATAGAATTACGCTAACGATCATAGAATTAAACCTAAGATGTTGGATATTGAAGGTACTCCCCCTTTATTATGTTGTTTTCCCTAGCATGATTTTTGCCTCTCACACTATTCTTTTTGGGTTTTAGACGATGGCTGGAACCCGAAGGAACCGTGTTGATCAATGCGATGGACAATGCAATGATTGCCCTCCTGAACAAACAAATGTTATGGGAGATGGAGTGCAAAATCTTATTGCTATACTTACACAAGCTATGAATCATTCTGGACTTCCAAATGAGCAGAGAAGGGAACAATATTCTATTGAGTCCTTCATGAGGCAACGTCCACCTTCTTTCAGTGGGACTTCCGATCCACTTGTTGCTGAACAATGGATCAGTACCACTGAAAAGATATTTTCAGTTCTTCAATGTTCTGAACATGATAAAGTCATCTTAGCAGTATATCGTTTGGAAGGTGAAGCTGATCAATGGTGGAATCTTATCAAGAATACGAGGCCAAGGGATGAAATTGAGTTCATGGAATGGGACGAGTTCAAGAACTTGTTTTTCAGTAAGTACTTCCCTCGTATTCTTCGAACAAAGATGGAGAAAGAGTTTCTTGAACTGAAGCAAAGGGACGATGAATCTGTTGGTACCTATGAAGCAAATTTTACAAGACTTGCAAGGTATGCTTCTGGAATTATCATCCAACCTGAAAGTAAAGTTGATCAATTTTTCAGTGGCTTAAAACCAAGTCTTCGAAGGGCATTAGCTATAAGAGACTTCAGTAGCTATGAAGAAATTTTGCGTTGTGCTATCAAGGTAGAAATGGAAGTTGGTGTTACATATCCATCTCATGGTTTTGACAAGAAACGAAAGATGGAGTTCAAGGAGAAATCTCATAATAATGGTGAAAAGAAGATGAATGTTTCCTTATGCACAAAGTGTGGAAAGAAGCATGGTGGAGATTGTCTTAAAGGGACTAGAAAATGTTTTAAGTGTGGAAAAGAATGTCATCGAGCAGCTGAGTGTCGAAGTAATGGAAAAAGGGTTTCTAATGATGTGAATAAAGCAAACACTGCAGAGAACGCACCGCCAACACTTCAATGCTTCAAGTGCAAGGAAATGGGGCATTATGCTAATAATTGCCCTAATCCAAGGGTTAGTGATGATCAACATGAGCAACCACTGAAGGCAAAGGACAAAGGGAAATCACATGCGATCACTATTGGAAATGTTGAATATGACAACGATGTGGTGGAATGATTAAGTGTTTATGTAATGGATTTCAAAATAATGTTATATCATTGAGTAATGCAATATTTATTGATGTGGTATTCAAAGTGATTGAGATATTTTTTGGAAATAAGATGATATGCGCATAATGAAAACGAGAAAATGAAATGTTTAATAGTATTCATGAGCTCATGATTGATATAAGGACTAAGTGATATCATGGTTTGAGTATATAGAATTTTGAGGATTTTGGTATGTGGAAAGTGTTAACTTTTAACTGCACTCATGTTTTCACTAAGGTATTCATGAGAATACACGATTAAGGACTTTGAATGTTTGGAATGTGACCAACAAGACATATCTTATGATATGTGGGGATCAACGACAGTATTAAATCTCTGGTAATCGTTGTCACTATATTCTGAGAGTGGACTGCAGTATTATGTATAAGCCTAAAGATTGGACTGGATTATGTTGGACATAAGTTAGTATTGTTTAAGGATAGAAGTTTTTTCGATATTATTGATGGGATGTTATAGTAATATAGTTTTATAAAAAGGACAACCTGCAGGACGGGAGACAACCCATCGCTTCGGACAAGGCTGTGGGAATCGAACCCACAACCGAAGTGCGACTGGCCTTTATCGCCTACCACTGACCTACAGGAAGTCCCTGTTTAGTAGAAACTAGTTTTATTATATTAAGCAGTATGATATATGAAGTATAAGTCCATTTTAGGAACCATATATGATTAATCTCACTATAGATCGATTTATGCATATAATTTTTGCTAACCTTTTGTTTGAGACAGATGGAATGACCCGTCATTCTATCACATGATCTGCTAACACTTCACGAATAACAAATTCAACTTCATTTATTTAAGAGATGAAGTGGAAATTGTTCAAGGCACGAACAACAGTGAGATTGTACCAAAATAAAGTAAGTATTTATTCTAATTCAAATTTTCAACTTTAGGGGAAATGATCTTGAAAACCAAAAATGTTGTCCTAGTGATCTTATACCTGATGAATCAGATGGTACCTTATATCATCACAAATCTATGGATTTGTGATTACTGGCTTTTCCATAGCCATGTTCTCTACCACTCTCCATCAGAACATGATGGTTAGATTTCTCTTCCATATCCATATTTTCACCTATGTGGAAACCCAATGATTAGTTTATTTGGGTAACCGTTACGTTTCATACTTTTGTTTTTAAAGATTGGTTTTGATATTCCTTTTTACGATGTGGGTTTTTATTAAAGAAACTTTCGAATAGTAAACCATTTATAACCCCGATGAATTTCGAGGGCGAAATTCATTTTAAGGGGGGTAGAATGTAACAGCCCGAGATTTTATGAAAAGTATTCTTTTTTATTTTACTAATGTCTTGTGTTGTACGCTACACCAAAAGGAGCTTGCACAACACACATCCTTGACTTGACTTGCATTACACGCAATCACGACCTTCCTCGATAGCGTGTGTAGTACGCAATACCGAGTTTCACGAAACAATGATATGCTATTAAAATATTATTAAAACTAGCCGTTATGAATAGTAATAACCACTTTTTAAATTTTAGAAATTTTAACTCTCAAAATGGACTTCATTTTTGGATTCGGAGTATCGAATTTAGCCTAAGGTGAAATTTTGGTACTTTTCGGATAACTTTCATATTCTGATGAATAGTGAAAATTACTAAATTATAATTAAAAACAACTTTTTTAATCGAAATAATTAATAGTGATAAATCATTAATTTGAGTGATTTTAAAGTATATTTAGAATATATTTTTACAATTTAATACAATGTTGGTCATTGAATGTAATTTTACATTTAAACTAGACATAAACAAGTGTCAATCTTTTGATAGATATTGTTTCTTAAAAACACGCTATTTGTTTTAACAACGGGATTTAATTATAAAATTAAATAATGCAACTTTTATGTTATGAATTTGGTAAAATAGACTTCATTTTTGAATTCGGAATATGAAATATAGCTTGGGATGAAATTTTGGCATTGTTCTGAAAAACATCAATTTTTGATGAATAGTGAAACTACTAAGTGGTAGGTTAAAAACTGAATTTTGCATAAAACTTAATTTTACCGCTTCTGTGAATGGAATTTCGAAAATCCGAGAGACACGGTTAATATCAAGGACTAAAATGTGGTTCAATGAGATGAAAATAATTTTTTGGTGAATAGTAACTTTTTACTTTTTTTACCACGGTTAATAGTAAATAGGGTAACTAAGGGTAAATATGATATTAATATTACCCTAACACATGTCCTAATTCTATTGGACAAGTGTAATTCGACCAAAAACAAACTTAGGAATAAAATATGACCATTTAGGCCCACTTGGATTAGATTTGGACATTTATTATTAATTTATTTAAAGAAGGGTTAAAATAGTTAAAATCAAAGTTTAATAAGTAAATCATTTTTAATATGGGGTTATACATAAGATAAATTCGACTATAAATATTCATTAGAAAGCTAAAAAGATTTCCTACATGATGGTATTTTATTTGTAATTTTTAGACATCGAATAATTTAATTTATTTATGACACAAAGATGATGAAGTAATTATCTTATTAATGAAATATTGACAAAATTGATAATATAAATACCAAAATAAATGTAATTTGAGACGTTTTATGAATTCCACTAATTTTCTAGGTTACTATGATATATTAGTATTGATCTAATCAACTTGGTTTGAACATATAATTCTGTTATGACTTTGACAAAAATCATATATCAAATAGTGTCAAAATTGACACAAAATAGTTTTTAAATCAAATATTATATTATTAATTGTTATTTTATTCCTAAAAATATAAGGTTCGGCCAAATGACTTAGATAAGGATATATATATTAATAATAAACAATTTGGGGTTCGTTTGGCATGTTATAGTAAGTGTATTAACCATATAGTGAAAGAAAACAAAAAGACACGGTAAAAGTTAAATTATTTAACTTAGAGTTAAATCTAATTGATAAGGTTAAAATAATACCCTAAACTTGTCTAAATTCTATTGGTTGATAGGATTTCGACCCCTCCCCATCTTAGCTTCGAAATAAGACCCTTTGGAACCATTATAAACCGATTTTGACTTTAATATAAAATAATATTTTGAGATATTCCAAAGGTGCCCCTCTCCTCCCTTATAAAAGGACACCTCCTCCCCCTCCTCCTCACACCAATTTGAGCACTCAAGCTCGGCCAACCCCTGCCATTTTCTCCTCTCCACTTCCCTAGAATAATCCTAGATGTCCTGGTCTTCTCCAAAGACCAATCTTAGTTCCTTAAGTGGAGGATTCAAAAAGGCGTTCCAAAGAAGAGGTAATATCCATTACCGATCTTTTCAATTTCTTTCTTCTTCAACTTCTTCTTCTTTAGTTGTTTCATGATAAAGTAATAACATAAGTATTACTTACATACTGATATGTTATTATAAATATGAAACAACCCTAATTCACCTTCTATCCATCCTACGGAAAAATGAAATCACCGCGCGTGCGTACGTACGGAATACCGTCTCCACGCCGTGGTGTAATCTATTTTCCACCATCACCTTACAAGGATGGGTATAATGGTGTAATGAGTAACTATATATGATTATTATTAAGTAATATTGATACTGAAATAATATATATATATATACTCCAATACAATTCCACGATCATAGGAACGATATCATCACTCGTGCGTACGTACGGAATACCGTCTCCACGATGTGATGCGATTCGTTCTACATGATCTTCATTTCATAATGATTATATAAATGAATTGAATGAATGAATATGGTATATACTACACTAATACCATTCTGGAAATGAATTATCTATAAAGATAAGAATAAGAATTTATTCGACAAAACACGCATAAGAACAAAAAGTTATAAAGACCCGAGTAACAAGTAACAATGAAATATTACTAATAAGAAGCTAATAATATGACCATATATGATCTCATATCAATATGTATGATTCTGGAATAAGTCAATAACATTATTTAAACCATTATACAGGAGCTTCGGACACGAACAAAGCAAATCGGACCTAAGGTAAGGGAAATATCACAATCTCATTTTTATCCGAGATTGTTTATTCGTAAGTATTTACTGGGGTGTATTTTATCATCCACATCCATGTTCCCTCAATATGTAATATTGTTTCCATCCACTTGAAATAGTTTAAATCCAATTTTACCCTTAGGTGAGTTTTTAGTAAAGAATATGAAAGGAATCTTTTGTCGTTTTTCCGTACGAGGTACTTTTTGACTTTTCCGACAAAAGTACGAAGAATGTTTTTTTAACTTATACGGCATGAATGGATTTTTAAAACATTACTTCAAAGAAGCTTCCTTTACAAGTTTTCATGTTTATTTTTAATCAACTTCTTTTATTTTAAAGTCGTATGACATGTTATGAAAGGAAAAATGTTTTTGAAGAAGAAAGGATATTTTCCTCAAGAATTCAATTCAAGTGTTTTATCAAAATTATTTTCCATCTAAGATAATAAAGGGTTCTGTTTCTATCCATATTTTTACATTTGTTTGACTATGTTGTGATGGAATTATGTTTATGAATTCCTTTATCATATATGAATTGATTTATGATGTCATGATGTTTCAAGAATCCCATTTTTGTTACATGTGTTATGCGATGATGTATGTTTTATGATTATGTGGCACACATAAGAAAGGATTCATTATAAGATGGGTGGGACCTATATCTCCCTCCAATGCATTGGGTAATGATTTATATCTCATGAGATAGACATGGCTGGAACGGAAGGTTATTTCGGTTCAGTGATACAGGACTGAAACGAGGAGTGAACTCGGTTCAGAAAGGGACTTTGTCCACTAAGATAGTCTTGGCAATGAGTCATGACTAACAAGAAATGATTTTCCATGATTATGTGTGCATGCCACAATGTTTCAAGTTTTATGTTATGATTATGGGGATCTCATTTTCACTTCTATGATTTATTCCATGTTAAGATATTATGATCTCTTTTGCAGGTTTTGATTTTCATAAAGATATGATATGATTTTTATTTCCTTTATTTGCCCTTGCTGAGCATTTGAGCTCACCCTTTTATGTTTTCTTTTCCCCAGGATATAAAGAAAGGTTTTTAGGTAAAAAAAAGGGAAGATCTTTATGGGGGATATTGAAGATCTTTCACCACGATTAGAAGATTACGTTCCGAGTTTCCAAAGACACTAAACTATTACGATCCTTGTGTGTGTGTTTTTGTTATGTACTAAGTATTCCGCAAAAGTAATGTAATGTCCATGTACGATAAGCTTCGGGTTATTATAACCATGTTATTTAGGTGTGTCAAAACAGAATTCTAGGGTTTTATTATTCTTCTTTGGAGACATTGGTAACACCTTGATTGCTTTGACAACCCTCAATCATTTCATTGGCCACCCATGTGCTGTTATTTATTCAAACTCTCTATTAGATAAATGACCAATCTTACAGGTTAATAAGTATCCATTCTACATATTTTTTATTATTCATATATTATTCATGGATATAATTCAATATTTTGTTCATTTTAGGATTGTTCTAAAGCATTCATATTTAACTATAAAATTCTTACTAGGTAGACTACTGAAAAGGGAAATGCTCCCTGTCAACACTACGAGTATTTGGAGTATCCAAAGTGTAACATTTCTGTTTAAGACAGACATTTTCAATTCCCATTGAATATCAACTCTAACACCATTTTTAACACCTCAATAATATTTTTATGAAGCTTCAGACCATTATTATAATTTATTGAGAACTGTTTTCATGATAGGTGCAACCGTTTTCATGAACTGTACAGTTTGTTATATATTATAAATTCCATGTTCTCCAATAATTTTTTTATTTAATGTGTTATATGATTATTAGTTCTTACAAAATATCTATAATTTAATGAAATTGAATCATATTATGGTGATTATGTTCTATGTGCATGATATTATGAAGTTTAGTCGAAAACGTTTTGGAATCTAATTGAAAAACATTCATGTGAACATCAATTTATTTCAGAAACTGCTACTATTTGTTATTTCTTAAACCTTTTGGTTACTAATTTAGTGGTTTTTTTCAATCCTTTTACTATTTTCCTAAACTGTACAATTTTTTATATATTATAAAGTTACTGTTCTCCAATAAATTTTGTTTATTTAAAGTGTTATATGATTAGTAGTTCTTAAAAACTCTCTATAATTCATGTGAACATCAATTTATTTCAGAAACTACTACTTCTTATTATTTCATGAACCTTTTGTTTACTGATTTAGTGATTTATTTCATTTTTTTCAACTGATTTATATTGAAAACCATTGAGAGATCTAAATAGAAAACAAACATGTGCACCTTAAAATATATTTTAAGACATTTCTTTTTATACTTTCTGATACCCCCTTTCAACTTGATTATATTGGATACCATTAGATATTACATTCATCACCCTTGGAGTCCTTGAGACATTGATTCTCATCTGTATTAATATAATATGGTTGTATACCATCATTAATCTTCACAGTCATGTTGAAACCATTAGAGTGTTTCTAGTGGTCACTACATAAAAATTCCATAAATCCATATATATATATATAATTCCAAAAATGATGTCTAAGGTATATGAAACATTTTCAATTTTATGCCCTTTTAGTTTTTGAACATAATGTGACATTTTTATTGATCTATTATTTTCAAAGACCCTATTAGCATGAATGATGTGGATATTGGTATCCTTGAAGCAACCTACTAAGTACACCTCAGCGACCTCTTTATGTAAGGTGATAGTGCTAATCTGGAACCTCATATTAGATTTAATGTCCTAAGTAATCTCCCTCACTAGCCTTTGTATTGGAAGCCTTTAATGCAGCAACTTCATGGCCTTCTGGTACTTCCTAATCTCACTCAGCACCACCATCCCGAGCCTGAAGTGGGGTAGCTTCTTAACAACTCAGGTTGTTGGAGCATACTTCCAATCAGCTTTGGTAGCTAGCTGCTACCTCGACAGCTTGTCTCAAGTGGATTTCCTTGGAGTCTGTGTGGTGAGATCCATCTCATTGAACCAAAATCAAGATGCAGATTTAGTGAATAAATTTTTGGAGGGTAGTTTTTATTCCTTTATTTCCCCACTCATATTCTGTTCTTTAAAAGTTAGTCTTAAAAAGTGGAAGCATGAGTGATCTGGTATGCGATGTTTGTGTAGTGTGGTGTCTATAATTTGGATAGTGTAGGAAATTTATAAAACATATTTCATCCTTAAGTATTTTATATTTTCATTCAACATTTGTTTATATAATTTTTTCTTCTATGGAGTGTGTAATGACAAAACTGGGTAGTTCAATTTACTAATTGATATTATATCGGTGTGTTATGTTGATAAATAGGCCTATGTTTATAATTAGGTCTTCTAAAATTTAATGGCATGACATATTTTTGAATAACTTGTGTGACTAAAAAATATAATTTTATGTAAAAATTATCTTTCTATCTAAACATGTATACATTTTCAGTTTCTATACATACCATAAAAGTATGTCTTCTTGTTCATAATTTTCTTCAAATTATAAATGGATGTGTTTTATTTTATTAATTTTTTATATGTGTTTTCTATTAAATTTTTTTTTGAGTTTATTATACATGGTTCTGGTTTGATTTTATTAATTTTTTTATGAGTTGTATATTAAGAATTCCATATAACTATAAATATGCATTTATATTGCCTGTGATGGTTCATTTAATGGTGTTTTATTTTAAATACATAATGAAAACATATATTATTATGCAGATAGTATGAATACATTATTTAACATGTATTCATATTTTATGTGTTTGTTGATTTAATTTATATATACCTATGTATATAAATACATATTTATAGTTTTATAGAATTCTTTTAGAAACATGTGTCACCCCCCTTCACCCCATTTCTATGTGTCACAAGCAACCCATTCAATTCATTTCTTCCAATTTCCCCAAACTCTATCAACGAGTGACACATATTTCACAGACCATCACTACAAAGGATCTTGAAAATAAATTCAATGAACATGAATACAATATAAAAAAATTGAATATACTGACCAAAAGTCAATTACTATGGTCAACTGTTGGTTTATTCGACTTTGTTTTATTTCTCAAAAAATATTTACTCTTAAGTTTCTATCTTCCCATATATTAAATATATCTCAATTTATTAATAACTCTATATTATAAATGTGTCTATAAAAAATATCAAATTGGATGATCAGGACATCAAAATGCACGGGTTGAGTACTAGTTATTTTATTCAATGGTTATAAATTTATAAAAAACATCATAATACAATTTTCAAATACACAATACGTGATGTGTTTATCAAAATTCAATGCTGTAATTACTTTCATTAATAATTGTAATTATTATTACATATTATTCATGTCAATTTGACCTATAATCAACCATTTCTCACATTATCAGATGGGATATTTTTTAACTATTAACTCAAACTTGTATTTTTTTATCCATAAAACATTGATAAAACATTAATGATTCCTTCAAACATCACATTTATCATATCACATCACTAGCAATCCATAAAATTATTTGGAAAATGAAGTTTGTATTTTTAGTTGTCAATTGGGTCATATAAAGATATATTTTAGTAACTTTTAATAGATTCTATGATAATTTTATAGTTTATCATAATGTATTTTTTAAATACACACCCATTTACGCATTTACATTTTAACCAATGGCTGATGAAATTAATGATTTTAACAACAGCAGGAGAACAAATCTCATTTCAATTGATCCAGGTTATAGATTAAAAAATTTCCTCTCAGTTTTCACTCTCAATGATTTGAAATAATACTTTTATTCTTATTTTAAACCATGAAAATCCTGTGAGTAAATTTTTCTAGAATTATTATATGGAGTAAAAACCATGATTTTTTCAAAATGGTCGTCATGTGTTTCACCATTAAACTACTATGAAAAATAGAAATGTTATATTATGATATATATGTGGATTAATTCTCATAAAAAACTATAGTGTACTTAAATAAAGTAAATTTTATCTTTTATAAAATTATGATTTCATTAGCCTCTAACTCAAGTGTGGGAATTTATTCCTTGTATATTGTTCACCAACATCCATAAGATATTTAAATATTCTTTATTTTTTTGTTGGATGAAAATAATCCAATATTATTTTAGAGGTTGAAATCTCTTCATCACATTCATATCTATTCATGTCACAATTACCTGAGATAAAATGTGATTCATCTCAATCACATAAATCAATCTTCTGGGGAACCCATAATACAATCCAACAGTATATGTGTGTAAGTAGTATGTTACTATTTTAAAAATCCATTTCATTGATAAATTTACATGAGCCACCTTCATATAGATCACACGACTACGAATCTATATTATATAGTTTTTGGAGGGATCTATAATTCAATATAAGAATGAAATCATCTAAAAATGGAAACTCATAATAAGAGTATTTATCCCCCAAGTATTATGATAATCACTAAATTAATCTATGACATGTATATAGGTCATAAAATTTCTATCGATAGTCATATCATGTAATATGGTAGATTGATATCGACATATTTACACATAATGAATTTATTTAATATTACCCACATTTTCGTTCACCATCATTTCATTGATAATTAAAAAAGTAACATAAAATGAAAAATAATGAAAATAATAAAAAAATTAATTCATTTATTGACCATAATTAAAAAATATCAATTCAATCGCATCAAATGATGAATCCTAAAAACCATTTTAATGATGAGAACTTAAATATTTAATTTTATTTCAGCCACCTTATTATGAAAATTAATATAGAATATTCAATCCATATAAAAAACATATTAAATTACCCATTTAAAATAAAAAATGGCTAATATATCTATTAAATACAACATTAAAATATATATTTTATTTTATTTGTTATAGAATTATATCTACAGTCATTGGATTAATCATATCCTTTTGTGATGGTATCAAAGTAAAATTTAAAAATACATATATATAAAAATATCTTTATAAATTTTGACATGTTATGTTTACTATCAATATACTGAAAACATAATGATAAAAAAAATTTATGGTCACAAATTAGGACCCCATAATTTTATTATGATACATACCAAATGCTATGGGAAACTTCATATAGGAAAAAATATAATCTATAATAAATCCTCATCTAAAAAATGAAAAAACATGCAACCTGGATAAACAAATAAATTAAATTGAATCAGAAATAAATTGAAAAATAACATTCCATTACACTATATCTTCAAACTAAGATAGAATATCTAAATTAAAATATAACTATAGAGTTTACAAATGTAATTTGTAGTCATTTTTTCTTGTAGTGATACATAACTTAATATATATCAGACCAATAGGTAGGGGGCCAGTGTAGAATCAGATGAAAATTTATACTTTTTCATTAACACGCCTATGGCGGTTTAATAGTTAGATATTGGAATGATTTTTTTGGGGAAGGATAGTCATCCGATTTGGAAAAAATCAAAATTATCATATATATAATGTGTCAATGAACCATTAAATATTATAAGATTATTATATAATTTAAAAAAAACTGATTAGGTATTAATCAAAATATATCTCTCTCCAATGATAACATTACCTGTAAACCTCACACACACATCCTTTTTGAAGGATTACATAGTGATGAAATTAAATTTCTATAATGTTATAAATTAATAAATATAGAAATTTCTTTTTTATGGCATAACAAAAAGTGTTACCACATTACTATGATATAATTAAAATCTACCGTGACTGGAAAAATTAAATAGAAGATACTATTTTAATAATTACTCTCATTATTGAGAAGACATAATATAGTTTTATAATTATATTCATGATATATTACCGAGTAATACTAATGTATGCAAATAATTCCATATATAATCTACAAGAACACAAATAAAAAATGGGATTCAACAATTATATTCTTTATATACAATCCATACATTTACTAAATCTATGAGAGGTATAAGCTATGGTTATATAACTATCACCTCCCCTAAATCATACGTAGATTTATCATTTCTCATAATAGACTATAAATATTTTTTCTATCATCACTCACATCCAAAACACAATGAATTTTATAGGTTATTTACTAGTTTGAAATATAACATAGCCTATGAATATATAATTATAATCAAGAAGATTGGAAACCATCCTATTGAAATTAAATGGATGAAACATCCTCATTCCTACATAAACACAACTAGAATGGAAGGAGAATTATTTACCATTATAATTATAAAATACCCAAAAATTGATATAATAAATGATTATTATTTCTAAATATTTACCATTAATCACCCTTATAAAAATGCGTCAATCCAATAAATTTACTAAATAGGAATAATATCCTGTAGTATTAATTTATTTAATAATTTTAAAGACCACTATTCTCATCAAATGGATTATTATAAAATTAAAAACATAATGTATATTAGACATTATCAATATATAAAAAAATTATACTTATTAGGTCCATCGCATTTCCAAAGTAAACACTTCCATAATATGAATGAATCAATAGTCAATGAAATACCAAACCATTTTTGTTTGATATTTAATATAATAATAAATAAAAAAATAAGGACATATATATTAATGAATTATATATATAGACTCGTGTATGTTATTATAGAAAAAAATGATAAATGTTCAGTCAATATTGATTCCAAAAGAAAAATTATGATTTGTTTCATTCCCTTTGAAAAAAACAAATAATTTCAAAAAATTATAAATTTTTCCAGTTATAATAGAATATATTCTTTTCCACTCAGTTATATAAATTTTAATGTCAATAAATCACACATCTCATCCAAAAAACATCTTAATACCAAACACTATCAAGAAAATATCTTCTTTTAATTTTTTATCCCTTGTAAAAAATCCTAAAATAATACCCATTGTAATACTTTCCGAAACTAGTGAAATTTACTTACATAGAAAACCCTCTAATCATCAATTAATCCTAAAAATTAATCATTTACTCTTAAAAATATAATAGTTACTATCATATTCAATACAAATTTAGGTTTTATAGTTTTGGGGAAATATAGATAATAAAATCCCAAGAACAACACAATGTACATTTATACAAATTTAAACATATATTATGAAAAAATGTAAAACAAGACTATCAATACAAAAAGTAAATATAAACCACTTTTTCAGATCTAAATAAGTCTGTATACATCCATCATGATAAGGGAAATTTATATTATAATTTTTATTTTTCCATTATATTCAATGTTATTATTTAATCCTAAAAATTAAAGAAGTTTGTTCTATTATCATTTTTTTTCCAAAAAAATATTTATTTGATAATGTTATTAAATCAATATTTTAATAATGTCATGTTAAAAATAAAAATATCCATCATGCATAAATTATTTATCATTTTGTATATAATAAACCTTATGAAAATTAATTAATAGTATTACCATTGATTTTGCTATGAAATCATTATCAATAATAATCCATTCACAAAGTTGACACAAAAATGTTAGGAAACATTAAATGTTCTATATGGAAGAATAAAATTTTGAAAATGAGTGTTGGGAGAGAGAATATTTAATTATGTGACATCTTTAAATGATTTTATTTATCATTTTAATGATTATTAAAAAAGTGCATAAAAACCAAAAATATCATCTATAAATCATCAATTGAAATTCTTTTTCTCTGTGTGATGTTTTCATACCATATTTATATCCATCGAGAGTCCAAAAAAATAAATATATTTATACATTCAAAAATACATATCACCATACAACACTAACATATAAATTATTCAACTTTATATCAATATATATATTCAATAATACCAACTTCAATCTAAATTATTTGATTTATAAAAAAAATTTAAAAACAATACAAAAAAATAAAAAATTATTATTTAAATTTTCAAATTCAAAATTTATTTTTAACAAATATTGGAACAAGGTTTAAATTTTTTCCATTAAACATATATACAAAAATATTTATTTTACCTATTAATTCGCTAATATAGAATATAATGTTTGTTAATTTTAATCTCCAAATATTTATATTAACATATATCAGTTTTAATTTATTTTTCATTCAAATTGCATTAAAAACATCCACAAATCAAAATAGTTTAACCATATTTTGTTATTAGTTTTTATAATTTCTTAATTGAGTTATTATTGTTATATTTCAAAAAGTATATAATATTATTATTTTTTGTTTTTTATATTATTTGAAATATTTTTTCTACATATATATTTTTTTAAAATAAAAAATATTATACATATTCATCATGAATTCTGTCTTTTAAAGAAATGGATAATTGGATAATATTTTTATACATAAATAAATAGTTATATGGGTAATATATTATTCCCTATTTGTTTATATGATAATGAAAATGAAGGTGTTATTTGGAAAAAATAAAATGATGACATTGGTAATAATATTAAAAATACATTATAGTGGATGAATTTCTATATTCATGGGAAATGTTACAACAAAATTTTGATATTGTATTTCATTAAATTACATAACAAATTGTGATATACAATGAAAAAGGAAACTAAGAACAATTCCTTATAAATATATTTTCATCATATATTCCATGATGAACCAAATAATTATTGTCCTTGGGGATTATTTGATAAACTATGAACACTACATTCAAATTTTAATCATATTTATCATTTAAAAATAATTCCATGGAAATCCATGATTTTTTTAAAAAATATAAAAAATAATAGTCTCTAACGTGTTTCATGTAACATTATAGATTAAATAATGGAATCTAATTGAATTGAATTTAGAATTTAAATCGACTTGAAATTAATATTTTGATTTAATTATGTGGAAATTCATTATGTATTTCAATTTTTATGGTTTTAAATTTTAGTGGACATAAGAAATTTATATTTAAAACTCAATATATAAAAATATATATAGTTAATATATTTTATAGTTTTTTAAATGTTAAATATTTTATTAGATGTGCCCTAACATTATTGGGTTTTATGAAATAGTCTCTTTCATTCAAAAAATAAAATCATTAAATAAATTTTAAAAACATGAGATGTAATTAAAATAATATTCTCATTATCATTCATCAAATATTATTTTCATTATTCACTATAATATATGCTCAACATCCAATATTTCATTATGGTCACATTACTATTTTGTAAAAACTGTATTCTATGATTCATTGATAAAACAACACAATCAACCAAAAAATACATTAGTAATGAAAAATAGGATAACCTGTGGAGAATTTGTTTTATTACATTTATCCAAGAAACTAATTTCCATGAAATTTCTTATGATGGTCTAATTTAAATTAGAAAACAAATTGGGAGAGTGAAAAGGGACTAACATTGTCAAAAACCAACACATGTCGACCCTGAACTCGTCATCCAAGCCGGCCTGTGACATGGCCTGAGGGGCGTTCCCGATCCCCACGAGCTGGCAACTAGTGCCGGGCATCAAAACTAAACAATAGTGAACGATTTGGACCAATGAAAATAAATAAAATAGCGAAAAGAAAAGAATAATAAAACATAGAAAACAAATGACATGAAAAAGGGAGAACATCCAACAATAGCAAACTAACCTGACCACAACAAAAACTCCTCGTGACTCCGAGAGTCGCTCACCATTCCACAACCAACTCTCTCTCATGGAGAGAAAGCTCAAGAAAAACCTCTAACAAAACTAAAAACAGGAAAACACTATAGGCACGAGTATTAAAACTCAATAGGCGTGCCCAACAAACTATTCCCAATTCAATACCTTTAAATAAAGAACATAATAAATTCATGATTGAACTAAATTATATAAAATATGGGTTTCCACACACACTTTCATTTCTAAAACAAGCAACATTCCATTGCCCGTTTTAATTTAAAAACAACTATAATGTTTGAATTAAAAAGGTGCATTGAATTTTAAAACATTTTAGTGAACAATTTAGAAATCTAAATTTCAGTTGTTAGAGAAAAGGAAAACCACACACAACATGAAACAAAAAATAAGGGCAATGGAAAAAGTGGCACACAGGGGACATCAACCGAACTAGACCTCTCAATTGTCCGCCACATAAAAACAAATACTAAAGGAAACATGGGTCGAACCTAGGAGCTCATGAACAATCCAAAACATACCATACATGTGACTCATCCTGAAGGCATGCCCTAACTCGATGACATCATAATGCCCTAACGCTCGGCATGTCCCTACATTGCCTAACTGAGGGGTCCAATCCCCATAGTAGGAAGAACTCAGTATTCCCCTGTTATGGGGCCACTAGCGAGTGCCTAATCTAAACTAGTGCAACAATAGTTCTCAGAAGATTCACTCACTATGCCAAGTTCCCATGTCAACACATGCAATAAAAAGGGGTGCTTCCATAATATAAATCAATTAGTCATAAGGCACAAATATCACACAAAACTCACACAATCAACACACACCAACGATCACCCCTAAGTAACCCCAATGTGAGTTTTCCAAAAATAATTTATTTTATTAAAGTGCCAAACGATCCTTCACCAACATTGATGAAAAACCTCATTTTCAAGAAAACCCAAAACAATTTTCCAGATGAAATCATTTATTTTAAAACCAGAACTACATTTGAATTTCTGTGAATTATGTTTAAAGTCCACACTGACAATCTTTCACTACTGGGTGTCTGCTCATCATTAAAATATTTCAAGTGTCATGAATAAAATAAATGGCTCCTTTTACACCGAATAATCATTTATAAATTAATTATCTTATATTATTTCCCATTTATTAAAATTAATAAAACATCATGAAATTAATAAATTCTAAATTTAAAGGTGAGTGTAGTGGGAGACCTACCTCATCATGCTGTCTAAACAGAATGGCACAACACGCCTCACGCAGGCATGCAAGCAAGTGCAAGTTGGGGACCACAATATCACAGGTTTACCTTGAAAACGCACTACATCAAACACATAATAACTAAAAATACACAAACACAGACATAGAACAATCCAAATGAGAAAACAATGGGAAAGAACCACCTCGTCATACTTTCAAAACATAACACGCACCATCGATACTATTTAATAAAGCACTTTAAAATTTATAAAAAAGAATTCAATGAGAACCCCATGACTTTAGACCCCAAAAACTATTCAAAACCCCTCCTTATAAATAAATATGCACTCACAACACACCAAATCAGAATGTCCACCACTTTTGTAGTTAAAATAAAAAATCATACTACTTAATAAAAATACCCAAATGTCAAAAATCCATTTTGAAAACTTAAAACACCACTATGTGATGCAAAAAAGGTTTACACCAAGAACATGTCTTATTCTATATTAACACACTACTTTAAAAACAAACGCATAATCAACAATTTCAAAATACCACTTTTGCACCATCTAAATAATTCAATAAATCATTAAATTGTTTATTGGATCATTTCAATAATAACAAAAAAGACTTCACACCAAAATACACATAAATTACCCCTTATGAAACCAAAAGTACACTAAGAACCATTTCACACCCAAATCTGCATCACATGAATGACTTGATAAATTATTTAAATAGCTCAAAGAACATTATTAAAATAATTTAAAATTAATTTCAAGGGTGTGCAACAAGGAGAACACACCATAATAATAATTTCCCACTTTAACGAATGTCAAAACACTGCAAAAATATATTTCTCACCAACAAATTTGATCATAAAACACATTTAAAAAACCAAATAACATATTCAATTAATAAATTGATACAAGGGTATGGAACCACATACATTGAGGTAGAAAAAATCAATATCTCAGTGAGAAAACAAAAACACACATCTTACACACCGCAAACAGACACAAAGAATCCCTAAAACAAGAAAGCTAACCAAAATGAATCCAAATCAAAAACTGAAAAGAACTGCATACTTGCTAGAAACCCAAAAACTCAAGGGATAAGAGGAGAGACCTTCTCGGAGGTCTTGTGCCGGAGGTCGTGAGTCGTGGGTGGTATGAGGCTGCAGCATGAGTAGGATAGTGGGACAGTGCTGCGGAGGCTGGGAGGGAAAAGCGGGGGCAGGCCGAGGGCGCGTAGGGCTGCTGGTGGTAAAGTATATAGGGTGTTCTTGGATGAGACCGGTGTTGGAAATGGGGTAAGGCTGAGATGTAGGGTCGTAGGGGGTGTGTGGATGAAGGCGGAAGGTGCGTGATGGTGAGGTCGTGTAAGGGGAGAGAGAGACGGAGGGCTAGAGCGTTGGGCATGGGAAAGGTAGAGGGTCATCGGGGTCAGTGGGGAGGAGCTGCTGGAGTGGCGTAAGGCGTGGGTTCTTGCCGGTGGTGCTGAGCAGGGAGAGCCAACAAGGGGGGTGGGGTCCTTTGGTCAAAGGCAGCTGGAGCTTGGCTTGCTGGCTAGAGGTGCAATGGAGATGGGTGGTGATGGTGATACATGGTGCGCGTGTTCTGCAAGGGGCAAAGAGGGGTGCGACCGTGGCATGGAATAGGAAAGGTGGGGGGGGGGGGGGTGCGCTGCCAGGTATTAGGGTTAGGTTAGTTTTTTTCATTTTATTCTAATAAAATAATAATAATAATAAAATCTGAAATAGAATAATATAAACAGAAATAAAATAATAATAATAATAATAATACCAGAATAATAATAATAATAAAATTAACAATAATAAAGATCATATTAATAATAATTATTATCCATTAATGTAGTAATTAAAATAAAATAAAAAAATAATATATATAATAATGATAATAAAACAACAACAATAATAATAAGTAATTTCACGACACTTGGGCTGGTTACGCTGCTACCGCCAAACATGGGGTGATCGTGCGCGGGTCTGAAACTCAGTAAAAACATTAAACATCGCCAAATTTTGATCCGGGACCCATTTTACTCCTTGGAAAGAGAACTCGGGCCAAGAATTAATAATATAAAAATTAATTTAAGCAGGTGGGTGTGATAATTATCCCCACCATTGACAATTTCTGCCCCCATAATGTCACCCAGCCGAATAATGGACAAAACAAGAATCCATGCCCAAATAAAACTAGAAGAAACCACAACATAAGAGAATAGAAGAACACGGGAGGGTTCTCCCCATCACAAGAACTCAACTAGTGTAGAAATTTTAACACTCAAACATAACAACTCGGGAAGGTAGGTGACACGGGAACTCCCAACCGATCCAGACTAACCTCTATAGCATGAGAAAAACAACACATCCTCCAAACATAGAACTGTTGACTCAAACCAAAGAAAGCCTGAAAACTAGAGAAAAACTCTGAGTAGAACATAACCCAAGCGGCAAACCCAAGCATACACACAAACCTTGAATCCTCCATATGCACTTATATGTCCAAAAAAGAACCGCTAAACCAAGATTGACACATACAAGGGTCAATCACTCTTTTAAAAAAAACACATAGCACAGAAAACCCTAACCCGACGAACAAAACAATTTATATTACAATAGAGCATGTTCTTCATAACTCCACGTCAAAACAAGGAACTTCTAACAACTTCAAGACTTTAATAGTAGAAAAACATGAACAAAACAACATTATATGTTCCACCACCAACACAGAACACGAAACCGGAATAGAGGCTTCCCACCCCCGGCAACTCCTGACTACGTGTGAGCTTCACCCCCAGACATGTGGATGGGTCTCTAATGGTTGAAGCATCTCCTGACTCATAGTTAGGCACATCAATCCTTTAGTCACCACGTCTTCTTCAGGCGACGCTTCTTACGGAACTTCTCCAGATAACCCAGACATCTGCAATGATGACACGTCTTCAGAGGGATGCGACATGACGGCTTCACGTGCCCGAACCAGCCACACTGGTGGCACACCTCTGAACGGTCCGAAAAACTGGAAACCATAACCACTGGAGATGACTCTTTAGAAATGGGTTCCTCTGGCATGCCCTGATCGCCCGATGGGGAACCTTTGAAAGCAACCGAATACGCTGTATTTTAAACCATTTACGCTCCAGGTACCAACACCGCTAAAAATTCCTCATCCAACAACTTCTCAAAACAATGGTCCATTGAAGGGAGGAAACCCTCCTTGATCTCTAGATGAAGACCCCTAATGAAGAGAAGAGTCTTCATCAAATCCTATGATGCTACCTCCAGATAAAAGGGCACAAGCTCTTTGAAATGGTCAACATAAGTCTTCACCGTCTGTTGTCCTTGTTGAATATGCATGAGTTATTACCTTTTCTTCTTCTTAACTTCTTCAGGTATAAACCATCGGATAAATACAGATTTATAGACATCCCAGGTCATCCCAACTTGTATTCGCCATGGGGAAAGAAAATATTGTTTGTCCAGGGATGGACATTTGAACATGCCCCAAACGAGACGCACTCTGATAGCATTGGGAGTTCCCAACATCCTAAAGTACACTCAACCTCTTCAAACCACATTACTATCATTAATGGTCCTCAGTCACAATTAAATTCAAACAATGTTTCATAAGGAACAACAACTGGGCATGACTTATCAGAAACATTGTGTACCTTTCTGGGTGGAACGTTCTGAAAAAAATCTGAAACACAGAGCCAAAACCAATATCAAGACAAAGAAATATCATTGAAATCACTTTCATCCAAAATTGCTAGCTCAAAGTAAACAAGAAAATACAAACACAACTCAAAAATTCCCCTTCCAAAATCCCCTTTCCATTTTGTATTTCAAAACCCCATACCTTCAAGGCCAGTTTACAAATACCCAAACCCACTTTTCAAACAAAATTCATTTTTCATAAATCATTTCCCCTTTTAAAACCACATTAGAAAAACAAGGTCAATCCTTTACTTCCAAGTTCACACCCCAGTAACCCCATGAACTGTTGCACATGTCTTCATCTCCATTCATCCATACGCACCAACACACATTTCCCATGAATTCCCTCACATATGAAAACGTTCATAAAGAGTTCCCGAGGCTTCACCCAAACCATATCTGTACCGGTTCCAAGAAACCACCGGATTTTTAGTCCAAGAGATTTCAGTTCTGAAGATCCCTTTTAAAAATTTAAATCCATTTAAAAGAAATAATTCTAATTTCAAAAACCCTTTCTCTTTTTTAAAAGTGCACTTACACCCAAAAGAACCATGATAATACAAAACTTTCATCAAATAACTGAAGAGAGGGACTAGTAGTTATGCTTAACCTAGCGACAAGGTTGTGGTCCATGCCCCAAGTAAGCGTCGACGACTAGGAAGAACTTGAACCATGTACGCGGACTCCACAAGGGTCACTACTCCATGTAAAATAACAATGTAACATTGGTTTGCCTCCGTTGTCTTCCCTCAATCCAAAACAAATCAGAATGTGGCAAGAACTCAATTCCTGAACTACCCCGGGTGACTCGAGGTTCGGAATGGGTGAGGGTTCATGATTTCCTTCCCGTACCTACCCCTCGAGTCCCGATAGTCCTAATCTCCATCTACAGGAAACCCCAAAAAACAATGGCCTCCTCTGACACCATTTTTTCACGAACCAACCCGGGTCGACCTTGAACCGGTCACCCGAGCCGGACCAGGACATGGCCCGAGGGGTGTTCCTGATCCCCACGGGCTGGCAACTAGTGTTGGGCATCAAAAATAAACAAGAGGGAATGATTTGACCCAATGAAAATAAATAGAACAGTGGAATGAAAAAAAAGAATAAAGCAAGGAAAACAAATGACACGAAAAAGGGAGAACAACCAACAACAACAAATTAACCTGACCACAACCAAAACTCCTCACGACTCCGAGAGTCTCTCAATAGTCCACAACCAACTCTCTCCCACGTCGAGCAAGCACAACCCAAACCTGTAAAAAAACTAAAAACAAGAAAACCCTGTAGGCGTGAGTATTAAAAATTAGTAGGCATACCCAACAAACTATTCCCATTGCACTACCTTTAAATAAATAACATACTAATTCCATATTTGAACGAAATTATATAAAATATGGGGTTCAACAAAAAATTTCATTTCCAAAAGAAGTAACAATCCACTTCCATTTGTAATTTTAAAACATGTTTAATGATTGAAAGAAACAGGTGCATTGCATTTTAAAACTTTTTTGTGACCAATTTAGAAATCCAAATATTAGTTGTTATAATAAAGGAAAACCACACACAACATACAACACATACTAAGGGCAATGGAAAAAGTGGAACACATCGGCCAACAACCGAACTAGCCCTCTCCATCATCCGTCACATAAAAACAAATACTAAATGAAACATGGGTTGAACCTAAGAGCTCGTGAACAATCCAGAACATACCATACATGTGACTCATCCTGAAGGCATGATCTAACTCGATGACATCATAACACCCTAACGCTCGACATAGCCCTACATGTCCTAACAGAGGGGCCCAATCCCCATAGTAGCAATAAATTAGTATTCCCCTGCTACGGGGCCACTATCCAGTGCGTAATGTAAACTAGTGCAGCAATCGTTCTTAGAAGATTCACTCACTATGCCAAGTTCCCATGTCAACACATGCAATAAAAGGGGCGCGTCCACAATTAAAATAAATCAATCACGAGCCACAAATATCACACATAACTCATGCAATCAACACACACCATAGATCACCCCTGAGTAACCCCAATGTGAGTTTTCCCAAAATAATTTATTTTATTAAGGTGCCAGCCGGGCCTTCACCAACTTTAAAGAAAACCCTCATTTTTTAGAAAACCCAAAACACTTGTTGAGAAGAAATCATTTATCTATAAAACCACAACTACATTTGAAATTCTGTGAATTATGTTTAAAGTCCAAACTGACATTCTTTCACTCCTGGGTGTCTTCTCATCTTGAAAATATTTCAAGTGTCATGTATAAAATAAACGGCTCCTTTTACACCAAATAATCATTTAAAAAGTAATTATCTTGTATGATTTCCCATTTATAAAAATTAATAAAACATCAAGAAATTAATAAATTATAAATTTAAAGGTGAGTGCAGTGGGGAACCTACCTCGGCTCGCTGTCCAAACACAATGGCGCGACACGCCTCGCGCAGGCGTGCAAGCAAGCACAATCTGGGGACCACAATATCACAGGGTTACCTTGCAAACGTAATGCATCAAACACACAATAACTAAAATTACACAAACATGGACTTAAAACAATCCAAACGAGTAAACAAAGTGATAGAACCACCTAGACATAATTTCAAAACATAACTCGCTCTGTCAATACTATTTAATAAACCATTTTAAAATTTATAAGACAATTTTCAAAGAGAAACCCACAGCTTTAGACACCCATAACCTATTCAAAACCCCTCCTTATAAATAAGAATGCACTCATAACACACCAAATTAGAATGCACACCACTTGCACAGTTAAAATAACAAATCACACAACTTAATAAAAATACCCACATGTCAAAATCCATTTTGAAGACTTAAAACACCACTAAGTGACGTAAAAAGGGTTTACACCAATAAAATGTCTTATTTTATATAAACACACTACTTTAAAAACAAATGCATATTCAACACATTCAAAATTCCACTTTCACACCATCTAAATAATTCAATAAATCATTAAATTTTTTATTAGATCATTTCATGAAAAACCAAAAAGACCTCACACCAAAATACACATAAAATACCCCTTTTGAAACCAAACGTACACCAAAAACCATTTCACACCAAAATATGCATCACATGAATGACATGATAAATTATTTAAACAACTCAATGAACACTATTAATATAATTTTAAATCAATTTCATGGGTTCACAACAAGGATAACACACCAAAATAATAATTTCCCACTTGAACGCATGTCAAAACACTACAAAAATTCATTTCACACCACAAAATTTGATCATAAAACAAATTTATAAAACCAAATAACAAATTAAATTAATAAACTGATACATGGGTATGAAACCACATACCTTGTGGTATAAAACATTAATATCTCACTGTGAAACCAAAAACACACATCAAACGCAACGCAAACTAACACGAATAAGACCTAAAACAAGAAAGAAAACCCAAATGAATCCAAATAAAACACTAAAAAGAACATCATACGCACCGATAACCCAAAAACTCAAGGGATAAGAGGAGAGACCTTCTCGGAGGTCTTGTGCCGGAGGTCGCGGGTCATCGGTGGTAGGAGACTTGAGCACGAGCAGGACAGTGAGACAGTGTTGCGGAAGCCGGGAGGGAAAAATGAGGGCATGCTGAGGGTGCGTAGGGATGCTGGTGGTTTATTATGCATGGGGTTTGCGGATGAGGCTGGTGTTGGAAAGGGGGCAAGGCTGAGATGCATGCCGATTGTGGGTGCGTGGCTGAAAGCGGCGTGTGTGTGAGTGTGTGGTCGTGAAAGGGGCGAGAGAGACGGAGGGATGGAGCGTTGGGCCTGGGTAAGGTGGAGGGCCGTCGGGATCAGGGCGGAGGTTCTGTTGGAGGGGTGTGGGGTGGGGCACTTTCCAGCGGTGCTGAGTAGGGAGAGCCAACAAGGGGTGTGGGGTCCTGCAGGAAAAAGCGGCTGGAGCTTGGCTTTCATGCCAGAGGCGCAAGGGGGAAGGGTGGTGAGGGGGAGACCTAGTGCATGTGGTCTGGAAGGGGGAAAGAGGGGTACGACCGCAACATGGAATAGGAAAGTGGGGTGGGGGGGGGGGGTGCACGACCGGGTATTAGGGTTAGGATAGTTTTTTCATTTTATTCTAATAAAATAATAAAAATAATAAAATCTGAAATACAATAATAAAAATAGAAATAAAATAATAATACTAATAATAATACCAGAATAATAATAATAATAAAATTAACAATAATAAAAGTCAGTAAAAACATTAAAAGTCAGTAAAAACATTAAAACAATAAAAGTGGGGTGGGGTGGGGGGGGGGGGGGGGGTGCACGACCGCGCACGGGTCTGAAACCCAGTAAAAACATTAAAAGTCACCAATTTTTTATCCAGGACCCAGATTAGAGCTTGGAGTGAGAACCCGGTCCAAGAATTAATAAAATAAAAATTAATTTAAGCAGGTGGGTGTGAGAAACATGGAATGCGTATAACGGGTGGGAGTAAATGATCATCAAAGAAGTTATTTTTTTCTTTATGAGATACATAGTCTGTATAGATAGATAGGTATAATATTTTCTATACCAAAAATTTATATAATCATTTAATATAAAACTATATTCGTAATAATTAGCATGATGTGGAATTATTTTTTTTACAATAGAATAATTTTACCATATTTTCATCTTTAATAATAATTTATACTTATTTTCTTTTTAATGAATCTCGACATTAACTATTCACAATTTTTTAAAAAGGGAACTCATTACAAATGTATAATTTACTTAAAATAAGAATAAAAATTCCAATTTATTTTCCTAAAATCCGAAATTGTTTTTAATTATAAATAAAAAATGACATAAAAACACTTTTAATTAGTAAACCATACAATACATCCCAAAACCCCCATCCACACGGAAAATTATCCATACTAATGGTTATTAGATATGAAATACAAATTATTATAACATTTAATTTGATATTATGATCACACTCCATGTTCGTGGGATGTATTTCAAATATTCTAGTCAAAAATCATAAATAATTTCCAAATTCAACCATAATCAATTATTTGTATAGTAAATCATCAAATAAATCTCCACTATTTGTTGAATTGGTTACCAAATTAAATATACTGAAAATATTTAACTATATGTTTATCCATAAAGATAAATCTACGTAGATATCTTTGATTCTTCTTCTAATATATCTATTAAATAATTTATAATAACATAATAAATATGAAAAACAAAATATCAACCCCTATGAAATCAATAAAATTGAAATTTGATATATTTTTCATTAAATTCACGTCTATAAATAAATATTTGTAGAACTCATGAATAATTTTTAATTTTATGTAATTCATGTTGAAAACAACGATTTGAAATAATAAATACATTTAATAAGGAATAATAAATATTTGTATTTAATCAATAATTTCAAAAAAATAACTTTTAATTACAAAGACATTGAAAAAACTCGACACTTTAAAAAAATGAACTACAATATATATTTCATTAAAATTACATGATAATACCCTAGGTTTGGGTAGAATAATATATTCATTAAATAAATTCAAAAATTAATCATGATAAAATTCAATTAATTTTTTATTTCTTATTCTATTATTAAATATTCTAAAAAAAATTAATAAAAAAATTGTAAACCAATTATATATATATTATTTAAGAAAAATTTATTTTATGATTTCATGACACATAAATAATTTTTCAAAATTGAAATTCATTAAATTAATTAAAAATTGAAATAAATTTCTAATATACTGTAAAATAATTTTAAGGATTTATTCAAAACATGAATTCCATATATTCAATAAAATAATTATGGAGTAGCACAATGATGGAGACATTATATATCAATAGCACGTGACTATGATAGTTTTTCATTGTATAATTTGTATTTATTAAATAATAAATCATTCAAACCAGGAAGGCATAAACTCTATAATTGGAATACCCCAATAATGAATATTAATATTATAATGCCATTAGAAATCCATATATATAAAATATGTTAAATATTTTGACATTTATCTCATTCTACGACATAACACACACCAAAATCAAAAATGTTTCGATTCCATTTTGTAATTTATATTATATATTGATCTATTATAAGATTTAAGGTATTTCAATAATAATAAGAAAATGTACACTGAAACATTATATCGTAGACTAATATTGACGGTTTAATTTATAATCGTGATTAAATTTCCAAAGAGAGTGATAATTTTGATGTTCATGTAAAAATATATAGAAAATATTACATAATCGAATAATTTAATTAATATAACAAAATAATAAAAAAATAATAAATTAAAATATATAATTTAAAATACACGATGTCTTTCAAATAACTAAAAATATACAATTTAAAAAATAAATAGGGAAATGATCGACAATGAAATGGAAAATATATTAAAATCCCTATAGAAATAGGCAAAGAAATTAAACCTTATTAATATAATATCCTAAAACACTTTACAAACCATGAACCCATTATGGGAAAAAAGGATTTTTGCCACGGGTTATTTTGCGACAGGAATAGATCTCATCGCAAATAGTCTGTCAAAGAAGTTATTTGTGACAGGTTGATATTCCCGTCACAAAAACATATGTGTGGATTGGCGCGGTTTGCGTGCCAAACCACGTGAAATGCAATTTGCGACGGGTAGGCACCACTTGTCCCAAATACAGGGAGACGGTTTGAATTGTTGCGACTGGGATCCCCCATCGCAACTAGTTTGACCCCGGAGGGTATTTGCGACAACACTGGTCGCAGATAATCAGGGGCGGTAAAATCCTATTTTCGACGGGATGTTGTCCCATCACAAATAGAGTGTCGGTAGGTTACTTTTTTCTACGGGCCTCATCGCAAATAACCATTTAACCGCCAACCGCAATAATGCGACCAAAGATATTTGTGACGGGAATCCCGTCACAAAAAGTCCCATCCCTGTTAATCTAACCTATTTATACCTCTCATTAGTTTTTCCCTCCTCATGAATTGCTTCTCTCTCTGCTTCTCTAAACTCCAATTATAAAGTGATTATTTTTATGGTTAGTTTTTTTCGAAAAAGTAGTAAAAACTAATAATAATTAGTAATAAATACTAACAAATAGTAATAAATACTAATAAATACTAATAAATACTAATAAATACTAATAAATAGTAATAAATACTAATAAATAGTAATAAATACTAATAAATACTAATAAATTTTAATAATTAGTAATAAATACTAATAAATAGTAATAAATACTAATAAATATTAATAAATACTAATATATAGTAATAAATAGTAATAAATAGTAATAAATAGTAATAATTAGTTATAATTAGAAATAAATAGTAATAAATAGTAATAAATAGTAATAAATAATAATAAATACAAATAAATAGTAATAAATAGTAATAATTAGTAATAAATACTAATAATTAGTAATAATTAGTAATAATAAGTAATAATTCATAATAATTAGTAATAATTATAAATATTTTCGAATAAATAGTAAAAAATAGTAAAAATAGTAAAAAATAGTAAAAAATAGTAATAAATACTAATACAAAGTAATTAATAGTAATAATTAGTAATAATTAGAAATAAATAGTAATAATTAGTAATAATTAGTAATAATTAGTAATAATTAGTAATAATTAGTAATAATTAGTAATAATTAGTAATAATTAGTAATAATTAGTAATAATTAGTTATAATTAGTAATAATTAGTAATAATTAGAAATAATTTCTTTAAATAGCAATAAATAATTTAAATCAAAATAATTAGAAATAAATACTATTAAATAGTAACTAATAGTAATAAATATTAATTAATAGTGATAATAAATACCAATAAATAGTAATAATTACTAATAAATTGTAATAATTAGTAATAATTAGTAATAAATAGCGGTAAATAGTATTAAATATTAATAAATAGTAATAAATAGTAATAAATAGTAATAATTCAGAATAATTATGAATAGTTAGAAATAATTACTAATAAATATGAATAATTAGCAATATTTAGGAATAATTAGAAATAATTAGGAATAATTAGTAATAATTAGGAATAAATAGTAATAATTAGTAATAAATAGTAATAAATATTAATAAATATTAATAAATAGAAGTAAGTAGTAATAAATAGTAATAAATAGTAATAAATAGTAATAAATATTAATAAATTGTAATAAATACTAATAAATACTGGTAAATAATAATAAATAGTAATAAATAGTAATAATTAGTAACAAATAGTAATAAATAGTAATATTTTGTAATAATTAGTAATAAATTGTAATAAATAATAAATATTAATAATTAGTAATAAATAGAAATAATTAGTAATAATTAGTAATAATTACTTTAAATAGTAATAATTATAAATTTATACTAATAAATAGATATAAATACTAATAAATCACAATAAACACAAATAAATAGTATTAAATACAAATAAATGGTAATAAATAGTAATAATTAGTAATAATTGCTAATAATTAGTAATAATTTGTAATAATTGGTAATAAATAGTAATAAATAGGAACAAATAGTTTTAAATTGTAATAAAAAGTAATAAATAGGTATAATTAGTAATAATTTGTAATAATATGTAATAATTAATAATAATTAGTAATAATTAGTAATAATTAGTAATAATCAGAATTAATTAAAAATAATTGGAAAATATTACCAATAATTAGGAATGATTTGTAACAATTAGTAATATCTATCAATAATTAGTAATAACTAGTAATATCTTGTAATAAATTGTAATAAATAGTAAAAAATAGTAAAAAATTGTAATTCATAGTAATAAATAGTAATAAATAATAATAAATTATAATGAATTCTGATAAATAGTAATAAATTCTAATAAATTGTAATAAATAGTAATAAACAATAATAAACAGTAATAAATTGTAATAAATTGTAATAAATTATAATAACTTGGCACAATATCCACTCGATTAATGAAACTCCTTTTACTCAATGAATCTTTTCCATTCAACTGTCACTAACTCAAAACATTATGATAAGTATGCTTATACGTATGCATATCCAATCTCGTATGCACAAGTTTGAATATGCATTTGTATGACCATAACTTTCATACTGTTATCAGGCAGTGATAGTTGCAAGAAAAAGATTCATTGACACAAAGGGGGCTCTTTGGTCTGACGACTCAGTTACTTGCATCTTTCTCACACGGAAATCACAATGGAGAATCTTCTCGGTGATATGCTTATACATTCTCATATGCACGAGAATGAATTTGCGTACCTCCAATCAGATACTTCATTATGATTTCAGTGTGGAAAAGTTGAATGTAAATGATCCGTCAGACAAAAGAGTAGTCATTAATATATTGGAAATTATGTGGCCCATAAATAATGGCAATTATTAAAAAGTAGTTGTAATTATTTATCTAATTTTTTTGGATAGTGTTTTTCTAATTTCATATTATTCAAAAAACAGTAATGATTTTATATTTTGAAGAAAAATATGGAACAAGGAAGTCGACAAATGTAATTATTAAATGATCGTGCTTGGATAAATCAGCCCAGAAATTCAAACGGTTATTGTTTAAATCATGTATATATTGAGAGGGTTGAATATTTATTATCATTTGAATCATCAAATCATTAATTTTTTTCTGAAGGCACAATTAATTTTCATTGTAAAAAATATGCTGTGAGAATGTTTGAAACATTTGAAAATGTTAGGGGACATCTCTTGAGTTTTGGTTTTCAACCGGATTATGTTTTTTTTTGTATCAACACGGTGAACACAGTTTTGGAGAAGATACTGATAACTTAATTCTAGATCCATCACCGTTTCAAAATTTAGTACATGATGTTTGAGGTCCATCAGTTCAACAAAATGAAACTCTGGATGATATATATTTAAATCCTTAGTTGGAACCATCCAAATTTTATATGTCGTTGAGGTCTGCTGAGGATGCATTATATCCTAGTTGCAGGATAAGAAAATTATAAGCCATTGTAAAATTTATTTCTATTAAATCAGATAATGCAATGTCAAACAACTATTTTGATAAGATATTTCTTTGGTTAAAACACTATTACCAGAAGGAAATGTGTTGCCTGCAAATTACTTTGAGAGCAAGTGGCTAGTTCATAATACGGGCCTTAGTTTTCAAGAGATTCATGCATGTGAAAATTATTGCATCTTATATTCTGGTGAAAATGAGATATTGGATAGTTTTCCCACATGTGTACAATCAATGTATAACGAAGAACTACCAGGGAAGTCCGAATCGATTCCTATATAAGAGTTGAGACATTTCTCACTGACACCGAGTTTTTAGGATTTATTTATTTCTCAAAAGACAATGTCAATGATGTCATGGCACAAAACCAAGATTACAGCTGATAAAAGCTTGAATAATCTATCTTGATGGTGATTAATGGAAACATTTTAAAACACTGCATCTATCTTTTTCTTTAGAAGATCAAAACATATGATTGGGTCTTTCTACTGACGGTTTCTGTCTATTTGGTTCTTATGGTAGTTAGTATTCATGTTGGTCTGTCTTTATAACTTCGTACAATTTACCTCTATGGATATTGATGAAGGAGCCCCATATATTTTTGACAATATTAATCCCAATACATCTGAAAAAGAATATTGATGTTTATTTGAAACCATTGATTGATGAGTTAAATTTATTGTGGAGTAGTGGTGTTAGTACATATGATGTTGTTGTGAAATAAAATTTCATATTAAAAGCAGCATTGATGTGGATGATTAGTGACTTCCCGGCATAAGGCATGTTACCTATTCGGAGTACACATGGTCCAAAATCATGTCCTTACTATATGGAAGACAATAATGCCTTTATGATCTTCAATGGAAAAAACCTTGTTATTTTGACTGTCATCACAGATTTCATCCTATTGATCATCCTTTTAAGAGGAACAAATCTCATTTCAGAAAAGACACAATTTAAAGCGATAAACCTCTAGAAATGATCTCCGGTACAGAGTTAAAATCCTTTTTATTTTCATTACCTCCCAACACAATTGGGCGAACAATAAACCAAAAAAAAATTCATGGTTTTGGAAAAGATCATAATTGGACAAAACAGAGCATTTTTTGGAATCTTCCATATTTTTCTGCATTGTTGGTCTGCCACATGATGGATGTCATGCATATTAAGAGGAATTGTTTTGATAATTTATTTCATATAATTTTTGATACACCAGGTAATACCAAAGATAATGTTAAGGTACGATTAGATCTTTCCCAAATTTGTAGATGAAAAAAACTTTAAATGTTTCAAAATGTCAGACCATAGAGGTTAATGAAGACAAAAGTTACTTATACACTATTGAAAAAGAGTTGCTTATAATTTTTTTATTAGATTGAAGATTTTAGACTTCCAGATGGCTATGCTTCTAATTTGGTAGATGTGTTATGAATGGTTATATTACCAGATTAAAAAGTATTGATTGTCATGTTATAATGCAAAGACTTATACCGATTAGATTCAAAGGATTTTTGAATTATATTATTTGGGATTAAATAACATACATATCATATTTTTTTTGGAGTCATTTGTTTGATTACAACATACTATGATGTACTAAGTAAACTAGAAGAATATTATCTTTTCATTATATGTAAACCGGAAAAAATATTCCCGCCAATTTTATTTCACTCAATAAAAATCTGATATTACATTTTTCACCTGAAGCTAAATATGGAAGTCCGGTACAATTTCAATGGATGTACCCATTCGAGATATGCATGCATAAATTGAAGAAAAAAGTTTGTAACAAAGCATCAGTTGAAGGCTCAATTGCTAAATTTTATTTGCAAGAGGAAATTTCATTTTTCTGCTCTCATTTTTTTGAATCAGAATTTCCCTAAAAAAACCACATTGTATAGAATGAGGGGAATGTTGATGATTAAATGGAAAATCAATTATTAGTTTGTAATTAGTCAGAGCTTGGCTTTGGTGGAGTTCATGAACAATTGCTTTCAAATGATGAACACCACAGAACTCATATATATGTTATGATCAACTGTGAAGAAATGATATCATTTTTACACTGAGTGCTTCTATCAATTATTCTATAATTTATGTTACAGTAAGTAAACATATATTCTTTTTAGGTTATATGATAATCATATCAAGAGACAGCTTCCAAAAATTACTGCAGCTGCTCTTGAAGAACTCAAATTTTTTTTCTCAATGGTTTCAAAAACTGCTAACATAAATTATTGATGGTTTAATATTTCATTTCAATTTATATTTATTATATTGAATATTTATTTTAAAATTTGCAGGTGTCTCATCATTCCGATAAAATTAATAATATACTGTGTATATTAAGTAACCCACCATCCAAAATGGTTAAATCTTATAATTCATATGTGCTGAAATATTTTCGATTTCATACATGTGCATATGAGGAATAAAAAAACAATTAACATTGGAGTTTTCTTGAGAAGATCGCATCATAGTGAAACTGAAGATGACTTTTACATCATGCTGGATGAAATTATTGAACTATGTTATCTAGGAAAAAATTAAATAACAATGATTTAATATCGGTGTTTGAATACTAAGAGAGGCATGCATGTTCATCTGATTCACGGAATCATCAATATTTAATATAAGTCTTTTTATAGTAAATTAACTAGTTTTACTGGCTCAATAGGCACATAAAATATATTATTCAAAGTACTTTGCTACTTCAAGAGACCTGAGTGATTAGTGGAGCATAATAAAAATGAAATCTAAGGAAAATCCGAGTACTCAAACTGAATGTGGTTTTGATGAAGTATAAGGAATTGATGTTTTTCAAGAGACAACTCAAAATCCTTATTTTTGTCACAAAGTGATATGAATATCGATTATGACACTCCATAATTAAGGGTTGATGGTGACAATGATGTCAATGATGTTACAAATGAATTTGAATTGTAAAGAGATGATAAATCTGAAACTCATATGGATATTGATGATGCTGATGATGAATATAAAGACATTGAAATTGATAGATATGAAGATGATGATGAAGGAGAACATTGACACAATTAAATGCTGGTTATAATCATAAATTATATATATATCTATATATAATAATTATTTTCTTCTATATGATAACAACAATAATTTTGTGTTTTAGATGAACCCGGATCTATTTTGTAAGTTGGAGGACGCTGAGCTACATTTGGATGAGGAAAATTTGGGATCAACTAACTCTCAGCCAACTGGCGATTTAGGGGGTACGTGGAGGGGGCACGGTCTAGCATGACTGATGATTCCTATCCTAATCCCCAAACAATGTCCACATATTGGTTTCGATCCATGGATATAGAGGCATGGTAAACTGTGTATTTGAGTTACCTTTTATTAATTTATTTATATAATAATTGTCTGTTTATTTGTTTTTTTCACTATTTTACACATGTAGCTATTGGAAAGGGGTGCACTATCTTGCGCAATTATTTTTCTCAGCCATGGATCACAAAATAACATATTCTTTTTGATGTGAGGCTTGCAATGTTTAATCCTTGGAAGGTATGAAAATAAATAATATTTATTTAGAAATTGATTTCATTAATAACTTTAAATTATAAATTATTTGTAGGGTTTATGAAATCTCATCGATGATAGCATGCGTGGTGCTATCCACGAGGCATGTGTGGTGTTTATGTATTAGAATTTCAGTCAGTTTTTGCACAATTTTAGAAGGACATCCATTAAGAAAGTAGGAGTGAAAATATTTGATTAGTCTTGTTGAGCTCCCCGACCAGAGTATATTTCATATCACATTTGGGATGGATTATTTTCACACTAGTTGAGTGGTGGATTTTAGGGGAGATCTTCATTGAGTCGACATAATCGGGGGAGACAAGAGGTGACATATCGAGCAGGTAGCCATACATTCATTATGAATAGAGGGTGTCTAGTAAGTGTATTTTATAAATATTATATATAACATTAAATATAAATAGATTATTTTATATTCATATAGGCAGTTAATCATCCCGATATTATGGAGTACGAAATTTATCGGAGGATGTACAATGATCCATCCATTAGAGAGATTAAAGGTTATCACTAGCATCAGATTATGGTCTCTATTATATCTTTATTAGTTTGAAAATTAACTACATATAATATTTTCACTATTTTAATTTCAAATTGAAACTGACGGAGGCATATGAGTCCGTGACCTTTCAGACACCGCCTGAGAGTCAGGCCGAGACGGATGATCAGACTAGTGCCCACCATTTCAATGAGGCTGTATAAATGCAAGCAACCTATTATGGCTTGAAAAGGGCCGAGTAGTTGGTATTAGCTCTCATTGACTCCTGGGACTTATTATGGTACTATTGTGATGTCAGCGTTTAGCTCGAGAGGAGCTCGTGGAGAGACACCATCTTTTGGATCAATGTATTAAGAGAAGTTGCATGCTCAAATTTAGATCATATAGAGTTAGTAGAAGTAGTAGGAAGAGATGTGTCATAACCATGAGGAGGACATGCGTCGATGGCAGCAGTAGTAGCACAAGCAGATGGGGTACATGGGTCGTTTGACTTGTAGTTTAAGGATGATGTTTCCTCCATCATATCTTCTAGATCCTTCAGCTCCTCCAGAAGACTATCCCTCCAATGATTTTTTTTGTTTAAAAACATTTGAATTTAACATTTGTTGTAATATAAACTATTTGTAGTTTTTGTCTCTTATATTGGTGAGAATATTGCATAATTTTTTTTTAAATTTTAATATTTGTTTATTTATTTTTAGTTTTATATTTTGTAATGTCCAATTTATTTTAATAATATTATTATTATTATTATTATTATTTTAGGATTTTTTATATTTAGTTTTGTTAATATTGAGAATTTTAATATTTAATATTTTTTATTTCAATAATATTAATATTATTTTTTCACTAATAACGTTTTTTATTTTTTTATTTTATTAAATATTTTAAAATATTTATAATTTTCATATTTTTTTATTTTAAAAATTTTAATATTTTATTCATTAATAATAATTATATATTATATATTTTATTATGTATTTGCGATGAGGCCTTTTGTGATGGGGTCCTATCACAAATAGATTATATATATATATTTTTAAAAATTATTTGTGTAGGGCCCGACGCAACAAGTTCTTGTATATATAATGTATTTAATCGTATATCTATTTATGATGGGACCGCTTTCCATTGCAAAAAGTATTTTTTTTCAACGGTCCCAACAAAAAAATATGAGCGGTGACCTCATCATCTGCAACAGACTCTTTGTGACAGGACCCCATCATAAAAGTGTTTTTTCCACGGGATCCCGTCGCAAAAAAACTAAAATTCTAACAGTGACCCTGAAACAATTATGTACTAAAATAATTTACATAATAACTGATTGAGGTCTATCAATTTATAATTTAAAATAACAACATGTGTATATAATGAGGATATTTTATAAAAAGTATGTAGAATTTTATTTGTCCCGTTACCCCTAAATTTTAGTTTCGACAAGCCTTATTATATTATAATTATTTTGAATGGATCCAATAATTCAATTGTATGAATATACAGAGTAAAAATAGAATGTAGGTAATAATATACAATAAATTGAATAATAAGTTATAATGAATATTACAGGGTATGCCAAAATATAATATATATAACAAATTACAAAAAAAATTTATATATATCTCCAGTAATATAAGGGTTCCAATATTTTTTATACATAATATATTTGATAAAAAATGAAAATCTATATAAAAAGTAAAATATGACTTAATGTAATTGAAAAATAAAATAAATCCCAATAAAAAATAAGAAGATAATGGATAGAATTTAAAATTAAGAAAACACATTAATTTATATTTTCAAAGAACATGTCATAGAATAAAAGATATATTAACTACATAAAATAAAAAAATCTATTAATTATTTTAATACCTTATTATTCTATAATAATCATTATAAAAATTACCCAAATTTTTATGTATTTATCTTCCATACCCACATATGGAATTCCATCATGGAAATAATATAATTATATTCCTTCACGTGAAATCCTTTATTGTTAGAGGAAATACTATGAAAATTTGGGAGAATTATTTTTGGTATGGAATTTTCCCCCCAAATTAAAAATATACAAAATATTCAATTAATTTATGACTTATTAATTTATATTGAAAAAATTACCATATTATCTAAACCATAGATTATTTTCTCCTAAAATTTCCCAAAAAACTATATACCCCAAATAAATATTGACGAAACAATATACATGTCACAAAATAACTGAAACCGTATCACCACGATGGATATATAATTATACACTAATAAATGATAATTTATTTATTTCCTAATTTCATGTATAATAGAATTTATAATTCCACCTAAATACAAATTTATGGGGTGTGTATATTCTCATACAAAAGAAATATTGAAAAAATACATGTAAACATAGTTTCACAATCAATACATGGGTTTTTAAAACATATATACATATCTATTATCCAATCCAAAATGAATTTTATATCATATGGTTTTAATTGAAATATGGAAAAAATAATTTTTTATATGAAAACCAACTATTACTTACTATGATGCAAGTGATTTAATTCTTATAAGGTCAGTTATATAAATTTAATACATAACGATGAAGTAATATATTATATAAATTTATATAAAACAATATTTATTCCTTAAAATTTTAATATAGCTACAATCTAATGTTATATAGTCATATTATCACAATAATGATATCTTATAAGGATATATAAATTTCTATTAACTAATTCATACTACAAGGAACCCTTAATAAACCATTAATAACAATACAACATTTGGAAATATAATTCAATTCATTATAAATGTTAAAATAAACCATTACCCCAATATTATTATAAAACAAATGTATTCAATTAATCATTATGATGGAAATAAATATTTTCAAAACATTTATTCTAAAAACAATTCTATAAACTATTAGAAACCAATTATCCCGATAATCATTTAAATATGATTCAACAAATTTTGTTATAAATTTTCAAATATTATTATATAATATACCTAACAAAAACAATTTTTAAAATAGGTAGTTAATCTCTCAAAATGGATGATGACTCAAAAGTGGGATATGTTTATTTTCAATATTACACACATATATATAATCAATTGTTTTGAACAATGTTCTAATTCCCATAAATACTAAACAAAATGAAAAATAATAAATTCTTTTTACATAGAAATTTTATAAACATAATAATAATATGGTTCTTATGGAGTGATTATATAGTCTTAAATATCTCTGACCTTCATAAATCATTCTTTTTAATTGAAATAGAATATATTTTTTCCATATAACAGTTCTCAAAATAAATGAATATTCCAAAAAATGAAAGTTGAGTTATATACAGCTTCATTAATATAGGCATGGTGAAAATTATATTTAAGGTTTTAATGTTCACCATTCCCAAATACATTAAATAAACATTAAAATTTCCTTGAAAAGTTCTATGATTCTTGTATAAATTTTTAGGGATATATATTTTAGGATGTAATCTATTTAGGTAATTTTTATCCTGACACATTTAAAAAAACATAGAATAATTACACTAAATTATTTGAAAGAAATCATCATACAAAAAACAATGATACAACCAGTCTTTTAAAACTAGGATTCACTTTTCTTTTTAAAATAAATCACTATAGATTAAATAATGAGAAAATATAGTGTCAAATCATTGATGTAGCATAATAAGATAATCAGGTGTTCCATGAATTGGGAAATATTGATACATTATAATTTTACCTAACTTTAATTATAATATAAAAATTTAATGTAGTATTTTAGAAAATAAATTCAATTATGAGGTATCACATAAATAACTTTTCCCTTCCCATCTCAATGAGCCTCTTTATGTGTTATAAAAACATTATAACTACAATTCATACTCACTAAAAATTCATTTAACTTAGTTAAAATTACTAGAAATTATACGTTATAAATATAACTACCACCTAACATTAAATTTTATTCCATTAACTATTCTTTTGAAATTGAAATCCTTATCATGAAATAAACACCAAAATTTAAATCAAGAAAAATGTATTTCTCTCTAGACATATTAATTTCCCATGAAATTATATTATTATACTTTATATTACATCTAAATAACCCCATTTTTATATCTCAAAATTATTTCACATTAAATAAATAACACATATATATAATCATTTAATCATTATTTTAAATATGATAAAATAAAAAATCTATATTTGATTATTGAATTATTAATATTTACTTAAACATTATGTCAACAATAAAATAATTTATCAGTTTATATCCAAAACTGATTTTTATATAATCCAAAAGAAACAAATATTACAATGGCACCATGATTGTTTAATTGATTACGATTGACAATAATATTGATACAACACAATACATAGAATTTATTGAATATTGATATAATAAAAAATTAAAAATGAAAACGTCTTAATTATAACGTATAAGTTAAATTACAAAAATAAATTAAAATATTAAAATTAATATAAATATATAAAGGACTTATATAATGAAAATTTATGTATTTATTCAAAATTAAAAAAATACTCAATTTGATGTATATCCATTTGATGTTTTTAAAATAAAATTTCCTGATAAATGGATTTTATTACATTCAATGAGAGAATATTATAAATAAATTTAAAAAAATTTTAAATTTAATTTTATTATTAATATTAATTTTTTTATATTATGATATCAAAATATTATTAGGGAAAAATTATGGTATTCTCCTAAAAAGATATTTTTTATGTAGTTAGTACAAAATAGTTTGTTTATAAATAGTAAAATCATTTCATTTAAGTCTCAAATTATAATTTGAATTTGATAATTATGTGACTTAAGATTTTTTTACAAAATTATTATCAAATTTATTACGTTCAAATATTTATTTAACAATATTTTTAAGCAAGATAATATTTGGGCTTGAAATTACATTTTTATAAGAAATGATATTATATTAATTTTACACTTTTGAATTAAATTTTTTCATCCACTTAAAGAAAATTGAGTATTGAATTTTTTATATTGAATTGGTGGCTAATTTTTTGTAAAAAAGTTTCCTTTTAATATTAGTAAAAATGGGTATTAACTATAGAAAATATTTATCATCAATATAAGGGAAAATAAGGTAATTAATATAAAAAATATGATAATTCCTAAAATAACTATAATACTTGTATTTATTGTATTCAAAAAACAATTCTTGACCATTAATATAATTGTTTCAAATAATTTTCAATTTATTTCCATTTTCATTTGATAATTAACTTTATATGATTTTAATAAATGAACAAAAAATAAAACGCTAATCACTTAATTGGAATATCTATAATATTTTTCAATAGTAACTATACTAGTTAATGTTGAGCTATTAATGGTTATATATAATATTAATGAAATTCTATTATTATAGTAATTTATTTAATAATTTATTTATAATATAATTACCATAAATGCCTATAAAACATCAACCTAGTTCGTTATCAAAATGTATTAAAAATAACTAAAATATTTTAATAATTATAAATGTTATATTTTTTCATTGATTTATAGTATAACCTTAATTTTTGAGTTCATTATATCGTATAATTTATTTGTTTAATATTTATATTTTGATTCTATTATTATCATTTTTTCATTAATGTCAAAATATGTGAATAGTCATGATAATAATTATAAATGCATTATATGATAAATAATATTTAATTTAATGTTTTAGATTTCTGAATAAAACTATCTTAGGGAAATTTCAAGACATACGGTCTTTAAAAAAACATTCTCCACTTTGTAGAATCTTGACCTTTTATTTTCATTTTATTTACCCTTAATGACTAAAAAAGATTAATATCATAGTAATTTTAAAAAGGGTTAACATGGACCAAAACTAATAGGTAAGGGTGAACAAACAACAAAAATTAGATCATTTTTTAGATTTTTTTTATTTATAAATATCCTCATACAAGATATTATATATTTAATATTTTACCAACATGTAATATAAAATTAATTTATTTTTATTATTTAAATATTTTAATTCATTGGTTTCCCCTCCATAAAATTATAATAGGGAATATACTCTCATTACTTTCTTGCAAATTTTCAGCACATTAAATCAACTACAACATGACAAAAGAAATCCCAAATACCCCATACCATAACTTATAGGCAATATTCTCATCAAATTACTAACCTATTACCCTTAATGTTTAATCTATTAGTGGTTTTCCAAATAATAGGTATATCATATAACTATGATTTTTCATTTTTCTTCTTCTTCTAAATGCTTCAAATGATACTAAACCATTGTCATATCACAAAATAATTACCTCATATGTAATAAATTTTTATTATGACATGGAATTGTTATAAACTATTCACTTACAGTAAAACTATATTGAAAATATTATTCATGTATAAATATAGACTACCACCTCAATGAAATGATGCATTTCATTTTCAATCACAACCACTCATAAATATATATAATGATAGATTTAATAAATATTTATTATATTCATTAAATTATAATTAGAATCATAATATATTATATTATTAATAAATATATATGATAATCATTAAATATTTAGTATTCTAGTCATATAATATATTACCTACATTCTTACACTTCCACCATTTAATACAAAATAACATAAATTGTGCATATGTGTCAAATTCTATATAGAAGAAGAAATAGGACTCTTCTTTCACAGCATAAATTCTTGAGAGAATCTATTTTTTTTCATCTTTAAAAATAATAACTATTTCATGTTTATTAATTCTAAAATTATTGATATATGAAACCCATTGAGCATGGTCAACCTAACTATATAATTTCAAAATTTTTAAATGAAAATCCACAAAATACACAACGTGTAATGAATGGGTTATGTAATTATATATTTTCTTAAAATAATTGGAATAAATTTATTAAATATAAATGAATGATCCTAGTAATTGTTCATAATGAAATAATTTACTAACAAAAATTTATTATACTATATAGTAATGGACGTATATAATAGGTCTAAACTCAAGGAAAGGGGGGTTTTAAAGTAATTATAATTCATCATGTTATACTTTATATTAATTAATAATAATATAGAAATATAATATGTGGAATTTACTATGATTTTATTATCTATATTCAGTTTTTTTTAAATTGAAAAACACAATCACTTCATTGAATAAATTATGACATTGGTACTATGATATTTGTATGGATTATTCATATAAATATTGTTTATCTGGGATATGTCTTGTATTATGAACCTATATCATTTTACATGGTGAATATATTTCTTATTTAGATATTAAATCATGAATGAATCATTTATCATTATATAAAAAAATTATTTTATATTTTCCATTATATGTAGAATTAATTAATATAGAAGCATCAAGGGGATTTCATGTTGTATATTTAAATTTTCCTAGACATAATTCATGTGAATAAACCTGATATTTTTATATTGTGTACATGTGACCCAATGAATTATTTTTAACATAATATTTAATTGATATTTTGTATTTTTAGAAACATGTCATATTGATTTATTCAATGGTTTTTGGATTCAATGATTTTATAAGTTACAAGGAATTCTCATCTCAAATATACCACATTGATGTGTATTTTGAATAATCAACATACATTAATATATATTATTTACATATTGAAATTTTAAATATATTATCATGGAATTATTTATATTAATTCTATTTTATGATACTTTTAATGTTATTTCATAGAATTGTTTTTTGGTTTAATAGATCATAATTGTGTTTTCTTTAAGATGTTCCTTTATAAAATTTAAATACTTTTAACAAAACTCTTACTATAATTTCCTTATCATATTTTAATAATGTTTTCTATTGTCTCTGTGAAAATATATATCTATTTATTATGTTGATAAATACTTTTTTTTTATAATAATAAATTTATCAAATTTCTTTTTTTTATGTTGTTGAATTTTTAATGTTATTATTATTAATATTATTATAACTAATTATTATTTGTTGAAAATATTTTAATATTTAAATTTCTAATGTTTTTAACCTTAAATATCCATTTTGTTTATTTCCTATCCTTAAATGTGTTGTTGAATCCTTTTTTCACCTTAATGTATGATTTGATGCGCTCTTATGCAGGCTTTGTAAATTCTATTCATCCCTTTGGTAGTTTAATTTTCAATTCACCACTATTTATATTTAATAAAAATTGTATTTCCTATATCTATATCATCATTATACCTATATATGATGTTTACAAAATGTGAGTTACCATTATGTACTATTTATTTTACCTTTACATATCTATTTTATTATCATTATTCAGAATATATAATCTTTTACAAACACATTTATAGACTATATAACATATCTTTTACCTTTACAAAACATGAAATTTTAGCTGTTAAAAATCTAGTTTTCTAAAATACATAATTTTTTTTGATTTTTGAAACATATTTAATTTCAACATGATTTTGTGAAGTTATAAATTGTATTAAGAATTCTATATATTATTATAATTTATATTCATCCAAATAAAATTGTTTCTATATTGTTTTAAAAATATTTTTATGAAAATTTATATTCTCCTTCATTTAGATAATATATTTTATTAAATTATTTAAATATATTGATTTTATTATCTTGAGTTTATTTTTTTATTTAAGTATTTATAAATTTTTTTTTTACTAAATTTCATGTAATTATAATTTTTTTTTATATTTATTAATGTAGAATATTTACATTTTGATAAAATAGAATGAAAAATATTTAAAGAAAAATTAAAATTAAAATTTTAACAATAAGATTTAAATCTATCTGTTATTTTTCATATGAATTTGACCAATTATTTTGGATATATGTTTTACTCTTTAAAAAATTGTTTTCAAATAATATGTAAATTTTTAAATGGTTTTGAATTAGAATAATTTATTTTTATATATATTGTTTATCACACAGTCTCCCTATATAATTATTGATTTTTATATTATTATCTTAAATATTTATTTCCAAATGACTTACTTGGTTGTGTTATGATACAAATATCTAGTGAAATCCAAGAATTCATGGATTTATGATGTTTTAAATTATGTTTGTGAATGTACCATATAATTTTAGAAAATAAGAGACGGAAAACCTCATGAGTAGTGCATTTCATTGAAGTGGTTCATGAAAAATTAAATATAAAATATATTAATTGTTGCTGATATATTGGAGGTGAACAACGATGTATTGTATGGAATTAGTAATCAAAATCTATATAAAAGATACAATTATAATTATTCTATATTATTCTATCATTCTATAATTCTATTGAGGTTCTTTCAATGCTTTTTTTATTCTATTTAGGAAAGTTTGAGTTGTAGTAAAATAATAATTTTACATATCAGTATATAATGAATATAATAATAATTATTTTTGTATAGGATCCTATCTAAAAGGTATAAAACATAGGATTGGGTTCTCATTATAGTAAAACATGGGTTTTTTATTCTCCAGCTAAAGGGAAATGTAATTTTGGATACTCTATTATATATGTCCTCATTTAAGGTTTACGAAATTTTTATTATTTATTTTTAAATTGGTCACATTGTAAACATACATATTTTCATCCATTTTGGACACATAATATATCTGTCGGGTTGTGAAAATATGATAAGGTTTATCATACCAATCTAATATATTATTATCTATGTTTACCATAATTTTATTTTCTACTAAATTATAGATTATTATTATGATACATTAATATTTAAATAATTTTATACATTGCCCCTACGATAGAAAATCTTCCACAACCATTTTCACATAACACATGGTATCAAAGGATGGACTTTCTAGAAATATTATGTTTATCTACCTCGCATATTTACTGATATAAGAAAAATTTTATATGGTGTTGATGTTAAAATGATATTTTTATAGAATTATTTTTCATAATATATCATATATAATATTCCTTAATGAGATTGTGGAATCAAATATTTAAGTTATGGCTGGATTGAAATGGAAAAATTTTATGAAGACTATTCAATAGGAAGTGTGATCTAAAATGATCTTATGTAAATGAGTATTCTTCTAATGTTTCTAATATGGTGGAATCACTTGAGGTTTGTGATTACCCGTATTAAATTTTTAATAAATAAATTTATCAGGAGATTTATGAAAACTTCCATTAATGAATTTTAAAAATGGTTGATTTACATTTATCTCTTACGTCTGGATATAAGAAATATATTGAATAAAAAATAACCCCTTGATGTTGTAAGTTTATGAAATTATTATTTGAATATATTCAAACATAATACAGAGAATGAAGGGTTAATGGATTTTCATTCTAATAATGCTGAGGATTATAAAATGATGTTTATTTTTTAGTTGATTTGTGTTAGTATGATGAAAATATCAACATTATAAGAATGAAAATATCAAGTTTATTTTTTTTGTAGTAATTAAAATATTTTACCAATATTAATTCAAAATAATAATTTTCAAATCTAATGACTCGAGATATTTTTTTAAAATCATGTGATTATTTCAAAATATAACCATGATAATCATGTTGATTTTAATGAGTCTAATTGAAAATGGTTCAATGGTTTTTATTCAATTACATTGTATAAATGTACATTAAATGGAAATTATTCTGAAATTATTTTCCATGATTTTGAAAAATATTTTTGAACAGAAATGTACATTATGATTATTTATATACATGTTCTAGTGATTTAAAAATTCACAATAATTAGGTTCCCAAAAAACACTTCTTTAAATCATATTAGACTAAATTAGTTCTATATTCCAAAGTATGTGTTTTTATTTCTTGGACATAATGTAAATTCTTATTGTTTTATAATATTGTATGTTAGAATGTGATTTTAATATTTGTTAATTTTTTTAATAATTTATTCTATGTTTCTTATTTTGGTTTTTTGACATGTTAATTATTTTACTAATAAAATTTAGGTATATATTTTAGTTATCATAGAATATTATATAATTTATTTTCATGGATGATTTATGATTTTTTATAACATATTAGTTTAGTAGTATGAATAATTTTTTTATAATTCAATTTAATTTAGGTAGAATATATTCATATGAAGAAAAAATTTAAAGGGTGAAAATATATTTTTAATTAGATATTATTTATATATTTTATTAAAAAATGGTTAAATTATGCTATCAATGTATTTAATAATTATGGCCAATTCCAAAATGGGGAAAATGTCAAAACTAATATATTTTTATATAAATAATAAAAGGGGTCATTTTTAGTTTTTCCATAATGTAATTTATTTTCTTATCATTGTTATAATTAAAAAAAATTATATTTATATTTAAATTATAGTTTTTTATAAATAATTAGTTTTTATTATTCATAAAATTCAAATAATATATATTTGTTGTAATTGTTTTTGAAAATATTATTTTTAAAACTTTCTTACAATTTTGATTCCTTTTCTAGTTATTCATTACCATTACATGGGATTTTGAAACCCTGTTTTTACATTTAAATTATTATATATGTACCCTTATTCATGGTTTATAAATTTTATTATATCATAAAATAAATTTTCTGATATTATTTTAATTCATATATATGCTTATTAATATTTTAATTACCTTTTCATTTCTCTTCTTTCTAACATTATGTGACCTTTTCCAAATTTGAGTTAACAATATAGACGGTCTATTTTACCTTTACATAACTCATGTGTTACCCTTATGAAATATATATATAAATTTTAACATACAACTAAACATAAATTATTACTATAAGACTATACTTTTTAGCATATTATTTGTCCTTCATGAAATTTTGTTCTAGATTAATCAATTTATTCAAATATTTGTTTTATTGATTTGCTAAATATTTTTAACACATGTTTAAGTTAGTTTATAAATTCTAAAAATTATTATAATTGTTGTATAACATATGATAACTTTGTATACATTATTTTAAATGGATTTATATAATGATTAGTATTATTCTTCATTTATGCATGAATTTTAAATAAATTTTCAATGTTTTCAATGTTATTATATTGTGTCAAATTTATTTTTATTTTTCAAAATCTGATTTATAAATCTAATGAATAAATTTCAAACTAGATTTATATTTTTTAACAATATAGAATTATATTTTGATAATAGTGAAAGTTAAATATGGTGATTAACTTGAAATTGAAATATTTAATATTACAGTATGAATATATGGGGGATTTAAGGAATATTATTGAGACATTATAATGGTATTTATCTAAAATATTTAAACGTGTCATTTTAAATATGGTTTAATCAATTAAATAATTTAAAATTAATAGTGTATAATAATCGATATATATTTTCTCTATCATTGATAATTATAGTATATTTTGATTATTTTTGTCTTGAAATATAATTTCCTATGTGTTATTTTTCTAGGTTAAGACATTAAAATTTAAAGTGATCGATGCATGAATGAATGTATTATGGTGGAAAAATCCATTTCTAAACATTCATTGTAATTTTATAAATTAATATAAGTCACACAATATGAAATATACATTCATGTGATGTTCTAGAAAAACATCCTTAGAAATAGATCAATTTTATCTTTATTCATATAATGATAATGTACATTTCAGGAAAACCTAGTATTTACAATTAATCAAATTTTCAATGGTCCAAGAAGAATTTATCTAAACACATATTTCTTTATAGAAAAATCTCACAGTTCATTAACTATTTTATTTTTTTCTTGTGGTCTTGGTAATGTTATTTGATCATAATATTTTCATAAAATATGTTGTAACAGAAATAAGGTGTTTTATAATATTAAAATCACCTAACTAATTAGAAGAAAAAATAGTTTGGGGTTACTCATTATAAAAGAACATTGGTTTTGACTTATATTGGAAATGGTTTGTTATCCTTAATACTCCTACAATACAAGATTACATGGTTTAAATTAATCCAATTATAAATGTTAGTGTTTATATTTATCCTATGGTAAAAGTTACTCTCTATCTTATTATAGATGATATTACACTCTATTAGTTGGGGTGTGAAGATTATAAAAGGTTGACCAAACTAAAACTATATAAAATTCATTGTGTTCATATCTATTTTATTTTCTTCTACTTTATAATATAGTTTTAATAAATTTTATAATATCTCTAAATATATATTGTTCCATTCAATTCTATATTCTATAAACATTATGTCTTAATGGAATGTATTTATTATTATAAATTAATTCCCATAATTATATTCTATAATCATTTAGCATAATATATGCATTCAAATAAATATTTCTTAATGTTCTTAAAATTTATCTCTTTTTACACACATTAAAAAAGAAAAAATTTAATTTCATATAGTTGATGACAGAAAGGTATTTTCCCACTGTCATTATTTTAACATCCCACCCAACAACCATTGTATTGGGAAGTGGTGGTTGGTGTTACTTTCCTTAAGTAAGATCACCATGAAACCAAAGGAGGACAATAAATTCCAATGTATTCATGAAAATTTTGGGGACTAATTTCCCTTTAATAACAGTCATCCAAAAAACAAAAGCATTAAAAAATAAAACCACTATCTGATGCATGAGTATGAAATAAAGAACGTTACAAAACATAAAAAAGGAAATATCAGAGTACAAAGTGTAAACTAAGATAAGAAAGCACAATGAGGCCAAATATGTCTACTCAAAAACCCCAAACATGATTCAATATCCAATTCCACATTCCTAAAATAAGATTTCCAAAATAGTTAATATATAATTGGGTACATGTCCCTTGATATATAACATCTTCAAATGAAAAAATTTGACCAAGAGGGGACTGATTATTGACCATAATACGATATCCCAATTAACATCCCATCTAATTACGCTAGGATAGAACATGCGATAATATTTATATAAAAAATTTTAAAACAATTTAAAAAAAATTATTGAAAATAAAAATAGATATCTAAAAAAGAAAATTTTACATGGAATAAAACCTAATATTCCCTCAAAACATTTTACCTTAATGTTCTCCGTACGTATTCCACACATTCAAAAAAATAAACATGCATTACTAGGAGATATTTTCATAAAAATAAGAAATATCTCATTGATCTACCATGTCATCACAAGATATTTAATACTAAGTTCCCAAATGTCACACACCCCATCCATAATTTCACGTCTATGCATATGAATACATACAAACCATGTTTTCGAAATACCATGAAAAACCCATTCTGACAAGTCATTTCAATAAAACATTCATTTTTTGAATCATTTTTTTAAATAATTTTCAATTCACCAAAATGAATCCAAAATTTTTAAATCGTCATTTTTAAATCATTAAAAAAACATCCATTATACAAAACCATCTGATTTCCTCAATTTATATGAAAACATAATTAAATAGGCCATCATAAAATAACACAAGTATATCATAATAGATTAAATAAATTGAATGAATTTTAAAATAATCCTACTAGTTGTAATGATTTGGAGTCCATAGAAAATCCACCTACCTCACAAGCATAGGATAAAATAAAGAAGCATAAAACAACTTCAAAAACCCACCATGAAACACTAGAATCCAAAATTATATTTTATTTTGATCAATAAAAATAATAATATATCCTCAATATTGACAGAACTCAGAATAAATATATCCCAAATTGATTATATCCCAAATTAAAAAAGAGGTATGAATAAGATATCTAAGGATAATGATGAAAAATGAGAACATAACGACAGATCTAGGCCTCCAATATAGTAAAATTATCTTAGGAAACACTCTATGATAAAAAAAATTATCACTGAAGACATTGGAGGAATAAAAAATTTAGTTATGACCCTATTATGGGATCAAATTTAATAATTCTATAAATTGAGTTAGATCCACAATTCTCAGATCTATTTTTTCAAGAAACACTTCTAGGGTTCACAGTAGGGAAAACAAGTACCTAACCATGAAAAACCCCTTTCCTCAAAGAAAACCACACATAGTTGGCTAATACTATAAGAAAACGCATGATAATCCTACTATTACCCACTTTCTATCAAAGTGTGGTTTCTTTTGGTCCTATGAATGGTTTGACCAAACCAGGAAGCAACCCAATTCCTATTATTTGAATTGCAAAGTTTCCTATAGGTGATGAATTGTTTAAGCTTATCATTCTTAATCCATGAAACATTATAAATCATCAACATAATTCCAAAACTCATCCAATATTGTATAAACATAACTCAATGATTTTATATTCATAAAATAAAATAATAAATTTCCATTTACCTAATAGTAGTGGTGTTGTATTCTCTATATCATTAGTATTTCCACCCCCAAAATGCAGATTTACACCGATTACATACTTTAGGTCAGGCCATTGTGATATCTTTTCTAACTAAAACTGAATGTTTTATTCGTGATTTTGACCCTTTTTTCAATAAGACCTCCATCAGACTTATGGTTTTCCCATGAATGGAATTATTTCTCCTATCCACAAGAAGCACATGAATGAAAAATAACAACTAACTCTATGATAACATGTTCTAAAAGAATCACATGGTAATGATCCTATTGATAATTTTTAAATTGAGATAAATAAAATACATTATGAATTAAACATAACATTTGGAGAAAATAAATATGATATTCCACCTCAAAAAATAATGTTTCTAAAAATGGACTATATACTTTAAAGACAAATTTCCCTACATAGAAAAATGATGATTCCTTGCCATGTATAGATTATTGAGAACACAGTATCACTAAACTCAAACGAAAAATATAATTAATGATGATATTCATAATATTTCCTTTGAGTCTGATCCATCTTCATTCTTTTTATAATCAACTAAATCTTCACTATTGTATATTGTCTAATTCTGGGTCCAACCAATGAATTCTCACTTGTTTCCACACCAAAAAGTGGATAATAACATGGATTACCATATAATATATCAAAAGGAGACATATGTATCATGGATTGATAAATGTTATTGTATTATAACACCACTAATGGTACGTTCTCCTCCCATGAGCCACTATAATCCATTATAAAATCCCTAAGAATTTCATCAGACTTTTATGTTTTCCATTCTAATTTTACTTTCATTGAGTATGAAACACTATTATATTAGTCAAATCAGTCATAAGGACATGATATAATAATTTTGAAAACAATTTCACAAAACTCATATCTCAGTTTGACACTATTGAAACTGGTACGCAATGACTTTTTTTTAAATCTTCTCGAATGTTGATTTCTTACAAGCCTCCCATTGTATTACATTCATGAATATGGATGAAATGATATTATTTTTTTAGTTGAAAAACTATCACCCATATGGAATCATATTTCTAATCAATACTTGGTAGATATATTTAAAATTCATATCCATCTGCTCCCATTTCCACATGGGTATTGGAATAGATTGCAGAGTACCTACAAGCCATCGGTGCTCTGCCTTAACCTATTTAGAGGTCAGTAATCTCAAAATAAATTACATCAAATTAATTTTCTATTCATCCCAAAAAATTGTAATTTTAGTCCCATGAACATATTTTTTACTCACTGATGTCCATCTCTTCTCGAATTTGGTAATCATGAAGGCATTGTTCCTAAAATTCCAAATGTACATGAATACAATCTCATAACCACAAAACTAATATTCATCAATGCTTACATCCCCAAAATAGTCTCCCAAAAATTATGTTTTAACCTAATTTGGAAATATTAAATATAAGGTTTCTGTTCCATTTTAACATTCTCAACCAAATAAAGAAAAAATAAAACTTGAAAAAAATCTAACACTCCCTCAGTCTTAATAGTCAAAGTGCATGTAAGCTATCACTGACATTAGATTCCATTGATTTGAAGCATCTTTCACAAACATAATATATTATTTCTCTAATAATGAAACCTATATTTATTTCCAATTACATTTTTTACATTAAGTTATCCTTAAACATATAAAGACAGTACATCCTTATTCATTGTCTCAAATTAAAATCTTTTTGTTAAGAAATGTGTTTCTAGGTCATATAATCTGTAAACAAAATAAATTTGTCACCAAATTGTAAATGATTCAATATATTCAATTAAATGAATGAAATAGATAATTAAAAATCATTTTTTCTGTATTTATTCTCATTAAATAATTTTTTTTAAACTATAAGAAACAAAATGTTCTCCCTACCTAAGAACACACCCCAACCATGATCACAAAGTTGGACAATATGATACATAACATTGTACTAATTCATGAAATATAATGATCATTTTTTATTCAAGGGATGCATTATTTTCTTAAAAATAGTTTTGATATTAAAATTTAAATTAAAATTGAACAATTTATCCCCTTAAAGATATCATTGGTGATAGGTTTCATGAAAAATCATGAACAAAATATCGGTAACAACAAACAAGACAAAGAAACTGTATATCTCAAAGAAATTATTTTGTTTTTTCAATTATATCCCGAACTATATATTTTATATATCCAATGAAAAAACATTCTTGAATTATAACACATCCATGTAAAATTTTGACATCTATCCCAAAATCACACTTCGAATGCTTGGAATATAGATGATGACCCCACAAGATACAAAACATTATTGAAAACCTTTCTTGATGGGTATCCATTGTCCTAAAATTGACGAGTATTTCATAAATGAAAATCAAAAAAAAAATTAGATACCATCGAAATTTATGATTAATTAATTTCATTAAGATCGATGGGGAATTCATATGACCTAAAGGCATAACCACATAATCATAATTTCTATATCTACTTCTAAATGGTGTATTATGGATATCCTCATTCCAAAACCATAGTTGGTTATATTCCAAATGAATATAATTCTTATAGAACCACTAGGATCCCCTAAAATGACAATAAGAATTCATAACATTTTTAGGTTATAATGAATCTTTATCATAACATGGTTAAATCTGCTATAGTCTACACAAAGCCAATGAGTTTCATCTTCCTTTCCCACAAACCGGACTGGTGCTTCCCCAAGAGACATACTAGGTTGAATGAACCCTTTTATTTCCAAACAATCTTTATAAAATCCAAGTCCCTCAAATATATTGGTTATATATGATAAGTATGATAGGATATAAGAATCGTCAATTGTAATAGATCAATCATAACTCCAAATTTATTTTGGGCGTAACTCATGATAAATCATTAGAGATAACATCAGGAAAATTATCCTTAATTATTGGAAATTTTCTATTCACGTTCTCAGGATCATATTCCAAATTTATTTCTTCCAACATGTATCAGATAGTTCCAACTACTATTTCCAATAATCCTTCTCCACATGAATTTATATTTTTATCACCTCAAAAGACATGCACAAAGCCAAATTTTGTTACAAAACTTACCCTTCAGGTTGAACAATCGATGGAGTGTTGAAAATTTTAAGAAAATACATACATAGGATTAATTAAAATCATTAACTATAATACATAGAGAAATCCCAAACCAAATTATCACCATCAATAGTTATATAACATTATTTTCACATAATTGATTGAAATTTTCTTTTCTAATAGGAGTTAGAAGCTTTAAATCCCAAGGAATATTCTCAGCCTGAAATCTTAGATGTAAAATCGAATAAGACTCTGTATATGAATAGGATTCACCCTTTCCAAATAATTCTTTTATAATGGTAGAATTAAAAAAAATGTTACCTCACACTTTTGACATACCATATTTCTCATGAAGGATCATTTTTTTATATCAATTCAGTTTCATACTCAATATAGTTTGAAAAATGCTTCCCTATTGAGATTTCACTTATTGTGGAGTGATGGTATTTGTAAAATCATAAGGGGATGTTAAGATCTTATAATGAGATCCATTTTTTTGCACTTGTCCCATCAAAAAATGCGATACATGAGAAGCATAAGATGTTCCTCCAAAACCTGACCATAGAGAAATGTGACAACAGTGATGATGAAGTATCATGATGATGTAATAATGAAATGATATATGTGTTTCCATACAATATACTTTCATAAGATCAAAATGACCACACTAAAAATATCATGTCATACTCCTTGTTTAAGGAGACAAGTTGATTGATAACATATTATAATTTTGAGACACACCCCCTCATTGAAAATATATGCACCTACTCAAATTGTTTCCATCATTGGAGGTACCTTTAATTCTCATTATAATAAACAAGAATCCTATGACCATATTAATATAGATATATCTTTATGATAGAATATCTGTATTGAATATATTTATATTATCAAATATACAGTGAAAAAAAAGCTTTTCTCAATTTCGACTATCAATCCTGATAAAAAAGTATGTGGCTCCAATGATGCACATGCATTATGATTTTTTGAAAATAAGACAATATTAATTATATTATTTTCATTATATATTAACAATAAAGTCTCCTACTTTAAACTAACGAAAATTTTAATTCTAGATATTTTAAAGAGTGAGGATAGAATTATTTGTTCAACAATTATTCTAAATCCTCTCATGACATTCCTTTGTCTAATTTTGCCTGAGCATATATATTGCACCACTATCATGCTATATTATCCACCACATACATTTCCATCTTAACCTTAATCTCAAATGGTGTTCCAACTAAATCAATATTTTTATTAATCAAGTTTAGTCACACATCAGCTTTTTTCAGATCAAAATCACAGTGAATCATTGGTGTCTTTTTCTTTTGGAACAAAACTGAATGACCCAAATTCCTTGGTACATCATTGGTATTACATTTATCCATATACTAAATATCCTATACAATAATATTATCTAATTTTTGGTTATCCTAAGGATTAAGTGCATCCATATTTCTAATAGCATCTTCTAGTATGTTCTTTCAATTTCTACCTAGTGTTATTAGCTATAAGCAAAATAAAATACCATTTATTCTCACTCTTTATGAACTGAAGCCTTATAAATTAAAAAATTACCATATCATATATATCTCAACTACAACTTCCAAAAATAAAAAATGTATGTTTTGAAATAATTTTTGAATATGTCACCATTAGTTTTGAAAATAATTACATTTTAAACTATTCAAAAAAAAAATCCAAATCATTTATCATTAATAAAAATGAATTATACAATCTTATAGAGAAGTAATTTCTATTAATTCATATCAATATGTTGTGATTTTATAACCCCATAAATATGAGGTTAAAACTCATAGTTGTTTGGAAAAAAACTTGTTTAACCAAACTCCCTAGTAACATAAAGTTCAAAATATATATTTTAGTAAGGAAATTTTATTCACTAAATGTTAGGATATAAAAATCATTGTAGAAAGGATATTTCCCTTCGAAATAAAATTAATGACATCTTAATGGAATTAATTTTTATAAATGGGGAGACACCATTATATTACATAATCTATAATAGGCTATGATATAATGATACCAAAAGTGATTTTTCTCTAGTTGGATTTGGAATATTTTTATTTGATTATCACAGAACTCAATTCTACTCCACAGGTAAATCTAGACATTAATGGAAATTTTTTGTTTTTATATGGAAAAGTTAATGATAATAATTTCTTTTCACATTCAATGGAACATGGTAATATATATGAATTATTGATGGGTAGTCCCATAGTAAACCATATATGGGTTGGTCAGTTATATCCCTCTAATTAACTGGTTAAAGAGAAATAGATAACCCATTATAGATTTATAATTATATATTTTTGTAAATTTAATACTATGTTATACTGTTTTTAATATTTATTTTATTACTACTATGATAATTATTTTCCAAGATACTAGTAGGATTACATTCTGATTATTGGGTGTTTCTAATGTTTTCTTTGAAAATTATTAACATAACTTGGCTCAATATTACTGATTCTTACTAATCATTACATTGTTAAATTATTATTGCAAGTCAATGTCATAATGATCATGTTATTATGGGATTTGATTATCTTATGTTAATATAATTCACATTTATTATTACATCATTCCCATATGTCCATCTTATGATCATAGATTACATTCACTTGTCGATGTTTATTTTTTCCCTTAATGATAATTTGAACTCACCATATATATATATATATAAATCTGTGTGAGTTTTTGTGTATGTCTTTTACCCATGTTAAGAACAATTATTCTAAATTAATTATGTCAATAAAGGCTTCATTGGTAAATAATTTTTGGTGATATGGTTAATAAATAATGGGTAATATGAAAACCATGTAATATTGGATGAAATTAATACTTAATTTCATTGGTATTGTTTTGTAAAATTTGTTTTATTAATCTAAAACACAAGAATTAAAATTTACATGGGTTTGTATGTGCTCTAATATTCACACATGATTTTTTTATTTGTTTGATATCTCCAATTATTCCCTGTTATTTAGTATAAAAAATTTAAATGTTATGATTAATTTCTTCTCAACCAAACAAATGAGTGAGGGTTTAGGGATGTCATAGTTGGTATTGTTGTACAGTTTAGTTTTCATTGTAAATTTGGATGTTCTGTTGTATAGGTAACATAAATTTTATGTATATCAAGATTATGATATATATTTATATTTTTAAATATATTCAATGGATTGGAAATACATTTTATGTTTTATATAATTTATTATTAATGTTATAAATGATATTTTTATTGTTATGTTTTATTCACGACCCGAAAAAATAGGGCTCGAGCCGCGACTCTGCAAAGCAGCGTCCATAGGCCATGAGAAAGAGTATAGTGCCACTTAGTATATCAAACACATGGGAGGACTTATCCTAATGTAACTATATGTATGAACACACATACACCTCAATGGAATAGTGAGGATATATATAAAACTGAAAATAAATATAGGCATACATTTTTCCCAAACTAGAGTACAAAAAAAGTAAAATAGGGAAAAAAATAAACTCCCACTGAAAGTAAATTGTATAAGTGTGCAACTTGATAAAAATGAGTGAAAATATATTAAATTAACCCATAGGAACGATCCTCATACATGATCTCTTAAACACCCCAATCGGTCCAGATCCCTGAGATCTGCCAACTTTATGTCCTCTATGTACTGTCGAAATTCATGTAGTCTGCACAAGACACAAACATGTTTGGTAAATTCTCATGTAGTGGTGACTAATAAGATACATGATAGGCACCCAAAACACCCAAATGAAATTGAATAAAATTAAAGAAAATAGTTTGATCATCCCATCCAAAGGTAACCAAAAGGATAGAGAATCTCCATCTCGATACCATATTCAGCTAAAAATGAATAGTCTTCTCATACTACATGGTATTGAAACCAAGGAATATGACCCCTCCACAAGGAAAACTAAAAATAACATCAAAATATAAAATCATAGACAACAATTATAATATGTTTATAACCTCATAGACAATGATAGTTTCTTATTTGAGGCTATAGGAAACACATGACTAGGAGAACACACTCAATGAGTCAAGTCATCCTAGATGACTTTCTTCCATGAGATATACGATGTTGGGTACAACCGAGCCATCCTAGGTACAACAACCTAAATGTAACACTCATTAGGTAATAAAAATGATGATGGAACAACACCACCAACCCTAAGGTCACACATCCGGGAGAACATTCTCATCAAATATCCCCACTAAGAATATCAAACTAACTCCATAGATATTGATTCTCAAATAAGAGATCTCACCCATCCTTCACAGGGGACACTACTAACCTTAATTGAACCACAAAAGTTCATATTCCTCATAATGGTGATCCTTCCCATGATATAATGGGGGACTCTACAAACCCAGTTTAGGATTTGGAAAAACAAACCTACTTGGTTAGGCAATCAATCCCATGATTTGTTAGGGGACATCACAACCCTGACCACTAACTTTTGATTTCTCATAGAGGAGATCACATCCATGATCCACCAGGGGGAAACCAATACCCATTATGACATCTTTGAGATCATATCACTCAGATAGAGAGTCTTGATCCATGTCATATTTTTCATGATGATTGTTGAAGCCCCCTCTCATATAACATGCGAATTCGGGGATCATAGCATGGTGATTCCACAAACCCCAAACAAATAGTCTGATGAGTAGGGGATCATATAACTAACAATGCCAAAAACCCACTAAAATTATACAGTACATTAAATATTGTACTCCCAATGATTCCAAAAACCTTACAAGGATATCATTATATATATGGTATATCCACTATCATAGTATTGGTCATGATGATATAGAGAACCTGGTCAAGGGAAACAATATTCTAGAGGATCCCACCATAGCATCTCTTGAATGATAATACAACAAAAATGATATAATAGAAGATCCCACCCTAGCCTCTCAAAGGGAATACTATTACTAACCCAAATCATTTCCTTTTGAGGGTATCACAACCCTATACCATGGATGAAATTATATAAAAACCTTCATTGGTGAAAACCTTGGGAGTTCACTAAAAAATTTCTAGTCTAAAAGTAGAAAATAGATGTGATACAAAAATTTACTCACCTTGCATAATATAGTTCCATATCATAGTTACCATCATGTTCTACATAGAAAAGTAGTCCGGATAGGCTACTCTCAGGCCTGGAAATGAGCCTCGAAGGTGGATATAAGAAAAGAGGAGTATCCTCCTATGAGAGATTATATGACATATAAGGGGGTATAAATGTCATGTGACCCCTACTGAATAACTGACCATTTCCACTAAAAAAAATCTTGGATGATGTAAGAACTCGGATCTTTGTTTCAGGTACGCCTTTCCTTTCAATGGAGTTGTTATGAAAAATGGAGTTTCTGTAAAATTTCAAAGTACACGCCATGTACTTTCTGAGTACATGTTGTGTACTCTTCTTTGGCTTGAAGCTGTGTGCTGACCATGTTCGGGCCACACACACGGTGTGTAGGGGTGACGTGGAGCCTGATTTTGGTGGAGTACGGAAAGACCTAGTACACGTCGTGTACTTTAAAAGTACATGTCGTGTACTTTTTTTTCACTAAATGCACCGGGGTCGCACCTGACAGACAGAACACACCCCTTCTCTAGGTTCTTCATCTCAGAGCGACCCATACAGCCAGATCTTCCCTGAGCCCCCATTTCTCCATCCGTTCTCTGATTCGAGCACAGTCGATTGTCTTGGAATAGCAGCGGTGAGTTCTCCCTTCTGCTCGAGTATTGTTTTCCAATTCTTCTTCCTTCCCATGTTATCTAAGGTTGAATGTTTTGTGCGTTTTCTCAGATCTACGACGTTCTAGGGAGAATTAGTCGTCGTGGTTCAAGTACATCAATCCTCTAGCATCATGGTAGGTGTTTTGTGACATTATGTAGAATGTCTTTGAGAATTTTGTGCAATCACACCAATTCCCTTGAACGGGAATTGTGCATTTTCCTGTTTCTCCCTTGATTGATTGACTTCATGCATGATTTCTATAGTAGTGGTTTACCTTTGTGAATAGAGTAGTTTTTTTTGTAATCAGGATGGTTTCCATGCTTGTTTTTCTTGTTTGGCGTTTTTCAATTCCTAAGCCTAGTTGTAGGATAGTGGAACTGTTGCTTAATTATGCTGTTGATCCTTAGAATGATAGCCCAATAGTTCTTGAGATTAACTTGGAAGATACATGCATGCTATGCATGTTTAATTTCCACACAAGACTGTGAGAACCTAGTGTAGTAGACCATAGGGAGAATGGATGTAAGGGCTTCTCCAGAGTGTCTTTTAATACAATACAAGACCATAGGGGGAATTGACGATGAGTGCTTCCTTAGAGATTCTTTAGTTCCTCGACGTGGGCCACAGGGGGAATGAGACGTTGAGTGCTTCCCCAGAGTACCTATAGCATGATATGAGACTATAGGGGGTATTGACGGTGAGTGATTCCTTAGAGAGTATATTCTTAGCTGAACCAGAGGGGTGAGACTGTGTGTACCTCCTATAGGGTTTCTAGTACTTGTAGGTTGAACCATAGGGGTTAGGCTGTGAGAGCTACCCATAGGGTTACCTGTTTTCTACATTTGTTGGTTGTTTACATGTGTACTTTATATGTTAGAACTGTGAATTGTAGCTACTGTGTATTTCCTGTTTACTGTTCCTGTACATTACTTGTCGGGTATTCATTGAATATTAGGCATAGATCTTTGGGTGGTTTCCTACTGGGACTTTGTCTCGCACCCTATTTGGGGCAGGTTTTTGGGCCCAAGCAAATTATGTTGTTACAGGTATAGATAGGGGAAAGCGCCCTTCTACTTCAGGTTCTTAATTGCACTGGAGTTGGAGAGCATGGGACCGAGCCGTGGCTTGAAAGGTTGAGGAGTTTACTTCATTTTCTTTTGAACTTTGTTTTTTAGTTGTACTTCAGCACGTTGGTTTGTTTACTGCTTTCCATAGACATATGTACCATGTTATATCATTATTGTTTTATACATTGCTTCTGCTGTTCAGATCAGTTGTGGAATGCTGTTATTATTTCCGCTATTGTGTCAGGTCATTCTTCCGCTGGATACTTACCGAATGAGGGTATAGTTTCCTCACCGACTCACCAAGGCCCTCGTTTCTAGTTGGTAGCCTCTAGAATTTGGGGAAACGTGTTTGAGGTCATGTGGCGAACTAGGTATGGGGCACCAGTGGAGGGGCTCCGGAATCGGGTCATTACCAAGTGGTATCAGAGGGGTTCTTTTCTATTGTCTTACTGTTTGGAATCTTTAGCTAGGGATAGGAAGGATTTGGTACATGGTATTAAGCTATTCTCGGGAGTAGCTGACCCGTGTACAGGGAAAATCCATACTACCTCGTTAATTGCAGTTTTCTAGTTTTGAGATTTTACGGTTGATATGATTTCACCTTGAGTGATTCACATGCTTTGTGTTGTTATTTTCTTGACGACTACGGTTCTATTTCTGTCACAACCCGATGAGATGAGAGTATGCCATCTCATGCATCATATAGGAACTTTTATAAATAACATGCCATGCATTCCTACCATGCCATCTAGGGTGAATTAGCGATTACATGCTGTTGCGAGAGACTTTGTGTAGATTAGGCATGCTGTTGTGATAGATGCTTGATAGAATATATGTTTCCTTATTAGAAGATTTTTTTCTTCCATGCTTAAATAAATTCCAAGTTTTGATTCGCGGGGAGTATGGTCTCTCACGAATCGGAATTTGGCACCTCTCTGCCTTGTTTTCTGTGTTTTCTAGGATTATGTGTAGTTTCTAAGCTACTACCCAGAAAAACGCAGAATACATGGCGTGTACTTTTTGGCTACACATCGTGTAGTTTTTAGACCATGTCACTAACCATGTGAGTAGGGAAACACTATCGTAGAATTAACTTCAGGAACACGCCGTGTAGTTCAGAGCCGTGTACCCGACCGTGTCACTAACAACACGGGTCAGGGAAGCTTGATTAGAACACGCTGTGTTGTAAGGGAACACGCTGTGTAGTTCTATTCAGGTACCCGTCCATATCACAAACAACATGGGTCGGCGTCACCTTCTCTTCAACATGATGTGTTGTTTATTGAACACACCATGTAGTCTTGTTCAGGTTCCCAGCCGTGTCATGAACAACACTGGACGGTGTCACCTTCACCTATACACGCCATGTTTATTCGAAACACACCATGTAAGGATCAGCCATGTAGACGACCATGTTTTTAACAACACGGGCAACCAAAGCCTTGTCTAGTACATGTCGTGTATGTTCAGAACACGTCGTGTAGTTTCGGATTAAGTCGGACCATGTAGGTTATCATTGTAAAGAGACTCGGGCAGGGGAATATTTTTTAAGTAAACACTATGTGTTGGGTCAACATGCCATGTAGGTTGGGGTATTACATGACTTGTAGGGCAGGGGTAAACGCCCATGTCAGTGGCTTAAGAAGACATGTCGTGTGGTTTTTATACACACCGTGTAGCCATGTTTTGTAAACTAGTGTGTTTTCCTTCCCCGATTCCCATTTTGTACTCTTGTGTTCTCTGTCCTTGTTTTTCTGATCTAAGGTGTGCTTTTGATCTTTCAGAGCTATGCCTCCAAGACATCCTCTAGTTTTACATCTATCGTTAGGCAGTGATCAGACGCCAGATATGGCTGATCAAGGACTTCCTGCCGATCCTCCAGTCGGGCCAGCCTTGGCACCAGCTGTCATACCAGTTGTAGGCGCTGATTCTCAATTCAGGGATGATTTTATGAGGATGATGCATACCTTCCAGGGAGCACCGCATCCTTCCATGACTATGGCAGACTTGACATAGGTTTTTTAGAAGTAGCATCCTCCCACGTTCTCGGGGGAAGGAGGACCTCAGGTTGTAGAGTCATGGACGGAAGCCACGGTAACTATCCTCGAGCATCTAGAGATTCCTCCAGAGAGGTGAGTCAAGCTCGGTACCTATATGCTACGAGACTCCACCAAGAGGTGGTTGGACATGGTCTCACAGGCGGTTCATCAGCAGTTTATGGCTTGAGAGGAGTTTCAGAGCGTCTTTTATGACTACTTCTACCTAGAGACCCTGAGGGTCGATCGATCCCAGGAGTTCACGATCTTAGAGCAGGGTACTCTTTCTGCCATGGAGAATTCCTCTCGTTTCAGTCAGCTGTACTGTTTCACACCCCTCAGGGATGTGAGTGGGGTATTCTTAGCAAGGAAGTTCAAGGAAGGTCTCAGGTGGGTGATCTGCTCATAGGTGAATATATTCAAGTTGAATTCCATCACTTTCATCATCAACTAGGAAATGATTGCAGAGTAGAATCTGAGAGACTTTAGAGCTGCTCGCCAGGGTGGTTCTGCATCCAGAGCTATTTTTCCTCCAGATGACAGCAAGAAGTGCTGTAGAGAGTCTATGCACGATGATCTGAGGAAGCGAGAAGCATCATCAGGTATCTAGGTGATATGGTACCATTGTGGCCGGTCAAGGCACCCAAGGACGTAGTGCTAGAGCGACCCAGTGGAGTGCTGATCTTGCGGAAAGATGGGTCACCTTCAATGTTTCTTCCAGGTTTTCTCACTTGTAGCTGGTGACTGGGGTTCTTCCATGACTCCTCGTTCAGGAGAAACACCACCATTTTCTCACCAGTCGGGGAACTGGAGTTCTTCCGGCCATTCGGGCTAAGGTGGAGGTCGGTGCTATGGCAGTCAGTCACCAGTCCTTCAGCCCCAGCATGGAGGATCAGCTCATAGTGGTCAGGTAGGGTCACAGGTCCACAGGGTAGGCTAGACATTCTCCGTGGAGCAGACCTATCAGGAGTAGGATCCCGACCCTTATACAGTTCGAGGTACGGTTTTAGTGGACTCAGTTTTATCTTCAGCCCTTTTCGATACTGGTGCTGCACATAGCTTTATCAATGTTGCTGTCATGGAGAGACTTAGGCTCTGCATCTTTTCTTATGCTGACTCGTTGACACTAGACACACCTTTTGGGACAAGGACATCTAGTGTTTGCTAGTGTAGAGAGTTCCCTCTTGAGGTTGCAGGGCATCGTTTCTTATGGGATCTCTATGTCCTAGAGACGACACTCTATGATGTCATTCTCGGGATTGACTGGTTGGTTCCCTTCCAGGATGTCATCAACTGTTATCGCCGCAGAGTGAGTTTCATTTCACTAGTGGGTGAATCTTTTCTTAATAGAGGCAAAAGGGATGTTCAGGCGAGTCGAGCAGGACTCAAGAATCATGGGTTAGAAAGGGAGACGGCCCAGATTGCTAGACGTTGTTTGGATGTTCAGTGGACTTTGAAGTTGGACATTCCTCCTATGGTGGATCATTTGACAGACATCTTTCAAGAGGAATTTTCTTGTTTTCATTTAGAGCGTGAGGTAGACTTCTCTATTGAGCTCTTGCAAGGAGCAACACCGGTGTCCATTACTCCTTATAGGATGGCTACACCTAAGTTGCAGGAGATCAAGAAGAAGTTGGAGAAGTTTTAGGAAAAGGGTATCATGCAACCCAATACTTCTCATTGGGGTTCACCTATCCTGTTTGCGAAGAAGGCAGATGGTGCCCTTTGGATTTTTGATGATTATTGGAAGCTGAACCAGTTGATGGTCAAGAACCGATATCCCTTACCGAGGATCGATGACCACTTTAATCAGCTTTGAGGAGCCCAGGTGTTCTCGAAGATCGGCATGATGTCCGGTTATCATCAGTTGTGAGTTAGACCATCAGATATACCTCTGACAGACATCAAGAGCATGTATAGTCTATACGAGTATACAGTCATGCCGTTCAGTCTCACGAATGCGCCTGCAGTTTTCATGGCACTGATGAACCGAGTGTTCCATCCTTACTTGGATTCCTTCGTCGTGGTCTTCGTGGATGATATCTTGGTGTACTCTCACTCACGACACAACCATGCTACCCATCCTGAGATCGTTTTGAGTACACTGAGAGATGATCAGATTTATGCTGAACTCTCAAAGTGCCACTTCTGGATGGATCAGATTCACTTCTTGGGCCATGTCATCTCAGAGGCAGGAGTATCTGTGGACTCATAAAAAGTGTGAGCTATAGTGTCCTGGGAGCAGGCGAAGAACGTTTTTGAGGTGCAGAGTTTTCTAGGGCTAGACAGATACTACATATGCTTTATTTAGGACTTCTCACGCCTAGCATCACCTTTGACAGGTCTGACCTGGAAGGGGGCGACGTTCTTATGGTCAGATTCTTATGAGCCAGCCTTTCAGGAACTGAAGGGAAAGTTGACATCAACACCGATAATAATCTTTCTAGAGCCAGGAAAGAGCTATATAGTCTATTGTGATGCTTCGAGAATCAGGATAGGAGCATTACTTATGCAGGGAGATGGAGTCCTTGAGTATGGGTCGCAGCAGTTGAGGACACATGAGAGAAACTACCCAACACACGATATGGAGTTGTCAGCTGTTGTTCAAGCCTTACACTATTCGAGACACAATCTTCTGGTAGAGCACTTTTTTCTCTTCACTGACCACAAGATTCTCATGTATATCTTCACTCAGCGTGATCTGAATCTGAGGTAGCGCAGATGGGTCGAGTATCTTCAGTCTTTTGATTTTTAGCTTTCCTATATGTCTGGAAAGGGAAACACAGTGGAAAATGCATTGAGCAAGATAACTCACATTCAGGCAGTTCAGGAGGCCAGCAGTGAGTGGCAGCTGATGACTTAATTCTCTAAGATGCATCTGGAGGTGCACGACAGACCGGGATAGACCATCCTATCTTCGGTAGCCGTTACCTCTACACTACTTGATCGGGTACGGATGAGGAAACTATTAGACTCAAAAGGCTTAGTACGGTGGGAGAGTGTGTCAGGGGAGACCCTCTTCCTAGATGGATAGTGGGTGATGATGAGATCTTGCATTTTCAGGGATGCGTATAGGTGCCAACAGACATATGCGAGGAGCTGATGTGGGATTTTAATTCCTCAGTTTTGGCAGTTCATCCGTGCGTCACCAAGATGTATCGAGATCTTCATCGCCAGTACTGGTGGCCAGGTATGAAGAAAGATGTAGATGGTTTTTTCATGAGATGCTCTACTTGTTAGCAGGTGAAGGCAGAGCATTAGCGACCTTCATGCTTTCTATAGCAGTTACCCATTCTAGAGTGGAAATTAAATGATGTCGCGATGGACTTTGTGATAGGGTTACTAAGGTCGCCCTGAGGTAACGATGATGTTTGGGCTGTCGTCGACAGGCTCACGAAGGTTTCTCACTTCTTACCAATCAAGGAGACCTTCAGTGATGATGATCTGGGACGAATATACATCAGAGAGATCGTTCGACTACATGGAGGTCCACACTACATTGTTTCAGACAGGGATCCACGTTTTACTTCCTGATTCTGGTAGGGACTTCAGAAGGCTTTGGGTACCCAGGTACTTGTGAGTACGACATACCATCCCCAGACTGATGGCCAGTCTGATCGCACGATCTAGGTGCATGAGGATATGCTCCGAGATTGCATCTTAGGCTTTGGCGGTTCTTGGGAGAATCTTATTCCACTGTTGGAGTTTTCCTACAACAACAATTTCTAGGTGACCATTCAAATGGCACCTTACGAGGATTTGTACGGTAGGCCATGCTGATCACCCTTATGCTGGCTGGAGGCAGGAGAGGAAGCTTTGCTGGGACCTTGTCATGTTCAGGAGACTTTAGAATAGATAGAGCGGATTTGGAGGAGGATGGCTACGACACAGTCTCGGCAGAAGACTTATGCTGATAAGCGGAGATGACCTCTGGAGTTCGAGGTCGGGGATCATGTTTTCCTGCGTGTCGCACTGAGTTTTGGACACAAAAGGATTCGGAGACAGGTTAAGATTTCATTGAGGTATGTCAGGCCGTTTGAGGTTTTGGAGGGAGTTGGGCCAATCGCCTATCGGTTGCAGCTACCACAGAGGTACAGGGACATGCACGACGTCTTCCACGTCTCTCAGCTCCGACATTACCTTTCAGACCTCTCTCATCTCTTTTAGCCTGAGGATGTTGAGCTCAGAGTGGATGCATCGTTTGAGGTGAATCCTATCCGGATTGTCTATCCAAGTAAAATGGTTATCCATGGGCAGTCTGTCCCTCTAGTATGGGTGCTATGGAAGCATGGGTGAGTACAGGACGAGACCTGGGAGAGGGAGGCTGATGTACGATCGCAGTGGCTGGAGCTGTTCGGAGTTTCTTCTTCTATGCCTCGCAAGGGAAATTCAGGGATGAATTTCTTTAAGGGGGAAGTTTGTAAGAACCCGGATCTTCATTTTTGGTACGCCTTCCCTTTTTCTGGAGTTTTTATAAAAAATGGAGTTTATGGAAAATTTCGAAGTACACACCATGTACTTTTTGAGTATATGCCGTGTACTCTTCTTCGGCATGAAGTCGAGTGCTGGCCGTGTCCGGACCACACACACGGTGTGTAGGGGTGATGTGGAGGTCACTTTTGACAGAGTATGGAAAGACCTAGTACAGGCCATGTACTCTAAAAGTACACACTGAGTACTTTTCTTTTTTTCACTAAACGCACCGGGGTCACGCTTGACGGACAGAACACAACCCTTCTCCAGGTTCATTTTCCGACAGCGACTCATAAAACCGGATCTTTCCTGAGCCCCCATTTCTCCGTCTGTTCTCCGATTCGAGCACGGTCGATTGCGTTGGAAGCGAAGCGGTGGGTTCTCCCTTCTTCTCAAGCCATGTTTTCTAATTCTACCTCATTATCATGTTATCTAAGGCTGAATTTTTTATGAGTTATCTTAGATCTACAAAGTTTTATGGAGAATCAGTCATTGTGGTTCAAGTATATCGATCCCCTAGCATCAAGGTAGGTGGTTTGTGCCTTTCTGTAGAAAGTCTTTGAGTATTTTGTGCAATCGCGCCAATTCCCTTTAACGAGAATTTTGCGTTTTCATCTTTTTCCCTTGATTGATTTCCTGCCTTCTTGATTGATATAGTAGAGGTTTACCTTTTTGAATAGAGTAGTTTTTGTTGTACTCAGGATGCTTTCCGTGCTTGTTTTCCTTGTTTGGTGTTTTCCAGTTTCCATGCCCAGTTGTAGGATAGTGGAACAATTTCTTTATTATGCTGTTGAGCCTTAGAATGATATCCAAGTAGTTCTTGAGGTTTACTTGGATGATACATGCACACTATGCAAGTTTATCTTCCACACGGGACTGTGTGAACCTAGTGTAGTAGACCATAGGGAGAATGGATGTAAGGGCTTCTTCAGAGTGTCTTTTAATATGATTTGAGACCACATGGGGAATTGACGATGAGTGCTTCCTCAGAGAGTCTATAGTTCCATGATGCGGGCCACAGGGGGAATGAGAAATTGAGTGGTTCCCCAGAGAGCATTTAGCACAATAGGAGACTATAGTGGGAATTGATGGTGAGTTCTTCCTCAGAGAGTCTATTCTTAGCTGAACCAGAGGGGTGAGACTGTGTGTGCCTCCTAGAGGGTTTCTAGTACTTGTAGGTTAAAGCATAAGGGTTAGGCTGTGAGAGCTACCCAGAGGGTTACCTATTTTCTACTTTTGTTGGTTGTTTACTTGTGTAATTTATATGTTAGAACTGTGAATTGTAGATGTTGTGTATTTCCTGTTTACTGTTCCTATACTTTACTTGCCATGTATTCATTGACTATTAGGCACAAATCTTTGGGTGGTTGCCTACAGGGAATTTGTCTCACACCATGTTTGGGCCATGTTTTTGGGACGAAGAAGATAATTTTGTTTCATGTATAGATAAGGGCATGGGGCCTTCTACTTCAGGTTCTTGATTGCACTTGAGTTGGAGAGAACGGGACCGAGCCGTGGCTAGCGATGCTGAGGAGTTTGATTCGTTTTCTTTTTCACTTTGTTTTTTAGTTTTACATCAGCACGTGGGTTTTTTTTACTATTTTCCATAGACGTATATACCATGTTGCATCATTATTATTTTATACATTGCTTCCACTGTTCAGTTCAGTTGTGGTATGATGTTGCTGTTTCCGCTATTGTGTCTGGTTGTTCTTCCACTAGATACTTACCAAATGAGGGCATAGTTTCCCCCACTGAGTCACCAAGGCCCTCACTGCTAGTTGGTAGCCTCTAGCGTTTGGGGAAACACGCTTGAGGTCATGTGGCGAACCGGGTACGGGGCACCAGTGGAGGGGGTCCGGATTCGGGTTGTTACAGATGAGAATGTAGGAATACAAGGAATTTATTTACACTACAAACTATGTCTCACCTCACAGAGCACCAGTATATGGATCCCATTCACACGGCTCAACCAACCATGTTAACCACATAGCATATTCCCGTTTGTACACAGAATTTACCAGCTACATAGTCCCATGGACATGACTATGACCCTTGTATGTTTCTGGAACCCCATTCCCATGTACTCTGGTTATGTACATTTATATAGTTGTGTATGTCCACATGGCTTCCTAGGCCATGTCCAGAGGTCACTAGATATGTGGTCAATATAGGGTTTGTAACCCATGGTAAATTGCATGTATTCCGCAAAACTCATCTTCCCCAAATGATAAGAACATAAAACATGTTCCTATGGTCTATATTCCATGTAGCTTGGAAATAACTCATGATTTTACCTATGAGAGGCTCAGGTCGCCCATATTCACCCTAAACCACCCAGAATGTAAGGACTTGATCTATTATAAGCGATGTTTCCATTTTTTGATATAATAAAACATTTAATTGTGTAATATTGTTATAGTTAATTCATGAAAATCCTTGATTATATTTTAATGGGTTAAAAGGATATTATTAATATTTACCTTTTTAAATATTATTTTTGAATAGTGATCACATGATTAGTCTATTTATAGGTCTTTTAACAAATAAAATTGACTTAGAAAAATGAAGTAATGAGATAAACTAGTAGAATCATGCCCAATAAATCCCATTTATTAGAGAATATACGGAAGAGATAATCTCTGGGATTTTCCCTTGCTGAAGCCCAAACTCAGGTCTAATTTCTTAAGCGTGAGAAAAACTGTTAATGTGATAAGTTTAAGCTCATTGATATCACGACCCAAACCATGTTTGTCGAACAGACCAATGAAAGTATCGACACCACACATCTTACACTTAGGGTGTACACTAATGTAATAAATATATATGTATCAAGACCATAACAATATGGCTATGTCTATTTTATAATGAATTTATTTTTATTTTTTATTTTCACATTATAAATGATTTTAATTTTGATTAAATTAAACAAAAAATTTATTTTTGGGTAATATTCAAATTCAATTATATGAATTAATTTGATAAATTATTGGATATTTTAAATAAATAGTATTTTAATAAAAGTTTTATTGTTAAATAATGTTTATAAATTTTAAATGGTCATATAAATTATATGGCGTGAAATGTACATTTTATAGGTGTTACAAAACGATTGTTTTAAAAACCCAACATTTTAAATAAGTGTTGAATCTTCATTTAAAAGTTGAAATGTTCAAATTTTGATAATTATTTATATTGAATAATTATTTTATTTGGAATCATAATGTTGATATTATTAAAGGGTGAAATTTTTATAATATTCGGAGATAAGATAATTTTTGGGTAAAAATTATATACGGTATAAATATACAGTGTGTTTAATGAAATAATAATGACCCATAATGATGTAATATTTATCATAATAGGTATATTCATACAAATTTATTTATTACCCTTAATATAATAATATTTTATGTTTATTTTATTAATTATATAATTCTATTATGAATCTTCCAAAATATATAATATATTTTTTTGATTAGAAATTCATTTCTTTAAATGAATGACTCCCCACAACATAAGAATGGGAAATATTTTAAGATGTTTATTCCATTTCCTAACAAAATCATTAAAACCTCCTCACATTGCAAATAATATGTTCCAAAACAATGGTAATGTTTTTTTAATATTTTATTTTATAGAGCTCAAAACCTATATTTGTGAAATATTAAAGAATTTTCCTCTCATTTTCTATATAAATCAAACCATATTCCCACTTATCTTCACAAAAAATCCTTGAATCACGTCATCACTATGAACTAAACTCATTAGTGTCCTCCCAAGGCTCCCAAAGTTTTAACAAAATCCCTTATCAAATTTTAGGATCCACTCACACAAGTAAGGGTTCATTCCATTATCATCTTTATCTATGTTTAATTATCTTATTAAACCATTTGATATTAAATTATTAAGGATGTGGTATGGTTTAAACCCTCCCCCACACATCATTAATTATTTTTAAATGACTACATACCCCTTTTATTCCCATTAATCCCTCCCATGTACACCTGTTACCATGCTGAAATTTCATAAGCATCCTTTCCTTTCTCTTTTTAGGAAGATTTATATTATCATATACCTTATTTTTCAAACTCTATATGTTGTACATGTTATTATTTATACCTAATACTATCCACTTATTATTCATGTGATTAGAGACCCATTTCCCCCTTATCAACCCATTTTATGATTTCTTATGTGATGTCGTTAGGGTGCTGAATTTTCACCATGATTTTCCATGCCAAACAAATTGTATAGTTAATACCATAACAATATACTATAGTGGGTGTAAAATATAATGAAAATATACATTTTTATTAGGTTAATACATGTATTTATTCCATAATCCATGATCCTGGAATAAATTATGGTGATGAATGAATCCTTGTTTTATGATCTATATGTAACACTTAATCATGAAAATGAAATGAAAGTGACGGTTGCACCTAGAATTATACATCTCTATATGAGATTAGGAAATATTTTGATTCATGATATGTTATGTTGGGATAGGGGTGTACTTGATTCTATTAATGGACTTTTTCCACCATGATGTCTTGGCATTTTCGCTTTGACCTCTGTTTATGATTCTATGTTTTATGTTTGTTTCCACATTTCCCATGTTAGGTTTATCATGCTATATCATGACTTATTATTCATGTTCCTTTATGAATAATTTATATGAATTTTATAAAATTTATCATTAACTTCATGTTATTTGATGTTTATTCCTTTAATTAGAGTTTTTCCTCACCCATTTCTTATGTATTTCTCTAGGTTATACAAAATAGATTTATGATAAATCTTGTTAAATAAGTTTTCAATAAATATTATAAAATTAATGTTTAATGTTGTAATGAAATGTACCTAATGACAAATGAATATACAGTTAGTTATATTTAAGTTTGAATTACGTATATAATTATATAACTAAAAAAGTATTAATTTTTAGTAAATATAAGGGTTTTATAAATATTGACCTTTTAGTGGACCTGAAAAAGGGTCTAAGGGATCTAAAACCTTAAAATGATGCATAAAAAGTAGATCATGGAATCAAATTAAAACCACCTAAATCTTTGAGAAATATAGATTCTTTGAGGTGGATATGATGGTCGAGAGTAGCTGCTACAAAAAATTAGGAGAGATCTCCATCAAGATCAGAGATCGATGTATCCTTGATTCCTTGATTCGGTCCTCTCATCATCAACCATAAAAGGGGGTAGAGAGGGGCTTAAACTCCTCCTATAATGTGAATCCAAAGGGTGGGTGAGGGAAGTATTATATTAATATCATTAAAACAATGTCATTATTTAACTCCCTACTTCCATTTTTCGTCTGACCAAGCATCTGACATCAATTTTTTTATTGCGCCTAGGGTAAACACTACATTATAAAATCAACTGCAGTCTTAGAAATATGATTTAAGACTACAATCAAGGGTTATTAATTTTTCAGAATATATTGTGGATGTGTGATAAAACATATTCATTATTTTTTATATAACCACATCAAGGACTTCCAGGCCTCAAAATAACATATCGACATAGAAAATCGCTTCCAAAATATTTGTAGATATATTCCAATGTAATAAAAGTCAAAACCCATGTCCCTAAATCCTCCCCATAATATTTTATTTTCATCCTCTAAAAAGGATATCCTAGGCATGTAGAAAAAAATGATCTCTCAACTAGGACTACAATGTCAAGGAGCACACCAAGACCACCATAAATACCACCAAGGGATCATGTGTTGCCTACAAGAATAAAGTCAAGGGAACCACAATGGATACCAGACCCATGACTAGCTAAACAAGGTCAACATCGTGCAATAGGAAGGATTATGTCTCCTCAACTACGAATGGTAGAAAACACAAAAAACAGATTCCATCTATAATTATCAGGTCTAGAGGGACACTACCTCACTAACCTAACAACGAGACCAAATAAACCCTACTCTGAACAAATAATACAAAGGAAATCATCCACCATACCAAGATAGAATCTATTTTGGGCATTAATAACTCACCCACACAATTTTTCATTGCATCTCAACAACATATCTTAGTGGGGAATGTGTCCTGAATTCACGTGAGACTAAAGTCACATCAAATTACACAAAAAACACCTAAATCATCTTTAGTACAATCTAGAACCAAACATGAGAGGGTTTCAATGAAATAAAGGCTTACCAAGAAACGAAACATGGTCTTCCCAGACCATATCTATAATAATTCTAACAAACAACCCGTCCCCAAAGACACAAGTCAATGGGATTCATCCATAATGCCCCAACACTATCCTTTTTAGAGGCACTGACCTTCCCTCATAGTTTTAGTACCATCATGAAAATTCATCTCATTAGGGGATGAATCCCCCTTCCTCATGAATTTGATGATACATTGAACAAAAACAACACAAGATGTTATTGACACCCCACATTAGACAAAACAAATACATCAAGGAAAAAGTGGAATGAAAATAGAGCCTTCGACTGGAAATTAATTTTTTACTAACATATTTCACCTTTTAAGGGATGTTGGGGAACCCAACAAGACATTACACCAAAATAAAAAACCATGCCTCAAAGGTCCCAAAATTCAATGGACATAAACATCCCAGATCAATACTACAAGGAAATTCCCCTCCCCAACATCATTAAATTTTTTTATGCTTACACCTTCATACAAATGATTTGATAAATTGCTTTTGTTGAGATGCACTATCCTTCTACCAATGGAAATTGGCATACCCTCTTAAATAACCAAATCTACATAGTAATGTTCTGGTTAAATCTCTCTAATATGAACCTCATCTAGAGAAGCCCCTTGTAGTAGGTTTGGTTTTATAATCCCAACAATTGTAGACCACATAGGGAACATAGTAGATTCACACCACCATGTATGCCAGTCCATGTAGTCAAAATTTTAAATAGTCAAAATTGGGAAACAAGACGAATTGAGCCCAAGTCACATCCTGAGGTCTAAAAGTATGTGAACATCATCACCTACATGATCAATCCATCTATATGTTCACCATCACCATCACACATATGGAAAACAAAACTGACAGCATTGTCAATAGAACATAACTAGAGTCATTTTTCAGAGAAAACACTAAAACCCCATAATCCTCATCACTACACAAGGGGATAATTATATAGATATCTGAAGTTAGCTTGAACTCCAACTCACAATGCTTTGACGATCCACCAATGATGGCCGAAAATAAGAGGAGGGATGAGAGACAGGGCCAGGGAGGGATAAGTAAGTAAGGCCCTAGGGGGAGGAAGAAAAATCCATTTCAAAAAGTCTATATATTTAAAACCTGAATTATACCTAGACGAAATCCTACACACAATGATCCCACAAGGCTCGCTTTGACAGCACAACCAGAATCATATCACATCACAATGAGGACAACTCACTAATGTGAGTGAAACCGATACAATGAAACCCATGGCTAGATGAACCAACTACCACACCAACGGAGCTTCTCTGAATAGAGTATTTAAGAAGATCTCAACCAAAAGTGCCACTCTGGTCATGAATATAGAACATCTGAGTCAAAAAAAGAACTCACACATGAGGCTAACATAAAAGAGAAAAACACACTCACAGGAAGGGAAAGAGATGGAAACCATCTCAGACTAGGTTTAGGGGGGAACACTAATGATGTAGAAACCTCTATTCATTCATCCTACCTTCCATCATCATTGGAACAATGATAACATTAGATTCCCCTTCAGTTTCATGATTTTTTGATGACCAAAAGAAAAAACCTCAAACACTAACATCCTTTAAGAAAAGGAAGAAACAAAGGAAAATGAAGAAGGAAGGGGGAGGTGACACTGAAGATGTATAAAAGCCTCTCCACTCCATTCATCCACTAAACAGGAACCAAAAAAAATAATGTGAGTTGTTAAGTATGAGTGTTTTCAATGTATTCCCTTCTTCAATACATATAGAGAATGTGTAAAGGTCACATAGTGTACCTTTATCCATCTTTTGAGCCTTTATGTCAAATGCCTTGATGACCTTCATGTGTCCTTAACCAGATCCCATTGATCTTAATGCTTTTATTGGACCACCTGGGGGTTTTGGTGGAAGCATGTACCATCTAATATGTGTTTCTACTTCATATTCTCCTCTGCCACACCCTCCACCCTACAGACCTTCATTTTCAACATTATTCATCAAACAAGTTGGTTCTTCGACTGATTCCCTCTCAGTAGCATGATGTGTCAAAAAATCTCTATCCTTATGTCTCAAGCCATTATAAGTGTATCACTACCTCTCCTAAGGCTGGCCAAAACTAGCCAATTATCATTAAGCCCTAGACCCTCCATATTGGGATCACCTTCTAAAGTACCTCGTAAGAACTGATCCCTGAGCCTTCCATCAGATACTCACTATAGAATAAGCTACTGAGGTCTCATCTACTACATTCCTAGCACTAATGGTCATTGTCTGATCATCCAGATTGATTTCCACCACCAATTCCTACACAATTACTCTAGCATTTGTTGGAATGCACAACGGTTCCACTGATTCCATGTTCTCCCAGCACAATCCATAGTCAAAGGTTCATGCTCTAAACAATGAATACCAAAACATATCCATGAAGTGTTGTAATAGGTCTCTAAATCTTGAAGAATAATCTTACATGGTATTTATATCATTCTGATGTAGAAGAATTTCATGGATACACACATATATCAACATGTGCAGTTATATCTTATCCCTAAAGATCCGATCAATCTCATCCCATACGCGAATCACATCATCATGTGTGTGCATCAAACGACTCCACTATCACCTATATAAACTCTAAAAAAATCATTCCAGAAGGACCCCATTTGATTGGGAGGTGTCCTCACAATGTGGAAATCATGTGTTACTGCCTCAAGATAGTCATCAGTTACTTGGGGGTTTGGATCACCTTGAAACCTCAGAGGTCATTGCCTCTAGAATACATGCATCCCACTTAGGCTTTACACATCCTCAGCCTGCACCATCAAAAAAACCTACTGCTCGACAGGTGGTGCCTCAACTGGAAGCCCACTAAGTGGTCCATCATCATAACTAGTTCCCTATAATGAAGTCAAAAATCAGGGATGATTCTCACCACAGTCTTGTAATGGAACCATGAATGTATTTCATAATGAAGGAATCGAAAAATTCAATCATTAATGACAATGATCGAAGAGTATTTCTAAAATGTTAACTCCAGAAGGACAAGGAAAAACCCAAACCCCAATCCTATATGATGCATGTACCATTTGTTTCCTTATAACCTGCATCCTAACATACCATTATAAAAATTTGGTTATCAGAGTCTTGGTTAATGCATGAATCGTCCTTCGCACCAATACTGGGACCTCTGGTCTGAGAGAAGAAATCAAAACACCATTACATTGCCTCTATGAAACCCAAACCAAACTCACAAAATTGAGGATGCTATGTGGGAAATGGCTCTGACACCACTCTTTCACTACTCATTATAGTATGGATCAAGTCGTGACTCCCCAAGCCTACATCTATATTCTAGGGGATGGGATACTGTTTCGAGTAGGATATCACACACATAAGAGGCCCTAAATTAAAGTACCTATACACATAAACACTCATACACCTCTGTGAAATAGTAAAAATATATAATAAGAAAAGTTCAGAGATACATTTTTCCCTTTCTAGAGTCAAACATGATTTCAATAGGTGAAAAATACATTCCCACCAAATAAATAATTTAAATGTTTCTAACATGTTCAGAAGGAGGGGATCCCTATAACAATTACCATTTGGAAATCTCTATGGAAGAGCTTCATTAAACACCCCAAACATTCAAGTTCACTAAGATGTAAATTCTATAGGTCATCCTAGGATTCTGTTGGAAGGAATTCGGTCTACCCAAAAAACAATCATGTGTGGGAAAATAACATGCATGGGTGGGTATAATGATATGTATTAGGCATCCAAAATACCCAAAAAAAATATTAGAAGCTGAAAGGAATCATTTCACTCTACCCATCTAGAGGGAACAAAAATGAGATAGAAAATCCATCTTGAAATCATACTCAAATAAACATGACTAATCACCTCATACCACTTTGTGTTTCATCAATGATAAGTAACCCTATACTGAGGAAACAATAATAACCCAAAAACATAATCATATCAGACACCATGACTTATGAGGTTACAACCTTATAACCGGAAATAGGTTCTTATTTGAGACTCTATGAAACAATCGTCCAAGATCACACACCCAATGAGTCCATTCATCCCAAATGAAACTCATTTGAGAGACACACTACATCGGGTACAACCCATACATTCATGAAGGTACACCCGAGAGATACTGCTCAATTGGGTATCACAATGCCGATACCATAAAACTGTAACCCTAAAGGGAACACATAATTGAGAAAAACCTCATCGTATCTCTCCTAAAGAACAACATGTTGACTCAGTGTGTCTTAATTCTCAGATAGGGGATCTCACCCATCCCTGATAGGGTTTCTACTAACCATAAGAGATCCATTAATGGACACATTCTTCAGAAAGTATAACCCTCTAAGGATTTTTTTTGGGATGCAATGAACCTATTAGGGGAAATAGTAAAGCACACATCCATAGTAAGGGGAATACTCCCAGTATCATTTGTGGGATAACTCAAACCTATCTAATGACTCATGATATCTCATAGAGGGGATCACACTCTAGATCCATGTGGGAACACCAAAACCAAATATGACATCCTAGAGATCATATCAATCAGATAGATGAATCTCACATGTGTAGTGTTGGCCAAGAAAATTGTATATAATACATCTAGAATAACTTCTGCAATATGGGATCTCATCATAATGATTCCATAAACCCAAAAAAACCACATGCGGAGTATGGGACTATATAATCGATGATTATGTAACCCTACTAAAATCGCCCGCTACGTAGGGGATCATAAACCTGACAATGCCACAATCCCTTTAGTGCTATCTAACTACATATATGATCACATAGCATGTAGTGCTGGAAACAAAGATAGAAATAACCTAATATAGGGATACAATATATCAGGGGATCCAACCCCAACCTCTCTAGAGGGATACAACAACTCTAATGATACAATAGAGGATCCCACACCGACTTCACCAAGGGATACTATAACTCTATAAAACCTAATCCCATAGAGGGTTTCACAAACCTGTACCAAGGATATAATTTGACACAAAACCTCATAGTGATAATACAAGGGAGATTACTGAACCACTGGTGATCTAAACGTCATTAACCTAAGAGATCCTAAATGTCACCTCACCTAGAATCACCATGTCCCAAAATGTGGATACCATCGAATTCTACATAAAATACTGCTCAATATAGGCTACCAATATTACTGAATCCATTCCCTAAAAGATGATATAAAAAAGGAGGAATATCCTCAAAGAGTAGACTACATGACATGTAACGGGGTCTACAGGATGTCTGACCCCGCTTGAACACCTTGAATTTTTCCTCCAACCACATGACTTGGCCTAGAATGTGGGAAAACACATCATGTATGGATGTTACATAGAATATCTCCCCTCACCTATCCCTCAACCATGAATCCCATTCACACGGAGTAGTCGGTCGTGTTAACCACATTGTTTGTACCCCTTCATGCATGGCGTGTCCAAGCTACACGACCCCATGGACATGTCTCTATCCCATTTACATGTCCAAATCCCTATTCTCATGTAGTCTGGCCTTTTAGTTTTACACTATCATCTATGTTCACATGGTTTCCCATGTTATTTTCTCATTCCACACAATATGGGGTCACTATATGAAATTTCTATTTGGTACATGGAATGTATTACCAAAAACCTATATTTATAGAATGGAAATAACATATTGAATGTTCCTCCATTATACACACTGTGTTAAAAGAAAATCAGTCTGGATTTTCCCTATGTGCAACCTAGATCACCCATATTCTCCTAAAAACACTCCAAGCACCAATCAACGGGTCCCTAGAAAGAGTTTAAAGAATCTACAACCCTTAAATTATGAATAAAAAAGGGGGTCATGATTTAAATATTATGATACATACTGTGTGGTAAAATTCCAAATCTTTGGGGTCGAAATAGTGCTCAAGGTCTTATGTTGCATGATCTAATAGAAATCACCATCAAGATTGAATATTTATAAAGCCTCATTTATTTAATTCAGTCATTGGGTAATCTATCAATAAAGGGAGAGGAGAGGGGTTTGAGATCATTCTATAGTGCACACTAATGGGGTAGGGTATTTAGAGTATTGTTTTAATTTCATTAAATGAATATCCCTAATTTATCTCCTCAATACAATCTCACCACTTACCGGCCACCCAATGCCAACAAGTATTATAGTCCACCTAGAGTCAGAACAACATTCTGAACTCAACCATGGTCTATGAAATATAATCTAAGACTCATCTATTTATTTATCCACATTTACAAAGAAAATGTGAATGTTTGATAAAGTATATTTAATATTTTTAATACAATGACACTGAGGCTCTTCGGGCATTAGAACCCCATGCTAACTATGCAACTGGATTTCAAAATATTCAAAGAAATATTCTAAAGTATTACTGGTATAAACACAAGTCAATACATTTTATACAGTTGAGGTGTAGGTATCCCATAATTTTATCATCATATTTAACGTGAGTGATATTTTACAAACGATGTTACTAATTTTGGGATATAAGATGAATGTTATTAGATAACCTTTGTGGTTGATATATTCTTATCAGGATTATATTTGATATATGGTAAATGTTTAACCATATTATTTAATTCAATCATTGGGTAATATTTTAGAATTTTGGTATTTCATATATATATATTAAGATTTATTAATTTTTTGGTTTTAACATACATATTTAGTCTATATGGTGTTTAGTTGATTAATACTAACTATAGAAATAATATTTCATCATTTTGAGTATACTGGTTTTTTATTAAAAGTAGATTATAGTGCTTCTATAATGAAATATTCCTACTCATCATTTGGTGTAAAAGAAGATATATATTTAAAAACTGAATTAAACATCAAATTAAATGATGCAATAACATTTATAGATTTTAAAATAATCAATTATGTATATTTCATTATGTCCTTGGTCATGAGAGTAATAGAATTAATCATCTTTGAGATGAAGATCTCAAAATATTATTGAAAACCTATTACATCCATTTTTTAGGAATTTATGGTCTTCTTTATCCCTTATATATTTATGTTTTTTTCTATTGAGCTTCTCATTATCATTCACATTATTCTGATCAATGTTACTATTCATCATTATTTGGAAATTATATTTTCCCCCTATTTTAATATTATCACTTATGAATAATTTTCTCATATTATAAAACCAATTATTATGTTATTTCAGATGAAAATTTTATTTTCCTTTATATTATTTCAAACGAATGATCTATTAACACCTTTTATAATGTAAATTTTATAAAATAATGTTTTATAATGTAAAACCCTTGATTATAACGATCATGTTAAAATCAAGATAATGTAATATATGAATTTGGTAGATTTTGAAACCTTGATATTTTTGAAGAACACTATTCTAATTACCCATTATTATTATGAAACATATTTATTTTAGAAAATTTAATTATATAATAATAATATTCAATGTGTTGAATGTTTTCCCTGTAAATATGATTTTAATGTTTTTGTATGAGTAGGAATAAAAACATTAATATAAATATATATAAATTTTTTACTCAATGAAAATATATATATTAGTTCATAATGAAAAATTATTCAATTTTTAGTACATGTTATTTCATGCCTATAAAAAGTTCATCATAAAAGGTTTTGAATTCATTATTTGAGTTCATATAAATTTTAATAAATTACAAATACAATTTTTTTTACTTTCAAAAATTATATAATTTTTGAAAGTATACTATCTATGTTGGATTATGTAGAAATTTTGGGAAATTAATAAATGATAAATTTCATACTAAATAGACAAAAATAATGATTTTTGATAAATAACCATTTGTGTTAATCATGTAGTTAATTTGTTTTCTGAAAGGTTTCTTAATGAATTATGAATATTAAATAAAAAAAGTATAATCTAATTAATTGAATATAAATAATTAATATACATGATTTTTTTATCTGTTAATTTCTAGGTCTAAAAACACAGTTAACAAATATATCATTTTATTTGACACATTTTTATTAAAAGTAATTTATCTGAAATTTAGAATTTTAATCACAAAAAAAGAAATAATATTTAGATTTAGTACGTTCAAATTTAATAAATAGACTATTTTATTTTAATAAATTACTAATATTTATTTTAGTAAATATTTTTCACCTTATTAATGGTAAATTAGATAAATAAAGAAAAAAATAAAATGATACATCCTAAAAAACCTTTATAAATTTATTTATATTTTTAAATAGACTTTATTAGAACATTACCACATATTATTCCTATATTTAAATATTTTTAACTTATTAGAAATTGTTAATGCCCTTACCATGATTATAAATAATTAATAAAAAACAAAATTTCAGTCTCTTAGATTTAATTTTATTAAAATAATATCATAGTGATACAAATATGTTCTGCTTAACCAAAAATGGTTATTTAAAAGAATAATTAAATTTTATTATTATGTATTTTTTTTAAAATAATTAGGGATATAATAATTACCTTAAACCATTACCCAACACCAACATAGTTCTTCAGAATGTAGCTAAAAAATGAATAAATTATTCGTAAAAAACTAAAATAATTTATTTAATGATTCCAATTGATCCAAATTTTTTATTAATATATATAAAATAGAAGTTATAAAATAATAGATTATCATTCCATTAATATATTCATATAATTGACTTCATACTTTGGGAATAACTAAAAAAATGATTGTAATGGTATAATATGTTATATAGTAGATTCCTTTATTGTTTAAAAATAATAAAAATTAAATTTATTTGTATCTTAGTCATTTAGGGTACATTATATCATCCATTTTAAAAGTAACAGATAATTTTATATTGTTGTATAATTTTATACCCTTAAATTGTTTTAAACATTGATGTCATAGTAATTGTCTTGAGGGTTAGCCTAGGTAAAAATTGTGAGATAAGGGTGAAAACACCTCACACACATATACATTCTTTATTGGATTATATTATTTAGAATAATTTTAATTATATATATATTATATTTCAATTTGGGGCCATTTGAAAATGAAATAAATGTATATAAATTTAATAATTCTTATAATTTCAATCTTGTGCTACCCCTCACTTATAAAATTATACCTCAACTCCTATATTTGTTACACATTATGAGCACTATAAATAATAAAATACCCTCCCAAAATAATCCCCTACATCTCTTAATAAAAACTCAAGGATTTTCTATTATCAATTGTTGAAGACATCATGATTTTTAAAAAGAAACATCATGAACTATAGCATCTATAACAACCAAAACCGAGCATATATGATAATATAATACTACAGGACATTACGCTATATTTTCTATTAATTGATATAAATCTATTTGATATATTATTTAACATTAAACCATAAGTCAAAATGAAATATATTATATTATAATACTATAAAGTAGTCATAAAATTGAAAATTCTGAATAGGAATAACTAAAATACGACCATTATATTAAATATAAAGTTATAAATAAAATAAATTACGATCTATTTATTATTAAAGATTCAGATAAATTTTAATGTAAAACTAATGTTCCTAGAATATTTCTTTTCTAAATTGAGCTTATTTCATCATTTATCACTGATATGAAAATAAATTTCTACCGATTATATATTTTTTTGACAAAATTAACATGTTTTTCAAAGTAATCACTTCAAAATTTACATAAATGTATTTTTAATTTTTTTTAATTATTTTTTTTAGGAATAGATATAAATTACAAATTTTATATTTTAAACTAAATTTTCAATTGAAAAGAATTTCAAGTCCTATATTATTTTAATATAATATTTAACATAAAATTACATAATATATATATATATATATATATATTTTAATCACTTTTTTAATTAATTTTGATATAAAAATATTTATATAATTTAATTTTTTTTCTTTGAAATATAATTTATCATCAACTGTGTTAGTATAAATATTAATTGAATTATAAAAATTTTATGAATTATATTTTTTAGAAAAGTTTCCAATTTGATTTATTAAAATAATTTATATTATATAATAAAGTAAACTAAATTTTTGGTCATAATTAATTGTGAAAATAGTAAAAATAATTTTCTATTGTTAATGGTAAAAATATTTTATCAAGTGGCTTAACTAATAATATATGGGTCAAATGAAAAAAAATCAAATTAATATTTTATTGATATATTTAGACATTACTTCATATAAAGATAAAATATAGTACATTTTGTATCATAGTGTAATTTGAGAAATGTGGGTATTAATTTTTAAAAAAAAATATCAACTGTTTCTTCTCCCACACTTATTAAAGTCCATAATATAGCGACCCTAACCTATGTAGTCCATATATGGTTCTATCTAGAAATACATTGGAAGAAGATAAAAGGAATATCATCCCAATGGGCCGATCAGTTTAGTATTATTAGAAAAATATATACATACATGAGCCTTATAATACATCCAAATATATTAAATTATAGCAAAAAAATTTTAGAATAACATTATCCCAATTAATTTTTTCCTACATATTATTGATAGTAAAATTCATGGAATACTTGGGAAATGAAACAAAATGGGGGTGAGATCATATTCTTATTAAGGGTTAGAAATTTAAGATGATATAATGGATAAGTGTAGATAATCAATATGGCAAGGGAAATGACTAAATAAACATACCATTTAATTCATAATCATCAATGCATGTTTGTAAATTATATGTCATGGTAAAAAATGAATATTTGAAATTAAATAAATAAGATGAGAAATAAAATTATCCACATATTATAAACTAATCAATATCATGGATTATGATAACTGAATAAGAAGGAATGAATTTATTATTTATTACATGTCATGTTCCCCAAGAACATGATACTTTTACCATTAAGATCTATTGTTATGTCTGTTTAAAGCATTCTAGGTAAATACCCATCTAATTTTTGTAAAAACCTTGTAAAAGACATTGATGCAATGATCTATCCTTTATACAGTTTTAAACAACATCATTCCAACCACAATGTATTTATGTATTATCGATTTCATCTCATAAAACTATTTATGAATCAACGAGATCACTTTAAATAGTCACCAAACAATGTCATACATGTCTAAATTATTCATTATATATCAAAAAATTTATATAATTCATAAACAATGTGTAACTTCCTGATTCTGGAAGCCACCTAGAGGTTCCCCATACCAGTTGGTCACATGGCCTCAAGCGCATTTCCCCAAACGATAGAGGCTGACAACTAGTATGAGGGCCTTGGGTGTGATAGTGGGGAAACTATGCCCTCATTGGAAGAGTACATAGCACGAGTAACAACACATACAATAGTTAAAGAAGTAAATATAAAATGATAATAACAGTGGAAGACTAATAAATAAACAACTGGAGTAGAAATATATGAAAATGATGCATGATACATATATGTCTAGGAAAATAGCCAAACAAGCCATAATACTGAATACAATACTAAACCAATGTATGAAAGAAAATCAGATAAGAAACTCTTTAGCATCGCAAGCCTCGGCTTGGTCCCATGCTCTCCAGCTCTAGTGCAATCAAGAACCTAAAGTAGTAGGGCACTTTCCATTATCTATACTTGAAATAATATAATCTGTTTGGGCCCAAAAAAATAGCCCAAACAGGGTGTGAGACAAAGTCTCAGTAGGTAACCACCCAATGATATGTGCCTAACAGTCAATGAATATATGGTAGGTAAAAGTACATAAAGCAATAAACAGAGAAGTACTAAACAATAAACAATCCATAGTTTCAAGTACGTTATTACAAATAAGTAAATAGTAACTCAAGCAAGTAGACCAAACAGGTAACCCTCTGGGTAGTTCTCACAGCCCAACCCCTATGGTTCAACCTACAAGCACTAGCAACCCTCTGGGAGGCACACACAGTCTCACCCCTCTGGTTCAGCTATAGGAATTGTCTCTCTGGGGAAGTACTCACCGTCAAATCACCCTATAGTCTCATATCGTACTAAAGGCACTCTAGGGAAGCACTCAACGTCTCATTCCCCCTGTGTCCCCCGTCGAGGAACTATAGACTCTCTGAAGAATCACTCACCATCAATTCCCCCTATGGTCTTGCATCATAAATTATAGACACTCTGGAGAAGCCCTTACATCTATTCTCTCTATGGTCTACTACACTAGGTTCTCACAGTCCTGTATAAAATCAACAAGTATAGCATCGTGTAACGACCCAAGTAAACCTCAAGAACTACTTGGATAACATTCTACATCATATCAACATGGAATAATAGTCATACCATCCTACAACTAGGCATGGAACTGGCGATAGACTAACAAGAAAAACTAGACCAAACGGTCATAAACAGGCAAACAATCATAGGAAAAGCATCCAAAGCACAGTAAAATTACCCTATTCAAACACAATAAGCAGGAAAACAACAAGGGAAAAATAGGAAACACACAATACCCCATTCAAGGGTAATGGTGGAATTTGAACAAAATACTCTAAGATATTCTATAGAAAAACACAAAACACCGAACTCGATGTTAATAGATTGATGTACTTGAACATCGAAACTTGAATCTCCTTGGAACGTTGTAGATCTAAGAAAAAAATCCAAAATGCTCAACCCACGATAACATGAGAAAGTGGAGGAATTGGAAAATAAAGATCTAGGAGAAGGAAGAGCTTACCACTGTGGTTCCAACGCAATCGATGACAGTTGATTCGGAGAACGGGAAGAGGCTCGGGGGTTTTTCAAAGATCCGCGGTTGTATGAAATCCTCTCAGTCAAAGAAGCTGGTGAAGAAGATGGTTCTGGGGTTATGACATGGCCTGGGTGCGTTTAGTGAAAGAAAGAATGTAAATTGAGTGTAAATTTAAAGTACATGGTGTGTACTAAGATTTTCCATACTCTGCTTTAGGCGGCCTCTATGTCACCCCTATGTGGCCGTGTGTGTGGCCATGACACGGCCAACACACAACCTTGAGCAGCAAAGAATTACACGACGTGTACTCATAAAGTACACAGTGTGTAATTCAATAATTTCCAAAAACTTCTTTTTTCTCAAAAACTATAGAAAAAGGTGAAACAAACTTGCAAGGAAGGTCCGGTTTCTTACAAACATCCGCCCTTAAAGAAATTCATCCCCGAATATTTTTACCGAGGCATAGAAGAAGAAACCCTGAACAAATCCGGACACTGTGATCATACATCAGCCACCCTCTCCCAAGTCTCATCCTATACTCGTCCATGTTGCCATAGCACCCATACTAGAGGAACATACCAGCCATGGAGAACCGTCATACTGCAATTGAAAATCCTGATGGGATTCTCTTCAAACGACGCATCCACCTCAAGCTCAACCTCCTCGGGTTGAAAAAATGAGACGAGTATAAAAAGTAACATCGGAGTTGAGAAACATGGAAGATGTAGTGCATAGCCTAGTACCTCTGAGGTAACTTCAATCGATAGGCAACTGGCCTAATTATCTCCAACACCTCAAATGTCCCGACGTACTGTGGTGAGAGCTTACCCTATCTTCTAATCCTCCTATGCCCCAACCTCGGTGTGACATGTAGGAAAACATGATCCCCAACCTTGAACTCCAGAGGTTGTCTCCATTGATCAGCATAAGATTTCTGATGAGGTTGTTCAGTAGCATCCTTTTCTAGATCAACTCATTCTTCTCTGAGGTCTCTTGAACAAGACGAGGTCCCAGCCAAGCTACCTCTCCATCCTCCAGCCAGCATAAAGGTGATCAGCATGGCCTACCGTAGAGAGGCTCGTAAGGTTCCATCTGAATAGTCGCCTAAAAAATTTTCTTGTAGGAGTACTCCACAAGAAGTACATGATTTTCCCATGACCATCCAAAGTCTAGAATGCAATCTCGGAGCATATCCTAAAGCACGTGAATCATACGCTTGGACTAGCCATCTATTTAGGGATGGTACACTATACTCAAAAGTACCTGTGTACCCAAGGCCTTCTGAAGCCCCTGCCAGAACTGAGAAGTAAAATGCACATTCCTGTCTGAAATGATGGAGTGTGAAACTCCATGCAGATGTACAATCTCTCGGATGTAAAATCGTCCCAGTTCATCAACATTGAGGGTCTCCTTGATTGAATTGAAGTGAGAAACCTTCACGAGTCTGTCAATGACAACACATACTGTGTCATTCCATCGAGGTGATCTTGGTAAACTGGTCACGAATTCCATCGCAACGTCATTCCACTTCCACTCGGGAATGGGTAACTTTTGTAAAAGACCTGTTGGTCACTGATGTTCCACCTTCATCTATTAACAAGTGGAACACCTCAGGACAAAACCAACAACATCTATCTTCAAACTTAGTCACCAATATTGGCGGTGTATATCACGATACATCTTGGTGATGACCGGATGAACTACCGAAACTAAGGAATGAATGATCCAAAACAGCTCCTCTCATATGTCAACTAGAACCCATACGTTTCCCTGGAATCATAAGATCTCATTCTCACCTACTCCCCATCCATGAATAGGGTCATCTCTTGACACACTCTTCCACAGTACTGGGTCTTCTGAGTCAGATAGCTGCCTCATCCGTACCCGATTAAGAAGTGTGGAGGTAACAAAAACATAAATAGGAAAGTCTCCCCCTATCAGTCGTGCACCTCCAAATGAATCTCATAGAACATATCTATAAGCTCCCACTCACTACTAGCCTCCAAAACTGCCTGTATATGAGTCCTCCTGCTCAACACATCAGCCACTGCATTGCCCTTTCCTGGCGTATAGGAATGTTCAATGTCAAAGTAGTGAAGATACTCAACCAACCTATGTTGTCTCAAATTCAGATCACGCTGGGTGAAGATGTACTTGAGACTCTTATGGTCGGTGAAAACCACAATGTTCTCTCCCAGAAGGTAATGTCTTCAACAGAATAAGGCATGAAAAACTGCCGCCAGCTTGAGATTGTGCGTCAGGTAGTTCCTCTCGTGTGGCCTCAACTACCGAGACCCGTATGCAACGACTCCATCTCCCTGCATTAGTACAACTCCCAGCACGATACTAGAAGCATCATAGTAAATATTGTAGCTCTTGCCCGACTCTGGTAAGACTAGTATCGGTGCTGAATTCAACCTCTTGTTCATCTCTTGAATGGGTGACTCACAAGAATATGACCATATGAACTTTTCCCCTTTCTTAGTCAGACTTGTCAATGGTGCTTCCAAGCGTGAAAAGTCCTGTATGAAGCGTCTTTAGTATCCATACATCCCTATAAAACTCCGTACCTCAAAGACATTCTTTGGCTACTCCCAGGAAACTACTGCTCTCACCTTCTCTAGGTCTACTGATACTCCTATCTCTGAGATAACATGACCCAAAAAGTGAATCTAATCTATCCAAAAGTGGCATTTTCAGAGAATAGCATATAACTGATTCCCTCTCACTATACTAAGAACAATCTCATGATGCGTAGCATGGTCATGTTAGGTTTGAGAGTACATCAATATATCGTCCACGAAGACCACCACAAAAGTGTCTAAGTATGGATGGAACACTCGGTTCATCAATGCCATGAAAACTGCTAGTGTGTTTGTGAGACCGAACAACATAACTAAGTACTCGTATAGAACATACCTGCTACTGAAGGCTGTAAGAGGTATAACTGATGGTCCAACGTGAAAATTATGATAACCGAACCTCAAATAGATCCTTGAGAACACCTGGGATCCTTGAATCTGATCAAAGATATCATCATTCCTCGGAAAGGGATATCAGTTCTTGACCGTCAACTGGTTCAACTTCCGATAATCCACACAAAGCCTAAGGGTGGCATCTTCCTTCTTCGCAAACAGGATAGGCGATCCCCAAGGAGAAGTATTGGGTTGGATGAAACCCTTTTCCTATAACTCCTCCAACTGTTTATTGAGTTCCTTTAGCTCCTGTGTCAACATCCTATAAGGAGGAATGGACACAGGTGCTGCTCTTGGAACGAGCTCAATCGAAAAGTCTACTTCACGCTCTAGAGGCAAGCCCCAAAACTCCTATGGAAAGACATCTCTAAAATTATCCACCACTGGAGGAAACTCTAACTGTGAAGTCCCTTGGTCATCCAGATATAGACTAGCAATCATGGTTGTAACTCCTCCTAGTCTATGATGCTCGGGTCCTGTTCGACTCGCCTGGACATTCCAATCACCCTAATGAAGAAAAGATCCACCCTATGGTGGTATGAAACTCACCCTGCAACGATAATAGTCGACAAATGCCTGGACGGGAACTAACCCGTCTATTCTAATCATGACATCATATCCTATCATCTCTAGGACATAGAGGTACCATAAGAAGTGACACCCCACAACCCAAAGAGGGAACTCTCTGCACTAACATATGCTATATGTCCTCATTCCCAATGGTGTGTCTAGAGTAAAAGTATCAGTAGAGGAAAAGATACAAAGCCTAAGTATCTTCACAACAACAATAGAGATAAAGCTATGGGAGGCCCTCATATTGAAAAGAGCAGAAGATAAAACTATGGCTACTAAGATCATACATCGAATTATAGAGGGTCCGGGATCCTGCCCCGGCTGGGTTTGCTCCACTGCAATAGCCTGACATGTACCACGACCCTGTGTCCTTACCTGACTACTCTGAGCTGATCTGCCCTACTATCACAGAAAGACTGGTGACTGACCACCACGACCTTGACCTTTACGTCGGCCCAAATGGCCGAAATAACTACAATTCCTAGACTAATGATAAACTGGTGGTGCTGCTCTTGAATGAGGAGTCATGGAAGAACCCCTCTCACCAGCTGCTAGTGAAAAAAACCCGACAGAAGCGCTAAAGGTGACCCATCTTGCCGCAAGATCGACACTCCACTAGGTCAATCTAGCACTGTGGCCTCGTATGTCTCTCCCTTCCACACTGGTAGCATACCACCTGACTACCTGAAGATGTGTCTTGCCGCCTTAGATCACTGTATGTAGACTCCCAATGGTGCTTCCTATTGTTAGTTGGTGAAGCACTAACCCTGGAATCTGTACTGCCCTAGATCTCAACTCTGGAATCTCTCAGATTACGCTTTGCAATCAGTTCTTGGTTGACTATGTAAGCAACGAAATTCAGCCCGAAGATACTCACCTATGAGCGTATCTCCTGTCTGAGCCCATCCTCAAACTTCTTTCCAAGAACAACCCATCTGCGCTCTGGAGTGGTGTGAAATGCTAAAGCTTGGTAAAATGGGAATAATATTCCATAACAGAAAGATTACACTGCTCTAGGCTCATGAACTCCCAGTCTCGGTTGGTCCTTAGGGTCTCCAGATAGAAGTATTCGTAAAAGACGTGCTGAAACTCCTCCCACGCCATAACCTGCTAATGACCCACCAGTGAGATCACCTCCCACCACCTCTTGGTGGAGTATCATAGCATATAGGAAGCGAGCTTGACCTACCTCTCTGGAGGAATCTCAAGATGATCGAAAACCGTCAGCATGGCCTCTATCCATGACTCTGCAGCCTAAGGTCCTCTTTTCCCTTAAGAGGTGAGAGGATGATGCTACTGGAAAACCCGTGTAAAGTCTTCCATAGACATGGTAGAAGGCAGAGATACCTAGAATGTCCACATCATCCTTAGAAAGACTCCCCTAAACTGTGCATCAGAGACTGTAAATGGTATCACCGCTAGTGCCAAGATAGGTACAATAGGAGGATCTGCGGGAAGTCCCTAATCATCCATATCCATTGTCTGATCAACTCTTTCCAACTGGTTTGCAACCAGAGGATGTATCGGTGCCACGACTCTTCAAGGACAAAATCAAACTTTAGATCACATTATCAGGGACTAAAAACTGGGGGCATAAGAAGGGAAAAGGGGAATGAAAGCATTCAAAACACACAAAACACGACTACACTATGTGTATAAAGACTACACGGTGTGTTCCATTATGTTATTTACATGGGCGTGCACTTCTGAAAAAACTGGCTGTGTAAAACCCCCAACACACCGTGTGTTATCCCAACACATAGTGTGTACCTGAATCTTCTTCCCATGCCCAAGTCCTTCTACACGGTTGAGCCACATGAATCTACTAAGGCAAAACTACACATCGTGTTCAATGTAGACATGGAGTGTACACAACAAGCTTCACCTGGCCCGTCTTGTTAGTGACACGGCCTGTACACCCAATTCACACTACACAACGTGTTCCAGTAGGACACGGTGTGTACTAAGAAGTCCTAACAGACTGTGTGGTTATCTACACGGCTGGATACACGGCTAACACTACACGATGTGTTTCAGTAGGACACGGTGTGTATGAGAAGGGATGACACCGACCCATGTTGTTCGTGACACGCCTGGGTACCAAGATCAGATGACACGACATGTAAAATTCAGACATGGAATGTATGTGAATCAATAACCTGACTTGTGTTGTTCGTGACATGCCTGGGTTACCTATTTCATACTAAAAGGTGGCCTAAACTAGTACATGACATGTTCCTACAAGATTTTTATCAACCCTGCATCTCTTCTCACACAGTCAGTGACACGGTTATAGACTACAGGACATGTAACCATAATGTACACGCTGTGTATTCTAGGTTTTTCTGGATAGTAGCATCGGAGACTACTTCAGAGCCTAGAAAACACAAAAAAAACAACGTTAAGGTGCCAAATTACGATCTGTGAGGGCCCATACTCCCTGCGAAACAATGTTTGGAATCTTATACAAGTTATAAAGAAATTAAACTAGTCTATGATCCACCAAACCCCAGTCCATGAGGGCCCAAAACTTTTCAAGAACCAAAATTTGGCATTTATTCAGGTAAAAACTTACTCAATCAAATCTATAACAAGAAGCAGATATTTTTATCAAGAATCTATCACAACAGCATGAATATTCTACTCAACATCTATCACAACAACATGAAATTGCTAATGCATCCTAGAGGGCATGGAAAGAATGCATGGAATGTGATTTCTAACAAGTGCCTATATGATGCATTAAATGGCATACCCTCATCCTGTCGGGTTGCGACTAAAATAGATCCACAATAACAACAACGGTGACAGCACAAAGCATGTGAATCACCCAACGGTGAAATGAAGTCAACTATAAAATTTCAAACAAGTAAAATTACAATAAACGAGGTAGTATGGTGTTTCCCAGTACACGAGATAGCTACTCCCGGACACAACTTATTACCAAGTACCTACTCCATCCTATCCCTGGCTATAGGCTCCAAATTGAAAGTCAGCAGAAAAGAACCACCTCTTATACCACTTTGTAATGTCCTGGTTCTGGAAGCCACCCAGAGGTGCCCCGTTCCAGTTGGTCACATGGCCTCAAGCACATTTCCCTGAACGCCAGATGCTGCTGACTAGCAGCATGGGCCTTGGGTGTGATAGTGTGGAAACTATGATTTCAGTAGAAGAGTACACAACGGAAGTAACAACACATACAACAGTGGAAGAAGTATATATATATCGACAATAACAGTAGAAGATAGATAAATATACAACTAGAGAAGTAATATATGTAAATGATGCATGATACATATATGTCTAGGAAAACAACCAAACAAGTCACAATTCTGAATATAGTACTAAACTGAAGTACTAATGAAAAACAGATGAGCAACTCTTCAGCATCGCAATCCTTAGCTTGGTCCCATGCTCTCGAGCCCCAGTGCAGTCAAGAACCTGAAGTAGAATTTTTCTTTCCCTTATCTATACCTGAAACAATATAATCCGTTTGGGTCCAGAAGCATGGACCAAACAGTGTGTGAGAAAAAGCCCCAGTAGGAAACTACCCAAAGATCTGTGACTAACAGTCAGTGAATATATGGCATGTAATAGTACATAAAGCAGTAAACCTGGAAATACTAAATAGAAAACAATCCACAGTTTCTGGCACATGATTACAAACAAGTATACAGTCACTCAAGCAAGTAGAAAAAATAGTTAACCCTCTAGGTAGTTCTCACATCCTAATCCATATGGTTCAACCTACAAGCACTAGCAACCCCATAGGAGGCACACACAGTCTAACCCCTCAGGTTCAGCTATAGGAATAGACTCTCTAGGGAAGCACTCACCGTCAATTCCCCCTATAGTCTCATATCGTACTAAAGGCACTCTGGGGAAGCACTAAATGTCTCATTCCCCCTGTGTCCCACATCGAGGAGCTAAAGACTCTATAAGGAAGCACTCAATGTTAATTCCAACTATGGTCTCGCATCGTAAACTAAAGATACACTAGAGAATCCCTTACGTCCATTCTCCATATGGTCTACTATACTAGGTTCTCACCGTCCTGTGTAAAATCAACATGTATATCATCGCATAACGGCCCAAGTAAACCTCAAGAACTACTTGGCTAACATTCTAAAACATATCATCATGGAAGAACAGTCATACCATCCTACAAATAGGCATGTAACCAGCGATAGTCTAACAGGAAAAACTATACCAAACAGTCATAAATAGGAAAATAAGCATGCTAAAAGAATCCAAAGCACAATAAAATTACCCTATCCAGACACAATACCCTCTACTCAGGCATATAATCAAAACAAGAAAACAACAAGGGAAAAACAAGAAAACACACAATACCCCGTTCAAGGGTCTTGGTGAAAGTTTCACAAAATACTCAAAGACTTTCTATAGAAAGGAACAAACCACCTACCTCGACATTATGAGATTGATATAATCGAACCTTGAAGCTTTAATCTCCTTGAAACACCACATATATAAGAAAACGTCCAAAATGCTCAAATCAATATAACTTTAAAAATATGAGGAATTGGAAAACAGAGATCTAGGAGAAGGAAGAGCTTACCGCTGCGGTTCTAACGTAGTCGATAGTGGTTGATTCAGAGAACAGATGGAGGCTCTGGGGTTCGTCGAAGATCCACAACCATACGGAATGCTCTCAGTTGATGAAGATGGAGAAGAAGATGGTTATGAGTTTAAGACGCGACCTCAGTGAATTTAGTGAAAAAAAAATAAAGTACACAACATGTATATTTAGAGTACACAACGTGTACTAGGCTTTTCCATACTCTGCTTTAGGCGGCCTCCATGTCACCCCTACATGGCCGTGTGTGTGGCCATGAAACAGCCAACACACGACCTCGAGCAGTAATGAAGTACAAGGAATGTACTTAAAAAATTTCTAGAAACTCCAATTTTATCAAAAAGTATAGAAAAAGGTGAAACATACTTGAAAGGAAGGTCCAGTTTCTTAAACAATGTTCCTCATAAAACAACTATATTTAGAGAAAAATAGATATTTATCTATATATTCGATGGTAAAAAAATTTGTTTCAAAATAAAAAAAATATATATAAATGGTATACAATTTAAGCAATAATCATATCCATCACACATGAATATGGATATTTAATAGAAATTTAATGTACAATGATATTAAAAATTCCATAGGAAGATTAATGTTTGTATTAATACAATATATTCCGTATTTGGTAAGAATATAATGTTGATTCATTAATGAGTAAAATTACATTAAAATATATTCAAAAATATTATAGATGAAAATAACCATTCCATTTGATTTTTTTCAAAATACTTTCTTTTTCAATTCATGTTCATATATATATAATATTAAAAAACATTTTGAATATACTTTTATTTTAGAATAAATATTGAATATTATAAATGAATCCTGAAGTAATACTATTCTACATGATGGAAAAAAATTATATTTCTATCGTACAATTTGAAAATTAGTTTTCTTTCACTTTTTACCTAAAATTCGAATATTATTTATTTTGAAAATGAAATAAATATTTCATTAAAAACAAATGAATATTAAATTTTGGTTAAAATTACATTATTAAATCATTTTAAAAATGATAAAACATTTTTTAAATTATTTTTATAAAATATTGTTATGTAAGATGACATATTTCATATCGAAGGGAGTTATTATGTTTATTTTTCATTAAAACACTCACTAAAATATTTTAAGAACCTAAGATTGGAAAAATTGTAATATTACTTGAGAATTACTAACCATAGGAGAATAAAATTGAATTTTATATTATAAAATGGGCTTTTAATTTCATTCAACTAATATTCATGAATAATCATTCTCGATTAGAATGAGATTGTGAAATAAACCATTAAAATGATCATAATAGTGATGTGAGAATTAAAAACTAAATATATTATATTTATCCACTATAAATACACATAAAAAATTGACATATTAATTAATATAATCAAAATTTAGTACACACATAATCATATAATGACATAATCAATTAATTTTATGTTTAACCAGGTGAGTGGAAATTGTGTTAAAAACACCTTATATTACGCTTAATTTTGGACGAAAGTTATTTAAATTAATATAAAGTGGTTTTAAAGACATTAATAAATTATTACATAACAATATTAAGATTTATGATACAATATTTTATTATATGATAACATATTATCCCCTCTTAATTAATCATCTTTCATAATATTAATTGTTTGGTGTATAATTGTTTTTGTTTTTCTAGTATGATTAGACATGTTAGTTTTTCCTATAACATTGATAATGATTTAATCATATGTTGGACATATAATTGTTAAAAATATCATATAAATTCATTATAATCATATTTTTAGTAACACATAAAATTTGGTTATATGAAATGAAATTCACCATTCATTGAGATGGTATGCCATATGTACGCATGAATATTGTTTCTAGTTTCTTTTCGTATTAAAAATATATTCTATAAAATTACAAAATCATATATATAATTTATTTAAATTATAATTTTGATTTCATATATATCACATATTTTTTGTAAACACGTCTTTATGAAATTCCATGTAGAGTATGAATGAATCACTTCGCTTCGTGAGCTGGTAGTTCGTCGTACACATAAGAGATGATATCTTATTCTCAAAAAAATTAAAATAATGAAGTTATGGGTGATATAATAATTCCATAAGTTTAATAAAATCATAAATATCACACACACACACACATATATATAAATATATATCATAAATAAATTATAAATTCAATATTATTCTCATCTTATAATTATGGTAATGCAAAAATGAACGACATCGATTTGTTAGGTGGTAGTTCACCCTACAGATGAATGGTGATTTTATAACCTACATGATGGATGTGTAATAATTTGTTGGATTAAACCATAACAAAACAAAATATAAGAATATTTAATATACTTAGGTTATTATTAATACATTTTATAAGAAAAATTTAAGTAAGAGGAGAAGGAGGTAAAATAAAAATTCTTTTACAAGAACTTTACAAATTCTTCATGTATCCTCCATATGATTTCACAAAATCCTTGAATGGTTTTCTTTCATCCAAACCTAATAATTCTATTACAATTAAGGGATGTTGAGAAGTGATTTGGGAAGGTTTAGTATGATATAAATAGATAGAGATGTTTGAATAAGGGGGAGAGTGAATTTCAGTTTTTAGATGAGGAGTAGTGGAATTCTTGTAAAGAGTAAAATTTATTAACTATTGGATGTTTCCCTTTATAAAACATGGATCTAAAATTGTATAATAATATAGTTAAGGTAATATGTGGTTTGGAAATACCTTCACCACAAAAAAATCATTTTCATAATATTGTTTCATAAATTAAATATTATACCACATTTATCGTTTTGATTTTTTACATAAAATGAATATTTTAACCTTGGTAATTTATAAAATGGGAACAATTAAACTGATGAATACAAGATAATTTATACCCACTAATTCTAAATAATATTAAATATTTATAAAATAAAAATCTAATGGTAATAGGAATTAATGTCCACAGAATCCCAAGCAACTCATTGAAACACTACATTAACCATAATTATTATAACATTGTATACTATTTAGGGGTCAATATGATAATTATTTAATATAATTTTGTAGTCTAATGGAAGATAATTTATATTTTTCATCATTTAAAAATATATTAGTATACTATTTCTTTCTTAGTAATTTTAAATCATTTAAAAATATTTCCTTAATAAAATAACATTGATTTTAGTTTTGTCATTATTCATATAATTTGACTTTTAAAATATAAATAAAATATTTGAATTACAATATTATAAGTTATAATTGGTTTAAAATGAACTATTAATATAGAAAATAATGTAACATAGCAATTCATTTATTTTTTTTTAACATGTAATATTTCCAATATCATTTATTTTATTTTATTAAAAGTAAAAAATTTCATTATTTGTGTTTATTATGAATTTTTTAACAAATTTATCTATAAATAATAATGATAAATTTTTATGAAAAAAATAATTTATTTTTAAAAAATATTATATAACCGAACCAATGGGTTTTTTATCCCTATCACATAGAATTATAAATATTAAATATATGGAAGGTTTCTTTTTTCTTTTTTTAAATAACGTTTTATGTAGGTCATATTAATGGATACATATCCTAGAAAATTGTAAAATTATATGATAAGATAAAATTGTTTAATATATTTGAAGATTTTTTGAAAAATATTGGTATTTCATGTTTCGCCTTGAAATCTATGTTTTACCACTATGTAAACACGTTTTATCATTGTTTACATTAATTAAGATTAATTTTTTCCCTTACCATTTTGGGAAAAAATTATATTGGCCATACCAGAAATTATAAATTATTATTATTACAAATGTGGAATCCATTTGGAAAAATTAAAAATACAAAATTAGAAGATTTTTTTTTAAAAAAATTAATCAGGGAGATGCGATGCAGAAGTGGAGTTTTAAAGTGAAAATGTTAAAAGAAATAGCTATGATTTTTTTTCTAAATTGAATATAAAAATGATTCCAGTCACTTGAAATAAATTAATAGATGTATAATTTAACTATTGTGATTTTTTTAAAAAAAATGAAAATATCATTTATCAATATAAAATACTTAAATTAAATGTTAGTTTTATATTAAAATTCATTAGTTTTTACTATTCATCAAACAATAGATCTTCTCAGAAAAATTCAAAATATTTACTCAATTATAATATTGATATTAAAAATTAAAAATTAATCTTTAGTTTTCTAAATAAAATATATTAATGTTTTGAATTTTATTTTTATATTAATTTTTCCATTAACAGTGTGAAAACTACATTAAAAAAATATCGTGTTTTAAACCTAAAATTGGATTTTTTTTATCTTATTCCTAAAAAAACTATTTGATTAAATTCATTAATATTTATTGATTATAAAAAATTTGAATTTCATTATGATCGTATACTACTATTAATTAATTTAACATATTAATTTGAAACACCTTTGATACATAATAATAAATAATATAAAAAATTCATTTATATTCAATTGGTTTTTATATTTATTAATAATTAATTTATAACCAATTAATTTATATATATATTTTTAAAATTTATTTAATAATATTTATAAACAATAATTAAAATATTAAGATATAGTTTTTATTTTCATTTATAAGAAAATATTAATCAAAAAAATATAGTCTTTCATGCATTGAAAGCCATCAAAGAAATTCATTATTGCATGTAATTCCAAATAACATAATATTTTGTGAATTTAATGATATATAATGCATTAAATTTTTAAAAAATATTATATATATTTTATTATTTTGATTTGTTATATTCCTTAGTAATATTTGTGTTTCATGTCACATAATCAATTGAATATGATTTTTCATAATTTAAAATTTTAATGTGTTACAATCTCTCCACCTTAAATAAAATGTTTCCTTGCAATATAATGATGATTTTTGTAAGAAATTGTTTCCCATTATAAAAAATATAATTTTTGAAAATCTCACATGATAATAGTGTTTATAAAATATCCCCTTAATTAGAGGGAAAGTGATGTAATTTTTTTTTATAAAATAAAATATATCTAGGATTCTCTTTAATGATTCAATTTTACTATATGTCCCCAAAGATAAAATATTTCATTCTATTTAGGTTAGAATTTGAGGTATGTGAAGATATGATAATAGAGTAAAAGTTTAAACAATTATAGAGTGTGATTGAGGAAATTGATCACAAGTTATAAATATAAAGTATATTGTCTCCAAACTATTAGTATTTGACTATTTAAAAGACCATATATTCATCATAAATGATATTATTAGGATAATTTTCTCACGATAATTTTTATAATATTTAGTAATAATTTTAATTTGTATTAATACAAATAATTAAAAAAATTATATATTTCTATTTCAAAAATACAATTTTATCTTTTAGTTAGCTCAATACATTAATAGTTCATCTATTACTTCATGAAATAAATTTCCACCAAAATGAATTTTATATACTACAAGAACTAAAATTTACTTGTAATAGATCATATTATCCCAAAAATTTACCAGCAATTCCATATATATCTAAATAATTTACCAAACTGGTACGATTAATATATTAAATACTAAAATGTAAAATTAATAAAACTAGTTTAATAGAGACCCTATTTTTCATAAGTTGACATCAAATCATTATATGAAAAATATTTAATACATTACACAGTCACAATCTCAAATATTGTATTATTTTAGTGCCTTTGGAAACATAGAAACATAAAACAATGGTCCATAAGTGATCTATATAATATCCCACAACATTAATCATACCAACAAGAATTCTTATAAATATCACACAAAATGCATATCTTACTAAAACATGGAAGGAAATTTTTTAAAAATAGTGATATCATATGCTCAAAAAAGGTAAATAAGGGAGATATGTAAGAAAAACAATGATCATGGGGGTATTTGATCATGAGTATATAATTTGAAAAACAAACCCATCATATCACAAAAAATAATCTCGAGTCATGTACTAAATATTGGAAGTTCATAATACATAAATTATAAGGGAAAAAAACCTAATCCATGGACCAAAACAATAGAATATCTTATGAAGTTATGTAAAACTCATAAACATATAATATGATTTCCATTGTTCTCATGGATTTCCTCGAAGGATATCATAGTTTACTTATTTCAGTCCCCAATCCATATTATTAGTCAAGGATCACTCCAAGGATCTTATTAGAGTAAAATTACCTTTAATTTATCTTCTTTAATCCCCATTCAATCCATTTATATATCATCTGAGAAAAATATTCACCCAATGCATTGGAGGGAGATATCAGTGCAACAATCTCAGAATGAAATCATATATATGTGTCCCACAAGATCATAAAAATTCATCATTTCATAACCTGTTTAATAAAATTGGTATTATAATCATATCATCATGTTTTATAAAGTGTAAAATAAATAGTTTTCATAATCATTCCTCCATATAAAACCCATTAAAATATGCATCTTTCATAACCATATATCCTATAGAAGAGGATTATATTTTATAAAACTAAATCCAACTTAAAATTTATCATTCAATGAATGAATTTAACTGATATTATTAGATAATATCCATAGTAATTAATTAATGACACCAACAAAAGTCATCTTAGAAGGAATATAATAATGAAAGATCATTTAAAAAATTTCATGAGGAAATTATCTATTTGGTTTTGAAAAAACTATTTCATATCCAATATTTTTTTAAATCCTTTTTCTTTGAAAATATTTTTCAAAATGTACTATATAATCTTGTAATAAATTATTTTATATGATGTTGGAAAATTGCATTCATGTTGTAAATGAATTAATGAGGGATCATTTCACATTTTTATTAAATCCACATATACATTGTTTTGAAAACACACACAAATATTCCTTTCAATTTTATTTTTGAAAAAATATAACCATGGAAAAGTTCTATTCTAAAAAATTTAAAGTTCAATTATACATTTCTTGAAAACATTTTTATAATACATGTTTTTAGATTAAAACAACATTCCAACAAAATTAAAAATAAATTCAAATTTTAAAAAACAATAATAATTACATTAATTAAAAATTAGTGGTAAAATGGTCAAATTACAAGAATATATCATGAATATACCATGGAAGAAAAAATTTATGATAATTCTTGAGATATGGATCATAATATTTCATCAATTGTGGAATAATCACAAACCATCCCTATAAATGAAAAAATTATAGTAATAAATTCCTTCAACATTACTAGCATTGAATCATAATACCAATGTTAAAATGACAACAAATTAATCGTTAAATATCATTAGAATAAAAATAATAATGATATGACAAGTATAATTTGAATTATATAAACCTCATTGATGTATAAAGGTCAATAACATAACATGTGAATCAATGATGGAAAATTGTGACATAATTCCCTTTCTGTGTTGTTAACATTTTAAACATAAACACAATAAAAGAGTGATACCAATAATGATATATAATTACCAATATTTACAATTATTATATTAATAAAATGCATACATAGGTAGTATACACACCACATACATGAAATATGTGTTGGGCATTCCATGTGTCTTAGGGAAAATAAAAGTGAGACTGAAATCCATTATCTTAAGTCTTGAATTCTATTATAATCTTTAATTATTACTATATAATTAATATAATTTTAATTATAATATATTAAATAACTATATTAATTTATAATGAACCATATATGAATTAGTATTCATTTTTATTACTCTTATATTAATAATTAATTGTTAAAGTTACATTTTAGGTGATAGTCGCTTTGTTTTTCATATATGTTTTGATTTTTCATATTTTGGGTACTATTTCACTAATCATTAATTAATTATCTATAAATTTAATACCATGATTTATATTTAATATCATATATATAATGATCAGTAAAAGATAGAAATTGTAAATAAAATACCACATTCATTCAGATGGTAAGTTGTACGTACACATGAATGATGTTCCCATTTTCTTATTATAACTAATGACATTAAATTATTTGAGATATAATAATTAAATAATAATTTTAAATTAATAAATATAATATATTATCATTAAACACATCCTTAATATATTCCATGTAATGTGTGAATGAATCTCATCGCTTCGCGTTGCGGTAGTCCATCTTACACATGAATGACAATATCCGATTACAGGAAAATTGAAAGAATACCGTTATGAATGATATTAGATTTAATGAATATTAATAATATAATATAAAATTTCAATATCAAATATAAATATCATTAAATAATTATTTCTAACCTTGATATGTCGTAATGAAAAACCGAATGACATCTGGTTGTGATGTGGTACTCTATTGTACACATGAATGATGATTTCATAACACGTTTAATATAAGTGTGAATGATTGTATACAATAAACATAACATAATATAAAATCATTATATTAAATAATTTTTGATTATTATATATTCCTAATTTAAAAATAATTATAATGATTTGGGTAAAAATAAACCGAAATCATTCATTTATGAACGTTACCTCTTCTTCATGTATATCTTTTTATCCTGTACCAATGGAATCCCTTGGATGGATTTATATAAAATTTTTATCTTGTAGGATTATGAGAGGAAATTTAGGAAGATATTTGGATATTAAATGTCCAACTGAAATTGATTTATAAGTCGGAAGTGAGGGGGAACAATGGTGTCATTTTATAATAGAGGTGAGTGGAAACATGTAAATTTTTTGAAGATGGAAATATTCCCATTTTTCCTTTTCACGTGGATCCAATAATGGAATCAATTAGATTAATTAATTATTAATTTATAAATATGTAAATAAAATTTTCATTTTACATTTTTCTAGGTCATTTTCTCTCTTATGTTCAATGTTCAGTAACTTTGAAAACATGTATTTATAATGATTTTTGAGATTTATTTTTACCAATTTTTCTAGTAACATTATTAAAAAATTATGATTTACTTATGATAAATAATAAAAATTATTATTCCAAATATTTAATCCTTTATTACAAATTATATTCCGGGAATTGACACAAAATAATTTAAAATTAATCCCGTAGACGAGGCAAATTAATGGGGTTTTAAAGTGAATATGGTCAACGATGTGAAATTTTTTATATCTAATTTCATTTTGTAAATGATTATAATATACTAAATTGGATTAAATGAGATATTATTGAAATAATTATATGTTTACTAAATAAATATAATTAATTTAACTATATAAATAAAATATTTGAAAATCGAGTTTCAAATTAAAATTTAGTAATTTTCACTATTCCTCAAAAACAAAATATTTAAAAAAAATCTAAAAATACAAACCCATTAATATTTTTTAAATTATGAATTCAAAAATAATGTTTTAATTATCAATATAAATTTCAAAATTTAAAAAAATATATTAAAAAAAGGACATAAAAATTTTATAATTTTTACAAAATAGTATTTTCAAAACATATAACGAATGTAAAGAAAATTATATATTTAATTAGAAATAGGATTTATTTATATAAAATTGTTATAAATTATATTCAAGTGTTATTTTTTATAATTAATATTACTATTTGTGATGGTAATGGTTTAAATTTATTTTTAGAATAATTATAACAATGAAATGTTGTTTCCTAGAAAGTCAATGTTGTATATAACACATGTTAAGATGATGGTTGTGTTTAAAAACTCTAACATGGTACATTATATAATAAAATTTTGATTTGGTTTATTGTGTAATGGAAGACACTAATTAAATTAAATTTATTAAAAAAATGAACCATAAAACTTGGGGTGTTACATTATACCACCCATAAAACTAATTTTGAAAAAGAAAAATTTTACCCTCATATAATCAATTGAGGATAATGCTTCAAAATAATGTCCCAATGTTCCCACATATCTTATTATAATTGCTTGTTTGACCCCAAAACTTCTACCAAGAGAGTGGTCTTCTCTCATATATCTTTTTGTATATAATCATGGATATCCACTAATATTTTTTTTAAAAGAATGATCTTTCTGAAATATTATTACCTATATGTTTAGTGCATCTAAAAGGCCATGTAGGTAATTTAATAAAAGAGATTCATGGAAAAATCGTTTAATTGAGAGAAATTTTGTGGAAGTACCGTGCGATAAACTACCATCCTGATATGATAAAGAATTTCAATGGGACTAATATATATTGTTATTAAATTACATTTCGTTCTAAATATGATAACTTTGTTAAATGGTGAAATTCAAAGAAAAAACATTTCACCAAAATCAAATTGAAGATCATTTTTGTGTTTATCATCATTAAATTTCTTCCAACTATGAGCTACTATCTTATATTACTAAATGTATCTTACCTAAATGTCCATTTCATTATGCATCTCAAGTCCCAATGTATTTATTTCAATAATATCATTCAATAAAATTAGGTATCTAAATTTATTTCCATAGACTTATTCATAAGGATAATTCTGAATTCATGATTACGTATTATTGTAGTATAAAAACCCAAATAGAGAAAGATGTTTCTATTATCCACAATTGAAATCCAATTAAAAAGATATCAACATAAATTATTTGGTTTTAATTAAACATTAAGAATAACTATCTTTCTAATTATGGTAAGAAGTACTGATACTCAATTATGTATTAATGGTTTTTTGACAACTTCTCCAAAATGTTGAGGTAATCTATACATCTCAATAAGAAACAATAGAATGTGATACTCCATGCAACCTAACCACATATTTAATGTGTATAATAGATAAATGATCCAAATAGAAGTATTCTTTAATAGAGATGAATTTTCTTGACTTATTCAAGAGATCAAATACCACACATATAGCATTATGGTCTTTAGAAATTCTAGGTATACCTACAAAAAATACAGGGATATTTTTTACCATTTCTATTCTGGTATAGTAATGGTTGTAACATCAACTTTTAATTTTGTCTTTTTTCCTTAACCAGATCAAATACTATGCACCATGATGAAATCTTGGTGATATATCTTTTTATGACATCCCACTAGAAGAATTATTTCAAATATTTATTTATCTTCATAAATCTAGGATGATTAGAGTGTGATGAACTATGTGATACCTATAGTGGATAATTCTCAATTTTTTTATAAATGGATTGAATACAAGATTCATGATCTTTATCATCCCATAATGATAGAGGATAAAATCAATATTATTTATAATATTATATTATAGATCTAAATATCCCTTCTATTTCTTTTTAATCATTAAATTGATATACATATAGACATTCAATAGAGAAATAAAATATTTCCCCCTTTTTTACCGGATTTATTAATTATTACATTACAAATCTAGAGTTATTAGATCTGTTTTTATCCTCATCATGGATAATCTAGTATGATCTTTTCGACTCAATGCATTGGCCACCTTGTTTACTTCCCCAGGGTGGTAATGTATTAAGTAGTTGTAATCATTAATCATATATAGCTACATTTTTCGATTCATGATCATATCCTTCTATTTGAATATAAAATTTAACCATTTAGTATTGGTATATAGATCAAAATTTTATATGTAATTATAATTCCCCAATAAAATTATCGAAAAAAAATACCATGGCTAACAAAAAATCTTGATTTATAAAATTTAACTCATTAATCCGTAATTTGTATGATGTATAGGATATAACCATCATATTTTAAATTAGAATGAAATATAATCTCTTATTAGTTTAATCACTATAGATTATATACCCTTCTTTATGATAGGGTAATATAAGCACATGGGAACTAACTAACTTCTATTTTGTTCATTGAAATTTTCCTAAAATTCATCTTTTAAAGGAACACTATTTCCTTCAAAGTTAACTTGGTTAAAAGACTACATAGTGATGGTAAATTCTCTTATAATAATTAATAATATCCATCTAAAATAAGAGAAATATATATATCAATCAATAGAGTTGGTATGGGACAACATTCAAATTGTTCTACCCTTAATGGATGTACTGATATACCATATCCTGATATTATATTTCTAAAAAATGATTCATTTTGTAGAAAAAATTCACAAATTGTAAAATTTCATATAGTTTTTCCGTCCTACCAGTATTTATTAAAATTTTCACATGATATTCATGTTATTCCTTGAACTTTGGATATATTGGAATATAATATATAAATACTAAAAAATCTGACCAGGTTAATCAATATATGCTCTACTCACTGAATCCTTAATGATATCAAGAGAATTACTATGACCAAATTTCATCACAATATATTAATATTGTGCATTCCATGTACCTAATTTCATTGGGGGTATATATTTCTTATTAAACCAATATTGTTAATATCCTTAATGAAGGTCATTCATGGAAATGTTTTGAAATCCATATAGCTGATGAAATAATTAATCAATATGGGGAATAAGATAATTGTAGTTTATCATGATATTTCTCAACTCTAACTAATTAATAATATTCACATTGATCAAAATTTATTTTTTTTATAAAAAGAACATGTTTTTTGTATGTTCAAAAAATGTCAAAAATAAATACATTTTCAACATTTTCATGGAATTACTTCATTATGTCTAGAAAATCAATTAGAGACATTTTGTAGGGAGTATTAGAAATTTTTGTGGGACCATATATAAGTTCTATAGAAAATAGATCTTTACAATCTGGTCTAATTCAAAGAAACACATTTTGAAAATCATCAAAAAATTACGAAAAAATATGTACATTAGTGATGTTGAGTTTCTCCCCAACCATTTGAGTTAAACACCCCTTATGAATAGTAATTAATATCCTTACAGTTGATGTATATCCATAAAAAATGATACTTATATTCACATTGACATATGTCCCTATGATGGACTATAAATAAAAAATATACCTTTAATTCCTATAAACTTATTGTGGTCATTATCTATAGAATAAAAATCCAAGCTTATGATGACTTCAAATTCTATCAGAGGAATAATGACATAATTTACAAGAATCACATTCCCACCAATGTAAAATTTTGATGAATCATAGAATTGAGATGAGATCATCAAACCATTTTGGGATTTCCCAACTAAATCAATATCTAATAATCGTGGAGGAATCTTGGTATCCTCATAATAATAATTAGATACGAATGAATTAGTATATTCAAATTCATAAAATATATTAGTAGTTCAAGATTGAATAGTATGTGCACTATTAACAATATCGTTTTCTCACGCCACATTATAAATACTGATCACTTGATATTCCACTTATTTGCTGGATTAAGAGGTTTCTGACATCAATCATCATCATTAACCCTTAGGGTTGGGGTTTGGAAAGCATAATTCACTTTCCCCTATAACATGGAGCATTTAATATGTGGATTCTGTTTTGTTTTATCTCAATTAAAATATTTATCTAACATCATCCCGTCACTCTAGAATTAAAATTCTAAATGGATACCCTTTCCCCAAATAATTTTTTCCAGACCCCTTAAAATAATTTCTATGTTGATTCATCCTACTCATTGAGAATTATGGAAATGTTATCTTCTTATTTCATGTTTTTTAGATTTTTATTTGCAATATAACTCACTATTCTTAGTAAACTCATGATGTTGATCTGTAACTCTGAATTGTATTTACATATTAATTCCACATCAGACTAAGTATTTATAGCTACTAAATAATCTTACTGATAATGCCTTTCAAAGACATAGAATTATTACACTGAAGAATCAATCAACCATAATTTTGGGTTGGATGATAATTCTAGAAGCATACTGTAACAGCCCGAGATTTTATGAAAAATATTCTTTTTTATTTCACTAATGTCTTGTGTTGTACGCTACACCAAAAGGAGCTTGCACAACACACATCCTTGACTTGCCTTGCATTACACGCAATCGCAACCTTCCTCGATAGCGTGTGTGGTACGTAATACTGAGTTTCACGAAACAATGATATGCTATTAAAATATTATTGAAACTAGCCGTTATGAATAGTAATAACTACTTTTTAAATTTTAGAAATTTTAACTCTCAAAATGGACTTCATTTTTGGATTCGGAGTATCGAATTTAGCCTAAGGTGAAATTTTGGTACTTTTTGGATAACTTTCATATTCTGATGAATAGTGAAAATTACTAAATTATAATTAAAAACAACTTTTTTAATCGAAATAATTAATAGTGATAAATCATTAATTTGAGTGGTTTTAAAGTATATTTAGAATATATTTTTACAATTTAATACAATGTTGGTCATTGGATGTAATTTCACATTTAAACTAGACATAAACAAGTGTCAATCTTTTGATAGATATTGTTTCTTAAAAACACGCTATTTGTTTTAACAGCGGGATTTAATTATAAAATTAATTAATGCAACTTATATGTTGGGAATTTTGTAAAATAGAAATCATTTTTGAATTCGGAATATCAATTATAGCTTAGGGTGAAATTTTGGCATTTTTCTGAAAAACTTCAATTTTTGATGAATAGTGAAACCACTAAGTGGTAGGTTAAAAACTGAATTTTGCATAAAACTTAATTTTACCGCTTCTGTGAATGGAATTTCGAAAATCCGAGAGACACGGTTAATATCAAGGACTAAAATGTGGTTCAATGAGATGAAAATAATTTTTGGCGAATAGTAACTTTTTACTTTTTTTTACCGCGGTTAATAGTAAATAGGGTAACTAAGGGTAAATATGATATTAATATTACCCTAACACATGTCCTAATTCTATTGGAAAAGTGTAATTCGACTAAAAACAAACTTAGGAATAAAATATGACCATTTAGGCCCACTTGGATTAGATTAGGACATTTATTATTAATTTATTTAAAGAAGGGTTAAAATAGTTAAAATCAAAGTTTAATAAGTAAATCATTTTTAATATGGGGTTATACATAAGATAAATTCGATTGTAAATATTAATTAGAAAGATAAAAAGATTTACTACATGATGGTATTTTATTTGTAATTTTTAGACATCAAATAAATTAATTTATTTATGACACAAAGATGATTCAGTAATTATCTTGTTAATGAAATATTGACATAATTGATGTTATAAACACCAAAATAAATGTAATTTGAGACTTTTTATGAATTACACTAATTTTGTAGGTTACTATGATATAGTAATGTTGATTTAATCAACTTGGTTCGAACATATAATTCTGTTATGACTTTCACAAAAATCATATATCAAATAGTGTCAAAATTGACACAAAATAGTTTTTAAATCAAATATTATATTATTAATTGTTATTTTATTCCTAAAAATATAAGGTTCGGCCAAATGACTTAGATAAGGATATATATATTAATAATAAACAATTTGGGGTTCGTTTGGCATGTTATAGTTAGTTTATTAACCATATAGTGAAAGAAAACAAAAAGACATGGTAAAAGTTAAATTATTTAACTTAGAGTTGAATCTAATTGATAAGGTTAAAATAATACCCTAAACTTGTCTAAATCTTATTTGTTGATAGTATTTCGACCCATCCCCACCTTATCTTCGAAATAAGACCCTTTGGAGCCATTATAAACCGATTTTGACTTTAATATAAAATAATATTTTGAGATATTCCTAAGGTGCCCCTCTCCTCCCTTATAAAAGGGAACCTCCTCCCCCTCCTCCTCACACCAATTTGAGCACTCAAGCTCGGCCAACCCCTGCCAAAATATCTTCTCCACTTCCCTAGCAACATCCTAGAGGTTCTGGTCTTCCTCAAAGACCAATTTGAGTTCCCTAATAGGAGGTCTCCAAAAGGCGCTTCAAAGAAGAGGTAATTACCGTTACCAATTCTTTCATCTTTATTTCTTCTTCCACTTCTTCTTCTTAGGTTGTTTCATTATGAAGTAATAAAATCAGTATCACTCATATACTGATATGTTATTATAAGTATGAAACAACCCTATTTCACCATCTATCTATCCTACGGAAAAAGAAATCACCGCGCGTGCGTACGTACGGAATACCGTCTCCACGCCGTGGTGTAATCTATTTTCCACCACCACCTTACATGGATGGGTATAATGGTGTAAAGAATAACTATACATAGTTATTAAAACATCATATTGATTCTAATATATGGTATAATCCACTCCAATTCAATTCAATAATTATGGAAATGATATCATCGCTCGTGCGTACGTACGGACTACCGTCTCCACGACGCGATGAGATTCATTCTTAATGATTAACCATTCATGAATGATTATAAAGTATATATAATAAGTACTAATGAAATATATGACATAATAATGATACTAGATTTATGTATATATATATATATGTATGTCATCTACTTACTTCCATTCAAGACAATAAGGAAAGAAAAACAGCGTTCATGCGTACGTACGGACTACCGTCTCCATGAACGGTGTTTTTCATTTCATTTAACTATCTATTATATATATATATATATATACTGAATATATATGATATATAAATCATATTTTATATTCTGGAAGTAAGTAAATCATGATATAAGTAATAATAATGTCAAGAACAACAAGTCAAAACACCTACGATAAATGAAACGATTTTACCCAAAACGCTTCTTTAACATGGAATTTACAAAAGAATGGGTAATATAATGTCATAAGTGAACCATATATGATATCATAACAATGAATATGATTCTATAATAAGTCAATGACATTATTTAAATCATTATACAGGAGGTTCGGACACATACGAAGCAAATCGGACCTAAGGTAAGGGAAATATCACAATCTCATTTTTATCCGAGATTGTTTATTCGTAAGTATTTATTGGGGTGTATTTTATCATCCACATCCATATTCCATCAATATGTAATATTGTTTCCATCCACATACACTAGTTTAAATCCAATTTTACCCTTCGGTGAGTTTTTAGTAAAGAATATGAAAGGAATCTTTTGTCGTTTTTTTTTGTACGAGGTACTTTTCGACTTTTCCGACAAAAGTACGAGAAGAATGTTTTTTTAACTTATACGGCACGAACAGATTTTTATGGTTTTATAAAGCCTTATTTTCATGAATCTTCCTCCAAAAGATTTCATGACTATTTTTAATAAAATCTCTTTCTTTTAAAATTGCATGATGTTTTGTGAAAAGAAATTGATTTTGAAGAAGAAAGGATATTTTCCTCAAGAACTCATTTAAAGTGTTTTATCAAAATTATTTTCCATCTAATATAATAAAGGGTTCTGTTTCTATCCATATTTTTACATTGAGTTGACTATGTTGTGATGGACTTATGTTTATGAATTCCTTTATCTTATATGAATGATTTTATGATGTCATGTTGTTTAAGAATCCCATTTTTATTACATGGGTTATGCAATGATGTATGATTTATGATTTTGTGGCACACATAAGAATGGTATCATTATGAGATGGGTGGGACCTATATCTCCCTCCAATGCATTGGGTAAAGATTTCATATCTCATGAGATAGACATGGCTGGAATGGTAGGTTATACCGGTTCAGTGAAACAGGACTGAAACGAGGGTGACTCGATTCAGAAAGGGACTTTGTCCACTAAGATGGTCTTGACAATGAGTCTTGACTAACAAGAAATGATTCTCTATGATTATGTGTGAATGCCACAAAGTTTCATGTTTTAAGTTATGATTATTGTGATTACATTTCATTACCATGATTTATCCCATGTTATGAAATTATTCTCTCTTTTGCAGGTTATGATTTCCAAAATGTTATGTTCTTATGAATACGATGTGATTGATATATCTTTTGTTTACCCTTACTGAGCATTTGAGCTCACCCTTTTATGTTTTATTTTCCCCAGGACATAAAGAAAGGTTTTTGGTAAAAAAAAGGAAGATCTTTATGGGAGATGTTGAAGATCTTTCCCCACGATTAGAAGATTTTATTCCAAGTTTCCAAAGACACTAAACTATTACGATCCTTGTGTGTGTGTTTTTGTTATGTACTATGTATTCCACAAAAGTAATGTAATGTCAATGTACGAGAAGCTTCGGGTCTCTACAGTTGGTATCAGAGGAAAGGTTTAGTCAACCTTTGGAAACTAGGATGCGAAAACGTTAGTGAGATCCCTAGATATATTTCTATGGTATGTCTAGGGATGTCTCTAAGGTTAAGTATACATATAGGTTATAGTCCTAGAATTGCTCTAACGATGTTAGAATTTAACCTAAGATGTTAGATATTGAGGGTACTACCCCTTTATTATGTTGTTTTCCCTAGCATGATTTTTGCCTCTCACACTATTCTTTTGGGGTTTTAGACGATGGCTGGAACCCGAAGGAACCGTGTTGATCAATGCAATGGACAATGAAATGATTGTCCCCCTGAGCAACCAAACGATATGGGAGCTGGAATGCAAAATCTTGTAGCCATGCTCACACAACTTTCTCAAGCTATGAATCATGCAGGACTTCCAAACGAGCAAAGGAAGGAGCAACATTCTGTTGAATCCTTCATGAGGCAGCGTCCGCCTTCTTTCAGTGGGTCTACTGATCCATTAGTTGCTGAACAATGGATTAGTACTACTGAAAAGATATTTTCAGTTCTTCAATGTTCTGAACATGATAAAGTCATCGTAGCAGTATATCGTTTGGAAGGTGAAGCTGATCAATGGTGGAATCTTATCAAGAATACGAGGCAAAGAGATGAAATTGATTCCATGGAATGGGACGAGTTCAAGAACTTGTTTTTCAGTAAGTACTTCCCTCATATTCTTAGAACGAAGATGGAGAAGGAGTTTCTTGAACTAAAGCAAAAGGATGATGAATCTGTTGGTATATACGAAGCAAATTTTACAAGACTTGCAAGGTATGCATCTGGCATTATCATCCAACCTGAAAGTAAAGTTGATCGATTTTTCAGTGGCTTAAAACCAAGTCTTCGAAGGGCATTAGCTATAAGAGACTTCAGTAGCTATGAAGAAATTGTGCGTTGTGCTATCAAGGTAGAAATGGAAGTTGGTGTTACATATCCATCTCATGGGTTTGACAAGAAACGAAAGATGGAGTTCAAGGAGAAAACTCAGAATAATGGTGAAAAGAAGATGAATGTTTCCTTATGCACAAAGTGTGGAAAGAAGCATGGTGGAGATTGTCTTAAAGGGACTAGAAAATGTTTTAAGTGTGGAAAAGAAGGTCATCGAGCAGCTGAGTGTCGAAGTAATGGAAAATGGGATTCTAATGAAGTGAATAAAGCAAACACTGCAGAGAACGTACAACCAACACTTCAATGCTTCAAGTGCAATGAAATGGGGCATTATGCTAATAAATGCCCTAATCCAAGGGTTAGTGATGATCGACATGAGCAACCGCTTAAGGCAAAGGACAAAGGGAAGTCACATGCGATCACTATTGGCAATGTGGAATATGACAACGATGTGGTTGAATGATTAAGTTTTTATGTAATGGGATTCCAAAATAATGTTGTATCATGTAATATTGGAATATTTATGTATTGGTCTAATGTGGTATTCAAAGTGATTGAGATATTATGCGCATAATGAAGGGATAAGGAGAAAATTAAATGTTTGATAGTATTCATGACCTCATGATTGATATAAGGACTAAGTGATATCATGGTTTGAGTATATAGAATTTTGAGGATTTTGGTATGTAGAAAGTGTTAACTTTTAACTGCACTCATGTTTTCACTAAGGTATTCAAGAGAATACACGATTAAGGACTTTGAATGTTTGGAATGTGACCAACAAGACATATCTTATGATATGTGGGGATCAACGACAGTATTAAATCTCTAGTAATCGTTGTCACTATATTATGAGAGTGGACTGCAGTATTATGTATAAGCCTAAAGATTAGACTGGATTATGTTGGACATAAGTTAGTATTGTTTAAGGATATAATATTTTCGATATTATTGATGGGATGTTATAGTAACGTAGTTTTAGAAAAAGGGACAACCTGCAGGACGGGCGACAGCCCATCGCTTCGGACAAGGCTGTAGGAATCGAACCCGCAACCGAAGTGCGACTGGCCTTTATCACCTACCACTAGCCTACAGGAAGTCCCTGTTTAGTAGAAACTAGTTTTATTATATTAAGCAGTATGATATATGAAGTATAAGTTCATTTTAGGAACTATATATAATTAATCTCACTATAGATCGACTTATGTATATAATTTTTTCTAACCTTTTGTTTGATACAGATGGAATGACCCATCATTCTATCACATGATCTGCTAACACTTCACGAATAACAAATTCAACTTCATTTATTTAAGAGATGAAGTGGAAATTGTTCTAGGCACGAACAATAGTGAGATTGTACCAAAATAAAGAAAGTATTTATTCCTATTCAAATTTTCAACTTTAGGGAAATGATCTTGAAAACCAAAAATGTTGTCCTAGTGATCTTATACCTGATGAATCGGATGGTACCTTAGATCGTCACAAATTTATGGATTTGTGATTATTGGCTTTTCCATAGCCATTTTCTCTACCACTCTCCATCAGAACATGATGGTTAGATTTCTATTCCATATCCATATTTTCACCTATGTGGAAACCCAATGATTAGTTTATTTGGGTAATCGTTACATTTCATACATTAGTTTTTAAAGCCAAGTTTTGGTATTCCCTTTTATGATGTGGGTTTCTATTAAAGAAACTTTCGAATAGTAAACCATTTATAACCCCGACGAATTTCGAGGGCGAAATTCATTTTAAGGGGGGTAGAATGTAACAGCCCGAGATTTTATGAAAAATATTCTTTTTTATTTCACTAATGTCTTGTGTTGTACGCTACACCAAAAGGAGCTTGCACAACACGCATCCTTGACTTGCCTTTCATTACACGCAATCGCAACCTTCCTCGATAGCGTGTGTGGTACGTAATACTGAGTTTCACGAAACAATGATATGCTATTAAAATATTATTGAAACTAGCCGTTATGAATAGTAATAACTACTTTTTAAATTTTAGAAATTTTAACTCTCAAAATGGACTTCATTTTTGGATTCGGAGTATCGAATTTAGCCTAAGGTTAAATTTTGGTACTTTTCGGATAATTTTCATATTCTGATGAATAGTGAAAATTACTAAATTATAATTAAAAACAACTTTTTTAATCGAAATAATTAATAGTGATAAATCATTAATTTGAGTGGTTTTAAAGTATATTTAGAATATATTTTTACAATTTAATACAATGTTGGTCATTGGATGTAATTTCACATTTAAACTAGACATAAACAAGTGTCAATCTTTTGATAGATATTGTTTCTTAAAAACACGCTATTTGTTTTAACAGCGGGATTTAATTATAAAATTAATTAATGCAACTTATATGTTGGGAATTTTGTAAAATAGAAATCATTTTTGAATTCGGAATATCAATTATAGCTTAAGGTGAAATTTTGGCATTTTTCTGAAAAACTTCAATTTTTGATGAATAGTGAAACCACTAAGTGGTAGGTTAAAAACTGAATTTTGCATAAAACTTAATTTTACCGCTTCTGTGAATGGAATTTCGAAAATCTGAGAGACATGGTTAATATCAAGGACTAAAATGTGGTTCAATGAGATGAAAATAATTTTTGGCGAATAGTAACTTTTTACTTTTTTTTACCGCGGTTAATAGTAAATAGGGTAACTAAGGGTAAATATGATATTAATATTACCCTAACACATGTCCTAATTCTATTGGACAAGTGTAATTCGACCAAAAACAAACTTAGGAATAAAATATGACCATTTAGGCCCACTTGGATTAGATTAGGACATTTATTATTAATTTATTTAAAGAAGGGTTAAAATAGTTAAAATCAAAGTTTAATAAGTAAATCATTTTTAATATGGGGTTATACATAAGATAAATTCGATTGTAAATATTAATTAGAAATCTAAAAAGATTTACTACATGATGGTATTTTATTCGTAATTTTTAGACATCAAATAAATTAATTTATTTATGACACAAAAATGATGCAGTAATTATCTTGTTAATGAAATATTGACATAATTGATGTTATAAACACCAAAATAAATGTAATTTGAGACTTTTTATGAATTCAACTAATTTTATAGGTTACTATAATATATTAATGTTGATTTAATCAACTTGGTTCGAACATATAATTCTGTTATGACTTTCACAAAAATCATATATCAAATAGTGTCAAAATTGACAGAAAATAGTTTTTAAATCAAATATTATATTATTATTTGTTATTTTATTCCTAAAAATCTAAGGTTCGGCCAAATGACTTAGATAAGGATATATATATTAATAATAAACAATTTGGGGTTCGTTTGGCATGTTATAGTAAGTTTATTAACCATATAGTGAAAGAAAACAAAAAGACATGGTAAAAGTTAAATTATTTAACTTAGAGTTAAATCTAATTGATAAGGTTAAAATAATACCCTAAACTTGTCTAAATCTTATTGGTTGATAGGATTTCGACCCATCCCCACCTTATCTTCGAAATAAGACCCTTTGGAGCCATTATAAACCGATTTTGACTTTAATATAAAATAATATTTTGAGATATTCCTAAGGTGCCCCTCTCCTCCCTTATAAAAGGGCACCTCCTCCCCCTCCTCCTCACACCAATTTGAGCACTCAAGCTCGGCCAACCCCTGAAAAAATCTCTTCTCCACTTCCCTAGAAATATCCTAGAGGTTCTGGTCTTCCTCAAAGACCAATTTTAGTTCACTAAGAGGAGGTCTCCAAAAGGCGCTTCAAAGAAGAGGTAATTACCGTTACCAATTCTTTCATCTTTATTTCTTCTTCCACTTCTTCTTCTTAGGTTGTTTCATTATGAAGTAATAACATCAGTATCACTCATATACTGATATGTTATTATAAGTATGAAACAACCCTATTTCACCATCTATCTATCCTACGGAAAAAGAAATCACCGCGCGTGCGTACGTACGGAATACCGTCTCCACGCCGTGGTGTAATCTATTTTCCACCACCACCTTACATGGATGGGTATAATGGTGTAAAGAATAACTATACATAGTTATTAAAAAATCATATTGATTCTAATATATGGTATAATCCACTCCAATTCAATTCAATAATTATGTAAATGATATCATCGCTCGTGCGTACGTACGGACTACCGTCTCCACGACGCGATGAGATTCATTCTTAATGATTAACCATTCATGAATGATTATAAAGTATATATAATAAGTACTAATGAAATATATGACATAATAATGATACTAGATTTATGTATATATATATATATGTATGTCATCTACTTACTTCCATTCAAGACAATAAGGAAAGAAAAACAGCGTTCATGCGTACGTACGGACTACCGTCTCCATGAACGGTGTTTTTCATTTCATTTAACTATCTATTATATATATATATATATATATACTGAATATATATGATATATAAATCATATTTTATATGCAGGAAGTAAGTAAATAATGATATAAGTAATAATAATGTCAAGAACAACAAGTCAAAACACCTACGATAAATGAAACGATTTTACCCAAAACGCTTCTTTAACATGGAATTTACAAAAGAACGGGTAATATAATGCCATAAGTGAACCATATATGATATCATAACAATGAATATGATTCTATAATAAGTCAATGACATTATTTAAATCATTATACAGGAGGTTCGGACACATACGAAGCAAATCGGACCTAAGGTAAGGGAAATATCACAATCTCATTTTTATCCGAGATTGTTTATTCGTAAGTATTTGTTGCGGTGTATTTTATCATCCACATCCATATTCCATCAATATGTAATATTGTTTCCATCCACATACACTAGTTTAAATCCAATTTTACCCTTCGGTGAGTTTTTAGTAAAGAATATGAAAGGAATCTTTTGTCGTTTTTTTTGTACGAGGTACTTTTCGACTTTTCCGAAAAAAGTACGAGAAGAATGTTTTTTTTAACTTATACGGAACGAACGGATTTTTACGGTTTTATAAAGCCTTATTTTCATGAATCTTCCTCCAAAAGATTTCATGACTATTTTTAATAAAATCTCTTTCTTTTAAAATTGCATGATGTTTTGTGAAAAGAAATTGATTTTGAAGAAGAAAGGATATTTTCCTCAAGAACTCATTTAAAGTGTTTTATCAAAATTATTTTCCATCTAAGATAATAAAGGGTTCTGTTTCTATCCATATTTTTACATTGAGTTGACTATGTTGTGATGGAATTATGTTTATGAATTCCTTTATCTTATATGAATGATTTTATGATGTCATGTTGTTTAAGAATCCCATTTTTATTACATGGGTTATGCAATGATGTATGATTTATGATTTTGTGGCACAAATAAGAATGATATCATTATGAGATGGGTGGGACCTATATCTCCCTCCAATGCATTGGGTAAAGATTTCATATCTCATGAGATAGACATGGCTGGAATGGTAGGTTATACCGGTTCAGTGAAACAGGACTGAAACGAGGGTGACTCGATTCAGAAAGGGACTTTGTCCACTAAGATGGTCTTGACAATGAGTCTTGACTAACAAGAAATGATTCTCTATGATTATGTGTGAATGCCACAAAGTTTCATGTTTTAAGTTATGATTATTGTGATTACATTTCACTACCATGATTTATCCCATGTTATGAAATTATGCTCTCTTTTGCAGGTTATGATTTCCAAAATGTTATGTTCTTATGAATACGATGTGATTGATATATCTTTTGTTTACCCTTACTGAGCATTTGAGCTCACCCTTTTATGTTTTATTTTCCCCAGGACATAAAGAAAGGTTTTAGGTAAAAAAAAAGGAAGATCTTTATGGGAGATGTTGAAGATCTTTCCCCACGATTAGAAGATTTTATTCCGAGTTTCCAAAGACACTAAACTATTACGATCATTGTGTGTGTGTTTTTGTTATGTACTAAGTATTCCGCAAAAGTAATGTAATGTCAATGTACGAGAAGCTTCGGGTCTCTACACATACTAATACCATCATGTAAAATTAGCCATCCATCTTCAAAAAATGAACACAAGGAATGTTTATATTGAAATAAAAATTCCTGAACACATCTATAAAGTCCCGGATTTTACAAGTATTTTTTTTATTATATGGAATTTTTACGAGTATGTGAAAATTGTTGGCGTGTGATTCTGAGGCCCAGAATAAATTTCTGACATTTTTTCAATGTATGTCCAGTAAAAGCACAAGCAATGTTTTCTACAATTTGAACCAGTGCTCAGATAAAACTTTCTAGGGCACCATTGAATCCGTAGTGCCAATATATTCTTAAGGGATGATTCAATTTGACTGTAGTAGGTCTGGAGAAAAATTAATGTTTTGGGAATTTTAAAAGTATAATAAAAATAACATAGTTAATTTTTATTTTTATTTCTTCTCCTCCAACAGACAAGCGACAACATGGGACCAGCGGCATGTCAAGCCAATAAATGGCATGGCCATTCAATGCTAAGTAATTATGTAGATGGGGAATTGGGAAGGTTCCTAATTAATGGGCCTCCATTAATTATACGAACGTTGCACACCCTCCCCCTCTCCTATTTATATTAAACTTGGGGAGAGTTGTGGGAATTACTTTGCCAAGAAACAAAGTGCAGACAATATGCAGAGATGCTAAACACTTATAGGACAGAGCCATTTCTAGTGGGTGGTGATGAGCGACAACAAAACCCCAAATCAGAGATTGATGATTGAGCTACATCGTTGGAGTCTAGTAGTGGAGGATGATGAAAACCGATCCACTTCCTCAGGCGAAGAGGAAATCCAACAACCTTAGGTAGGGGTTTAATTCTTGTTTATTTCACGTGAATTTATTGAAACCTTAAATCCTCGCTTGTGATTACAAGATTACGCAGAGGGTGCAATCCTAACGAACCCAGCCCAAACCCTTAACTACTTTGCTACCCTTGCATCTCCATGGAAGACTACTAGCACGGTAGCACATAACAAATACGAAGGAGGCGGAACACCGACACACACCGCAAGAGGTAGCCATGTACCGACACACACCGCTAGAGGAGGCCATGTTACTAAGCCACAACGGTCATCAGAGTGGCCATCATTGCCCAGCCATGGAAGAGGTGTGGCGCACCGTCACACATCACTAGTGAAAAAAGGGTCCTGACTCCTCAGTTGTTCCAGTCGAAGGAGGCGGCTGACACATCGGTCGGCCACGGAAGTGTAGGTGGCATGACCATCGCACTCCTAGAGAGTGGTAATGCAGTGTGACCAGTGCACCGCTAGTGAGCAGAGGGCCACGACTGAAGGTGTGGTGCAGGAAGAACCCTCACATACTCGCCGGGTTTCGCGGTGACTGGGCGACACCCATCTGGCACCACCATTTCCTAAAGCCTAATAGCCTCTGGGCCTTTCGGGAAACTGGGTGGAAGCACACCCCCATTTCTAGCTTTTTCATATCACGGGTCGTGCCCCTTGAGGGCCGCACCACATGATGTCAGGACACCCCCTTTCGGGCCGCACCCCACACGGCCAGGTTGCCCCCCATGCGGGCCACGCCTCACGCGGTTAGGCCGACTCCCCAGCGGGCCGTGCCCCCTTGAGGGTCGGTATGCACCTCATCCCAGAAGACCAATCCCACCACAACCTAGTGCATATGAGGTCGGGATGGGTCGGTCCGACTTGGTCGGACCAGACCCAGGCCTAATTGGACCCAGAAATAGTTAAAGGGCCATATCGTGAGAACCAGATATCCGTATGACAAATTGTCTGTGGCGCTATAATCCTTGGAGTGAGTTAGTAATTTTGGTATACTCTAATTGAATTTTAAATACAATTTTAGTATGGATGGGTTGGATCTAACCGTAATCCTATCGGGTCCCCAAAACTAAAACGCTTATAGGTCACAGCCTGGGCATCCGATTAACACTCCGTCTATTGCGTTGGAACCCTTATGACATGATGACCCTTTGGGTTACTCCTTTTTAGAGATTAGTGTCATTTGAGGTATGACTAATATCTCAAGGGGCAGATTCTTGGTAACTAGAGGGAACTAGATGTGAGGAATCTAGTGGCAGACAGTAACATAAAGAAATCTCATTGATCCTATGTGAGTCAGCAACTATCGATCCCGTGTGGGTCAACGTCTGTCGATCCTGTGTGGGTCAGCTTATATCAGATCCTGTCTGGGTTATCACTCAGGTATCTTATGTGGGTCAACGCATACCAATCATGTGTGGGTCAAATCCTGTGTGTGTCAGTGGGGGTTAGTACCTATCGATCCTCTATTGTTCAACAACAACAATAATTAACAGAATAAGATGATCTATCCAATGACTAATCATGTGTACTTATTTACTTAAGTTATACCTGATTTTGAGATGAGTCTCTTCTATTTCTATGGTGTTACCTAATTATGAGCTCAGTCTCTTCTATCTTCATGGTGTTACCTATGTGGTACTTCTATCTTCATGGTGTAACATGTGTGGTACTTCTAGCTTCACGGTGTTACCTGTGTGGTACTTCTATATTCGTGGTGTTACCTGTGTGGTACTTCTACCTTCATGGTGTTATCTTCGTAGTGTAACATGTGTGGTACATCTACCTTTGTGGTGTTACCTTTGTGGTATTCTTCCCTCATGTATGAGATGAGTATGTCTTGATAAATTAAGAATATGCATGGGAATATACCTAAGTAGAGATGATGTATACTGCCTTGTGCTTTGAGATTGAGTTTTTTCATTGTGGTATTTCCTTTGTGGATCTCTAGAAGACCTATGGGGTCTCGGGGTCTCTAATAAGTATCATTATACTCAACCCTACATGGGATACATGCGCACCTTGTTGTGTCTTGTGCAGACGGCAAACATCATTTTTCAAGGATGAGGGAGCTAGGACTAGATGGTACATAGAGGTGGACTATTTGACTTGATGTGACGCAAGGACTACAGATCGTGAGTGGTACCTACACTTTAGGTATGATCTTCGGAGGATGATCCATGAGCTATTTTTACCTATTCAGTTTTAACGCACTTTGCTGTTTTACATGTACTTTTATAGTTGGTTATGTATTCATGCCCCTTTTATCCTCAACACCCTTTTTACTACAACTGTTTTTTTGTGGTTTCTTTTTATTTTATTCTTGAATTGTGTGTCTGTATAGGTAAAAAAAGCAATTCCTTCCCGTTTTAGGGATATGTGTTTCAGTTTCTAGTTTCCAGCCCCTGTGCTATGGAAGGTGGACTTAGTGTAGTCACAACACGAGCCCCAAGGGACATGTTGTGACTAATTGGTATCTGCAGAGTCAATTCTACCAAAGAACTAGGACTCTGATCTATTCTATGTAGAAATAGTGTTAAGTGTTATGTGTGTGGTTTTCAGTTTGGGGAATCTAGTGTTGGTGTGGTAGCTGACGTATCCATACACCACGACCCTGGATTCTGATTTCCGACCCAGTGCATGAAAACACTGATTGCATGTGTTTTAAAATGTATTTCGTGTGTTATCATTGAGGCTGATCACCAGGCATAACTTATTAACTATGGCACACAAGTCTTATTTCCGGAATCCTCCACGTAGAAAGGAAGCCAAGATTTCTCAAAGAGTACACAAATATGGCCCACCAAGTGATGAGGCCTTGGTGTAGGGATCTCTAATAGTGTTTGCACCTTCATGTGGTGTACCAGTAGCACCACTACCCATTGGGAAGTCATTGCCTCCGCCCCACCAGTAGAGGGTGCACGCCGACTGAGCACTTTTCACGAGTTCCAGAGATAGAGGACTTTGAGGATCCAGGGCGAGATGGACCCGTAGGCGGCTGAGTACTGGCTCGAGGAAGTAGTTAGAGTTTTCCGCCTAGTTGGGACACTAGATGACCTTATGGTGATCCTGGCAGCCGATACTTTTTAGGAATCGGTAGGGAGATGCTGGATCATGATGCTCCCAAATACACGATGAGGTGACCCTCATATGGGAGTACATCTAGAGACTTTTAATGACAGAGTTCCACCCAAAGACCTTATGCTTAGTACGTATACAGAAGTTACTGCACCTATAGTAGGGCAGCATGACTATGGCCTAGTACCCAAAGAGGTTCACAGATCTCTCCCACTACTACACTGGCATGATACAAGACCCCTTCTTCAAGGCTCAGACCTTCGATCAGGGTCTCCAATGGGATATGAGAGCATCGATTATATTGCTCAGCATTCTGACGCAGGTCGTGGTGATAGAGCGAGCACTTTTGGTGGAGATCTTCCTAGCTGACCAGACACCGATGATGAGGGCCACCACTAGGCAGCAGGAAATATTGTAATCTACATAAAGCTATAGACGGATGAAGCTGGGGCCCAAGAGGGATTGGCCTTCTGGTGGGAAACCTCATGATACAAGGTCGGTGGTGTGGGGCTCGCAGGACAGAGGAGGACATTTGAGGAGCTCGCAGTGCTACTCGTGCAGTGGGTAGGGTCACATGGCTCGTGACTGCCCATCCCACAATATGGGCTACCATAAAACGGTTGAGGGATCACCAAGGTAGAGGCAATGATTTGACCGAGGATCTAAGTAGGTAGAAAATGAACATGGCAGAGGAGATGGATGTGCACCAGGTGGTGGGCGGCGATTCAAGGATCTACAAACACCATCTCTAGGTGGTTCACACCAACCACGAGGACAGATGGATAGGAACGAGCTCAGCTCCAGGTAGCTGAGGCCAATGACAATTACACTCTTGAGATGATTAGAGTTATGATCTGTGTCTACTCCACCTTAGTTGTAGTATTTATAAACATAGGTTCTAGTCACTCTTTTATTTCCATGACCCTTCTTTGGGACTAGGATATTTTGGTGGAGTTGTTTGCTCGATCATGATGGCTGGAGACTCCTACGAGAGGGGATTAAATGATTACACACCGATTCCGGTATTGTGAGATTACTCTAGGAGGTGAGAACTTTGGTTGGGATCATTTGTGAGGTTGGGACTAGGTTTTATTTCATCAGCAAGAAGGGAACCCTTGCAGAACAAGATGGACTTACCCAGAAGGGGGTGCTTCTAATCACACATCAGTTTGCCAGCCTTACCTGTAGAATAATAGATGTTGAGAGTCCGAGATATCATGTAGTGATAGACCAGTATGTAGATGTCTTTCTTGATGATGTTCCAGGACGACCTATACACAGAGAGGTAAACTTTTACATCGACTAATACCCCGGGAAGACACCAAAATCTACAAAAGCATATCAGAAGGCTCCCGCAGAGCTTCGTGAATTATGGGTACATTTGGAGGACTTGTAAAGAAAGGGTTTCATAATACCAAACATTTCTCCATGGGAATCCTCGATATAGTTCTCCAAGAAGGAAGATGGGAGTTTGAGACTCTGTGTGAACTATTGGCGCCTAAACCAGGTGACCGTGAAGAAAAAGTATACACTTCTCTGGATTGATGATTTTTTTGATCAACTAAAGGGAGATGGTTGGTTTTAGAAGATTTACCTCAGATTAGGCTATAACCAGCTCATGGTAAAACATGAAGATGTGAAGAAGACATCATTTAGATGTTGGCATGGAGACTATGAGTTCTCGGTTCTGCCTTTCAGCATGACCAACGACCCAATAGTGTTCATGGGACTCATGAACATGATCTTCAAGCCATACCTAGATCGCTTTGTGGTGGTATTCATCAATGACATCTTGATTTACTCAGTGTTGGAGGATGATCATGCCTATAATATTTAGATAGTTCTGGATACACTCAGAGAGAATCATATTTATTGTATGCTCTCGAAGTGCTAGTTATATAATTTAGAGGTCCACTTTCTAGGACATGTTATCTTGGTGGCTAGAGTTACAGTGGATCCAGCAAAGATAGAGGATATACCTGCTTGGGAGCCACCCCTGACTATGACCGAGGTGCGGAGTTTCCTAGGATTTGATGGAAACTACTGGATATTTTTTCCTGACTTTTCCAGTGTTGCAGAACCCTTGTCAACAGTGAAAAAGATGGTAAAAACCAATGTGTGGATGGAGAGATTCCAGCTGAGTTTTCAAGAGTTGAGGCCGAGATTGATGAGTGCCCATGTATTGACGCAACCAGAAGAGGGCGTTGGGTATGTAGTTTTCGACGACACATTAGGGACATGACTTGGATGTATGCTAATGCAAGAGCGAGCAGTGATCGCTTAAATCTCATGACAACTGAGGCAACCTGAGCAGAACTTTGCTACCCATGACCAAGAGTTAGTAGTAGTGGTCTTCACCTTGAAGATGTGGTGACATTAATTTATGGGAAACGTTTTACAGTATACTCTAATCAAAAGAGTCTCAAGTATATCTTCTCTTATATGGACCTGAAACTGCGACATCGATGATGTCTAGAGTTCCTCTAAAAATATGAATTTGAGATATTCTATACTCCTAGAATGGGGAACGTGGTAGCAAATGCACTCAACAGGAGGTCTCATCTGCAGTTTCTGTGTGTGGAGATAGAGGAGCTAGCCGCGTGGCAGATATCATTCATGGATAGAGATAGAGAAACTTACCTCCAGTCTCTGGAAGTCACTCCCCCAATCCTTTATCATGTCAGGGAGGCTCATATTGCAGACTCTAACTATTAGGCTCGATGTGCTCAGATATCCTCATGAGAGGCACCTGGTGGATTTTTTGAATGTGGGGAGCATGTCATCCCCTTCAGAAGACGTACCATGGTACCTGTGGCACTACAAGATGAGGTGTTGAGGGAGTTCCAAACATCCCCTCGAGCAGTACATCCTGGTGTGGAGAAGATGCAAAAGGACCACCGACGTCAAAACTAGTGGCCAGGGATGAAGAAAACAATGGAATAGTTTGTTTCTCGATGCCTCACTTGTCAGCAAGTGAAGGTCGAGCATCTGGTTCCAGCAGGCATAGCACAACCACTAGAGGTTTCAGAGTGGAAGTGGTGTGGGATCTCCATGGACTTTGTGACAGGGCATCCAAAAATGTCCAGGAGACAAGAATCCATCTGGGTGATCTTTGACCCACTCACCAAGTCGGACCAATTCCTACCTATCTAAGAGTAGGGATTTGTAGAGGGCTTGGGATGCCTCTTTGTATAGAAGTTTTTGCGACTCCATGGGGTGACATCGACTGTCATCTCAGACCATGACATATGTTTTAGATCTCGGTTTTGGAAGGGATTACATGAGGTTTTTGGGACTCAACTACATTTGAGAACTGCCTTTCATCCTCAGATGGATTGTTAGACGAAGTGGACCATTCAGATGCAGGAGGACATGCTTCATGCATGCATCCTAGATTTTTTCTGTAGCTGGGAGGATCGCTTTACCTTAGTGGAGTTCACATAAAACAATAGTTATTGCTCCACAATCAGTATGACACCATTCGATGCCCTATACGATTGACCTTACAGATCACCTCTGTGCTAGAATGAACCAAGGGAGTCAGCACTTATGGATCTAGAGTTGTCATGTGCTACCACTAAAAAGGTGAAAATCAATCTGGAGCATATAAATGCTACACAGATCAGACCAAAGTATTATGCTGACAAGAGACAGAGACCTCTAGAGTTCCAGTATGAGGACCATGAATTCTTGCAAGTCTCTCCACAATGGGGACAACAATGATTTGGATGAGGAGGTAAGTTGTCTCCGAGGTATATTGGATGATTTATAATACATCAGAGGATTGGTGATGTGGAAAAACACTTAGTATTTTCACCATAATTGGAGAGGGTTCATGAAATCTTCTGCATATCCTAGCTGTCGAGATATGTACATGACCCATCTCACATCATTGACCATGGAGAGATGGACTTCAATGATGGAACAAAATTTACAGAGGTTCTAGTAGAGATTGGAGATATATAGTAGAGGATCATTTGTGGTAGGTCGATACCTCTAGTAAGCATTTTATGGAAGCAAAAGAACCTCTAGGAGAGCACATAAGAGCAGGAGGCACAGATTCGTCCTCAGTACCCCCATCTGATCCCTTAGTCTATGTTGTATCTTTTAGGGATGAAAATATGTAAGGTGGGGAGAATGTAAAGATCAAGATTTTCTGTGAATTTTTTAATTATGTGGAATTATTATTAGTCTACAAAAATTGACGGCATGTGATTCCAAGGCCCTGTGTGCCTTGAATGAAATTATAAACCTTTTAAGGTATGTTCAGTAAAGGCACTATTTTCATTTTCTAACATTCGATCCAGTGATCAGATTAAAAATATGTGGGCACTATTGAATTTATAGCACTGGGATTCACTTAAGGGAGGCTTCACATTGATTGATGTAGGTCTAGAGAGAATATTAAGTTATGGGAATTTTTAAAAAATAATAAAAATAACATAGTTAATTTTTATTTTTAATTCTTCTCCTGTAATGGACATGCAGAATGTGGGACTGACGACATGTTAAGACAACAAATTGCTTGAACTTTCAATCTTAAGTAACGATGCCGTTGGGGAATTGGGAAGGTTACTAATTAATGGGAATCCTTTAATTCCACAATCATTGAACACCCACACCAACTCCAATTTATATGGAGCATGGGGAGAGGTGTTGACACTACTTTGCCAAGATAAAAAGTGCAGAAAAAGTGCAGATATTCCAAAACCTTTGAGGAATAAGCTGGTTATAGAAGAAGGTAATGAGCGACACTAAAACCCCAAACTGGAGATCAAAGATCAAGAGACGTCATTCGAGGCATGTTGTGGAGGATGGCGAACACGGACCCCCTTCCTCAAGTTCAGAGGCTCTCTAAAAAAATCAGGTAGGGGTTTTATTCTTGTTTATTTCAGGTGAATTTCTTGAACCCTTAAATCCTCCCTTATGTTTAAAAGATAATGCGAAGGGCTTGGGAATAAAAAACCTGACTGAACCCTCTGCGACATTGCTACCCTAGAGCCTCTATGGAAGAATGCCAATGCAGAGAACCTAACCTGCTATGAAGGAGGAGGCATGCCGACGGGCGTCGCAAGAGGGGGCTGAAAAACTATGCAATGACGGTCATTAGAGTCCCCGACACTGGCTAGCTATGAAGGAGGTGCGACATGCTGTCCCACGCCCCCAATAAGAAAAGGACCGCAACTTGTCAGCTTCGGTGGTAAGAGTAAGCGGCCGCCACATCAGTTGGCCACAAAAGTGGAGGCGGCACGACTAGAACACTGTCAACGAGTAGAGGGCAGGGGCCGAAGACGCGGTGGAGGTAGAAGCGACGCCTACCCAGAGGGTTCCACGGTGATCGGGTGGCACCCACGTGGTGCTGCCATTTCAAAAGTCAAACAGCCTCCAGGCCATTTGGGAAACAAGGGGGAACACTCTCCCACTTTACAACTCATATATACTACAGGTTTCACCCCTTTCATGCCACACCACACACGGTCGGATTTCCCCCCTTGTAGGTCGCACCACACCCGGCAAGGTCGGCCCCCTTACGGGCCACGCCTCACGCGGCCCGGCCGCCTACCCAGCAGGGTGTGCCCCCTTTTGGGCCAGCCCTCCCCCTTGTGGCCCAGGCTAGAACTTTTCCCAACATAGTCCGAGTCCGAAGGGGTCAGTTCGATCGGGTCGAACGGGTCCTGGGCCCAACTAGACCTAGAAAAACATAAAGGGCCATATCATGAGAATTAGACGTCCGTTTGACCAACCGTCTATGAATTTGGGATCCTTGGAGAGAGATAATACTTTTGGTATAATCCATTTGATTATTGAAGATTGCTAGTGTATGGATGGGTTGGATCGAACCCTAATCCAACCAGGCCCCCAGAACTAAAACACTTATAAGTCACAGATCATGCATTTGATTGACGCACCATCTATCACGTTGGAACCATTATGACATGAAGGTACTTTGGGATACTCCTTTTTGGGTCATAACGGATATTGTGGTATGACATATATCTCGAGGGGTAGATTCTCCAGAACTCGAGTGCACTGGGTGTGAGGAATCCTATGGCAGGCTGTAACATAAAGAAATAACATCAATCCTCTGTGGGTTATAATCTATCGATCCTTTTTGGGTCTCCATATATCGAAACTGTGTGGTTGAAATTCTATCATATCATGTGTGGGTCACCGCTCAGAGATCCAGTTTGGGTCATCACATTCCAATCATCTGTTGTTCAGATCCTATTTGGCACAGCCTTGGTTAGTACCTATCGATCCTGTGTAAGTCAGTAATAGTGCTACTTAACAGAATAAGATGATATAGGCTTCGGCTAATCATCTTTTCTTATGAACATATGTTATACCTGATTGTGAGCTGAGTCTCCTCTATCTTTGTGGTGTTACCTAATTGTGATCATAGTCTCTTCTATCTTCATGGTGTTACCTGTGTGGTACTTCTATCTTCGTGGTGTTACCTATGTGGTAAATTCTACCTTCATGGTGTTTTCTTCGTGGTGTTACCTGTGTTGTACTTCTACCATTGTGGTGTTACCTTTGTGGTATTCTTCCCTCATGTATGAGATGTGTATGTCTTGATAACTTAGTTATATGTATGGAAATATACCTATGTAGAGTTGATGTCTATTGCTTCGTGCATTGAGATTGTGGACTTTCTTTATGGTATTTCCTTTATGGAACTCTAGGAGAACTATGGGTTCTCAGGTTCCCTAATGATTATCATTATACTCACCCCTACATGGGATATGGCCAAACCATATTGTGTCTTGTGCAGACGACAAACAACATTGATCGAGGCTTAGGGAGCCAGGACTAGACAGTACTCGGAGGTGGACTATTTGGCATGACGTGACACATGGACTACTCATCAGGAGTTGTACATACCCTTCAGGTTGGATCCTCGTTGGAAAATCTAGGAGCTATTTTTCCCATTTCTGTTTTTTCTTACTTTTTATTTGTACTCGTACTTTTTCAGTTTGTATTGTATTCCAGACCCTTTTACCTTCAGTACTCTTTTTACTTCAGTAGTTTAGTTAGTTATTTCTTCTTTTTGTGTTCTTAGACTATGTGTATATAATGGTTAAAAAGGAAAATCCTTCCAGTTTTTAGGATACGCCTTTATAGTGCTAGTTTCTAACCCATGTCCTATGGGAGGTGGGCTTGGGGTTGTCACGACAAGGGTCCCGAGGGATGGGTCGTGACAACATCACAAGAAATGGTGGAAATTTCATCTCACTAACTTTTATTCTTTATTAAATTCAACCACTATTATCCCACAACATATAAATGATAAACATATAGAATAACATTCTTATAATTCAGACATTGAAAAATATTAATTTTTTTTCTATTATACTGATTTAATGTTTAGTTGATAGTTTATTGGAAAACCCAATTAAATATGAATGTTGTTTCCTCATGAATAATAAACACAATTTTATTCTGTTATTTAATAATCTGGGTCACTAGTATGATTTGTAGCATGAAAATATTGTGTGAGCTAAGAAAAAAAAATATTCATTCCAAATTCCATAGTATTCAGTCTCCCAAGAGGATGATTTTTTTGTTGTCTTTCACAAATATGATTAATTCAATTCCATCATGTTCTTCTCATTGAATAAATAAAAAATCATAGTGTAAAAAATAATAATCACTATAGGGAACCAAATAATAATGAAAAAAACATGTATGATGAGTATATCAAGACTCCTTTTTTATTATATGATATATTTGGGTTATCCTAGGACATTCATTGTCATCATCTATTTAAATACTTCTTGCTGGTTTATAAATAGATTTTTAATTCCCAAAAAATATCCCCCATGATTTTCAAACTAGGTGTGCATATAATAATTTTGATGCACAGAAGTTCTCCATTGAGTCCATCTCAATACATTTTTTTGGGTTCATTAACCAAATGTGAAAATATTCTTGACCGATATCCATGTGTATTATCTGTATAATGATGAAATATTTTTGAAACCACTATATATATCATATTAAAAAATTATAGGAAAATTTCCTATAATTTAATACTCAAACATTAACCTATCCTTATACATTCCCTTAGGGATATCACTTTGTTTTTTTATCATCCACGTTTATAGTGGTTATCTAAAAACCATTTCACTGATTTTATCTATAACAACCCTCAAATTTCATACATAGAAATTAAATATATTTTTTAGAATATTTAATTGATTACACAATCTCTTTACCAATGAACCTATCACTTTAGTTCCATTAGAAACTAAGATAAATAGAACCCTGGTATGTAAGTGCGTTACAGCACCTCTCATTATGTTCTTCACCACTAGAACCCTTCTTAGAAACCTATAAACATAACAACTATCTTCATATCCTTGGAATGAAAACAAAATAAATGTCAATATTATATGACCAATAAAGGTAAAAACATACATATTTAAGCATAATCATGTCCATTAGGGAATGACAACATGAATATAACATTTGAAAACCATTCCATGCTTATCATTGATCTTAATCATGAGTTGTGGAGTAATGATTATCATTTTATAAGACATGAATCATATGGGAAACAAATATCATGATCCATAAGGGAATAATATTTTCCAAAGATGTGGAATTTTTAGAAAAACATATAAAATGATTCCCATAGTATCTGGGGATCGCGTAAAGGGATATAATATTTAAATTTAATACCTCCCCAAACTATCTTAGCAATCAGTGTTAACTCCCAATTCCACATTATTTAAAAAAGTCATTTACTGAACCGTGTTCACATACTATTCTATCCAAGACTATCTCATGAGATATAAGTCTTATCAAATTCCTTGTTAGAAGATATATGTCCTACCCATCTCATAATGAAATCACAATTATGTGTTACACAATATCAGAAATATTTATCATATCATAAACCATAAAATGAATGGGCTATCAGAAAAATTTCTTCAAATAATACCTTTTGAAAATTAGAAAGATTTCCTAATCATTTCATTGTACCATAAAAAATGAAATGAAGAAGAATTCATAATCTTATAACCAATGGAAGAGAAAAAAGTTCCATAAAAAAATTTGATGAAAACATAAACCATTCATTGGAAGAACATGAATGGTATCATTGGATGATATCCCTAGTGAGGCATGAGTAACCACAATTGATCCCAACATAGATTGAATGTAATATTGAATGTTTTTATAAAACATATAATTTAGAAAATATAATTTTCGAATTGGAAACTAATTTTTTAGTACATAAAAATTCTGATGATATTTTTCAATTAAATTAATTTTGACATTCTACTTTGGATGAATCAAATCAGTGATTCGTCGTAACGTCAAAAAATTATTTTCATGTCGTACATTTAAAAAACATAGTTCCTTTGAAATTTTTAGTAAAAGGATAACATGAATTGGTGTCAGAAACAACAAAAAAAGTATTCAAGTTTTTTATGTAAAATGTAAAATATGGGTACTAATTTATTTTAAAATTAATATGATAATAATATAAAAAAATTGAAAACATCTTTATAAAACATGTTTTTCAAAGAAAATATATTTCCAATCGAAAATTAAAATCAATTCCTATATTATTAAATTTATTTATTAATTATCATATGTTCTAAAGAATGAAAAAATGAAACTATTACATGAATATATAATGAATGACCATAATATAGGATGTTTTTTTTGTAAATTCTTGATAGATGGATAATACAAATTCATCATTGGAAGATTAATTATCAGAAATCTCAATATATAATGAGATTGCAGGAATAAAATATTACAAATTTCGTAACATTGAATCATACAACCCATGAGAGAATAAGAATCTATGAAAAATAAAATTTCATCAATATAAATATATAAATTATATGTTATTTTTAATGGGAATTATATAAACCTCATAAAATAATCACGGTGAATAACATAACATGTGTGTAAAATAATTAAAATTAAGACAAAATTCACTTACTGCTTCAGTAATGTTTTAACTATAATACCCCTGAAAGAGTGATCTAAAAATGGATATGTAAATACCAATAATAATTATTATAAAAATAATTAAATAAATCTATGGGATCTATACACACCACATTCATGAAATATGTGGTTAACATTTCTTGTGTGTCTTTGAAAATAAATGTGAGATGACAATCCCATACCTAAAGTGTTGACTTCCATTTTAAAAGGTCAATATTCTCATATAGAAAATATGATTATATATTACATATATTGTAAATGAAAAATCATTTTTATCATAAATTATATGAATTTAATATTTCCTTTTATTTCCAAATTATTAACAAGTCCATTTTAATGTTACATTTTTGGTAATAACCACTTTGTTTGTCATATATGTTTTGATTGGTAATATTTGGTGACCTCCTACATTATTCATGGATTCATTATATCCATAATGATATCTATTATATAAATATAATATATTTATTTATTTATAATAAGTAATAAAATATAAAATACTGAAAAAGGAAATAATATATATTGTTCATGAATATGGTAGGCCATGCATAAGCATTAACACAATTTTAAAGTTTGATTGAATGTAAAAAAATAGTAAGAGATATTATCATTAAATAAAATTTTCAATGACATATATATCACATATCTTTATTAAACACATCTTTAAAACATTCAATGTAATATAGGAATGAATCACATCACTTCACGAGGTGGTAGCTTTCCTTACACATGAACAATGTTATCGTATTCCCACGTAGTAGAAAACATGATGGTATGTGTGATATATAAATTTAGGAATCATAAAAATATAATAATAATTATAAATATAAAATATTAATAGAATATTCATAATTATTCCATACCATTATTGGTTTTAATAAAATAATGAAGGACATCGATTCATGAGGCAGTAGTCCTTTGTGTTCATGAACAATGATTTCATAACCCATTTGATGGAATTGTGTGTGGCTTTAAGTCATAAAAAACATATATACTTTTTATAATTTTTAATGTACCAATTTTATTATTTTTTCATGATAAACAAATTTATTGAGTTTTTGGATGATATTAAAGAAAAACAATAGTTGATGGACATTACCTATTTATATTGTATATCATTTTGGTTTGTACCAAAGACTCCATTGGATGAACTTATAACTAATGTGAGGCATCTAGAATAAGGGGAGAGAACTATGTAGACTATTTTTATTTTTATTGGATGATTGAATGTGACATATAAGTTTGAATTTATGGGGATATTTGGTGTAATGTTTTAAGGGATTTTAATGGAATACATGTAAATCATTGAAAGATAGGAATTCACCCACATATGTTCCATGAAGCATGGATGAAATAATTGATAAAATTAGATATATAAAGGATAAATGTCTAAATATTGGTATAAAATGAGTTTTGGAAATTTGTAATCATTATTTTACCCTTATATTAAATGTTTATTTCCCTTGAAATATTTTTTTTTCTCTTAAACATTGTGATTAATATTAACGGTTTTCACTATCAACATTGGATAAAAATGAAATTTTCCTTATAAAAAATTAAAATATTTCATAATATAAATATTTAATCTTATTCTGAAAATTAAATTCATAGAAGTGGCTTAAATAAATTTATTTCTGTTCTCTCAATTGGGATGAGACAACAATTTTTTAATGTGAAAATGTAATGTTTTTTCAAATACTTGTATATACAATTTAACATAAAAATTGAATCCATTAACATAAATCGTTTTAATTGAATTATAATAGACCTATTTATATATTAAAAAAATATAAAATATAATTTAACTATATAAATAAATTAGACAAAAATACTGTATTCAACTAAAAATTAGTATTTTTCATTATTCAACAAAAAAATGAAATATTTTAGGAAAATACAAAAAAGTATCTCAATAGTTTTTTTTCATTTAGAATTATAAATTTATTTTTATATTATAAAATTAAATATCTAAATGTTTTAAAATTTTATTTAATTATTTTTTTAAATAATGACATTAAATTATGTTTTTTTAAATTTTTTTTTTTCAAATATATATAAAATTTAATTAAAATTATATATTTTACTATCAAAATGTTTTCATTATATAAAACCATATAAATTAATATTTAAATATAATTTATCAAAACTCATATTACTAATTTTATTTTATATGTTATAAATTCCTTGTTTAAATTATTATAATAAAAATATGTTATTTTGTAGGAACTTAATGCTTCATGTAATGCATGTTAAGCCAATATTGCATATAGAAAATTCATAACATGGTGTTTCATATAACAAATTATAATCATGGTATAGCATGAAATTAAATACATAAATAAAATTTAGTTTATTTGAGACAAAATCATTCATAAAAATTCCGGGTCTTAGAAGTTCAATAATGATATTTATTATTTAAATAGTGTACATATCCAAAAGACAGAGTAAAACTGACAACATGTAGGACCGTGGATAGTGTGAAACCCTTATCATCCTATAATAATATGTCCATGCACCACCAACTTTCTATATACGAGTTGTCAACAAGTATACAGGTTGTACTAAAAAAAACCATATTAATGTAAATTTAGTAGTGTTTTCAAAAAAATATGATGGACTTCATTGAAATAAATTTAATCTGTAAATATTTTTTTCTATGTTTTTCAATAGATCATAATTTTTTTAAAAAAGTATAATAATAATATTAACACTGAATGATTATAGTACCATTGAACTTATGTGTTGGACTCACAAGTTTTGATAATCTCAATTATGTTTAGATATGCTTTGATAATCCCAAATAATGTCTATCTATATATTAATTATATTTTTTAATTATGACATCATGAGTTGATATGAATATCAAAATGATCATATCATATCATTGGAATATGTTATTCAATGTTTATTTATGATTATAAATGTTTAATGATGATTAATCATGATACTAACTCAATCTGGAAATGAAATGCATAGAACTGATACTTTATAAGCATTTGGATTTTAAAGTCCCTGATACAGACATAACTATCGATAGGAAAAAGTCACCAATAGACTAAGTCTACTGATAGAAAAGGTCACTGATACAAGCTACCGATGGAATTGAGCTATCGATAGATGCAGCTACTAATAGAGAGAGCAACTGCTACCAATGATAACATCTACTAATAGCGAGGAAGAGCTACCGACAGAAGTTCATCGTTACGAAGAGTTACCTACAGAAGGATCTACCGATACAATGAGCTACCTCTACACATGGAGCTACTGATACATAAAGCTACTGTTACAGAGAGTAACATCTATTGTTGCAAGCCCTACCATTACAAGACCACCGCTACAAGTTCTCTGATACATAGAGCTACCGATGGAAACCAGTCACTATTTCTATAAACATTATCTCTCTATTTGATTATTAGTAACAATCATATTTTGTTATTTTAATGAAACTTATATTAATTAATGATGTTTGTTGGATGTCATGGAACCATACCTCGTACCTATAAATGTAATCATGGCTTATGTCAAACCACCACATGATCTATAAAATGAAGATAAAAAATGCGTATAAAGTGTGTGTGACATAGAGAATACACAAAGAGACACATACAAGAAGAACACACGAAGAACTAAACTAACACTCATACACATCAAGAACTTAAGTTCAAAGAGGAGGTTCAAGTGCTACAAGGAATACTCTCACATTCAATCTAAACACATATACTAGAAGTAAAGTAACAGAACCACGACACTCTATTTCTAAACAACATCCAAAGAAAGACTCAATGCTTCATCTAATTAAATCCAAATAATTCCATAGGTATATTGACATCAAAAAATAGCATTCTAAACTCATCATTATATTATTCCTCTGCTGTGATCATTTTTATTACATTACGTGCAGTGTGTGTGCTTATATCTGTTTGGATGCACACTGAATCCTAAGCTGAACTGGAGGATACTAAAATCCGCCCACCAAACTCTTTAAACCTTTATGTATCCCACGTAGAACTGTGGTAGAGGTATGAGGACCTGGGCAGCCTGTGTGCTGTTGTTGTTTTTATCCCACGTAGAACTATGATAGAGGTATGAGGACTGGGATATTCTGAGTACTGTTGTAAACCCTGATCTAGGGTGTGGATAAAATTTATATATAAACTGTTTGAGAGGACTAAGTATCAACTTGAGAATTAACTTCTTGGTTAAAACTATTGTGCATCTTTGTTCAATTTAAATTAGTTTTAATATTCGACTTCTAATTACTTTGAAATAAAAATAAGTTTTAAAGTAACTGTGATAGTTGAACTAGTAATTTCTTGTAAATATTTCTAGCCAGTAAGTTATTTTCAAAAGCAAAATTAATCTTCATATTACGTTAACTGAGAAATAATCAATCTTTGAGAAACTAATTGAACACTTACAATCTTTATAAATTGTTTACAGTTTAACTTGTTTTATGAATTGTGCTATTTTAATATAAATCGTTTAAATAGAAATTTTTTAATAGTTACTCAATTCACCCCCTCTTGAGTATCCACTCCAACCAACATTATGTTTATAAAATATATTAGTATTATTTATCAAATAAAGATTTTCACTAAGTCATATTTCTGACGTAAATTTTAACCTATTTTTACATACCCTTGGTAGACTCCCACTATATACAATCTAAATGAAGCTATTAATATATTATACATTTTGTCAAACATAATATCAATTTCAAAATAACCTTAATATATCCTATTATTGACCTCAAATACTATCATAGATCATATTCTCCAATCTATGTATTTTCTAAATATAGTTCCCAGCATTCCAAATTAAATTTCTATGACAAAAAATATATAATTCTTCACCCAGTATCTCTGAAACAATTCCTTTTACCAATAAACTGTAAAAATATACAATAAATCATATCATAGAATATTGATATGATTATTTTTCATTATAAATAATAATTACAAATTATTTTTACTATAAATTTGAATACAAGAAATTTAATCATAAATTTTTTTAGAATAAAATATTCCATCTAGTGTATCCTCGAATAGTATTTATTGTAAAATTCATTGAATCTAGGGAAGAGGAAAAAGAAGGGTGACCTAAAATTTTTAGTATGTTATATGTAAAATAAGAGAAATAATTCATTAATTATCGTTATATATGTAGAAATGTAAGTTAAAAAATAGAAATTACTTGTAATTTATAAATTTTGAAAAAATTGAGTAAATAATATTGAATGGTAAATAATTAAAAAAAATCATTTAATATATATTTTGATAATGACATGAATCTATAGATTCTGAAATAGTAAAAATTTCATGGATAATGAAATTGGAATCTAGATGAATGTAATGCTTATATATTTGTTTTCATTTTTCCCATGAGCATGATAAATCTACAATCATGATATTTCTGCAAGACTCTTATAAACATTATGGGTAAAAACCCATCTGATATGAGCCATGACCTTTTATAAGATAGTAAAAAAATATTGTATCCTTCAGATGGTTTAAAAATTATTGGTAAAAAACACAAAGTGTTTTTGGGCAACTACTTTCATCCCATGAGACTACTATTTCACTGAGTAACTTACATTAAAAGGTCCTCAACCCATGTCATAACTATCAACCGGATTCCAAATATATCAAATAGTAGACTTCATTCAAAAAAAATGTTCTTTATCAACTATATTTGTTCATGGAACAATACATATTTAAAAAACTTTACTCATTTAATCAAAAAACATTCAATGCACATATTATATGTTAAAATGATATATATTTTAGGAAATAATAATATATATCTCATAAAAATATCGACGATTAAGAGAAAAATAATTTCCAATGATGAAAAACTACCCATATATAGATTAATTATTGTATTAATAAAATATATAACTATTGGGGTAATAAGAATGATATTTTTTTCTTTGATGAGTATAATTACAATACAATATCATTAAAATATTTTTGAGGAAAAATTAATTAAAATTTTAAAAAACTTTTTAGAAATATATTTTATTAAAAACACTACAAAATTATATATTTTTTACTCATTCTGAAAAATTATTTCTTTTTAAATAAAATTTGAATCATATAAAATAATCTTAAATTCATTGGAGTGGTCATGATGGCTGTAAATTCTATTCATTCAATACTCATTAAAACAATGTTTCCTTTCACTTTATATTTTAAGACAAATGAGAAGTGTTTTTTAAAGGAAATAAATATTCCATTGAAAAGATTTTTTAAGGGAAAAAGCCAGTACAAATTATATTTTATAATGATATTTAAAAGGGTAAAACAATTTTTGAAATCATGGTTTTGGAATAAAACATGTTTTTTTTCTGAAGAGAGTAATGAAGTTAGGTTTTATTGAAATAACTTTCCAAATAATTTTTTTGTACCATAGAGTTGGAAAATAATACTATTAAATGAAATAATTAATTAATTATTAGAGGAAATTATATTGAATTGTTTATTATTTAGATTTCATTTAATTTCCCTCAACTACTATTCAATAATAAATAATAACGGTTTGAATGAGATTGTGAAATAAACTCTAAAAATGATCATAATTTTGTAGTGAGAATTTAAAAATGAATTGAAAATCTTTACAAATATTAATTCAAAATAAAATAATTAAATACCACATAATATATAAAAATATAATTTCACACATTATCTTATCAGGATATAATCAAAGATGTAGATGTTTAACCCAATTAGTTGAAATTGCATTGAGGAATCTGTTACCATTCACATATGTTTGGTAAATCATTCATTAACCACATGTATAGTCTTATTAAATATTTTAATATCGTAATATAGAAATTAAATAATATTGAATACATCATATAGGTACATATTATATAATCTTATCAACTATTAATTAATAATCATTCATTATATTAATTGTTTCAGGTAATAATTGATTTATATATCGAGTATGTTTGGTATTGTAAATTTTCCACATAATTTGACCATAATTTTATAATATAAATAATTTAAAAAATTATATAAAAATCATATATATTATGAATATATGAATTTTTATTATACCTCAAAATTTGGTCATATAAAATGAAATATACATTTTATGGAGATAGTAGGCTGTATATACACATTATGATTGTTTCCATTTTTTCGTATTGAATTGATGAAACAAGACTTCTATTTATATATATAATATAATTTTTTATCCTATTTATTTCTTATATACATCACTTTTTTGTAATCCCATACTCAATATATTCCATGTAATTTGTGAAGGAATATGATTACTTCATGAGGCGGTAGTCCACATTGCACATGAGTGACAATATCATATTTCTAGAAAAAGGAAAGCATTAGGGTATGTTTTATATACTAATTATGTAATCATAAAAACATAAAAAATATTATATATATCATATATAATATATAAATTCATTATTATTCATGACATTGATAGGCGGTAATGAAAAAATGAATACATCAGTTCGCGAGGTGATAATTTTACTTACACACGAACAATGATTTCATAATCTAGTTGATGGAATTGTGTTAATATATAGGTTTTAACTATCACAAAAAAACCACTAATTGTATTTAACATACTGAGGTTATTATATAACCTTGTAATAAAAGAAATTGTTGTTGATGGAAATGGAAATAAAATAAAAAAATCTTTTACATGATCATTTACTTTTTTAGGTACCCTCATTATGTTTCTACTAAAACATTCAATCGATTACTTTATACCTATAATAAGAATTATAATATTAAGGTATGAATTATGTTGTGTTATTTGGGTAGGTTTGGTGATGCCAAATGTGATGAGAGGTTTGAATATGGGTGAATGTGAATGACATTTTATAGTTGAGGATGAGTGGAATTCATATAAGTACTCACAATGATTTACCATTGGGAGGACGAACATACCTCATTAGGATGAAAAATTGAATAAATATGTAATGGATCAATTATTTTGTTCATAAACCTCTACAAAAAATAAATTCATTTTTAATGGTGTTTTTTAGATTCTATGTTTCTTTATTCTACCATTTCTTTATCTATACAAGTAATTATTTTTCTAGCATAAGAAATTTATTCATTAACAATAAATTAATGTTATAATTATTATATAATTTGTGACCAACAATTTTAAAACAAGATAAATTTTTTATTAAATAAAAATATCTTGTCTTTCGAAGATTGGTTTTGACATAAACGCATATAACATGGAGAAACACTAATTTTACCATAATTGTTCTTAACAATTTATTTACTATTTAGTGGTCAAAATTTCATTATAAAATATCAACTGTTCCAATAATGTACCATAATTTATATATTTTTAAAATTTAAAAATAACATGGTAGAAGATATGTTATTTAATTTTAAATCATTTAATAATATAGTATTTATCATAACATAACGTTAACATCAATTTTGATATTATTCATTTAATTTGAAATTAAATTTATCAATAAAATAAATGACTTAGAATAATTTAAGGTCACCATTTTGTAACAAGAAAATTTAGTATAATCAAATAATTAAACACAATATTTAATTCATTTATTTATGTTTTAATATTATTAGAATGATTAATTTATTTAATTATTATCTGAATAATTACTATATTCATGTTTTGTATGAATTTTATGCAAATAATTAATCTATAAAAATTAAATTAAAAATATTATTAAAAAATTTAATTTATATATATAAAAAAAATATAACCAATTTTTTTTTGGTCCCTATACCAATTCTTTATAAATAATACAGAAAAAGAAGTTTCCTTTTTTGTTTTTTATATAACTAACTTATTTCATGGGTAATTTTCACATATAAGTGTCCCATATTTTCTTAAAATTAATTAATATGCTCACAAGGGAACATATGGGGCTATAAAGAGTTTTTTTTGTCTATATGGGAATGTCATTTTATACCTTATATTCTCTATTTAACCACTATGTAAACTAATTTTTTCATAAATTTCTGTAATTAATTTAAACTATTTTTTGTGTTGATTTTGGTGAAAATTTATTTTGACCATATTAAACAATATAAATTAAAATAATTCTGAATAATTAATCCATTATGAGAGATTCATGTAATAGATGTGGTAAATTTTTTGTTAAAATTTATCTCACAGATCATATGAAAGGGAAGTTTTTTAATGTGAATGTGTTAAACAATTTACTATATTTTTATATATAAATTAAATATAAGTGTAATGACCTGACCCATTCCATGTCTCATTCACCAACTACCCCAGAACTACCTCAAGAGTATATGTTCTAGACCTATGGTTATGGAATACCTAAAATAGGGAGGGCTTTCTTTATGTGTATGTATGCACAAACAACCATATCGATGCAGAAGTTAAGAGGAATAATTAGTAAAAGATGCAACTACTAAGGAAAAATACATTGATGTAAAAACTCTAGACAATATAAGAGTAAAATAGTTTAATTTGAAATGTAAAGGGGAAAATACACACCCAAAAAGAATGATTCCCAACATGACAAAACTGGAATTTAAAACGCTAAAAGAACCCAAATCTTGATATTAAAGTTGCAACCGGCACATGTTTTCCAATGTACCTAGTATTCTTATGCTTCTCTGTAGTCATTGATACCCTTTACTTCTTATTCAAAAAAGTTGACATGTTCAAGAAAATCCCATAAAGAGATGTGTATATAAAATATTAATAGGATTCATGAAATATTACAGGGTAGATTTATGATATATAACATGAATTTAAATATAGTAGATAGTATAAAGGATGAAACCAAACCCATGAAAGATAATGGGTAAACATGTCTAAGAACAATGAAATCAAAACATTGTGTATATGAACTACACATTGAGTTTTTTTCCAACCATGTAATGAGAATAAACTCATCCAACCATGTGAAGCTAAATGTAGAAAGCATGTTTCATAACTCACACATCTTCACCACTAATGATAGGGAATGTAACAAAATATAATGTTGTGGTTAAACAAATTAATATTAATGCGTATTAAAAATAATTCAAAATTTGAGGTAATGATATATTCATCTCACTACTCATCCCCTGAAGAAGAGTCTCCAAAAGATTCAAAATCCCATCGACATTTCCCAATATCTCATCTGTATTCCCAAAATAAACCATCCATTTCAAGAAATTCCTCATCGTTGTACCATAATGTTTAGGGACCATCGTCTTTATTTAGAGAAACTATTACCTGGTACACCAGGAGTGTTCCACTCAATGATAGAGGACCTATTCCAAGCCGAGCTCAAGGGTTCTATTCTATTTTGACTAAAAAGTTGTTCTTATGCCTTCTCCATTTTTTTGTTTTGGAAATCAAAAAATATTCCCTATCTTCTTGAATACTAAAATTTTATTTACAAAGTATTTTTAGAATTTTTTTGTAGAGAAAATAAAATGTTATCATTCTTATAATTAGTTATTAAGTATTCATGAATATAAACAATCATTCAAGATTATGATTATCATAATGAGTATGGATACAATATAAATTAGATTCACCTTTATCAAATCATATTGAAGATTTATATCTCTAATTTTTTACAAAAAAATATTTCTTCATCAGACTAATATTCGAAAAAATAAAATTTGGATTCATACTTATAAGGTTTATCATAAATAAATCTATATAAATTCCATCGATCATACTAAGTATAAAGTCTGAATATGGAAAACCGATTTCTATGATAATGGAATACTATTTAAACTATAACTGTTTAAACAAATAAAATGTTGGGAATTCCGTTAAAAATGATCCTTTAATGATATAGTAATACAAGTAATTTAAAAAACCTCAAAGTAAATATGATTGTTGACAAAAATATTGTTGTTAGTAAAAATATGATCATTGGAAGGGTTACCTATAACTACGTAGTCATTTAAAGAGTTTAGGGTTGATTGTATGATTTTTTAAATTCTCATCTGTTTTAGAACATTGAAAATTACAAAGTGTGAGTGTCCTGTTCTTATTCATTTGTATTTTTTTATTTGTGTCTCTTTAAGAGAAACTAGACAGGTATTCCCCTTAAGAAATATATTGAATTTTAAAACATGTGTATGGTCTTTTATTATTATCGTGGGCCTATGGATATAGAAAGACAATTTTTTTTCCATATTTATTGAGGTCTTTTGGGGATAGAAATATAGAGATGATCCATCAGATTGAGGGATGTTGGGTAAAGTAAAACATTTTAAAGATGATCATTATATAGAAGGCTTTCAATACTGAGTAAAAAGAGGCATTCTTGTATGTATAAAACAAGAAACACCAATATAAATTTTCTTCTTATCGCATACTATTAAGGTTAAAATATATATATTCTTTTCAAATATCATTAATTCATTATATAGTTGTTATTTATTTACATATTTAATACAACTCTTTTAAATTCCCTTCCTCATGTATGTTTATATTTTATCTTAATGAATGTAACGATGAAAAAAATATTGTTTTTGTACCCTAATCATACTAATTTAATCATATTTATCTTGAATATGAACTTTTCTATTTTGATTATAATAGAATAATACATTATAAAATTTATTATTCACAACCACTGTTATTATGATCAAATAGTATTCATTATAATTAATATTATTTTACTATGAAATATAAAAATCATTCTGGATTATGCTTCTCCAGTAATTTGACTTAGGGAGAATTATAAATATGTTAATCTTATTTATGATGATTTTGAAATTTAAATTTTGAAATCATTCTAAATAAGGGTTTTAATACTAAAATTCACCCCTATTGTAATAGAGACATCTATAATACAATATTTTGATCCTTTTTATTATAATTCACATATACTGATACAAATATTGGTAACAGGGTAGGTCTCCAATCCTTAAATACTCGCTAAAATTTTTATTTCTTTACTATTATATGGAAGTTAAACATTGTTATAAGAATTTAGTTTATAAATATTTGTTAAAATAACATGTATTGTGGAATATAATTCATTTACTTGTTTCCAAAAGATGGAAGGACTTATTATTAGATAAATAGATAATTTGAATCTAAACAAACGTCCCATTTTTTATAAAGGTGAATTTGATAATAAGAGATATTGAATGATTACATTCATTATCAACACATGAGTTGATAATGTTTTGATGCTCAATAGAGATTAAAAAAACACCTGATAATTAATTACAATCCTTTAAGAATCAAGAAAAGACAGAATATTAGTTTAATTACAATGTAATGAAGATATTATTGTTTTCAATGACTAGAAAAATCTATATTTCAATGTCATCATGTGAGGTAGTTTATGGTATATTAAAGAAGTTATATGTTACAATAATTGTAATATAAATGGTTTTTGAAACAAGGATGGAAATTCATAGAGTTGATTGTGATGCTTTTAAATTCATACACGGTGAATCATTTTCTTAGATGCATCAGAGATTCATGGAAATTATTTATTTTCATTAACATATTAATTATAATAGATTATACTATGATATTATTATTGAAAAAATCAGAGATATAATTCCCAATTAATTGTTATATATGAGAAAAACTATTAACGATGTATGAAAATTTAGTAAAATGACTCTGGATGATCTTATTGGATCCTTATTTCATTTGACGATTATATTCATGAGGGGTGATGAGAAATAAAGGAAAGATAAAAATCATTTTACAGTACCTACAACATCTACCTTACCTAGTAAAGGTAAATTTGTATAAAAATTTATTTTATCATCATGAAATAACAATGAAGATGTTCAATCCCATTCCCAAAAATATTACCATTCTGAAAATGAACGAGTAAATCTTTCTCAGATGATGAAAAAGATAGTTAATAAGAAATTAATTAAGTATAGATATAAGAATGATAATAAGGATAATAATGATAAGAAATATTATGAATTAACATGTTATGATTGTGATATATCAGACCAGATTTTCAAATTATGAAAAGGAAAGATAAGAAGGAAAATAATAATGAATGGAATTAGAAAAGTTGTAATAATTCAAAAGAAAATAATGTATTTTAAACAAATGATTCTTGTTGTAAAATTTTAGGATATTCCTCAGATAAACCTTCTAATAAAAATACATAATGATTGTAAAACATTGGACTTCATGCTAATATATCTAAAGAAACATTTTTTCTTATGGATAAGGTATGCACTTTGGATAAACTCAAAAAATATATATTTAAATAAAAATTATCCAGAATAAGATAATTTCAATAAGTCTAAATATTTTTATGAAGAATCATCCTCACTAGTGGATAATACCGTTACACTATATAAATATATTTCTCATTTTACCAAATACTGTGAAATGAAAATTACAATGTTTGTAAAAAAATTGATAAAAAATTGAAAGATAACTGTTTTAACAAAACAGGTATAAGATCTCTATAAATATATCAATTAGAAAACATTTGAAAAATATACAATTTTTAAATACCTATAAATATTAATTTTTGAAAATGATAGTGAAAAAATTAGTTTAAATAAACACAATTAATAAAATTTAATAAAGATGATAAGAATTTAGTTTCTAAACTAAAGTGTAAAGATCCTTATTTAAAGAAACTCTTTTAAAGAATTACCATTGGAAATGAAAATATATATAAGATGTATAATTTTATATTTATAAAATAACTATATCTGGAATATTTTTTACCCAAAAAATACTATTTTTAGTAACAACATCTTCATTACACAAAATTATCCCTTTTTCATCAACTGTCAAACATATTTTCAGTGAACAAAAACCTGTTCATCTAATAAAGACCAATCACTATTATTCCACAAATCATTTTTTCAAAACAAAATGTGGATTCCTAAAATGTTTCATGAATTCATTTTCAGACCTACGTTGTTTTGGTTGCTGAAAGTCTAATCTTTTTGTTTTCAGGATAACAAATAATATACTATAAAAATTATACCTATTATGTGATTATTTGATGTTCTCATAATGTGACTGTTAAAAATGAAATTATTAAAATGATCATAAAGTTGAAATTTAAAAAAAGTACCTTTAGAGATAATGATCAAGGATATAACATTGATATAGGTAACACATTTCCTCTTAGTCAAGCTTTAATTTCCAATATTTTTTTATTATATGTTTTCATACAGATTTATAAGTATATTTAATTTACTTGAGGATGGTTAACTTGTGAATTTTTGGAATTATAAATGTGTTTTACACAATTACAATGATGGATTCATTATTTTTGACAAATGACCTTAAAATGTATATACACTAAACATCTAATTCTTTTTCAGACAAGACATACCTTGACTTGGTATAATTAAATGTCAATATTGGATTATGGAATAGACAATTATGACATTATAAACTTATAACAATATGTGAGTTGACTAAGAAGATACCTTTTAAGGTTCTATTAGAATATAGATTTAATTTTTTGAAAGTCTGTGACCCTTTCAATATGGTAAACAACATAATACAATATTTAATTCTAGTAGTGAAGTCTCAACATTGAATTATTTATAGTTAGTGCACATAGATTTATTTTGTCCTATATAAATAGTAATTATTGGGGGGAAACTATGTATATAACTTCTTTTATAGTTACACTATATATACATGGGTCTATTTTCTATGAATGAAATAATATTCCATTTTTTATATTAAAATTTTTGTATCCAAAGATTAAAATGATTAAAATCATACTTTTATATCTACTCTTAGTGGTAATCCAATATAATTTGTATATTCTGGTTTTAAAACATTTTATAGTGATAGAAGAATTAAACAGAAATTTTACGCTCTTAGAACACCTTAATAGAATTTTGTTTTTGATATAATAATTCTTATTCGTATAGAAATAATTAGAAGTTTATTTATTAAATATAGATTTTCTTAAAAAAATTGAGCTTCCCTGATTATTACATATTTTTATTCTATAAATTGAGTTTTATTTCAATGATTTATTAATAAAACTACATATGAATTGTGGATTTTCCAAGAACCAAAAGATTCGTACATCAGAGTATTTGTATATAATTTATTCCCCATGAATATGAAATATAACTTACAAAAATTCACACTAAAATCCTATGGAGGTATATTTTTAGATTATTCTACAACTTCTATGTCATATATAGTTTTTAACAATAATACTTGTATTTTTTAGGAAATAATACATGATAAATTTGATGACACCAATACTTTTGTTTTTGAAAAACCCCTAACAACATCCATGGATGTGAATTTGTAAAACTGATTCTCAATATTTTTTTTGGAAAACTCCTCTTATATAAAAAATACCAAAGAAATGTTTTTTCAAGTATTCACCTGGGAATATTTTCTACCTTATGAGATTATCACGTTTTAAAAAACCAACTTCAATTGTTTCCTAAGAAATATCCATTTGATATTTTCATTGGTGATGTTTACCAACATGTTAAGACTTATGTTCCATATAGAATTAAATAGAACATCATTATTTTAATTCAAAATTTGATCCAAAATATCCTGATGAGGCTTTCATTAATGTGGATTGGATTAAGTCTGTGCAAGATGAGCTAAGTGAATTAATGAATAAAAAAGTTTTAAAGTTAGATGAAAGTCGTAATGAAACATCCCTAATTGTAGTTAAATTGGTTTTCAGAAGAAAAAATGTTATTAAAATAGAATAATAATTAGAAATAAACCATGACTTTTTGCAAAAAGTTATAGAAAAAAATTATACATAGAATATTATGAAACCAATGAAATGATAGCTTGACTAGAAGCTATTTTTATTGTACTAGCCATTTCAGTAGTCATTAATAGAAAACTGTTTGAAATGGATGTGAACTGGTCTTTTATTAATAGATATCTTTAGGAGGAAGTTATTTTATACAAAACCATCATTTTGAAAATAAAAAACATCTTGAATACATTTATAATCTTATGAAATATTTATATGGTCTTAATAAATCCCATAGTTCTTGTTATGATAGTTTAACAAGATTTTTGTTTACAATTTATTTTGTAATGGGAGCTACAGATCCTAATCTTTTTATAAAATAACTTCATAAAAATACTATAATTTTTAATATTAATTTTGACTAAATTATATGAGGATTAAGATAAAGTATTTAATATATTCCTTTCTCGATCTTACAATGTCTCAGTTTTAAAAAAAATCTTGGTTTTCTAATCTATTAAAAACTAGAAGATAATTTTATAACTCAAAAATACATATATAAAATATCATCTTAAAAATATGTGTTAAAAAGTACTAAATTTGTTAGTACTACCATATTTATCTCAAATACACATGATCATGATGTGTCTTAGAAACTATTTAATCAAAAAACATATAGAGGTATGACAGGATGTTTACTGAACCTAACCACTAGTAAAATATACATAATGATTAATATATAATTATGTGAAATAAATCAAAATAATACAATGGAATCTCATTTAAAAGACTCAAAATTGATTTTTCATTATCAAAATGGAACCATGGATTTAGGACATTTCTATACTACTGAAAATGAATTTGAATTAAAATGTATTTGGTTGATAGTTTTTTGGGTTTTATAATTGATAGGATAAGTAATTTAGTCAATTTACATTTTTATTATATTAATAATATTATTTTCCTTTTAAGAAACAACACTCGATATCTCTTTCCACTACTAATGAAAAATGTGTGGAAATTGGTAGTTATGTTGCTCAAGTGTTGTTGATGCGACACAAACTCATTTACAATGATGTGAGTTTTATTAAAACAGAATTACATTTTTATAATACTAGTTCAAGATTACTATATAAGAACCACACACATCACTCCCATGAAAATCACATAGATATATGGATACAATTTCTTATGTATCATATACTTATATGAGATATCATTTTAAAATTTATAATAATTCAAGAATAAATTTATGATATTTTTAAAAACCATTAACTTATGATAAATTTGAAGATGTTAAATAGAATCTAATAATGAACAATGTAATGTTTCCAATAATATATACTTCTTATTTACCAATATATATAAATTATTTTACTCTAGTTTATAGGGGAATTACATGTGTTTTTTTGTTTTTAGAGATATTTTATGTTTTCCAAAAAAATAATTTTCATTATTTTTTCTCTTTTGTAATTTGGTTTTCCAGACACTTGATTTATTAACTATATTTTCTTGTCATAAATTTTAAAAGGATCATAATATTAAAAAAAAATTACAAATTTTTAGGATTTATATTTTCCATAATGAATTTGGATTTAGAAATGTTTTTATAATATATTTTTAATTTTTATTAAATATTAATTTCTTAAAACTATTTATGTTTCTCTTTTAGAACTTATTTAATTATTTTTTATATTAAAACTACTATATTAAATATATTAAATAAAATTTAATGTAATTAGTTTAAAAAATTATATCATTATATCATTATCATACGGATAACTCTTTCCATCTCTAAAATGTATTGTTCTTATCTATTAATTATTGTATTGTTTCATTAAATTCATTATTTTTTTTGTTATAATTTCATTAAGATACCATAAAAAATTGTTTTGTATTTAAAAAATTTGTAATTTTTTTATATATCAAAAATTTAATGAGTTTAAAACCAAAAGAGTTATTTTTTTATTCCTCCTTAGATCAATCACAATCATTAGATCAGATAAGATCAAATATCAAAAGATGGATTGTTCTGGATTATGAACCCTCAACCCTTTTCCTAGATAAATTAGTGAACTTGTCTTATCCCATGTCTGATATTTTAATAATTTTTTGATTAAGTGATGCTTCCCTTAATTCTCCCCAACATGATAAACTCTTGTATCTTCAAGTTTGAGTCAACATTCTCTTATCATAATATGAGGTCGTCTAAAAACTATTATATCAGGTGGTTGGATTTCAGATAACATTTAGTTGATAAATTTTCTTAAAATTAATATGATTCTAATGTGAAAGGTATTATAGATTATCATGGTTGGAAACCTCTTTTCATAGATAACTCGGATGAGTATCATGGTGTTGATTATCTAGATCTTGTTCATGATTTTTATTATACTATTATGTTTTTTATAGATGAAGAAAGATAGAAAATTTATTTCACTATATATAGGTCAAAGGATAAAAATTTTCATGTATGAATGATGGCAGTATGCTTTGAATTCTATCCGATGAATATGATTTCTATCCTTCTTATATGTTACTAGATGAAAATGCTTCATTTAATAAAAATAATGATGAAGATACGTTTTTTGATCATTACGAAAAATATCAGAAGGACTATCATATAACAAAATATAATAGGAATGTTTCCCTTTGTTTGAAATTGTTATTAATTCAATGAAATGGGGACCATGCTAACTTGATGTTTCCTAATATTTTCAATATTTATAATCTTATGAATATGAGAAAAACTAAACATATTTAATTTATTTTTATTATCATCAATAACATCATGTATGAAGCTCAAAATATCTAATCGTCATATTTATAACTGTCTTAAGTAATTTGATAATGGATTACCTAAAATATATCAATATTTTGAATGATTAAACTCCAAATAAGGTGAAATAATTTAATTTTTTTTGATACACATAAAATAATGATGCTCAGTTTCAATGAATAGTCAAATTTATTTGGTGATAAATTTTCCAGTACTAATATGGAAGAATAATCTTCAATGATTCTGGATGAAAGTGTTAAAAGGAAGAAGATGAATAAATTAGATCATGGTGATTTGGAAATCAAATGAAAATATAACCTTCTAGTCCATATAATGATAAGAAAAAAATATAGTGTGAGATGATGTTTATGAAGTATGTAGAAATAAAAAAGGAAAAGAATAAAGAAGGAGTTTCTAAAACCGTATTCTATCAAATATAGTATTTTTACGTTAGAAATAATGGTTCTATTGTTTTTTAAAAATAGTAAAAGGAAAAGAACAAAAATAAAAAAATACTAGAAGATCAAATCAATGAAATCCTTTCAAATAATGATGAGATATCTTCTGAGAAGGTTGAATTACATTAATCCTATTCCATAAAAGTAAATACTTATTTCAAATTAGCCATTCAAGATACTATTATTGTTCATACAGAATTACCATCTATCCTAGAAATGAGAAAGGAAATAGTTGTTTACAAATTGGTTCCTCCTTCGTTTAAATAAAAATAATTGAAATCCATACTATCTAGTAAGGCTAATTTAAGAAGTGATGAATAGATTCATAAAGAGTTTTTAAAATCAATGGAAAAATTCGATACATATATTAATGTATTAGCTAGTGATGAACACAAATAATAATTTTACCTAAAAAAAGATTATAGTAGAAGATGATTAAGAAAAAGAAGAAGAAGAAAACATGGATAAGGAAGACAAATAAGAAGACAAAATAAAATAAATCAAGCCAATGAATAAGAATAAGATGATGAAGAGGAAGAAAATAAAAATACTATAAAGTAATATCTGAAAACTTATAATCTTTCATTAATAATATCCTAATCATCTTCAATATAAATTTCTTCAATTTCAAATCACAATGTTAATTCCAATAATCTAGATAAAGATAAACCTTCATTAGAGAAATATTTTGAATCCTCATCCCAGATGAATTATAAAAACCATAATTTGAAAAAAGGATATAATAAATGTGTTTAACCTAATGAAAATATCCTTGATATTTCTAAATAAAAGTATAATGATGAAAGATTTGAGAAATCGGTGTAAAATAATGTTCAAAAAGGAAATATAAAACAAACAGAAATCAAAACTAGCAACCCTAAATATTATGTTATTGAGATATCAAATTCAGTGAATACGACCAAAATTAATGGAGTTAATTACATTAATACATTCTTTATATATAATTTATTGGACTATTAGTTATTTTCCAATATTAGAAGAAATGTTCTAATTGATTCATTAAAATAAAATAAAAAAATTGAGTCAATAATTTTTTTAGTAGATATAGTAATTTTGAATGAAGTTGATATTAAAGTACAACAAGAAATCCATCAATCATCTAAGATGTACAGATATAAAATTGTGAATTGTTCTTATAATATTGATGTTTTTATAAACATACATGATAAAAATCATCATGCGATGAAAAATATGATATATGATTCTGTCAATTTTATCATTGAAATATCTACTGTCATGTCAGATAGGGTCATATTTTTGTATTAGTTTAAGAATACATCTAACATCCAGACCCCAGATGTGAAATACTTACATGGGAAGATAAAATATATAAAGACTATGATTTCAACAAACAATATTTATATTTATGAAAGTATTTTTTTTAAAAATAAGAATGATGAATTGGATGATAGCCTCTTGATGCATGAAGATAAAAAATAGATTCAAGATGAAGCATTCCCAATTCATAGAGATAAAATTCTATTCCCAGAATATATTATAGAAAATATCAAGGATGAAAGAAATTAGTTCAAGAAATTTAATACCATTATGATATCATTGAAAAAGAATTATTTAAATCTTCTTCCATTAGAACTCTTGTTGTAATTATATTTTCAAAAACTATTTTTAAATTAATAACCTTTTCATCCAAAAACATTATCTGAATGTTTTCCAATTACTATTGGTTTAATATTCATTCATATTTTTTGTAATGACTAGTTAGTTCATAATTTTGTTTCGTATTATGTTCCTCTAATGCATTTTAGATACTTCATTATTTTTCCCATTCCCTTTTTAAAATCAAAATGGGGTCTAATTTTATAAGTAGGGTGATATTTTTTAATTAAGTTGGAGGAAAAACATTCATAAGATAGATTTATAAAAATTGAGGGAAATCCTATTAAGGGGGAAAATACAATCCTTATGGGGAAATTTTATCATCAGGTGGAGTTATTCATGTTCATAATCATATTCAGATGAGTTATATACTCAGGATAAGAAAAGGATAATTATTTAATACTAAATATAAACTACATATATATAATGGTGGGTATGTTTTTAATTTTTTTTATTTATGTCATGTGCTTTGTGATTCCCAAAAATGGTGATATTTTTGAGTGAAATGTTTATCTCATGATTGTTGCATTTATTTTTTGGGAACCACAAACACATTAATAAATAAATCATTACTAATATTTGACATCCAAAGTATTTTTATATTTTTTTTCAATAAAAAATTCACTTTTACCTAACCTAATATTAGTTCTAAAGTATCATTAATATAAAATAATTGTTATAATTATGATTATTTTAATGTGTTTTGATACAATAAAAATTAAATTCACCTTTATCAGATCATATTTTAGGCATTATGTCTAGTCATTGTAATGAAAAAATCCTTTCTCATCAGACTGACATATGAAAAAATAAGCTTTAGATTAATACTCAATTGGTTTATCTTAATAACATCTGTATGAAATCCTATTGGACTGACCATGTATAAATTCTGAATATGTAAAATAGATTTATATGATAATGAAATATCTTTTACATTATAAATTTTTATACTAATATGACCTTGAACATTCAATTACCGAAGAGTCATTGAAGTGCCAAATGTCCAGGTTATTGCAAAAAAACTCAGAGACTATGAAATTTAGATAAAATATTTCCTTTTTAGAAAATTTAACTATAGGGGGTGGTGGTTTCTAATTATTACCAATTCATGCGAAGATTTTTGTGCTGATCGATAGATTTTTAAAATTCTCAGATATGCAAGAGCTATGTATATTACAATGCATGGATTTGTAATTCTTTGAATTCTATAATGGTTCTGTAGTTGTTTCTTATTAATGTATCCTTGTCATGATTTCCCCTTAAGAATTATATTTCATTGTAAATTGTGTATCTAATATTTGATTACAATGGAATTTTTGTGCGGATAGTAAATCATATAATTATATCATTGTATTGATGGAGGGATTGTAGGGACAGAAACATAGAGATATTCTATGGGATTGAATGTTTCCTAAGATAGGATGATATATCAATGTAGATCACTATATCAAGGGCTTCCCTTACTAAGAAAAGATGGACCTTTTGAAACTAAAAAAATAAGGGACACCATTACCCATGGTTTTTATCTACTATAATCTAAAGGACAAAAGAGATTTATTCTATTCCAATAGATTAAATTCATTTTTAATATTTTATATTGTATAAAAATTTCCTGACAATTCTTTTTGATTTATATTTTTATTGTACCTTTTGATGTTATCATAATGACTCTCATTATGAAAAACAAAATCTGTGTGAATGCTGGACATAATAATATAATTGTATAAATCATTAATATAATTAGTTTAACTGGTCTATAGTAGAATCATATGTTATTATAATTCTATAATCATAACCATTCCAATTACAATGAAATCATATACTTAATTATAATAATTATTTTTCTCTTATTTATCAGAATAATTTCTATTTATGATACTCTAGTAATCAGACACAGGGACAAGAATGAATATGTTTGTTTTATTAATGAATTTTTGAAATTGATTTAGTTTAAACTCCTCTAAACGAATGTTTTTTATAACTACCACTCAACACATCATGTAATAGATAAATATAGAATATATTCATTCAATCATAATCATAATACATCATATGTTCTGATACAATAAAAAATGAATTTTTAGATGACCCATAAACATCCTAGCTAGAGGGTTCAACTTTGGATATTGGTAGAGGACCCATTTCGAGAGAAGCTAGAGAGTAACACTGTAAAAGACTATAGAGTAACCATTCACATCCAAGCTAGATGGTTCAACTTTTGTGGTCTATAGGGGACCCATTACCTGTGTGACCAAGTGGGTTCCATTATAGAAATTGGTTGAGGACACATGCCCTTATAATATTTAGATTTACACTCCAAAAGTCATCGAGGTCCCATACTTATCCCCACTAAAGGGTTCCACGTGGAAGGTCATTTGAGCACCCTTTCCTAACACCAACAGAAGCATTCCATTCTAATCATCTGCGAACCATGCCCTACCTACCTATAGGGTTCCATTAAACATGAATATTGTGATCCTATGTGACCACTCCCACTATCAACAATCACCTAACAATGTGTTATACATGGAAAATTAAACATCATATCTGAAAATCCATAAACAAGTTCACCATCATGTTATATTTGAAATAATAGTATGGATAGGTTAGTCACTGGATATAATTCATATCCAAAAAAGGGAGATATAGATTCTTGATGTTTCCTCAAATGAGGCCAAGGGGTACATGGTGTTTGAGGGGACCCACATGGCATGCATTCCTACTCCATCACCTGCCCATGTCCATGAAGGTACAAAGATAACCATTTATGTATGAGTAAATGAAATATTGGGGATTTACATTAAGTTCCCATGAAAATTGTTGTCCAACCCATATGAGACTCTATTTCTGGGTATACAAGTATTGTTAATATAATGTAGTACATGTTGTGTCACTTCACACGGAGTATCAACCATGTTTTTTTACTTGATAACATTTCATGTTCCTAGTACATGTACTCTATCACATAGAAAAACCATGTGGGGATAGGGAAAAAGAATTGTAGGTAGTATATAAGACATTACATTGTTATAAAATCCAAAACCTATAGTCGCCGCTTCTAGGGTCTGACAGGAAAAGTGTTATTAGAACTACAAAAGCATTTTTTTCCTATTTTTCTGTATTCTCATATCTACTATCTATGCACCATATATATTATTTTACTTTTATTTCACCCTTGATTATTCTTCAAATTATTGGTCTTAACTAGTATGTTTTATTTCTGTCCATCCATTGGCCAAAAATCAATTCCGTTGAGCCTTTGAGTATCGTCGAATGTCTCACATACCATGACATCATTTTCCATTGATGATCCAACCTCTAATAATTGGATCAATGTATTACAACTCACATAAAACCCATACAATGCACTTATTTTTCGATCTACCACACACAAGTTGTTTTTTCATGATTTTGGGGGTCCCATAGGGCTTGGAACCGCAAACAACGTCAAACTGGGGAATTAATGTCCAATAGGTGAATAATGTAATGATTTTAAAGGGGAAAGGCATGAGAATAAAAACTAAACAATCATTTGTCAAGCGTTCGTAGAAAATTATAAAGAACTGATACATTTTTTTTAGATAAGACAATTAATGAATTAAATTAATACATGGGAGCATACCGAGGATCAGCAATTTGAATAGATCAATAGATCCGATTGGTTTGGTAAATTGATTTAATAAATAAAGGAAAAAATAAAAAATGAATGAGTGATTTATAGATATTAGATCACCCATAATCAATTAATTCACTTTCTAATGGTCGAAGGATGTTGCTTTCTTCACTTCCTCCCAAAACACTACTATCTATAGTTCCATCATCATCCAAGGTGATTCACTAATTGAAGGAGGGGAGAAATTTATAGAATCTGCACATTATTTATGCTGTTAACCCTAGAGGATTATCAAGGGAATTATTCATATAGAAATTTATTTTCAGTCAAATAAATAAATTATTTAATTTTATTATATAAATTTTCAACCTAATTTACCACCAATGTGAGATATATTCATAATCCCAATGCCAAAATATTTTAGGTAGAGCCTATGTTAAAAACTACATTCTTGAATCATCCATTTTCTTAGGTTTCTGATATGAGATTATGTTTAATAGTTGTCCCATTTCCATTAACAAACCATGCAGCCACACAAAAAAAGTATGTTTTATACTTTTGTAAATATAATTCCGAGCATGAGGGGACTTATAATTTCATTCCTTATCTATTCCATGCTCTATAAATATGTTTGTAAATTATTAAAATTAAAATTGGGGAAAACTGAGTTTCTTAAATATTCCCCCTTTATGAATTTCATCCCCAAAAAAGAGAAAATGAATAGAAAAATCCAGATACATAGTTATGAATTGACTCTCCAACTCCCAAGAGTTCTCATTCACATTCTCAAGTTTCCACATGATAGGAAACAAGGGGATGTACTATCCAAACATGGTTCTATTTTACCGATCATCTATCCACACTATGTTCTCTACAACGGTGGATCTATCCTTGTTGTCTTGATCTCCCAAGCCGATGACGTTCATGGGTTCATCCATGCATCTCATATTATGTGGGACATGTAATATGTCATCAACCACTATAAGAGTGGGGGTAGGGAGAGGCTATAGGGAACCTACCAAACACTCTGTATTATATTTTAGGGCATGATGATCCTTGGGGAAAACATTCCACCTAGAATAAACCACTCCAATCCTCACCGTGGGGAGACTCTTATAAAAATATGGTCTCCCTAATCGAACACAAATATGCTATGATAGTGATATGTGTATGATTTATACCTTATCCGAGATTTCCTCAATTGTTAATGGATGACCTTGACCATCTCTATTGTCACATATTCCTACTATGGACACATAATTGATGATAATCCAATATCCATCCAACATAAAGGTGAAATGCATAGTCTCCTATGGTGGGACTCAGAACGGATTATACTAATAGTAGGGTGTTATATGTTGTTGTCATAAATATATATTACAGTAATGTGATCCTCATAGACCCATATGAAGTATAACACAAAAAATGTCAAAAAATCCTCCAAAACCTAGATATTTGTAAAGACCCGAAAATTTCGTGGAATTTTTTTTCTTAAATGCTTTTGAATCTTACGAGTATGTAGTTTCTAATGACACCTGATTCTGAGGCCCGGTGAGCCCAGAATTAATTTCTGAAGTTTTGTACAGGTACTTTCAATAAACATATGTGCGGGGTTTTCTATCTTTTTAACCGGTGCTCAGAATTGAAATTAGAGGACACCGATGGACTCACAACACCGATATTCGCTTAAGGGGACCTTTTACACAGTTGCATTTGCTTGGGTGGAGAAGTTATCTTTTGGGGATTTATAAAGGATTAAATAAAATTTTTGTAGACAATTGTATTTATATTTGGAGGTTATTTCCTACAAGGGGAAGTTAGAGGTGGGCCCCACACCCACATAACCTCCCAGGAGAGGGTAATGTGAGGTGGGGCCCACATGAGCCCCTAACCTTTCAACTTCCCTTAAACCCCCATTAACTCCCCCTCATTTAATTTGACAACTCCTCTTTTTTGAATTTTAAACTCTCCACCACCCTCTCATTAAGTATGCCAACACAATTAATTAATGGCTTCATTAATTAATTTGTGGGTAATCAATTCTTTTGAATTGTTTTTAATTGCATTGAAATTCTATTTTATTAGGGGAAGCCTTTCTAAAATATTTTCTTGGCAAATATTTGGTGGTGGAGCTTTTGGATAATTATTGAAGATCTTCATCCCTTACCAATGAAGAACGTGAGGAACAATATTCTCTAGATGACCGAGGTAAGATTGTGATGAACACCACCATCCTTTCTTTTTTTCTCCGCATCAAGGGAGAAGACACTGCTCACAAGGAATGCCTTCTAGGACAATGATTTCCAACGTTGACAGAACCACAATATTCTCCGCGTAGCCAACTACCGCGACACTCATTATCTGCAGCTCGTCGACAAATGAACCTAAATTATGAGGTATGGGGTTTGATATAATTGTTAGTGAATATTTGGTACCCCATTCTTTTTTGATTTTCAGCATTATCATCAGCCTTATGATATCACCTAAGGAGGAGGGTGCGGGCCAAATGAACATGGACCGACGACCCTTCGATGGCTCTTCAATATTTAGACGGTGGAAAACGAAGGAGGCGACAACCGGAGGAAGTGGTGGCCACGTGCCGGCTGCGTGGGGAAGAACCGCAGCCTACAACCTCGGGCCACTCAGCTGAAGAAGAACCGATTGACCATAATCGGCCGGGTTGGAGAAACCGCGGCACCCCTTGGGGCCGCGCTGTGGAGGACCGCAACCCGCGCTCCGCAGGACTCTTCAGCGGATAAACCTGCCAGATCGACAGCTGGCCGGGTTGGAGAAGGTCGCATCACTCGCAGGTTTCGTGCGGGAGGACAGCGGCCCGCCCATGCGAGCCGCTCGCACTGGGATGACCGGCTAGATAGGAGGGGAGGTGCTGCTCGGTGCCGCCGGTTCAGGAAACCTGAAGCCCCCCCTGCACCACTCAGCCAGCGAGGCCGAGCCATGGCCAGCCGCGGGCCGGGCCTCGCCACATCGGGGTGGAACGCGCCCCACTGGGTCGGGTCGTGCCGCGCCGGCCCGGGCTGCGCAATGCAAGGCCAGGCCACGCCACAACGTGCCGGGCCACGCGATGCAGGGCTGGGTCGCGCCACGACGGGTCGGGCCGCACGACGCCGGGCTGGGAAGTTCCACGCCGGGCCGGGCCGCGCCCCGCCAGGCCGGGCTTGGCCCACTGGTCCAGGCCGCGCCCCACCAATCCCGGCTGACCGCCGGCCGGGTCGGACCTACCGAACCAGGTCAGGCCGACCCGCCTGCCCACTGGGATTGACGGGCAGGGCCTGTATCACTTAAACATGAATAACGTTAAGACCACGCGTCCGATCGATGCGCCGTCGACAAAAATGGGATCCTCGTGACAAGACGGTTCTTTTGTGATAATCTAAGTGAGTTTTAAATGAATTTGGAAAATGGTCGGGTTTGGAACGAGCGTAATTCCAACCAGGCCCTTGGAACCGAAAATCCAATCACTCAGACTGGGCGTCTGATTGACGCGTCATCTATCGCATTGGGTTCCTTTTGACGAGACGGAACTTTGGGATACATCAACTATAGAATTCGTGATAAGTGATGTATCGAACCCTTGGCTCTAGGAGCATACCCTCCCATAATCAAGCGTTCTGTGTGAGGGAACCCTAGAGCTGGCTGCCACTGCGACGACTACCGTACATGAATCATTTGTGGGTTCGATGATGACGAAAACTGTGCTGGAATCCTTTGTGGGTTCAACAGCGATGACTATTGTACTTGTATCCTACGTGGGTCCGATATTTTGACTTTTGTACGAGTATCTGGAGTGGGTCTGACAGTGTAGCAGGTCTAGTATCCTACGTGGGTCTGACAACTTAGCTAGTCTAGTATCCTACATGGGTCTGACAACTTAGATGAATTAGTGACTGCATCTGATCATCCCTATCATGATACGAAAGATGTATATGTGGGTGGGATGAGTATTGACTTTCAATCATTATCATCTATGATATTGACTTGCTTTCCTGTGTGGACTGGGTTGTTCTTCGGCTCGAGAGTTGGAGCCGAACTAAGATTGACAACTTAGGTATATGTGTGGGCATATAGCTAAGAATAATTGGTTGATAATTCTTTATTGTATATTTCATATTTGGTTTGTCCTTCATGGATTCTGGGAGACGATTGGGGGTCTCGGGGTCCCTACTATGTATCATATACTCACCCCTACACGGGCTATGCCCACACTACGTTGGGTTGGATGCAGATGACAGATAACACTGATCGAGGTGGAGGCTTGGGGAGCTGGACGGTACATAGAGGTGGACCACTTGGCGAGACGTACACAGAGCGGATGGCTAGACCCGAGGTCTTGAGGAGGCCGTTTGTACCCACCCTTCAGGTGGGATTCCCGGAGGACAACTGAATGGTTTATGTTTTACTTTACTTTAGTTGTAAGAGCTTTTCAATTGTATTGTACTTACTATTGGGTTGGTATATCTAGCCCCTTTCCTTTCCGCACTTAATTTTTGTATACATTAGTATCTTAGTGTTTACATCCTATTGCATACTCTATTCTATTTGTTTACTTTCATAATGGTAATTCCTTCCCAGCTTAGGGATTTACGCCTTTAGTGCTAGTCTCCAACCCCTGGCCTATGGAATGAGGGCTTAGGGTAGTCATTGTATGGGCCCCGAGGACAGGTCCTGAAAAATTGGTATCAGAGGAGTCGGTTCTACCACATAACTTAGTACTCTGATCATAATTTTGTGTGAAGCAATAGTGTTAAGAGTATTGAGTGTGGTTTTAAGTCTAGGGAGTCCAGTTTTGGTGCAGCGGCCGACGTATCAATACACCAGGACCCTAACTTCTAATTTCCGACTCAGTGCACAAAAACACAGATTGAGTGTTTGTTTCCTTTGAAAAGTTTTCATTGTGATTTCTTTGTGTCAGCTGACCAGGTATATTGTTTTGACCGTGGAATACCTATTTCTTTTCAGGATGTCCCGACGAAGGTAGCCTTCTAGGGTTCCGAGTGAAGTACGGGATAGTAACCCATTGAGCGACGAGGCCTTAGTGCAGGGCTCCAGAACAGTGGAGGCACTAGTGGTATCAGTACCTTCTGGGCCACCGATAACACCAGCCCCAGCAATAGAGAGTGCACTCTGCATGAGTGCATTTCACATGTTCCAGCGACAGAGGCCGCCCAGGTTCTATGGAGAGACAAACCCACAGGCAGCTGAGGACTGGTTGGAGGCTGTGGTAAGAGTTTTTAGATTGGTAGGGAGACCATCCAAACTTATGGTGATCCTTGCTACGAGTCTCCTACATGTAGCAGCAGGTAGATGGTGGAGCCTGATTCTTCAGGTGCGTGATGATGCATCTTTACTTTGGACAGACTTCGAGAGTCCCTTCTGTTCGGATTATGTTCCAGCCACCCTTCGTGCGGTGTGGATTCAGGAGTTACTTCATCTGCAACAAGGCAGTATGACAGTTGCTCCGTACTCAGTTAGGTTCATTGACCTCTCACGCTACTCCATAGACATGGTATGTGACCCATTCTTCAAGGCCCAATCCTTTGAGCAGGGACTCAGACATGAGATCAGGGCTTCGATGATCTCCCTCAGTATTCTGACGCAGGAAGGAGTACTGGAGTGAGCCCTTCATGTGGAGAGCATTTTTGCTGAGCCGACACCAGCTACGAGACCCATCGCATGACGACACATAGCGAAGTCTTCTGCAACTAGTAGTAGATAGTTGACATAGAGGTCCATGTGTACCAGGCCATTAGGTTGGTGACCTTATGATACAGGTTTGGTTGTGTGGGGCACATGAAACAGAGCCAGATATACGAGGATCAGGCAGTGCTATGAATGCGGCGGGCAGGGTCACATGGCTTAGTACAGCCCAAGCCACCATGTGGATGTGCAGCAAACAGTAGAGGGACATCCCAGGAAGAGGAAAGGGTTCGACCATGGAGGTCCACCGAGAGAGGGCAGACGTAGAAGAGGAGCTAGCCGATCAGTAGGTGGTTGACGATGTTTTGAGTCCCTACCACCACCACCCCCATGATGTCCACCCATACCACAGGGATCTGGGGGACAGAGGTGGGCTCAGCTCCAGGAAGCTGGGCCTACGAGTACGACGCACTTGAGATGATTCGAAGTATTATTTGTGTCTACTCCACCCTTGCTGTAGTACTTATAGACATAGGCATGAGTCATTATTTTATTGCTATAACCCTTGTTCGGAGCACAAAGATTCTGACAGAGCCATTGGCTTGATCCTTATGGCTAGAGACTCCTATGGGAGCAGACTCGATGATTATGCACTGGTGCTGGCATTGTGTGCTTACTCTAGGAGGTGAGAGCTTTAGTTGGGATCATCATGTATCGGTGTCGAGGCCTTACGAAGTCATCTTGGGTATGGACTGGTTGTCTACATTCAATGCTCAGATCGACAACATTGGGCCCAAAGTGCGATGTGTCTGCCCGGATGGGACCAGGTTCCCCTTCACCGGTGAGAAGGGAGCCTTTGCAGCACATGATGGACCTTTGTAGAGGAGTGGGTAACCGATAACACATCAGTTGGCTAGTCTCATCCTTGGAGTGGTTAATGTGCGGAGTCCGAGTTTTCCTGTTGTGGTGGATCAGTATGCGGAATTTTTTCTTGAAGATGTTCTAGGACTAACTCCTCATAGAGAGGTAGAATACTACATAGACCTGTACCCCTGGACAACACTAATATCTACACCAACATATCGGATGGCCCCCGCCGAGCTTCGGGAGATGCGGGTATAGTTAGAGGACTTGCAGGGGAAGGGATTTATCCAACCCAATGTTTCACCCTGGGCATATCGGATTTTGTTCGCCAAGAAGGTGGATGGGAGCTTGCGACTGTGTGTTGACTACTATCGCCTGAATCAGGTAACCATGAAGAACAAGTACCCAATCTCAAGGATTAAAGACCACTTTGATCAGCTCAAGGGAGCACGATAGTTCTCAAAGATAGACCTCAGGTCAGGCAATCACCAGCTCAGAGTTCGAGATGAGGATGTGTAGAAGACGACCTTCAGGAGTCGGTATGGCCCCTACGAGTTCTTGGATATGCCTTTCGGTGTAACCATTGCTCTAGAAGTGTTCATGAGTTTCATGAATAGGATATTCTAGAATTACCTCGATCGATTTTTCATATTGTTCATTGAAGATGTATTGATTTACTCACCTACTGAGGAGGAGCACGCCTACCACTTGCGGGATGTACTAGATACAGTCTGAGAGTACCTGCTTTATGGTAAGCTCTCAAAGTGCAAGTTTTTTATTCAAGAGGTTCATTTCATGGGACGTGTCATCTTAGAGGTTGGAGTTGTAGTGGATCCAGCAATGATCGAGGAAGCACTTTCTTGGGAGCCACTCAGAAGTGTGATGGAGGTGCATAGTTTCCTAGGTCTGGCTGGGTACTCTCAGAGATTTGTGCCAGAAATCTCCAAATATGCAACATCGCTTTCAGATTTGATGAATAAGGGGAAGCCCTTCGTGTGGTTAGAGAGATTCAAATAGAGATTTCAGAAGCTGAGGTAGTGGTTGACCAGTGCACCCATCTTGAGGCTACCGGAGGAGGGCATAGGGTACGTAGTTTACTTTGAAGCATCAGGGACCATAATCAGGTGTGTCCTGATACAAGAGCGAGTGGTGATCACATATAATTCATGACAGTTGGGACAACATAAGCAGAACTACGCTACCCATGACCTTGAGTTAGCATAAGGGGTCTTCGCATTGAAGATATGGTGACACTATCTGATGGGCTATCCCATTAAAGTCTATTCTGAACAACAGATTCTCAAGTACATCTTCTCGTATAAGGACATGTACCTGAGACATCGACCTTGGCTCAAGTTCCTCTGGGACTATGACTTCGAGATAGTCTATACTCCTAGGAAGGGAAACATTGAAACAGATTCTCTCAGCAGGAGATTAGGCATTTAGTTGTTGGGAGAGGTGACATAGCAGCTAGCCGCGTTGCAGATATCCTTTGTGGATAGAGATGGAGCAGAATTTCATTAGTCTCCCATAGTCACTCATCCACTTCTTCAATGATTCAGAGAGGCACAGCGTGGGGATGTTGATTGTGAGACGCGACATGCTCAGATATCCACAGTGCAGGTTCTGGATGGATTTTCTGAAATAGGGGAGCATGTCATCCTCTTCAGGGTACGTAACATGGTACCACATGCACTATAGGAGGATGGGCTGAGGGAGTTTTACACTTCCCCTCTAGTGGTACATCCAAGAGTGGCGATGATGTATCAGGACCTCAGAAGACAAAACTGGTTGCCGGGTATGATGAGGGCTGTAACAGAGTTCTTTTCATGATGCCTCACTTTTCAACAAGATAAGGCGAAGCACCAGGTACCAGCAGGCTTGGTACATCCCTTAGAGGTCCTAGAGTGGAAGTGGGATGGGATATCCATGGATTTCGTGATGGGGCTTCCATGTACATCAAGAGGACATAACTCTATCTAGGTGATTGTCGACCAACTCACCAAGTCGACCCACTTCCTACTGATTAGAGATCAGGGCTCAGTAGTGAGTTTGGGACACCACTACATAAAAGAGATCGTATGACTTTACAGTGTTCCATTGACTATCATCTCTGATCGAGATGCTCGATTCACATTCTCGCTATGTAAGGGGTTGGAGGAGGCTTTTGGGATGCAGCTCCGCTTGAGCACCGCCTTCCATCCTCAGACGGATGGTCAGACTGAGAGGAGCATTTAGACTCTCGAGGACATGCGATGTGCATGTGTCCTCAACTTTGATCGCAGCTGGGGGGATCAATTACCATTGGTGGAGTTTGTTAACAACAATAACTATCACTCCGCCATCAGGATAGCCCATTACGAGGCACTGTATAGCTGACCTTATAGATCAACTTTGTGCTGGACTGACCCAAGGGAGTCATCACTTATAGGAGCAGAGATAGTTCAGGCTATGACGGAGAAGGTGCAGATCATCCAGGAGCAGATGAAGACAGCACAGAGCAGACAGAAGTCCTATGCCGATAGGAACGGAGACCACTGGAGATCAAGGATGGTGACCATGTTTTCCTATGGGTCTCACCTCGATAAGTTCTACGGAGATTTGGCCGGGGGAGAAAGTTATCTCCGGTCTTAATCGGGCCGTTACTGGTCATCAGTAGAGTAGGTGAGGTGGCTTACTGCCTGGCCGTTCCACCTTAGTTGCACCAGGTGTATGACATCTTCCACGTATCTCAGCTGAAGAGATACATTCACGACCTGTCCCACATCATCGACCATGGGGAGCTGGATATAGATGATGGGGCGACATTCACGGAGGTCCCGCTGGAGATCGAGGATCGACAGGAGCAGGTCCTACATGGACGATCGATTCCTCTGGTGTGTGTTCACTGGCAGCACGAGAACCTCCAAGAGAACACATGGGAGCGGGATGCTCATATGTATTCTCAGTACCATCATTTGTTTCCCTAGTGTGTGTTGTAGCTTTACGTGGACATAAATCACTGATGTGTGGGTAATGTAAAGACCCGTAAATATAAAGGAAAATTTTTTCTTATATACTTTGTAATTTTAGGAGTCTGTGGTTTCTAACGGCACCTGATTTCGAGGCCCGGTGAACCCGGAATTAATTTTTGATGTTTTGTTCGGGTATGTTCAATAAACGTACGTGCGGATTTTTATATCTTTTTAACCGTTTCTCGAAATTGTAATCTAAGGACACTGATGGACTCATAACACCGATATTCACTTAAGGGGACCTTTACCACAGTTGTGTTTTCTCGGGTGGAGAAGTTAATTTTTTGGGATTTATAAAGGATTAAATAAAATTGTTTTACAAAATTTTATTTATCTTTGGAGGTTATTTCCTACAAGGGGAAGTTAGAGGTGGGGTCCACACGTATATAACCTCCCATGAAAGGATAATGTGATCTGGGGCCCACATGAGCCCCTAACCTTTCAACTTCCTTTCATCCCCCATTAACTCCGCTTTATTTAATTTGAAAACTCCACTCTTTTTTGAATTTTAAACTCTCCACCTCCCTCTCATTATGTGTGACAACAAAGTTAATTAAGGACTTCATTAATTAATTTGTGGGTAAAAAATTATTTTGAATTGTTTTGAATTTCATGGAAATTTTATTTTATAATGTTAGACATTCTAAAATATTTTTTTGGAAAGTATTTGGTGGTGGAGACTTGGGAGAATTGGAGGAGAGCTTCATCCCTTACCAATGAAGAATGTGAGAAACGATATTCTCTCGACGACTGAGGCAAGATTGTGAGGAACACCTTCATCCTTTATTTTTCCTCCATGTCAAGGGAGAAGACACCACTCCGGAGGAATGCCGTCTACGACAAAGATTTCAAATGTTCACGGAATGACGCCGTTCTCCGCGACGCCGACTACCGCGATGCTCGTTTTCTGCAGCTCGTCGACAAACGATCCTCAATTATGAGGTAGGGGTTTGATATAATTTTAAGTTAATACTTTGAACCCCATTCTTCATTGATTTTCCGAATTGTCTTCAGCCTTATGATATCGCCTAACGTAGAGGGCTCAGGCTGAACGAAAACATCCCGACAACCCTCTAATGGTTCTTGAATATTTTGACGGTCGCGAACAGAGGCGGCAAAAACCGAAGGAAGTGGTGATCACGTGCCGGATGCATGTGGAAGAACTGTGGCCCGAAACTATGGGCCGATCAGCTGAAGAAGAACCGGACAGCTGTAGCCGGCCAGGATAGAGGAACCGCGACACCCCATGGAGCTGAGCTGTGGAGGACTGTGGCATGTGCTCCCCGACTGCTTCGGGGGACGAACCAACTGAATCGTCAGCCGACTGGGTTAGAGAAGGCCGCAACACCCATAGGTGATGCAAGGGAGGATAGCGGCCCCCCCTTGCGGGCTGCTGATGCTGAGAAGACCGGTCGGCTTAGGTCGGCCGAATAGGAGCGACGATGTCGTTCGGCACCACCGGTTTGGGAAACCGGGGGGCTGCACCCCCCCGCACTGCTCAGCCAGTCGGGCCAGGCCGCGCCACGCGGGGCCGGGCTGCGCCCCTCCGGGCTGGTCCACACCCCACCGGGCTGGGTGGACCCCCTGTTGTGTCAAACTCACCGAACCAGGTTGGGCCGATCCGCCACCCCACTGGGCTTGACGGGCCGGTCCCGTTTCACTTAAATGTGAATAACATTATGATCGCGCGTCCGATCGATGTGCCGTCTACGACACTGGGATCCTCGTGACAAGACGATACTTTTGTGATACTTTAAGTGATTTTTGGATGACTTTGGAAAATGGATGGGTTTGGAATGAGCGTAATTCCAACTGGGCCCCTGGAACGGAAAAGGCAATATCACTCAGACCGGGCGTCTGATTCACGCGCCGTCTATCACGTTGGGTTCCTTTTGACAAGACGGAACTTCGGGATACATAAACTCTATACTTAATGATATTTTATGTTTCGACCCCTTGGCTCGAGGAGTGAACCCTCCCGGAATCGAGCGTGCTGTGTGCGGGAACCCTATAGCTAGATGCGACTGGATTGACTACCATACTGGGATCCTCCGTGGGTTTGCCGGAGATGAAAACTTTACTAGAATCCCTTATGGGTTCGACAGTGATGAATATTGTACTGGTATACTAAGTGGGTTCGACATTTTGACTTCTGAACTAGTATCTTGAGTGGGTCCGACAGAGTAGCTGTTCTAGTATCCTACATGGGTCCGAAAGCTTAGCTGGTCTAGTATCCTACATGGGTTAGACAGTTTATATAAATCAGTGACAACATATGATCACCCCTATCTATATACGAATGATGTATACCTTTGTGAGTTGAGTCTTGACATTCAATCATTATCATCGATGTGATTGACTTGCTTTCTTGTGTGGACTGGGTTGTGCTTGGGATCAAGAGATGGTGTCGAACTGAGATTGATATCTCAGGTATATGTATGGGCATATATTTATATATAGTTGGTTTATACTTTGTGATTGTATCTTTATTTTGTGGTTTGTCCTTCATGGATTCTGGGAGACCTTCGTGGGTCTTGTGGTCCCTACTAAGTATCGTATACTCACCCCTGCACATGCTATACCCTCACTACGTTCTGTTGGATACAGACGACAGACAACACTGATCAAGGTGGAGGCTTGGGTATCTAGATAGTACCCAGAGGTAGACCACTCAGTGAGACGTACATGGAGCGGACGGCCGGACACGAGGTGCGGAGGAGGCCATTGGTACCCACCCTTCAGGTGGGATTCTCGGAGGATGACTCAGTGGTTGTTGTTTTACTTTACTGCAGTTGTACTATCTTTTCAGTTGTACTATAATTACTACTGGGCTTGTATTGTCGGCCCCTTTCCTTTCAGCACATACTTTTTGTATACAATATTCACTTAGTGTTTACTTCCTGTTGCGTAATCTATTGTGTTTGTTTACTTTCATAAAGGAAATGCCTTCCAGCTTCGGGATTTATGCCTTTGGTGCTAGTCGCCAGCCCCTAGCCTATGCAAGGCGGGTTTGGGGTAGTCATGACACAGGCCTCAAGGATGGGTGGTGACAATATTGAACTTTTCTTGACAATCATTATTTGCGTGAATGGTTTCCTCACTCTCATATAAGTCCTAAATTTCTCAGAAAGCCTCTCCACAATCATTATGTAAACCAATTATCAAAATCATATAAAATTGTCGAGGGAACCCTATGATGTTGAATGATCTCATGTATGTACAACTAGCCTAAAAAACAACCAAACACTTCTTATTTATATAAAAAAAGAGTGTCACCTTCAGAGGTCATTCAACTATTTTACAGATGGATTCATGTCTCTTCACTTTGTATGGAGTACCTATTATAAATTTCATGAATATATAATGCCACATCTACTATGGGATGTCATGGGGCTGCAAAAAAGATACCATAACATAGTTCTATACCATCACCTACTGATATGTGAGCCACCATGAGACGAAATCATCTAAATTCCATCTCTTTTAGGACCCAAAAAAAATAGGATGATGATTTTTATACAGCTTCCCCACATTATGATGTACAACTAGGGGATACGTATGTAACTCTCACATACGTTCCTCCTAAATCATGAATAAAATCACTGTCTGTTCCTAAAAAAGTATGGCATGATTTACTCATTCATAATATCAACATGGTGTATCACTTATAGATATCTAGTCACATTATACATCACAATCAATTTATCCTATATGAGACTCCCTCACAAGATTGAGAAGTGCAGTCAGTACCATTGACTACAGAAAATTTGTAACTTCTTACTCCACCATGGATAGATATAGAGTGGCTAGCTACTTTGAAGCATAATGTAACAAGCGATCCTAGGAATTATAGATAAGGTAATTTTCTACCACATTTCCATTCCCTAGGGTATAATCTATATAGAATGTATATTCTTGTAAGAACTAAAACTAGTGTTGTTATTTCATGTTCAAGTCTATATAAATCAAGATGAAAATGATAATGAAATGGTCAAAGTGAACAAAAATAACATTGTCATAGAAAGTAGTGCATCAACATCATTATGGAAATGAATACAACATCCATCTATATTTTATTAGTCTCATAGTTATTCTCATGGGGTCTCTATTTCCTCGCCCCGTATGAAAAATTACCAGTCCTTACATCAACACATTCTCAAGCCCATCACATGAAGAATAAAAATACAACATGTACTCAACACCCACCTCTGGTAGTTTCAACAAAGGTGAACTAGTCATATTTATCTTATACATAGAAAATTATCTCTATAATTTTTTATTATACATAAATGGATTCCCTTTCCACATATGGGTGATCAAACGGGATACAATTATATGGATATAATCCAAAAACCCTCATTTAATACCATGGAGAGATGTGAAATCCTTCAAAATATGACACGCTCTTTGGAGGCTCCCATGAAAGAAAAAAATCAATCTTCCCTTGGAATATAGATAAACCATGATCAGAAATGACATTCCCTTACAATTTAAAAGCATGAATTGAGAACTGGAACATTGCGAGATTCCCATAAACCATTTACTCTTATAAAAAAATCAAGAACCATACTCATGTTTTTTCATGTTACTCATACTATGCAGAGTATATTAGAATGTTTTTTATTATGACGCCAAAAAACTGGTCTATTTACAACCCCCTGACATGGTTCATCAATGCCATAAACATGGGGGGATTCATTACATGAAAGTGAATCCCTAGGAACTCATAGTGTATGTAGTGACATCTTAATTCTATATTTGTAATATTATATTCATGGTCCCTCAAAATTTGTTGGTTGAATCATAGATAGATCTTTTAGAACCATCCCTCCCATTGAAACAGGTCAAAGAGGTTGTCATTCCTTGGTAAGGGAAACACTTCTTTATCCTGGTTTAGTTCTGCTGATGATAATCTATAGTGACCCTAGCCTTTTGCAGATATCATTACATGATTTTTACCGTAGTTATACATTAAATTACAATCTATGGATCTTAAAGGATAGATTCCATGAAGACTAGGTTCAAACGACTGAAAACATTGTATTAAATAAAACATTTCTTTATTTATCATCCATTATGAGGTCCTAAATTCCCTTTAGCCCTTACATCAGAATAGGATAGCCTGGGGATATCATGAACAAATTGATGAGTCAAACATCAAAATAAGGTAAAAGACATTAAAATAAGGATTGTCACAGGGTTATGAGGTATAATATAATGATATAAAGAGTCATGGGACATGATTAAACAGAAGGAATCATAACTTGGTGTTATAAAATCATGGAATAATAGTAATGTGGTATAAACCTAAAACATGACATTATCATGATTTTAGGCTTGTTTCACATAGGGGATTATTATTCAAGGCAAATTTTACATAGAGGATCCTGATTAAGGCTAACTACTAAGACCATTACACATGGAGCATGAGTCAAGGCTCCCCACAAGATCCTGGCACATACGATCTCATGATACTAAATATTACCCAATTCATTGGACTGATATCTATGTGCACCCATCATAAAATGTTGATGAATATGATTTCCACATAGATAAACATACATATGTAATCTAACACAAACATACAGGTTGCCTGTGGATAGAATTGGGTATCATAATCATGTCAATAATAGAATAACTTGGATAACGAAAAAGTGGACATGAATGAAAGGAATTAAATCATACATGTCCTTAATAACATTATATATTAATATATCACGATAATTTATGATAAAATTAATTTAAAATATTTTCTAAGAAACTTTAGAAATAAATCATTTTATTATGGTTTATGGGAGAGGATTCAAGATTTATTATAATAGAAATAGAATAATTGTATGTATAAAACCATAAATGAACTAAGTTAGTTTTTCATAATAAAATGAGTGATTTAAAAAATTCATATCTTAAATAAATTTTTACACCAATTGAAAATTCATATGAATTCTGGACGTTCCCTTAAATTAAGATAACTTTTTAGGAAATAATGAGTAGGGAGCCTTTTAAAAACATGTATATCCCCAAAACATAAGGATGAATAGATCATGATAAATTTGTTTGGAACATATAAACACCATTTAAAATATTTATATAAAATTAAAATTGAATTTCATTTGTGTAAAAGAGAATATATTATCCTGAATGAATAATGGAGGTTCAAGTAGAATCCCATACCTTATGTCTAAAATGATTCTTCCTTTGATATTAATTTCCAAAATAATAAAATTATATTCAATAATCAAAAAGTCCAAAACCATTAATATATGTATTGTATTTATTTTAAATTTATTAAGTTCATTTTTTCCTTTTTTAATTGGTTAATAGAATCAATTTCATCATTTGGGAGCATTGATTTCCTTTGTTTTCATGATCAGTTTACATGTATATGTGTATGGAAAATCATTTAGAATTAGGATAGTTTTCAAGGACGGAACTTATATGTTATTAATAAACATATATAACATTAAATAACATTTTATTTCTAGCAGTTAGGATGATTAATTAGATAAATCGTTAATGATAATTGTTTGCATTGATTTAGAGTTTTTTATGACAACAAACTCATTATTGTTGTATAAATAAATATCATGTTTAAAAAATATTTCCATAAAATTAGATAAGATATTATAAATATATTATAAACTAGTTCATAAAAAAATTGTTTCATGACCACACATGAATATGTAATTGAATGAAGAAAGCACTTTGTCCATGAAGGTGTTTAATCATCACCTCATGGATAATGTTTTCATTCTTAAAGTAATAGATATGGGATATAGATTTGATGAATAATTATTCAATAAACATGATAAAAATATAGTATATGTATGATAATGTAGTCTTCATGCAATTTGGATGAGGTGTGTTGTGAAAAAAAATGAATATAAAGGAAATTGAAAAGGAATTGAAAAATATGGAATGGGGTTTTACCTCTTGACTGCTTTATAGAGACCCCGAACAGTGAATTGGTTGTGGCCTTATATTAAGATCAAAATCAACTGTTTGTGTGGAATTGGGTTAGTATGAAAATTTATCATTATTTGGACAAGGATAAAGGTTTGAGAGGTGTGATGAGAAGTGGTGGTTATGGGTTGTATTCATAGTGGTGCAATGTGGTGTTTTTCAATATCTTAATTATTATTATATTGTTATGATCAAGACAAGAAATAATGTTCATTAATGAGATTATATACTATAATTTGAACCTATGAATTTTAAAAAATGGGATTACATCATCACTACATCACCTATGACTCCATAAATCATGTATTTAGCATATATCATAAATTATCATATTTTACTATTCAACAAAAATTCATGTATTTCAAAAAATAATACAAAAAACCATCGAAAACATTTTTTGATGTATAGGATAAAACAATGAACACCATTTAATGAAAATAATTTTCTAAATATGGGAAATTTAATTATTATTTAAAATCATAATTTAATTGAAAATTCATATATTATTATTAAAAATGCTTTTCTAACACTATGAAAAATTAATTATGGTCACTTAAAATTATCTCATAATCAAAAGGAATTAAAAAATAAATTTTTAATAAATTTTATTAAAAATACTTCTTATAAATTATTATATTTTTCATACAATTTTAATTAAATATTTATGACTTACAAAAATACCAACAATTAATTAACTTTTTTAAAATATTCATTTACTTATACTATGATATAGTTATATCATATTTTCACATATATGATTGATAAATTTAATTTTTAATTTCATTAGTGAGTTCACTATTCAATTGGAAGGTTTACAATTCATAAAGGTCACATTACTATTCAAATGGTCTAGTGACTATTTTATTAGTATACGTTCTTTAACTTCTATAAATACTTATTATTTCATACATTAATCATTTATAATGATTTTATTGTGTTCTGTTTTGTTTTTATACCATATGAAATAATTATAAGGTGATTTCCATTGATAAAAAATTAGATCCTTACATTCTTCCTCCCTTTCATAATTTTCCCTTGAAATTTTATTTTATAGAATATGGTTAAAACATGTGTGGGTATTTTCCATAAGTACTTATTCCATATCCTATGTTGAATCTTCATTATTATTGTTAAAACATAGTACTTTGACCAAGTAAGTATTTTTTGTAGAAAATTATCTCTATAATCCAATATCATCACTGGATTCTCCTCATTAGAAATATCATTCCTAAAACGTACCACCTCTAGAGTCAGTACATGTGAAGGATCTCGTTTTACTTTCTGAAGAAGGATATGTGGAATACAGCATGAACATGAGACATGGTTGGTGGGAGTGATAAAAAATTAGAAATATCTCCAAAGAGATCCATGATCTCTAAGGGGTCTATATAACTAGGACATAACTTTTTTTTATTCCCATATTTGATGATCCTCTTCTATAGAGATATGTGGAGGACTACCATGTCTCCAACCTTAAAATCCAAGTCTCATTAACGATTGTTTATATATATATTTTTTCAATTGTGGGATACCATGATGTGCTGTGAAATGGTATTCCCCTTCTCCACCATTTCATAAACCATTTCCAGGAATATTATCTTATATTCACTGACAACATCCCAACATGTAAGGGTTCTTCCCCTTTTCTTATAAAGGGCATCATATGGAGCCATTTGGATGCATGAGTGGAAACTATTATTGTAGGAGAATTTGACATGTTTAAGACGATGGTCCCATAATCCTTTGAGTTCCATAAGACATGATCTAAACATTTCTTCCATTGTATGAATAGTCTAGTAAAATTTTCCATTAGTTTTAGGATGATAGGCTGTACTGAAGTTCAGCTCAGTGCTTAGAGAATGTTGGAGACCTTTCCAGAACATTGAGGTGAATCTCGTATCTCTATTGGAAAAAATAGATAGTGGTACTCCATTATGATTTAACACTTAGTTTATGTATATCTATTCTTGTTTATCCAGTTATATGTCCTCTCAAATTATGATAAATTGAGCTTTCTTTGTAAGATGATCCACAATTACCCTTATATCATTGTTTCATATGGATCTCTTTGGATTTCTTGTGACAAAGTCTATAGTGATGTTTTCCCATATCCATGAAGTTATGGGTAACGGTTACACCATCACTTTAGAATATTCCTTTGATCCTTCACTAGTAGACATTCCATGAATGTTGAGGTATATTCAACAGTCTCATTTATCTTATTGTCCCACCAAATGTTATTCGGGACATCTCGATACATCATTGTGCTACAAGGGTGACTAGAAAAGGTTGACCTACCAGTGTCATTTAGAAGCTATTTTTTAACAGTGGATTGGATGGTACACATAGACATGACTCAAACCATATGAATCCATCCTCATCGATCTTTAACTCATAGGATTTCCTTTTTCAAATGGCTTCCAAAATTTTCTGAATTTCCACATCATTTATTTGATTATCCTTTATTTTCTCCATAAGGGATTGTTTATCAATCATTTGAGAAATGATTTATGAAGTTCTTTCGCTAATGATTCTCTTGTTCATAATTTCTATGACTATGAATATTGGATCCATCTCAACTCTCATCACTGATAAGGTTTCAAAACAATTTCCTCTTAGAGCATCTGCCACCTTTTTTTCCTTACCAGGATGATAGTGGATTGTGCAATCATTTTCCTTGATGAGATCTATCCAACATCACATGCACATATTAAGATCCTTCAATTTGAATGTATATTTTAGGATTCTTTGATATTTATTTATCTCACACTTCTCCCCATTTAGATAAAACATCCATATTTTCAACAGAATGATCATATTTTCTTACTAAATATTATCTGAAAGATCATTTTTCTCATGAATTTTAAACATACAGAAGGTATAGGATATCACATTATCAATTTTTATTAGTACACAACCTAAACCTTTATTTGATGCATAAAAATATACTACAACGATTTTTCCACATGTAGTTAGTGTGAGTACTGGAACATTCATAAGACTCTTTTGATCTCCATAAAACATTCCTGACATTCTTGAGTAAAAACATAACTCCCTTATGTGTCAGCTTAGTTATTTAATTTTAAATTCATGATATGTTCTTAAACAAATCACCAGTAATACCCATAAAGACCGTAATATCTGTTGATATCCATTAAATATGTTTTCTAGAGCCACTCTTTGAATGTCTTTATCTTGGAAGTGTCAAAAAATATTCATTTGTCGGTGATAACGTACCCCAAGAATGATACATCAACCATCCAAAACTCACATTTATTGTAAATTTATTATTGTTTCACTCTTGAAAAATTATTCATCTCTATATTGAAATACTCCTCATGTTCCCTATTTCTCTTGGTGTATATTAGAATATCATCAATAAAGACTACAAAACATTTGTGGAGGTGACCTATAAAGACTATATGTATTAAATCCCTGAAAATTTCTAGAACATTAGTGAGTACAAAGGAAATCAATATGAACTCATAGTTTCCATACCTCATTCGAAAGAAATTATTGGGAATATATTCATTCCTCACCATTATTTGGTGATATTAAAACCAAAGGTCAACTTTAGAAAAATAATTGGCCCCATGTAGCTAATTAAATAATTCGTCAATCAGAGGAAGGATATACTTGTTATTTATCATGATTTTATTGAGCTCAAGATTATTAATGTAGAGGATAATTGATCCATCTTTCTTTTTGATGAATAGGATCACATGACCCCATGTTGAACCACATTGTCATATAAAAATCTTGTCCAAAATCTCAAGTAACTGCTTTTTTGTCTCTTTTATCTCAACTATGTTAATTCTATAAGGTGTACTTGATAAATACAGATATCCAAGAATAAGTTGAATTGATAAATCATGTTCTTGGTCAAGGGTAGGGCCATAAAATTATTCCAGGAATATATTAGTGTAATCTTTCCTGATGAGAACGTCCTTAAGCATGATCATCTATTTAGTCTCAATAATTTGAATGATATATGCTTTCTTATGAGGAATTAATATCCAAATTTGAGAAAATTATTATGAATGAGATTCATAATTAACCTTACATATGCAATGAATTGGAAGATACATCAAGATGTGAAGAGTTACATACCTTTTCTGACAGTTGATGATGGATTTATGTAAAGATATCCAAATCCATGACTAAAATAGAATAAACACTAACAGAGAGAGTATGAAAATATTTATTGGGAGGGTTAGTTCAAAAACATAAAATAGGGATGAGTTACATAATTTGGATGTAATAATTTCTCCATAAATTTTTGTCATTGATTACTCATCCTCAAATTTTGTGGTGGTGTTTGAAAAGTTCTACAGAGCCTCTAAGATATGAAAAAATTTGTAAAACTAGAAAAAATATTAATTTCTTTATTCTTGAATGAATATCCAATGTACATATCACTAAATAATTTTCTAGATTCACATTAGCCATAGTGATACACTATACCCTTCATTGTTGACTAGTATGTTGTTATTTTTTACCTCTTATAAAACTCAGGATTAAGGAACTGGATTGCAAAATACCGATTTTATTTGTAGTTGTAACTCTACACTATTTTCTAAGAATTGATATGAAACTTCCTTTCATCTACCATGTTAGCGGGATTATTCATATCCATTTGGTAGTTCTTTTCTATATTCCACATTCATCCACATTTGAAACATTATTTGGTTCCCATTATACAGTTCCCATGATTCTTCTTCCAACAATGTTGACATGTAAGTTATTCTGTCTTTTTTCAATAATGTAATTTATTTTATAATACAACCATATTAGAGTCCACTTTCAACTTTTTTCATCAGTCCCACAAGACAATTCAAATTATATAATATCCATTTCAACCTTGATAGAACAATATAATATATACTCATAAATATCAAAGTCTCAAATCACAATATCTTTTCATAGACTCGGCACTACTCCATTAAATAAGTGATCCAAATTCATTTTAGTGTTAATTAAAAATCTATATGTGTATCATCCAAGGCTTGTAATGTTTTCTTCATACTATCTGATAGACTCATCTTCTTTCATATTATGTGTGATGAAATCTCTATCCATTTTCAGATGGATGGTTTGAAGAAAATATTTATTAAAAAAAATAATTGTTGAATTTCTCCCAATCCATGAAATCAATTTCCTCCCTAGATATAGAATTCTTTATTAATTTTCACCACTTATGATCTTGACTATAAAAAAGATAGACCACCAGCACATCATTTAATACTTCCTCATAATGGATGAAAAAGAATTTTATTTTAATGGAGTTAATCTACCACACTTTGGGGAGGGGGTCACAAGGGACACTAAACATGGGAGGCCATTTATTCATTAATTATTTGATGGAAACATTATATTTATTTGGGTAATGATGGGTTTTCATGTGATTCGTGTTATTATTCATAAGATGACCCAGTTGAGAAAGTAATTTCGTGATGTTTTTAGCACATATTTCTCTTATATATGGCATATAATTAGAGAAATTATCACATTACCTATAATATTGATTGTTGTAATGTGTTCTTACATATAATCTCATTAACTATAAAAAATAATTTACAATTACGAGAGCTTCAATACTTATCTAATAAGCATAAAAATGAAACATTAAAAATAGAAGGATAAAATCATAAAGTAAAATCATATATGAACTTGTCATAACATAGTTTTAAATTGAGAATTTTCATGATATGTTTCTTAACATATATTATTATGAGCATTCTATTAGTTCCCCTACAAATGTTTTGTAATGAGATTATGAATATACCAATTTATATCCCCACAGTAGTGTCAAACTTGGTGGGCAGTCAGACCCATTATCATGTAATAGGATATCCCAACTTCGTCTTGAAACACCTTGTTGGAGTTTTCAATCCTAGGTACATCTGTGGAAGAGCCACATTCACTTATTATATCTATACAAGGATGTATTTTCAAAATAAAAAACTTAATATATACATACAAAAATTTAGGGATGCTATCTCATACTTAATGTTATCCCTAAGGTTATTACATAAGTGTTCTATTATTAGTCTACAAAAATAGCTAGAACATCCTACAACACCAACTATAAGAACCCAACAAATTTAAAAAATTTATTACATGTTTTTATCATAATAAAACATCAAATTACTAGACATGGATCATAAATTCTTTTTCCTTGAATGACTAGGTACATATGTATTAAAACATGGGACTAAATATAAAAGTTCATTATTTATCATCCATTTTGAGCTCCAAACATTCTTTGTCCCCATAAATCTGTATACGATAAACTAGGGAAATCATGAAAAAATGGATGAGATAAAAATCCCAATAATGTGATAAACATTAAAATAAATCTCAGAACATGGGTTATAAAGAAAGAAACAATGATATAAAATGTCTTGTAACATGATTAAACACAAAGAATCATAATGTTGGATCATATAATCATGGAATAATTGTTTGGAGGAAGAAACAAATAACATGAATTTATCATGATTCATTGCTTGTCTCATTTAGGGTAGCACATGTCAATGCATGTTTCACATAGAGGAGAACAACTGACGTCTAACCACCAAGACAGTTGCACATGGAGCACGAGTCAAGGATGACCAAAAAGATCATTTCATATAACATATCATTATATAAACATTACCCAATGAATTGGAGAACTCTCTAGTCATACAATAATGGAATGTTCATAATATACTTTCACATAATGAATCATACATATGTAAACAAACATAAACATAAGGGTTTCCCAAGGAAAGAATGGGATATCATAATCATGTAAAAAGCATAATAAATGGATAGATCATTTAAGTGACCATAAAAGTTAGGAATTAAATCATAAATTGACATAAATAATGGAATAATGGAATATATCATGTTATGTTATGTAAATCTTATGAAAAATAGTGTTTTCATATACATTAGAAATAAATCATTTTTATATGGTTTAAGTGAAAACATTCAAGATTATTAATAATAGATAAAGAGTAATTGTTTTTATAAATACAAAATTTAACCATTATAGTTTTTCAAGATAAAATGAGAGATTTTCGAAAAAACATTTGGATTAAAATAGAATATGTATCACACATGAATATCTGTATGAATTTCTGAAGTTCCTTTAAATTGATCTTGCTTATCGGGAAGAATTGAGTACTGAACTTTTTGAAAAACATATGGATCCCAAAAATATAAGGAATAATAAATCATCATACAAGATTATGGAACATATAACCAAAATTTAGATGTTTTAAATGAAAATTAAATATAATTTCATTTGGGTAAAATAGATAAGGAGTAACCCAAAAGAATAATGGAGGTTTGGGTAGAAAACTGTACATTTTGGTTGAAAAGATTATTCACTTGATCTTAATGTACCCAATGATAAGATTATATTATATAATTAATAATTCTAGAACCCTTTATACCTATATTTTATTTATTATATCTTTATTTATGTTCATTTAGAGCCTTTTTGAGGGGTTAAGAAATTCAATTTCATCTTTTGGGAGCATTGATTTCTTGGAAATCATGATTAGATTACATATATATTTGTATGGGAAATTATGTAGACTGAGGAAAGTTGAACAAAAATGAACATATATGTTATTAATAAACATATATAATATTTAAATAGCATTTTTTTCTATAATTAATGATGATTTATTTGATAAATTATTAATGATAATCAATTATATCGTTTTTGAGTTTTTTATCATAAGAATCTCATTTTGTTTTATAAATTAATATCTTGTTTACAAAATGATTCCATAAAATTTCAAAAGATACAATACATATATTATAATCTGGTTCAACCATAAAAATGATTTAATTTCTATCCTTTAAAAAGGAATTTAATGATGAAATCACATCATCCATGAAGGTGGTAAATTGGCACTGCACAGATGATGTTTTGATTCTTAAAGTAAAAGTTATATGAGAAAAGATATGATGAAGAATTATTTGATAATAATGAAAAAAAAATAATATATATAAGATAATGGAGTTTTCATACTATTTTGATGAGCTGAGGTGAGGAGGTAAAATCAAAATAAAGGAATTTGAAAATAAATTGAATCAAAATGGAAGATGTGTTTTCCTATTGACTCGTACTTCATGAGAACCTCTATAGTGGATTAGTTTTGTTGTATTATTAACACCAAAATATCCTAGTTATGAGGAAGGGTGTTAGGAGTATATTTGGGTAAAATTAGGACAAGGATAAAGGTTTCAAATGTGAGAGGATAAGTGGTGGTGAGGGGTTGTATTTATAGTGAAGGATATGGTGTTTTTGGAATATTTTTATCATTATTTTTTATTTTTCTCCAGATAAGAAATAATGGTGATTATTGAGACTAAATAAAGAAACATGAACGTGGGATTTTTAGAAAATGGATTTAAATTAGAACTACATCACAAATTACACAATAATTCAATTAGTTAGCATTTATCATAAATTATCAAATTTTATTATTCATAAATAATAAAACTATTCCATAAAAATATCAAAAATAAAATCTAACTATTTATTAACATGTAGAATTTAAAAATGAACTCCATTTTTATTATTTTTTTTCCAAATATGAGAAATTTATTTTTTAATTAAAATTTATTTTACATGAAGAACCTATATTTTATAAATAAAACTTCTTTTCTAATACATTGAAAAATTAATTAATGACGCAAACAATTATATCAAAAACACAAGGAATGAAAATATTAATTTACTTATACATTTAATGATAATTAATATTATCTTATAATATTAAAGTACTAATAAAATTTTAATTTTTTATTTATGACTTAAAAAAATACCAACACATAATTACCACTTTACAAAATAAATATTTACTTATAATATGATATAATTATATCATATTTTAACTTATAAGATGGATAATGTATTTTTAATTTCATCTGTGAGGTTATAATTCAATTGGTCGCTTTACTATTCTTAAAGATCATATTCTAATTCCGAAGGTCAAGTGACTATTTTATCAGTATAGGTTCCTTAACTTCTAGAAATAGTTCTTATTTAATTCATTCATAAAAAATTATGTTTTTATTGTTTTAAATTATGTATTTATACTATATGAAATAATTTTAATAGTGGGAACATCCACCGATAAAACATTAGGTTGTTAAATAATCCATGCAAAGTGGCATCCTCTCGTCACACTTTTTCCTGAACAATATAGGGATGTCCAGGTGAATAAACATGGTCTTACAAAGCCCTACCTCTTAAGACCTTCCAAAAACACCAATATCTCATATCGCCCTATTACGTCATATGATGTGGTAATGAAAACATCGGGCCATCCCAGGTTAAGGACTAAATAGAGGTCTATCTCATTCTAGGGAGGTAAACACAGAATTTCATCATACCCTGCAATCATTGGAGGGAGAAGAGAGCTCACAAAAACTATTTTCCCATTGGTAATACTCTCTAATTGATAAATTGGTTATGACCTCCCAGGAATGAGCTCATCGTGGACTATATATGGATCACTCGTTATCAGGGAAGAAAACTCCATCACATAACCCAGAGGCACTACTACTTACTAGTAGTGAACATATTAGCATGGATGGTTGATGACCAGTCCATACTGAGGAACATCGCCAAGTGTCACTTCCTCTATATAACTATATAGTATGCGGCTTTCTCTCTCACCCACACATAGTATGGTCTCCCCAATAATGGGAATGTGCGACCACTAATCCTATCTATAGGGGCCTCTAAAACATGTATTGAGAAAAATATCCTCATCTGGTATCACTAGGTCTCAAAATAGGGCTACACACATAGAAATGTGGCTTTTCAATATGTACTATGTAACACCCCGAGATTTTATGAAAAATATTCTTTTTAATTTCATTAATGTCTTGTGTTATACGCTACACCAAAAGGAACTTTCACAACACACATCTTTGACCTGGCTTGAATTACACGCAATCGCGACCTTCCACGATAGCGTGTGTTGTACGCAACACCAAGTTTCGCAAAACAACGATATGCTATTAAGATATTATTAAAACTAGCTGTCATGAATAGTAATAACCACTTTTTGAAATTTTGTAAATTTTATTTTTCAAAATGGACTTCATTTATGTATTAGGAGTATCGAATTTAGCCTAAGGTGAAATTTTGGTAATTTTCAGATAACTTTCATATTTTGATGAATAGTGGAAATTACTAAATTTTAATTAAAAACAACTTTTTCGATAGAAATAATTAATAGTTATAAATTATTAATTTGAGTGGTTTTAAAGTATATTTAGAATATATTTTTACAATTTAATACAATTTTGGACATTGGATGTAATTTCACATTTAAACCAGTTATAAACAAGTGTCAATCTTTTGATAGTTATTATCTCTTAAAAACACGCTATTTGTTGTGACAGCGGAAATTAATTATAAAATTAATTAATGCAACTTATATGTTGGAAATTTTGTAAAATATAAATCATTTTTGAATTCGGAATATCAATTATAGCCTAGGGTGAAATTTTGGTACTTTTCTGAAAACTTTCAATTTTTGATTAATAGTGAAACCACTAAGTGGTAGGTTAAAAACTGAATTTTGCATAAAACTTAATTTTACCGCTTCTGTGAATGGAATTTCAAAAATCCGACAGACACGGTTAATATCAAGGACTAAAATGGGGTTCAATAAGATGAAAATAATTTTTGGTGAATAGTAACTTTTTACTTTTTTTACCACGGTTAATAGTAAATAGGGTAACTAAGGGTAAATATGATATTATTATTACCCTAAAACATGTCCTAATTCTATTGGACAAGTGTAATTCGACCAAAAACAAACTTAGGAATAAAATATGACCATTTAGGTCCACTTGGATTAGATTAGGACATTTATTATTAATTTATTTAAAGAAGGGTTAAAATAGTTAAAATCAAAGTTTAATAAGTAAATCATTTTTAATATGGGGTTATACATAAGATAAATTCGACTATAAATATTCATTAGAAAGCTAAAAATATTTCCTACATAATGATATTTTATTTATAATTTTTAGACTTTAAATAAATTAATTTACTTATGACACAACGATGATGACGTAATTACCCTTTTAACGAAATATTAACATAATTGATGTTATAAATTCTCAAATGAATGTAATTTGAGACTTTTTATGAATTACACTAATTTTCTAGGTTACTATGATATATTAGTGTTGATTTAATCAACTTGGTTCGAACATATAATTCTGTTATGATTTTCAAAAAAATCATATATCAAATAGTGTCAAAATTGACACAAAATAGTTTTTAAATCAAATATTATATTATTAATTGTTATTTTATTCCTAAAAATCTAAGGTTCGGCCAAATGACTTAGATAAGGATATATATAAACAATTTGGGGTTCGTTTGACATGTTATAGTAAGTGTATTAACCATATTGTGAAAGAAAACAAAAAGACACGGTAAAAGTTAAATTATTTAACTTAGAGTTAAATCTAATTGATAAGGTTAAAATAATAGCCTAAACTTGTCTAAATCCTATTGGATGATAGGATTTAGACCCATACCCACTTTAGATTCGAAATAAGACCCTTTGGAACCATTATAAACCGATTTTAACTTTAATATAAAATAATATTTTGAGATATTCCTAAGGTGCCCCTCTCCTCCCTTATAAAAGGGTACCTCCTCCCCCACCTCCTCACACCAATTTGAGCACTCATACTCGGCCAACCCCTGCCAAAATACCTTCTCCACTTCCCTAGAATAATCCTAGAGGTCCTGGTCTTCTTCAAAGACCAATCTTAGTTCCCTAAGTGGAGGATTCAAAGAGGCGTTTCAAAGAAGAGGTAATATCCCTTACCGATCTTTTCAATTTTCTTTCTTCTTCAACTTCTTCTTCTTTCGTTGTTTCATGATAAAGTAATAACATAAGTATTTCTTATATACTGATATGTTATTATAAATATGAAACAACTCTAATTAACCTTCTATCCATCCTACGGAAAAAGGAAATCACCGCGCGTGCGTACGTACGGAATACCGTCTCCACGCCGTGGTGTAATCTATTTTCCACCACCACCTTAATTGGATGGTTATAATGGTTTAATGAGTAACTATATATGATTATTATAAAGTGATATTGATACTGAAATAGTATACATACACTTCAACACAATTCCACGACCATGAGAATGATATCATCGCTCGTGCGTACGTACGGACTACCGTCTCCACGACGCGATGAGATTCATTCTCAATGATTAACCATTAATGAATGATTATAAAGTATATATAATAAGTAGTAATGAAATATATGACATAATAATGATACTGGAATTATTTATATGTATGTCATCTACTTAATTCCATTCAATTCAATAAGGAAACGAAAACAGCGTTCATGCGTACGTACAGACTACCGTCTCCATGAACGGTGTATTTCTTTCCATTTACTGATTTATTATATATGTATATTCTGAATATATATATATAAATCATGTTTTATGTAATCATGATCTAAGTAATCATATGAATAATTACAAGTTAAAAACACGAACGACAAATGAGACGATTTTACCCAAAACGCTACTTTAACATGAATTTACAAAAGAACGGGTAATATAAAGTCATAAGTGGATCATATATGATATAATAACAATGAATATGATTCTGTAATAAGTCAATAACATGATTTAAATCATTATACAGGAGGTTCGGACACTTACAAAGCAAGTCGGACCTAAGGTAAGGGAAAATCTCGCAATCTCAATTTTTATCCGAGATTGTTTATACTTTGAAATTTACTGGGGTGTATTTTATCATCCAAATCCATGTTTCCTCAATATGTAATATTATTTCCATCCACCTAAAATTATTTAAATCCAATTTTACCCTTCGGTGAGTTTTTAGTAAAAGATATGAAAGGAATCTTTTGTCGTTTTTCGTACGAGGTACTTTTTGACTTTTCCGACAAAAGAACGAGAAGAATGTTTTTTTAACTTAAACGGAACGAACAGATTTTTACGGTTTTATAAAGCCTTATTTTCATGAAGCTTCCTCCAAAAGATTTCATGACTATTTTCAATAAAATCTCTTTCTTTTAAAATTGCATGACGTTTTGTGAAAAGAAATTGATTTTGAAGAAGAAAGGATATTTTCCTCAAGAATTCATTTCAATTGTTTTATCAAAATTATTTTCCATCTAAGATAATATAAGGTTCTGTTTTTATCCCTATTATTACATGGATTTGATTATGTTGTGATGGAAATATTTTTATGAATTCCTTTATCTTATATGAACTGTTTTATGAAGTCATGATGTTTAAGATTCCCATTTTTATTACATGGGTTATGCTATGATGTATGGTTTATGATTTTGTGGCACACATAAGAATGGTATCATTAAGAGATGGGTGGGACCTATATCTCCCTCCAATGCATTGGGTAAAGATTTTATATCTCATGAGATAGACATGGCTGGAATGGTAGGTTATACCGGTTCAGTGAAACAGGACTGAAACGAGGGTTACTCGATTCAGAAAGGGACTTTGTCCACTAAGATAGTCTTGGCAATGAGTCTTGACTAACAAGAAATGATTCTCTATGATTATGTGTGAATGCCACAAAGTTTCATGTTTTAAGTTATGATTATTTTGATTACATTTCACCTCCATGATTTATCCCATGATTATGAAATTATGCTCTCTTTTGCAGGTTATGATTTCCAAAATGTTATGTTCTTATGAATATGATGTGATTGATATTTCTTTTGTTTACCCTTACTGAGCATTTGAGCTCACCCTTTTATGTTTTATTTTCCCCAGGATATAAAGAAAGGTTTTAGGTAAAAAAAAGGATGATCTTTATGGGAGATATTGAAGATCTTTCACCACGATTAGAAGATTACATTCCGAGTTTCCAAAGACACTAAACTATTACGATCCTTGTGTGTGTGTTTTTGTTATGTACTAAGTATTCCACAAATGTAATGTAATGTCAATATACGTCAGGCTCCGGGTCTCTACAGTTGGTATCAGAGGAAATGTTTAGTCAACCTTTGGAAACTAGGATGCGAGAACTTTAGTGAGATCCCTAGAGATATTTATAAGGTTTGTCTAGGGATGTCCCTAAGGATAAGTATACGTATAGGATATAGTCCTATAACTACGATAACGATCTTAGAATTTAACCTACGAAGTTAGATATTTAGGATACTCCCCCTTTATTATGTTGTTTTCCATAGCATGATTTTTGCCTCTCACACTATTCTTTTTGGGTTTTAGACGATGGTTGGAACCCGAAGGAACCGTGTTGATCAATGCAATGGACAATGCAATAATTGCCCTCCTGAACAAACAAATGTTATGGGAGATGGAGTGCAAAATCTTATTGCTATACTTACACAAGCTATGAATCATTCTGGACTTCCAAATGAGCAGAGAAGGGAACAATATTCTATTGAGTCCTTCATGAGGCAACATCCACCTTCTTTCAGTGGGACTTCTGATCCACTTGTTGATGAACAATGGATCAGTACCACTGAAAAGATATTTTCATTTCTTCACTGTTATGAACATGATAAAGTCATCTTAGCAGTATATCGTTTGGAAGGTGAAGCTGATCAATAGTGGAATATTATGAAGAATACGAGGCCAAGAGATGAAATTTAGTCCATGGAATGGGACAAGTTCAAGAACTTGTTTTTTAGTAAGTACTTCCCTCGTATTCTTCGAACAAAGATGGAAAAGGAGTTTCTTGAGCTGAAGCAGAAGGATGATGAATCTGTTGGTATATACGAAGCGAATTTTACAAGACTTGCAAGGTATGCATCTGGCATTATCATCCAACCAGAAAGTAAAGTTGATCGATTTTTTAGTGGCTTAAAACCAAGTCTTCGAAGGGCATTAGCTATAAGAGACTTCAGTAGCTATGAAGAAATTGTGCGTTGTGCTATCAAGGTAGAAATGGAAGTTGGTGTTACATATCCATCTCATGGTTTTGACAAGAAACGAAAGATGGAGTTCAAGGAGAAATCTCAGAATAATGTTGAAAATAAGATGAATGTTTCCTTATGCACAAAGTGTGGAAAGAAGCATGGTGGAGATTGTCTTAAAGGGACTAGAAAATGTTTTAAGTGTGGAAAAGAAGGTCATCGAGCAGCTGAGTGTCGAAGTAATGGAAAAAGGGTTTCTAATGATGTGAATAAAGAAAACACTGCAGAGAACGCACCACCAACACTTCAATGCTTCAAGTGCAAGGAAATGGGGCATTATGCTAATAAATGCCCTAATCCAAGGGTTAGTGATGATCAACATGAGCAACCACTGAAGGTAAAGGACAAAGGGAAGTCACATGCGATCACTATTGTCAATGTTGAATATGACAACGATGTGGTTGAATGATTAAGTGTTTATGTAATGGGATTCCAAAATAATGTTGTATCATTGAGTATTGCAATATTTATTGATGTGGTATTCAATGTGATTGATATATTTTTTGGAAATAAGATGATATGCGCATAATGAAGGGAAAACGAGAAAATGAAATGTTTAATAGTATTCATGAGCTCATGATTGATATAAGGACTAAGTGATATCATGGTTTGAGTATATAGAATTTTGGGGATTTTGGTATGTGGAAAGTGTTAACTTTAAACTGCATTCATGTTTTCACTAAGGTATTCAAGAGAATACATGATTAAGGACTTTGAATGTTTGTAATGTGACCAACAAAACATATCTTATGATATATGGGGATCAACGATGGTATTAAATCTCTGGTAATCGTTTTCACTATGTTATGAGAGTGGACTGCAGTATTATGGATAAGCCTAAAGATTTGAATGCATTATGTTGGACATAAGTTAGTATTGTTTAAGTATAGAAGTTTTTTTTTGATATTATTGATGGGATGTTATAGTAATGTAGTTTTAGAAAAAGGACAACCTGCAGGACGGGCGACAACCCATCGCTTCGGACAAGGCTGTGGGAATCGAACCCACAACCGAAGTGCGACTGGCCTTTATCTCCTACCACTGGCCTACAGGAAGTCCCTGTTTAGTAGAAACTAGTTTTATTATATTAAGCAGTATGATATATGAAGTATAAGTACATTTTAGGAACCATATGTGATTAATCTCACTATAGATCGACTTATGTGTATAATTTTTGCTAACCTTTTGTTTGAGACAGATGGAATGACCCGTCATTCAATCACATGATCTGCTAACACTTCACGAATAACAAATTCAACTTCATTTATTTAAGAGATGAAGTGGAAATTGTTCAAGGCACAAACAACAGTGAGATTGTACCAAAATAAAGTATGTATTTATTCTAATTCTAATTCTTCAACTTTAGGGAAATGATCTTGAAAACCAAAAATGTTGTCCTAGTGCTCTTATATCTGATTAATCAGATGGTACCTGAGATCATCACAAATTTATGGATTTGTGATTGTTGGATTTTCCATAGCCATGTTCTCTACCACTCTCCATCAGAACATGATGGTTAGATTTCTCTTCCATATCCATATTTTCACCTATGTGGAAACCCATTGATTAGTTTATTTGGGTAACCGTTACGTTTCATACTTTTGTTTTTAAAGATTGGTTTTGGTATTCTATTTTACGATGTGGGTTTCGATTAAATAAACTTTCGAAGAGTAAACCATTTATAACCCCGACGAATTTCGAGGGCGAAATTCATTTTAAGGGGGGTAGAATGTAACACCCCGAGATTTTATGAAAAATATTCATTTTAATTTCATTAATATCATGTGTTATACGCTACACCAAAAGGAGCTTTCACAACACACATCTTTGACCTGGCTTGAATTACACGCAATCGCGACCTTCCACGATAGCGTGTGTTGTACGCAACACCAAGTTTCGCTAAAAAACGATATGCTATTAAGATATTATTAAAACTATCCGTTATGAATAGTAATAACCACTTTTTGAAATTTTGTAAATTTTATTTTTCAAAATGGACATCATTTATGGATTAGGAGTATCGAATTTAGCCTAAGGTGAAATTTTGGTAATTTTCGGATAACTTTCATATTTTGATGAATAGTGGAAACTACTAAATTTTAATTAAAAACAACTTTTTCAATCAAAATAATTAATAGTTATAAATTATTAATTTGAGTGGTTTTAAAGTATATTTAGAATATATTTTTACAATTTAATACAATTTTCGACATTGGATGTAATTTCACATTTAAACCAGTTATAAACAAGTGTCAATCTTTTGATAGTTATTATCTCTTAAAAACACGCTATTTGTTGTGACAGCGGAAATTAATTATAAAATTAATTAATGCAAATTATATTTTGGGAATTTTGTAAAATATAAATCATTTTTGAATTCGGAATATCAATTATAGCCTAGGGTGAAATTTTGGTACTTTTCTGAAAACTTTCAATTTTTGATGAATAGTGAAACCACTAAGTGGTAGGTTAAATACTAAATTTTGCATAAAACTTAATTTTACCGCTTATGTGAATGGAATTTCGAAAATCCGACAGACACGGTTAATATCAAGGACTAAAATTTGGTTCAATGAGATGAAAATAATTTTTGGTGAATAGTAACTTTTTACTTTTTTTTACCACGGTTAAGAGTAAATAGGGTAACTAAGGGTAAATATGATATTATTATTACCCTAACACATGTCCTAATTCTATTGGACAAGTGTAATTCGACCAAAAACAAACTTAGGAATAAAATATGACCATTTAGGTCCACTTGGATTAGATTAGGACATTTATTATTAATTTATTTAAAAAAGGGTTAAAATAGTTAAAATCAAAGTTTAATAAGTAAATAATTTTTAATATGGGGTTATACATAAGATAAATTCGCCTATAAATATTCATTAGAAAGATAAGAAGATTTCCTACATAATGATATTTTATTTATAATTTTTAGACTTTAAATAAATTAATTTATTTATGACACAACGATGATGCAGTAATTACCCTTTTAAGGAAATATTAACATAATCGATGTTATAAATTCTCAAATGAATGTAATTTGAGACTTTTTATGAATTACACTAATTTTCTAGGTTACTATGATATATTAGTGTTGATTTAATCAACTTGGTTCGAACATATAATTCAGTTATGATTTTCACAAAAATCATATATCAAATAGTGTCAAAATTGACACAAAATAGTTTTTAAATCAAATATTATATTATTAATTGTTATTTTATTCCTAAAAATCTAAGGTTCGGCCAAATGAATTAGATAAGGATATATATAAACAATTTGGGGTTCGTTTGGCATGTTATAGTAAGTGTATTAACCATATAGTGAAAGAAAACAAAAAGACACGGTAAAAGTTAAATTATTTAACTTAGAGTTAAATCTAATTGATAAGGTTAAAATAATACCATAAACTTGTCTAAATCCTATTGGATGAAAGGATTTCGACCCATCCCCACTTTAGCTTCGAAATAAGACCCTTTGGAACCATTATAAACCGATTTTGACTTTAATATAAAATAATATTTTGAGATATTCCTAAGGTGCCCCTCTCCTCCCTTATAAAAGGGTACCTCCTCCCCCACCTCCTCACACCAATTTGAGCACTCAAGCTCGGCCAACCCCGGCCAAAATCCCTTCTCCACTTCCCTAGAATAATCCTAGAGGTCCTGGGCTTCTTCAAAGACCAATCTTAGTTCCCTAAGTGGAGGATTCAAAGAGGCGTTTCAAAGAAGAGGTAATATCCATTACCGATCTTTTCAATTTTCTTTCTTCTTCAACTTCTTCTTCTTTAGTTGTTTCATGATAAAGTAATAACATAAGTATTTCTTATATAATGATATGTTATTATAAATATGAAACAACTCTAATTAAACTTCTATCCATCCTACGGAAAAAGGAAATCACCGCGCGTGCGTACGTACGGAATACCGTCTCCACGCCGTGGTGTAATCTATTTTCCGCCACCACCTTAATTGGATGGGTATAATGGTTTAATTAGTAACTATATATGATTATTATAAAGTGATATTGATACTGAAATAGTATACATACACTTCAACACAATTCCACGACCATGAGAATGATATCATCGCTCGTGCGTACGTACGGACTACCGTCTCCACGACGCGATGAGATTCATTCTCAATGATTAACCATTAATGAATGATTATAAAGTATATATTATAAGTACTAATGAAATATATGACATAATAATGATACTGGAATTATTTATATGTATGTCATCTACTTAATTCCGTTCAATTCAATAAGGAAACGAAAACAGCGTTCATGCGTACGTACGGACTACCGTCTCCATGAACGGTGTATTTCTTTCCATTTACTAATTTATTATATATGTATATTCTGAATATATATATATATAAATCATGTTTTATGTAATCATGATCTAAGTAATCATATGAATAATTACAAGTTAAAAACACGAACGAAAAATGAGACGATTTTACCCAAAACGCTACTTTAACATGAATTTACAAAAGAACGGGTAATATAAAGTCATAAGTGGATCATATATGATATAATAACAATGAATATGATTCTGTAATAAGTCAATAACATGATTTAAATCATTATACAGGAGGTTCAGACACTTACAAAGTAAGTCGGACCTAAGGTAAGGGAAAATCTCGCAATCTCAATTTTTATCCGAGATTGTTTATACTTTGAAATTTACTGGGGTGTATTTTATCATCCAAATCCATGTTTCCTCAATATGTAATATTATTTCCATCCACCTAAAATTATTTAAATCCAATTTTACCCTTCGGTGAGTTTTTAGTAAAAGATATGAAAGGAATATTTTGTCGTTTTTCGTACGAGGTACTTTTTGACTTTTCCGACAAAAGAACGAGAAGAATGTTTTTTTAACTTAAACGGAACGAACGGATTTTTACGGGTGTATAAAGCCTTATTTTCATGAAGATTCCTCCAAAAGATTTCATGACTATTTTCAATAAAATCTCTTTCTTTTAAAATTGTATGACGTTTTGTGAAAAGAAATTGATTTTGAAGAAGAAAGGATATTTTCCTCAAGAATTCATTTCAAGTGTTTTATCAAAATTATTTTCCATCTAAAATAATATAGGGTTCTGTTTTTATCCCTATTATTACATGGATTTGATTATGTTGTGATGGAAATATTTTTATGAATTCCTTTATCTTATATGAATTGTTTTATGAAGTCATGATGTTTAAGATTCCCATTTTTATTACATGGGTTATGCTATGATGTATGGTTTATGATTTTGTGGCACACATAAGAATGGTATCATTAAGAGATGGGTGGGACCTATATCTCCCTCCAATGAATTGGGTAAAGATTTTATATCTCATGATATAGACATGGCTGGAATGGTAGGTTATACCGGTTCAGTGAAACAGGACTGAAACGAGGGTTACTCAATTCAGAAAGGGACTTTGTACACTAAGATAGTCTTGGCAATGAGTCTTGACTAACAAGAAATGATTCTCTATGATTATGTGTGAATGCCACAAAGTTTCATGTTTTAAGATATGATTATTTTGATTACATTTCACCTCCATGATTTATCCCATGATTATGAAATTATGCTCTCTTTTGTAGGTTATGATTTCCAAAATGTTATGTTCTTATGAATATGATGTGATTGATATTTCTTTTGTTTACCCTTACTGAGCCTTTGAGCTCACCATTTTATGTTTTATTTTCCCCAGGATATAAATAAAGGTTTTAGGTAAAAAAAAGGAAGATCTTTATGGGAGATATTGAAGATCTTTCACCACGATTAGAAGATTACATTCCTAGTTTCCAAAGACACTAAACTATTACGATCCTTGTGTGTGTGTTTTTGTTATGTACTAAGTATTCCACAAATGTAATGTAATGTCAATATACGTCAGGCTCTGGGTCTCTACATACTAAGAACTACAGTTGATGTAGTAGTAAAATAGGTCATACCTTGAACCATGCACAAGCCTCCCAGCTAGATCCCCCATATGAAAATTACTTAACCTCTACCATTTCTTTATCTCACTCCTCAACTAGGGAATTATCTAAAACCACATCATATATATATATATATATATATATATACATTAATGGAAATCCACCTCCACATGTCAATAAAATATACTTTGGGACGTCTCTTAATCTCCCTCATGGATTTGAATTTCATTTTAGGGATAGCTCTCTATGGGGGGTGTTTATGTAATCTTTGTTTGTATGATGGAAAATATAATAGATTCATAAATAAATGAGGCCCAAAATCATCCTAGAGATGTTTCACCATGAGGAACACCACTAAAATTGGTATTAACTAAGAAGGGTATCAAATCCAACAAACTAGTACTAAAATCAAATGCCTAAAAGAGAGAATAACTCATCCTGATAAAATAATGATTTATATCTCCAGAACATAAAATGAACAATCATCATGGTCACTTAATATATTGGTACAATTGAAATAGACTGCCTCTCTAGAAAGAGCAGTGGTTGTGAGTGCAATAATCCCTTCGATTGGGATCTACAAATGTCTGAAAAATCAGATTACCAAAAAAATACCAACATCATCTCATGTGGTAACTGTCTAATCATGGAACATTATAGATCATATAACTGGAACATATGGTGGGTAAATATCTTGTACATATCCTCAGCGTGATCTACTGGTATATTATTCTTCTCATCAGGCATGGACGCTACTATATGTCCTCCTAGAGGAATGATCATATAGGATGAACCCTAAAATAAGTCCCCACTGCTAATCAGATCTTCATTATGATTTGTATCTTGTATAATAAATGGTTATAATCATAGAGTAATCCTTAAATTTTAATTAATTCATACCATGGTAATAAGATAATATATATATATATATAAATGTGGTGCTACCTCATGAAAGACAGTCACATAATCAATTATATATGATTCATGTACCTTTGGTCCATGCAACAAATGTCTTAATATACCAAGTATACAAAAGGGTAATAAATGTTTTGATGAATATATACATAAAACTACCACAACATCATTGTATTCATTGGACTAAGATCTGCACTCAAAGCACTATTTTAGTGTTCCCATAATCCTTACCAAATATGTAATGCCCCAAACATCTAAAATAAGGGAATTGTTTTTGATATCATGTATGAAATGAAACACCAAGCACCTGAGGGAATATAATATACTAATATATAATAGTAGATTTACTATTTTAGAAAAACTAATCTATTATATATCATGAAATACACATGATATTGAGTTAGTGTGCATCACACACAACAAAAAGTTTCTTCAATGGTTAGTGTTAGACGCAAGACAATGTTTTACAGAAAAATAATGTATTTGTAAAACATAACTATTTAACATAAAAAGAAATAAATTAGACATTAAATCAAAGGATAGAAATATTATTAACTATATTATTAAAATAAATGTTCTATAGAAATATAACACGAGTTCATTATTAACCAATTAATTAAAAATGAAAACATAAATAGATTGAATGTTAAGGAAATATTTCTATTCTCACAAAGGTATTTCCACATAATTAATTAAATTAATTAGAAATATAAATTTATATTAATTAAATATATATATGTTATATATTCCATAAGATATTTCTTAAATTTATCTATTATATTTCATAGTAATTTGATAATAATAAATACTTTTTACACTTAAAAATTGTATTTTTTCTAAAAAAATATTACCACCTTTTAATGGATAACCTATTTTAAATCATCTTTTTCTCACTATTAAAAAGTTCACATGAAAAAATAAAATTCATTTTTATTATAAAAACAAAAAATTTAATCTAGGGTGAATTGTTGATATTTTATTGTGATGGTTTATTTTTTGATGAATAGTAAAAATAATTAATTTTAAATAAAAAATACATATATATATATATATATTATAATGATAAATTATATTTTCAATTAATTTTAAGGATTAATTAGAAAAAATTTATATCAATTCGTAAAAAATTTTCAGTGGAATTATCTTTCATTGATATTGGATATAAACACATCTCAATCTTTTGAATGTTTTTCCTTTAAAAATCTCCATTATCATCCTTAATGTTGGATAAAATTTAAATTAATTTCTTATAATTATGTGACTGTTATTTAGAAAAAAATATTCCATATCTATAATCATCATAATTTATAGTTTCTAATAAGTTCATAATTTTGTTGAAAAAAACTATTATTGAAAGTAAATAAAATTAGTTGTAATGATAAAGAGGGAAATTACCTTACCAAAAAACTAAAACATCAAAAACAAGGGCCAAAATGGCAATAAAACAAGCCCAAAAACTATTTTTTCCATATTTTGACACATTATTTCCTTTTGTATACATTGGTTAATTATTTGGGTCAATTTTAATAGGGAAAACAAGGGTAGAATTCTCTTTCCCAAAAATTTGATGAATACCACTCATCCTCCACTATAAAAAGGCACTCACAACTCCCACTATCTCACAGCTCACAAGAAAAAATGAAATGAACATAATATTACCAAATATATCATCCAAATAAATACCTAATAAAAATGGCCTCTATATTTTAATAATTCCATCCATGGATACTGTTTGGTGAAAATCAAATGGCATTACATGAATAAAAAGTAACATCATTCTTCAATCACTTTAGTACTATTTATTTTTTTGACTCCATAAATTATCATTATTCAATTATTATATAACAGCATAATTATCAATAATATAATGATATTTTTTATGTTTTTGGTTATAACTATACTTACAAACACTTCCATATAACAACTAATCAACTTTCTATTATGATGTACGACATACTACAGCCTCACGAAACAAAGTTATTCAGTTTTTACATTACCACCACTCATGGTTGGTAATTATAATGGAAATTCTATTTATATATTTTATATATGATATTTAAAATATTTTTATATTTATATAATGACTCTATAACACATTTATTTTTTGAACTTCATTTTATGGGAACACGATAACATTGTTTCTAAATGTGTTGACCATCGCCACATCAATGCGATATCATCCATTAATGTTATACTGGAATGTACACATGATGGTTTTAATAAAAAAATATAAAATATATGATATAAAAATGATACTAAAATTATAATATATACATACATACATATATATATATATATATCATTTACATTTCCTTTAAATAAAATATGATAACAAAATGAATGTAGCGTTAATGCCTACATATGACTTACCATCTCCATGAATGGTGCATTTCATTTTCTCTCTACAATCATTTTATATTGTTAAAAATTTATATTTAATGAATATATATGATATTAAAATCATTTTTTAAATTTGTGCGTTGATGAAACGATGATCTAATTAGTAATAAAAAATGATAAAAGATAAAATATACTAGACAAATAGGGAAATTAACACATGAAATAGTAAGAATAATGAATGAGTGTTATCAAAAGGGTAATAAGACAATATAAAAATATAATATATGATATAATAAATATTTTTATGGTTACGGTGTTAGTTTTTGACATGTTTAATGTCATTAAAAAGAAACATAATGTACATTCACGCAATAAGGAAATGTAAGGTAATAGATATTCATCTCACTTTTTAAATTTATGATATAAATATCATATTCACCAAATAATTAATTTTTTTTGAATATATAGATCCCCATTTGATATATTATATCATTAATTCATTTATATTCATGAAATTTAAAACTTTCATTAAATTTTATTACATCATATGGCTTATGATTTACAATGATTCAAAGTGTCATGGGACACAATAGAATGTTTAATGATTATTTTCATCAAGAGTACTTTCAATTATTCTCCTAGTTATTTCATTTTGAAGAAATTATATTAAAAATGATTAAAAAAACAATTCATTTTCATAGGCTATGGTTATTCATGAACATTTTCAAGTATTATATTGATTTTTTCACTCTTTGACAGACAAAATGATTTGTAAGAAATCCTAACATCATTTCTCTCTTTATTAGAAGGTCATATTGTTTTTCTAGAAACCTTATTATCTAAAAAGTTTTTAATTTTTTTAAATATTCCAAAAATATTTTTTATATAAATTTTAATACTTTTTTATTTTTACAACGTTTCCAATGAAATCATCTTATCTATTTCCAAAAAAACGCATTTTTATAAGATTTTTAATATACAAACAGAATGTTTTTTTACCATTTATTACATGTACATATTTAAATATATTAATTTATTTTACATTTCCATTTAAATTTTTAATGTTTTTTTAAATTAGTTTTTTTAATGTTATTATCAAAGAATAGGATTTTCAATTTTTCTTAAAAAATGATATTTACATCAACAATGTTTTTAAAAGATATTTTTTGTATTATTTTTATTCATCAATAATAAAAAACCAATATTTTTTACTTAACTTGGGATTTATTGTATTGATTCCATCCGTATTCTTCCCTTTTATGGTTTAATATTGATTTGGAAAATTGTATTATAGTCATTCACATCATTTTTTTGATTTACACCACTTGAAATATTCAATTTCCTATTATATTAGTCATTTAATTTCACATAATTATACATATAATTTACCTGGGATATGTTCATTTAGTAAATCATAGAAATTTTTTATATTGTTTACCTTATAATTTATTAGATTATTTTGAGAAATATTTAAAAATATTTATCCTTTATTCAATATGGACATTTGATAAGGAATATTTTTTATTTGATTTGATAATATTTTGGAACCTGAATGTTATAGGTTGGGGACCATTAATGGAAATATCTACATGTTTAAGACTAGTTAATTTTAGACCCATAATGCATTAGTACTATCATGGGATTATATTATATGGGGACAAAACCTTTGTTTTTTTCCAAATTATAGTTGTTTACACGTTCATGTGAAAGGTATTGACATAATTGATACATGAACATAAGAAACATGGAATCCAATAGTTAGGAATTTTCCACATTTATATTCAATCATTTTTTTCCATCATATTATGTGTTTACATTTATATTGATGAATTTCGTTATCAATTCATTTATCAAATAAAATATGTTTTGGTTATTACATTTCATTATTATGTATCAATTTAGTAAATTGTTTATATGGAATATGTATTATGTTATTTACATTTCCATTTTGATTATTGTCACTGAATCATTATGTCATCTTCTATAATTTCCCCTTACTATGAATTTGAGATCACCCTTATTATGTTTATATCAATAGGAATCTTATAAGTGTTATAAAAAGATATGCACAGATATGAGATATATGAATAATGATATCCTTGAAGAAGAAAATTATGTTTCAATTAAAGTATTGATTAGTAATAATAGATTCACGTATGTATTATGTTTTTCAATAGTACTAAACTCATTGATACTTTGTGATTTTATTCCTTGAAATCATTCAAATGTAATCGTATTTGACACCATCTATGATATTTCTATTTTGGTTTCACTACTGTTGGTATTATTGCGAGTTTATTAGCATCATTAGAAATCAGATTTTCGAAAACCTATATTACAGAACACAAACCAATGTTAAAATTTTAGGATACATATAAGATAACATCCAAATGATTTGGTAAAATACACATTATTTGGTTCTTAATAGATATTCATCCACATCTAGATACTTCAAGTGGATGTGGCTCTTGGACCGATGTTCATAGTTGTAATAACTTTGATAAGATGCATCAATCCTAACTCAAGGGTAACCTGGTACACGACAACAGACCTTACTGCAAACCTATTATTGACACTCATAGGGTATATTCTTTGGATAATTCAAATTTTTATTAAAAAAATATGAAGTATTAAAATAGATAATCATGATGAATGAACTAGGTTAAAACATGTTCCAAGGAAAGAACTATGTTAAAAAAATGGATGAAGTATTTATGTACTGAGGTTGTGTTGAAAACCAAGTTAAAATAATATATATTAATTAAACCTATATGAAGGATTTCCGTAATATATATCTTTTATATTATATTAATATGGAATTATAAAAGGAAAAAATATATGATAGGTGACACCCAATAAACTTATAAATTTATGAGCGAATTGAACCCATCAATGATGGATGACAAGGGATTCACCACAACCACGTAACTTCCCATTGTACTGGTTAATATGTTAATATTTCATTAATTATATTAAAAATATTTGATAAATAAATATTAATTATGAACTATTAGTGTTACTTTTGAGACTAAACATTTAGTTTTGAACCATATTGGCTTTGTAGAATAGTTAGAGACAAATATAATGATTTTTTGTAAAATCCACTAAAGGAAAATTGTTTTGGAAAACATGGGTAAATCTAGGATATCCATTTTATTTAATAAGGGGTGAATTATAATTTGATAAAAGAACAAACAAATTATTATATTGTTCTTGTGAAATTTAAACATGTCATGAAAGTATGTTTCATAATATTCTAAAGTAGTAAAATAATTTCTTAGTATTATGAAATTTATAAAGAATTATTGTCATAATACCTTAATTTGGGTTGAACAAATGGCTTCCTAAATCATCATCATTTTATGGATTTGAGGCCATAAAATTTTCATTTATCAGCCAATTTTTTTTGATTTATGGTCTCATTAAATCCATATAAATATTTATGTTTCCTCCATGAATTTATCTCTACGTTCCATTAATGTTCTCATACATAGAGACCTTGTTATATGTTAGTCCACCTAACATGTGTACTTCCCATTATATCATTTCTTGGGGCTTTTTTTAGAAAAAATTATCTCAAGGTGGAATTTCTTAAATGATATTTTCAAAAATCAAATCCTAGACTACCAATATAGAGATAATATTTTAGGACATAAATTAATTAAAGAGATAGAGAATAGAACTCCCCAAAAGTAAAAAATAAGAACATTGTATTCGATATATTGTATGAAAAAAAGAACCAAAACATAATAAATTATTATATCAAGAGACATTATAATATATTTAGTATATTTAAAAAAATTAATTTCTTATATTTCATTCAATTCACGTAATACTAAGTTAACATGAATCACAAACAATAATGATTTTCTTCAATTAGTTGTGTTACATTGAAGACATAGTTTTATCGAACAATAATATATTACCAAAATATAATTATTTAATATAATATATAATAAATTTTTTGTTAAATTAGAAGATATGATTATTATTAACTATCTTATAATAAATGTTTTAAATAAAATGTTTATATGAATTAATTGGTTACCAATTAATTAGTAATAAATGTATAAACCGATTGGATATAAATAAAATATTATTAATCCCCCAAAGGAATATCATCTTAATAAATTAAATTAATTAAACTTAAATAATGATATGATGGATATATATATATGTTATATATTCATTAAAAGATTTCTTATATCCATATAATATATTTTTTTTATCATAAGATAATAATAAATCCCATTTTACGCTTAAAATAATATTTTTATAAAAAATGATATTTTACAAAATTTTAATGATGAAAATATTTATTTAAAAATATGTAGTATTATGAATTTTATATTTCAACAGAAACTAAAATTTTTAAATAGTAACATCATAATATTTTTACGGTGGATTTTTCATTTTTTTTTCTACGATGTTTTATATTTGGATGATAAGTGAAAAATACTGATTTTTAATTCAAAGATGCATTTTCATATATTTTATTTATAAAGATAAACTATATTATCTTTTTTAATTTATGTAGATTAATTTTATACCAATTAAAACAATTTAGTTCATTGGAATAAATTTTTCATTGAGATTGGATATAACACATGATTATTATTTGAATGTTTTTACATTAAAAACATACATTATCATTCTATCTATGTGATAAAATGTAATTTAATTTTTCCCATTTATATGACTGAAATTTTAAAAAATATATTAAATAGTGTACTGATAATAATTTATAATTTCTAATATGTTCATAAATTTTTAGACCTTATGTAGCTGTGAGTGTATTTAAAATTAATTATATTGATTACGAAAATAATTTTCTTGTAAATTGACTAAACCTTAATCTTAAGGGCCAAAATGGCCTAATTAACTATCCAAATACCATTTTATGTTCATATATTGAACCAGCAATCCAATGGGTATAATTTGGTTCATTATTGGAGCAATATTTCATAGGTAAAATGTGTTTTTAATTCTATTTCAGAAGTTATACGAAAATGACACTCCACATCCACTATAAAAATGCTCTAGCACATCTACCTTACTCATACATCTCAAAACACATTGTATCGAACAAGAACATCCAAAATATGTCCTATAAATACCATTTTGTTTCTTATATTACTCAATTTTTTATTAAATCCAACCAAGGATGCATTTTTGTGTGAACCAAAAGTAGTAACCCAAATAAAAGGAAACTTCCTTCCCTATGCTCTTTAGTTATACATATTTTTACCGAACATCAATTATCCACATTACATGATTATATAACAAAAAAATTGTCCTAAAATTCCATTATTTTTTTAAATTTTTCCTATTTGACCCAAACATACACACATTTACATCTAATGATAAAGAACATACAGTTCGTTTGTTTGGAGAACAAACGCCTCACAAAACGACGATGATCATTTTTCTTTTAACACCAATCAGGATTAGTTATTCTGATAGAAATTCTAAATATATATGTTATATATTATATATAGAAACGTTTTATAATTATTTAATTATTTTATAAAATGTTAAACTATGAAATTCATTTTTTCAAAATACGATACCATCATTTGCGGAAGTGTGGACTACATCCCCATTAAAGAGATGTGATTCTTTCACATTATACATGTAATTTATAACGGGAGTTTTTATTAAATATATGTAACATATATTACATATATATTATAATATAATTATAACACACACACACACATATATATATATATGATTTAATTTTCATTATTTTAAAATATTACACGGAAATATAAGTTTCATTCATGAATACGTATGGCCTACCATCTCCATGAATGATTCATTTGATTTCATATCTCCAAATGTTATATATAATAATAAATACATATGTAATTAATATATTTGATATTTAAATCATGGTTTATATTCTAGATATTATGATAAAATTATTTATTTAATAAGAACAAAAAGTAATAAGTAAAAACATACTCGAAGAACTAGGTAACTAACAATCCAAACATTGAAATTTATGAATTATTTGTAACAAAAATGTATTAATATTTTATAAAAAGAAAATATATGATATTATATTTATTATTATGGTTTAGATTATTGATAGTGACATGTCTAATACAATTATACAAGATGTTAAAGGACATTCACCCAAAAAAGAAACACATTTTAAGGCATTTTCATCTCACTTTTTACACTTCTGAGATAAATGTCATATTAAAATTTAACATATTTTCTATTGTGTATATAATAACTATTTTTATATATTATATGATTAATAATTTTATATTGATTCTATTTTAATATTTTATTTAATTTTATTCCATTATAAGGCTTCTGACATAATATGCATCAATGTGCAATGGGATAATTTGTAATGTTTAAATATTATTTTCCTCAATAATAATTTTATTGTTTTTTATATGTATTTTTCTTTGATGAAATTATATGAAATTTTTTCAATAAACCATTTCATTTTTTTCTAATATGGCTATTCATGACATTTTTCATGTATATTACAATTTTCAATTCTTTGGTACTCAAATATGTTTTTAGAAAATGTGTTTATGAAATCCTACATTCATTTCTATCTTTAGTCAAAGAAAATGTTTTAATTTAAAGTTATTTTTTTTATAAAAATCTAATAAAAATTGGTTTCAACCATTCTAAAATGATTTATTAAAACCATTTTAACCATTTATGTATTTTTTATTATTTAAAGAACATTATTGTCCCTTTCTGAACAAGGAATTTTTATATCTTTTTTACCCTGAAAATGAAATTTTCTTTTCACCTCTTTTGGAATATAAGAATTTACATGATTTTGTATCATTAAAGCTTCCTCTAAAAGTATCAAAAGATTTTTTTAAAGATTTTTTTCAAAATTTATTTATAAACATAATTATTTCCAAAATGTTTTTCAAAATAAAAATCATATTTTCCCCAACAGTGTTTTTAAAATATATTTTTGTATTATTTCTATTCATAAATGAAAATAAAACATTATTAATTAATCAAATTGAGATTTAGTTTATTTATATCCTCTTTATTAATCCTTTGGATGGTTTATTATTGTTTTTTTCTGAGATTTTATTAACATCCACATCTGATTACATTTAGTCCCCTTGAAATATTAAATTTCCTATAATAATTGAACGTTGATTTTTCCTTAATTATCCAGATAATGCATCTCAGATATGTTAATTTCCTAAACCATGTATAATTTTTCTAACAGTATATATATATATAATTTTATTTCATTAATTTAATAAATCTTTATAAATTAGTATCCATTATTCAATAAAGATATTTTATTTGACATATTTTTAATTTGAAATGAGAAATACTTGCAACATGAATGCTACGAGATAACGACCGGTTATGTCAAGAAAAATGGGTTTGGGATCATTTAATTTAAGCCCAAAGGTGCCTTAATATTATCAGGGTATGAAATACATTGGTGAACACCTATTTTTTTCTAAATCAGGGTAGATTAAAATATATTGTACAAGGCCCAGAAGGAATGTGGTTCTATGCACCTAGGAGACATGGAATCATATAATTATTCCATTTCCACATTTATATATAGTTATTTGTTATTTATGAGTTTTTTCATCAACATATACATGGATTCATTTGATTCTCACCTCTTTTATTAAATTCAATGTGTTTCAGTTATTACCATGCCATATTGTTTATCCATTCAGTATATTCACTATATGGCTTGTGTTTTCAGTTATTTACCATTTCCATAATTATTATCTTCATTGATTTAATATTTCATCCACTATAATTTTACCTTTATATAAATATTAGGTGAGTATTTTTACGTACCCATTCCCATGAATCTATGATGTTTACTAAGATAGATAATAAATGATATGTTATATGGGAATAAATTTATTATTGAAGAAAAAAAATTATGTGGTAATTAGTGTATTAATTTAAAATACAATACACATGTATGTATATAGCTTTCAAATTATACCAAACTCATTGGACCGTGGGAATGTATTCCATGTAATCATACCAATGTAATGGAATTGGACAACAACATTAGTCTTTATAGGGTTGAGGTGCTATAAAATCATCATAAGTGGTATACTCTAATCATTATCCCATATACTGAACGACCATTGATACCAATATACCATGAACTAACCTAATATGGAACTCGGGCTGCAAATAACCCAACCCTACCATCCTTTTCTAGGGGTTGGCGGCCAGTGAAAATGGAATAACTATTAGGGGGTTCTTTTCATAAGTACCTATAGAGACAAAGAGAACCATACTGATGATGAAGTGAAAAAAAAATAAGTAAATGATTAAAAATAATAAGGTAACAACCATGTATGTAAAATATATATAACTTACAAATGTACAATACTATAAAACTAAAATTAAAGGAAAATAATGCACCCAACTAGGAATTAGTACCAACTTGAAAAAACTGAAAAAAAGACTTTGGGATATCCTAGTTCATGATCTCTAAGTAGTGACCACCACACACAGTCCAATATACCAGGTATCACAATGCGCTTATGTTGTAACTAATGACCTTCCTATCATATTCATAAGACTTGAAATGTGATGGAGAACCCCATACATGGGTGAGTATACACATAGCCAGTATGATACCCCTGAAGTTGAATGGTGAGATTGTAGTGATTTAATAAGAATAAACAGTTAGTATATCATAAACTAGAAATAGATCAACCAAATAATGAGAAAGAGTAACATCATCCAAGATAATGTGGTTCAACACTATCTATAGATATACTAAACACCATTTCTTTTCAACACTATGTTTTACCCCGTCTTTCCCAGTTTATCCTCATTTTTTCATATTTTGGGTCATTCCCTGTAGGTGTGCCACAATGATCATATGGAGGGCTTCACAACTATGGAATATCTGAGGCTTGTTGATCAGCACCCTCGCATGTGGGCGGGACGTGACCGGGGTAAAGGCGCTATATCTGAACTCCATGCACCATCTTAAAAGGTTTCCTTGTCCAAGCATTCTTCAGGTGCTGGGAATGCAACCTCTTATAGTGACATAGATCTGGTTCATCAAGGCATTGGTAGGGATCATTGGGTGTAGTTTTAAGGTGAGGGCTCCACTCCTATTGAGATGGCTTTTAGAAAATATCTATATCTTCACACCCTGTCAGTCAAGGACTGGGTTCCTTCTATTTTTCGCATCTCAGTGATCACTTTGAAGAATACAGGATCAAATGTTCCGGAGGTCTCCTTTCCTTTACCGCATAGGGAACCTCTTGTTCTAGCCTTATCCTCTCAACCAGTGGTGTCTTCCTCATCAACATCTCCAGAAGTCCCCCCCCCCCACCCCCGTGCACTCCCTTCGTGATTTTGAAGTGGGAGTAGATTAAGATTGATGTACCACTATTTGGATCCCCAGAAGTCACTTAAATGGTGTTATCTTGAGGTATGGTTTCTCATGTGGCAGTCTCCTCACAGGTTCATTCTTGTATGCGAACCCACTCTCAATCTAAATCTGGTGTGTTTGTTTGCTCCAGCTCATCTCATCATACCAAGGGACAGGAATCTGGGAGTAAAGCCAGATGTTCTCATCTTAATGTATAAATACTTAATATGGAATGAACATGGTCTTGGGGCCAGGGTGAAGTCTGATTTCATCATCAATGAATTAGGTAACAACTCGGTTTCTATGGTGTCCATCAAGGAACCCAAACAAGCTCCTATCAAGGTTAATGAGTATTCACTGAGGCTGAAAACTCATGATATTTTCCATGGGGAACCTCCCATTTCTCAAAATTGGTTGTTCTGGAAGGACCACATTTCTATTGATCTTCCGATTTCATCATATGAGTTTTTGAACACTAAGATTTCTGTTGTGGATAATGAATTTCATCTCTCCTTCATTTATGCCAAGTGTAACGCCCAGGACAGAGATACATTGTGGAGTGATCTTGAGGGTAGTATTCCAGCAGACATCCCATGGACTGTTGGGGGAGATTTCAATATTATAGCAAGCCCGGAAAAAAAGAGAGGGGGAGGCACCTTTCCCAGGAAAGCTACTCAGAATTTTGTTTATGTCATTCCACAAACAGTCTTATAGATACGGGCTATGAAGTAAGTAAATTCATGTGGTGCAATAATCAGCGAGGGAGAGAATCACGTGTTGTTGGCTTGATCGGTGTTTGATGAATGATTCCACAATTTCTATGTTCTTGGATTCCAATGTTTCCCACTAGGTTCGGTGTCTGCCAGATCGTTCGCCACTTCGCATCTCTCTGATTACATGTGTGGCTCGGAAGGACTTTGTTCATTTTTTCAAATTATGAAAGGAGGCTCCCCGATTTTTCGAGGTAGTTAGGGAATCTTGTGATCTTCACCATTGGTGGAATCTGTGGATTACTCTCCATAATAAGTTGAGATGGCTAAAGAACCTCCTCTGAACTTGGACAAAAAATATTCCTACTCAGGACCACGACCTGATTGTGATCAGCAAGGAGGATTAAGGTATGGAGATTAGGCTGGAGTAGGAGTGGAAAGATTCTCTATTTAATGAGCTCAAAAGCAAAAGAAATCAACTCACTGATAGTCTTCTCATACATGAGCGGCTGGATAGGGAAGAATCAAGAGTCATATGGCTTCATGAGGGGGTTTGAAATTCAGGATTTTTTCATGTACGCATCAGAGAGAGGCATCGTGTTTAGAGGCCCAACATTTGAAGGGAAGATGGATCCTACTCCAATGAATGTTGTGAGGTAGGGTCCATGCTTAATGAAGCTATTAAATCTTTGCTGGTGGCTCCCAATCCTGGTATGGTTGGTGGGTATCCTAGGAGAGCTGATGAGTTTTTAGAGGGTATTCCAAGATCTGTTTTTGAGGATGTTGATAGGGGCATGAGGAGGATTCCAGATGAATATGAAGTACGTGAGGCGATTTGGAAGTTGAATCCAGATAGTGCACCTGGGCCGGATGGATTTCCAGGATCTTTTTATAGGGCGTCTTGGGATCTTATTAAGGGGATCCTATGAGTGTTGTGCGAGATTTTTTTAGGGTGTAGATTTTCCACAAATTTACTATGCATCCAAAATGGTATTTATTCCTAAGGTGTGCCATCAACAAGCCATTTATCAGTATCGGCCCATAAGTATGTGCAACATACCGTATAAGAATTTGGCTAGTATCATCAACAAAATAATGGATAGTCAATTGTATACATGGATAGCATCTGAATAGAATGGTTTCAATAAGGGCAGTCAATTTAGGGCATGAATGGAGTTGATCAGGAGCTGGTCAGTGGGATCAACAATAAGTCTTTCTGGGGAAATTGGGTTGTTGAAATTAGACATGAGAATGGATTATGATAGGGTGGAATGGTGCTTTGTTCTCAGATTTCTGGCCTGAATGGTGTTCTCTAATTGGACGATTGACCTTCTTTTTCATTGTTTTAGCTCAGCATGGATTTCAACCTTGTTTCTGGGTAAACAGTCTATATTTTTCAAGGCTTGTCATGGTCTTAGGTAGGGGGCACTTTTTCCCCTACCTTTTTCATAATCTCTCAAAAATCACTCAGTTTCTATATTAATAAAAGCCTCAATATGGGTAAAATCATTCCATATTATAATAGGAATTCCACAAGGAATATGTCACAGTTGATGTTCATGGATGAAACCATTTTATTTATCAACAACAGTAGAAGGTTAGTGCAGGGATTAAATGGGGTTCTAGTGGAATATTACATGTGGAGTGGGAAAGTGGTGAATAAAGAGAGAAATCTTTTTTATAAAAACAGGAAGATCTCAGTAAAAAGGTAGAGGGTTTTGGGAATTAGAATGTATATTAAAAGAGGATATTTTCTCTTGGAGTATCTTGGGGCACTGATTAGTCTTTTCTCTCTTAGGATTCATCATTTTGATAAGCTCATAAGTAAAATATTTGGGCAAATCTTCAACTGAAAAAATAGGTTCTTATCTTTTGGAGGTCGCATTACTCTAGTGAACAATGTTCTGGTTTCAATTACCATGAACATTATTTCGACCCTGATGGTGCCCAAGAGAGTGATTACCAATTTTGAGAGGATTATAGTTTCATTTATATAGGATGGGCATATGGAAGGTAGACATCATTAGAAATCAGGGAAACATCTTTCTAGGCATATCTCTGATGGAGGCATTAATTTGAGGAGTGTCTCTTCCACCATGCAAGGGATTCATGTTAAACATGCATGGGAGGCTCTAGAGCATCGCACTCTTTAGGGAAGGACAATGAAGAACATTTATGACCTGAACATTATAGAGTAGAGAACAAGACCCTCTCGGATTTGGAGTTTGGTTCATCTTTACATGGAGATTCTGCATCACCATTCTCAGTGGATTGTGGGAAGAGGGAGTATCAATTTTTCACAGTAGGATTGGGGGTGGGAAGGCTGTGGTTCCCGAGCTACCCCACTCTGGACCTATCATTTAAGGAGGCATGTGGCCATCCCCGATTCACTCAGGCCCTTTTGGATGGGACTCAGTTGGCTTTTTTCAACAACATTATTATCAGTGAGGTTCCAGAAAGACTTATATTCACTAGATCTATGTCGGGTGCATTTTACATCAATGATTTTGTAGGTGTGACAATATATCTATCTAATGTAGATCATTTGGGGGAGTCTATGTGGTGAAAAGACCTCCCATCCAAATATTTTTTTTGTTATGGCGTGTGAGAAACAGAGCTTTTCCCACTGATGAGAATTTACAACTCATGGGAGTGAACATAGATTCAAGGTGTTGGTGCTGCATGTCCTTTAACTTTGAGTGAGTGTGACTTCTATTCTATAACATTTAATGGGTGAGAGTGATTTGACAGGCCTTTGTTGTCTTCCTCAGCAGGGACGGGTCTGGTGAGGTGCAAGAAGATTTCTTATAGTTCGTGGTTTGGAGTAGATGGCTTGCACAGGGCTGCGAGGAAAGTGAGGACTTACATTATCATCGCAGGAAGAGGGTTTTTATGGAAGGATAGGAATGAGGAACTCCACATCAATTCTCTTGGATCTCATGCCAGTATGATTTTTAAAATGAAGAACATGTTTCTAGATTTGGTTTGACGATGTCCCGACTATCAAACTATGCCCTCAGTGAATGCTATTTTTCAGAGTTTCTTAGGTGACAATCAAGCTAGAATTTTAAAGCAGGGGTGATGAGTAAGATGGAGGCCTCCTCGTCAAGGGTTTAATTTGGATATATATGGGTCTTTGCAAAGGTGGGATATGCGTGGGGGCAGTGTTGTCAGGAACCAGGAGGGGTCAGTGATTGCAGCGTTTGCAGTGGCATATGGAGGAGGTGATGTATTGAAGGCAGAAGCTAAGGCTATGGTGGAGGGTCTAGAGATATGCAGCCAAAGGCATATTATTTTGAAGATAGTGGAGTAAGATTTTATGTCTCTTTATATGTAACTGTCATGCACAGGTAGAAATCCCTGGAATATTGAATACATCAACTGAAATTTAAAATTCTCAAGGACAATAATACTGAGGTCTATCATACATTGTGTGTGGGTAACATGGTTGCAGATTATTTGGAATCTATAGAAACATCAAATCAAAGTACGTACTCCTTTTTTAACCTGTGATCTTTTCCTAATTAGGGGACGATGTTTTTTGTTAATGATGTGATGGGCCTGCATTATTTTTGACCACCATGATGTTTTTTTGGTATTTTTTGTACATTTATTTATTCAAAAATCAATAAAAATGTTAACTTTAAATCATCATTGTGTCACACAGTTGATGGAATAGACACTCTAGGTCAAGAAACTATGCCCTGGTATAACATGATGGCTCCACCTAGTGGTTGAAAACCCATGCTCAGACCAGTGAAGGGGTTTCACTATACATGTCAGTAAAGGACCCAAGGCTAACCTAGATAGAGTGTCCCTTCCACGAATTTATTAGTGGACCCATTCCCACCACAACATGAGGGTTCCACTCTAGAAGTTGGTAGAGGACCTACATCTACCCCATATAGAGGTTTCCACTCTAGATGTTCTTGAGGAACCATGCACATCCCACCAATAGGGATTATATTAGGTGGTTAATAGGGGAAGTATTTCATGTTCCAACAGGATTGTTCCACAATAGAAATTAATAGAGGACCCATGCTCAATCTAGATAGAGGGCTACACTCTAAAATTCATTGAGGACACCTATCCATCTGAACTAGATGATTCCATTAATTAATTATATATACTACCCTCGCCTTCTGCACACATGAGGGATCCACTCTATTAATCAAGTATCTATTCACAACCTTGCTAGAGGGTTCCACTCAATATGCCTCTTGTGATCATAGATGATCACTATCACCATCGACCATTGCCAAACTAAGATGCATCCAAACAAAAATTCACATCATATTCGAAGAGGCACATCCAATATAACCAACTTTTTATACATGGAAGAAAATTCAGTATATGCTACTCATAAGAAATAAATCCATGTATAAATGAAGGATACAAAGAATGTTGTAATTTCCTTTATGTTAGCCAAGGGGAAATTACTCATGAAGGGACCCATATGGTATGTTCTCTTGCTCCATCACCTAGCCTCTTCCCTAAATGTAAGAATCTCACCATGATAGTAAGTGTACATGGAATGTAGGGGATATACCAGGAATTCCCATGCCACTCTGGATCCCACCCAAATTCTTGGTCATGTCTGTGTATCCCAGTCATGTCAGTGTAATTTGGTACACAAATAGTTTCATTACACAAGGTGTCACCTGTGTCTCTATATTCGTGTTTGTGCACTCGGGGTCATGGCATGTCCCTATCCATGTTAACCATCACATATATCATTCAAATGGGGAAGTGAGTAGATGTATTGTAGAGAGCCTACATGGAAAACCATTTTTATAACATCTGAAAACCTTAGCTGACTCATCTAGGGGGTGACAGGTCATGTATTCATCAAACATTATGGAATATATTGTTTATTTTTGTAGAATCTCATATCCACTATCCATGTTCCAAATCTGATCTCCACCTTAGATTTTACCCACTATTTGGCATGAAATTAGTGGATCTGACTCGAATCATTTGGTTCCACCATTAGTTGTCTAGAAATTGATTTTTTAGGATCACATCTTCTTCTCACATGTCCCACTCTATCGGTTACTCCACCTTTGATGATCCATCCTATGACCATTTAAACAATCTCCCTTAACTATAAAAAAACCTATATCTTTCCCTAACATTTCTATACTCCTCTTACATATTGTTTTGTATCAATTTTAGGGGTCCAATCATGCTCGATAATATGAGAAACCATTGAACAAGGACTAAAGGGTCTAATAGATGAAGAACATTATAAAATTGAGGTGGATAAGGCCCAATAAAAAAAATATAACCACTGACTTACAAGTGTTCTTATCTAGTGGTCAATAACGGGGATATCCAAGTTGGATAAAAATAATAAACAATTATATTAGTTATGGGTTCACACTAATGATCTACAATTGGCACATATTAATATAGGGGATGGATATTCACAATAAATTTAATCAAAAATGGAATAAATGAAAAAATTTCATGTCCTAACTAGATATTGGATCATTTATAATTGATGAGCATTATTTCCAAATATTAAAGGATGTTGATATGTTAGTTTAATCCCAATTCTCCTCAATCAAATACCTCGTTGTCATACAAGTTGATTTATCAATGGTAGGAGGGGAAGAAGCGCTTGAATCCTTATAGGGTTTATGCGACTATCCATGGAATATTATACATTGAAGTATTCATATTGAATTTTTTATGTCAAATAATTAAATAAATAAATTCTATTAATTAATTTATCTACTGAACATATTGAAAAAATTTGAGATATCTAATCTCCCCACACCGACTAATTTTACGTAGCGCCCTGTATAAACATAAAGTCCTAAAATCGACAATGGTTATGGATTTTTGATTCGGAATTCTATTTAATATTTATCACATATTATTTAGAAAACCATGCACCTGAAATTTGAAATCCATTTAATATCCTTATGAAATTAATTTGGGGAACACCGGGCCTCATAATCACATACAATCTCCATTCTTACATCATCAAATAAATATAGAAATATTTAAATGTTGTACAAGGAAAATATTGGTTTTCTATTAAAAAAATGATTCTAATTACCTAAATTATATTTATTGAATTATAGTTTAACTACGGTGACATTGAAACTAATTCAATATATAACATAACAAAAGAAATGTTTTAAATGATAATTTAGTATTAACTTAAAACTACGTATTTTCAAAATTAATCAAAATTGAAACGTCATATAAAAAATAAAAAAAATAAAACTCCCATAATTATGATATTAACATTTTTAAAATATGGTTTAAATTTTCAATTAAAAATTAATAAAGTTTAAAATTTTGTTTTAGAAAAAGAGAACCATTAAATTGAAGAAAAATACCTTTAAAACATCAATGTTTTTGTATAATATTAAGTTTGTTTTTATCATAATCCTATAAAATACACTAAATGAATGTAAAAAACATGTTATTTTATATAAAAAATATAAAATTCATTAAATAACATGTTAATAGTAATTTTTTTAATATTTAATGATAAAAAACCTTTGGAAAATAGTAATAGTTATTTTATGAAGACATTTAATTTTTTATTAAATCGGTTTCAAATTCAATTATAATTAACTATTAACCAATGAATTCAAGAATTTATTTCCAAAATTTAGTTTTTCTTATTTATTACCTCTAATTTCATATCTAGTAATTAATTTATACTTCAAATAATAATATTAATTGAATTCAACAAAACATAGTCTTTTGTGTAACAAAAACCATTGAAGAAAGTTATTTGTGTGTGCAATGAATGAAAACGCAGTATTTCATACATAATAATATATATATTTGAATGAATTTAGTTAAAATAGTAATCATATCATAATGTCTCTTGGTTTTATATTCCTTCATGCACCTGTTGTTGCATGTCACATATGCAATTGAATAAGATGTTCATATTTTAAATTTTTAATTTGTTACACACAACTCTTCTCTTCTCCCCACAATACCAATGAATTTTTTTTGGATAATACTTAAAAAATTAACATAATTGATCCTTATAAATAACATAGATTAATATTATTGATCATAAGTCCAATCTATCGATACTTCAGTTATGAATCTAAATAGGGTTTCAAAATTATAGGTAATGTTCTAACCATGAAATTTCATTTTCATTCATTTTCAAACTCATTGAAATACTACACATCATTTATAAAATAATAGAACATAAATATAATATATACATATATTTAATTATATCAATTACAAAACCTACATACATCCCCTATTTTAGAAACATGGAAACAATGTTTTCCTTCATGTGCATGTAAAACCGCTACCCCACGACTAATGAATTTTATTTTCCATCACAAATTATCAGTATGTACAATTTCTTACCATCATACCCATTGAAAAAATATGGCATATTTTGTGTACTTACAAACTACTACCCCAACATTACAATGTCAAATGTTTTTCATTTATTGCGGACATGGAGAGTAATAAGGATTTAAATAATTTATTGAAATTGAATATATGATGTAATAATGGTTTTGTAAAGGTGAAATAATATTTCCCTTCCTTATGTTCTATTTATTGGAATAATAGAATCACCATCCACCTGAATGTACGGGTTACCATCTTAAGGAATAATATAACTCATCTTCCTGCGATAAAAATTTAGGGACTATTATAAATAATTATCAAATTATTATGTACAATATTTATATCAGGAATATATTTTTTGTATATTATAGATCCATGATTAATGTAATTTGACTAAACCTACTGAATGAAATCATACAATAAAAATGACCCACTATCAACTAAAATAGTGATTTTTAATAAAATTAATAAATCTTCCGTACAGGACTATAAATAAATCATACATGGTATTAAATATAATATTATTCATTTTAATATATTTATGATAAATCCAGATATATTATATAGGTTGTATGAACATGTATGAAGGCAATATGACATTAGGTATGTGTTTCTCATCTAACTTTTACATCTATGTTACATATACCATATTATGAAGTTATTTATTTTATTCTGTGATTGTTTAGTTGATAAAGAAGACATTTAATGTGAATCACCTAATGATTTTATTGTAGGGGTTTAAGGATTTTCTCAATCTCTTGTATCAGGTCTACAATTTTTAAGTCTTCCCAAGAAGCTCCCAATCGTTCCCACATCCATAGCCATGTACAAACTTGATTTCTAATTGCATGTGGACATTAAGCGTTTCATTCCGAAAGTCACCTGGGAACTTAAATTTGTCGATAGAATGGGATGTCAGACTCATCTCACACTTTGGGGGGAAATTTTTCATACAATAGGACTCTCTTATTTATTTAGGACAAGTTTCAAAATCCTTCCTAGAGCCTGATGATGGATTGGATACCCCTTTTCCAATGACTTGATTATCAACATATATTGATAGAACAATTATGTGAATGTCATGGGTTCCCTATGAAAATATTATTTATTTATGATTCCTTAGGTTTTGGCCATCTTCAAGAACCCAGGAGTTTATTCATGTTCCATGATGCAGTTGTTGTCATGGATATTGGATTGTACCACCAAGAGCATTCTTATGCATCCTATTTAAATACTAATCAAAATGATTGTAGTTTGTGTGACATAGTATAAGGTCATTTGACTAGACCGGTCTCGTAGATTACCTTTATAGGTAATGGATGTAAATTCCACGATCAGACAACGATGTGTTGTCCAAGAACCACTATTTAAAATATGATTAATATACTATTTACTTATAGTAGTACACATCTCTATCATGAGATATATGACAATAGATGCCCTATGTGGGACTTATACATATGAGACATACATTGATTTATTCTTTGAGAATATGTCCCTTTGAACAAACATGATATGAAATCATACATATATATCAATTATGGTCCCATATTAGGTTAGTTCTAAACATGATTTTAATAAAATTATCATTGGTCTCTATGCCCACATGATTTGTGCTTTGTATGAGAAATATGAGATAATGGTATATTAGACACATTTCATGTCATCCAATTCATACGAGGCTTACACATTATTGTTTCCCTTTTAGGGGTATGGTTTCCCATATCATGAAGTATGTGGTATGGAGCTGGGTTCTTAAGAAGGGGTACTATGTTTCACAATTATAGAGAGATTAAAAGTTCACATAGTTCATTTCATCCACCAGACCATTTTCAATTTTGAGGTACTTTTTGGAATGATCGAGGCTTATACATAAAATAATTCCTATGTATGAGATATATACTCAACCTCAGATGGACAAGGAAGGATGGGAGACCTATTAGAGAATTTAATCCCATATGTCACAAATACATGTGATATAAAGGGGTATACACTGAAGTGAATGCACATTTAAGCTAAGGAATTAGAAAGGAATCATATATATCCCAATTATGGTGTGGATCAGATTTCTTGTAGTTAGGTTTCCCCTTAAACCGTTGATGGGATAAGGTGTATTATCATTCTCAAAGACGTTGTTGTTATCCTTAAGGGTTCGGGAATGCTAGAGGATTATAACATGATGTTTTCCCTATTGAGTATTGATTATTAAATGAGGATACTCTATTTATCATGGCTTACGCACCCATAATTCCCTACTAAACAAGGAATACACACTAAGGATCCCAAATAGATTAGGGATTACACACTAAGGATACCCTTTTGTTGGGAAATATATATAGAGGTTTCCCATTGATTGGGGCTTAAGCACTGAGGCTTATAAATTGTTTAGGACATATTATATTATTTTGGAGATCGTGGAATATCAACTGAGGTTGCCTAATAATGGGGACATAACATATTATGTCAATAATCAGGTATTACAAACATAGGATACACATTGACACACTAATTCATATTCCCTCTAATGAATTAATGAGAGGTGGTAACCATAAATGTTCAATCTGAGAGAATGAATTTGGTAGGGTCTCATGAGTGTGCAACCCTAAATCATCAATGAATCCCACCATATAAATGGGGGATGAAACTAATGATCCCTGGACTCCCAATCAATTTTTATTTTCTTAAAAAACTCTTTAGGGGGGAATTTGGGAACCTCAAAAATTCTAAATACCATATTCCAGTTGATCTGATCACAACTTCAAAATTAAAAACACAAAACTAGACCATAAATTACAGCGGCAACATATCATAGACTAAAGATTCAAATACACAAAAGGACACCCAACTTGAGGGGCCTTGATCCATGAGCCACCCATTACAAACAGTTGTGTTACCATCCACCATCACAGCTAGGTCGCTTCTCTTTCCACTACACACCCTAGACCCGTCACCATCTACCATTTCAGCCAGAGAAGATGACCACAGAGAATCCCACCAATGACATCCCACCACAACATCCTTGAAAAAAACATTCACACCATCATTGTTTAACACTCATCTCCACCATCAACATCATTATTCGACACCACACTAGAAATGAAAATCACCCCAAACAAAAACAAATAAACTAGATCTTCCCAAGAGAACATAAAATGGATCATGCATCTCATAGAAAAATAGAAAAAACATTCCTAGATGAAAAATAGGAAACAACAAGTAGATTAACCAAATGGGTAATCACAATTACATCGAAACATTTCTTGATTGGAGCACCGACGACCAGTGATCCACATCCAAAAACCTCATAGTTCCACCACTGTAGATGTGATTGGGAGAGGCATAGTGGATCACAGACCTAGAGTATGGTATTCAATAGCTAAGGTATTCAAGCATAGACATCCTTGATGAAGAGAAAACTAATAGCTAAAAGAACAAGAGAAAACTATCTCTAGAGTGCCTGAAACCAATTGACCACTCAACCACATAAACTAAACCCTCTTTGTTACAACTGATCTAGCTTCGACATAGAGGGGCATAAAAGAACCTGATGGTAGTGGAAGTTTTGAGTGGCCTATGGATTAAACCAAAAAAAAATAAACACCCTATAAGATTAGAGGAAATATAATGAGTTTGAAAAGGGACTCAACATTGAATCGTGACCAGGAATAATCAACACATCCAAAAACACCGAGAATAATTTCAAACAAGAAAAAACATGGAGTATGGCATGGAAGATCCGGTCAGAAGAGAAGCCAAGATTGTGTTCAAAGGTTGATGAAGAATTAGGACAGAAACGTAGGTTCCAAAGGAGTTATTTCTATATGAAAATAAGCAGAGGCATTAAAAATGAGAGAAGAAGTAATTTGGGGTAGGAAGAAGATGATCCATTGTTAGGGGGAACACTAGGGGGTGGAAGAGGGTTCTTGGGGGAGCTCCCAAGAGAGTGAATATCTATACTATGGATAAAATATCTCTAGACTAGTTCCATATTTCATGGGACTAAATGAGTCTATGGAACGAAGTTGACATGAAATAAGGGAATATCCAGACATGTCATGATTGTCCACAACACATGTTTCATTTGTATGCTCAAACTATTTGGTGTGGAAATCTGTCATGGAAGACACTTCCATGAGTGAATTCTCGAATCATCCAATATGCCGGGAATTACCAAATTTGGCATACATAAGATCTTACAAATATTCAAGGTGAACATGAAAATAATTATTTATATAACCAAAGAGTATATGGCTAATGTCATATGCATGATTGAATTGGGAATGTCATTATGCTGTAACATGATCAACCTAGATTTTCCTCAGACTATCACATGGAATTTGTGACATGTCATTGAGAAATCGCTTGATCATGCTGGTATGTCAATGATATTTTGAGAGGTCATCCATTCATTCATAGAGATTCTATTATGAAGATTATAAAAAATTATAGGGTTTGTATCCTAATCAACTTTTCTTCTCATTAGGTCATCAAATGACAATCGTGACATGTTAAGGGGTTGTTTTAAGATCAATATGACTTATTGGTGTACTTTATCATGATAAAAGTTACATGTCCAATGATGTCCAATGAAATGCAGAGTCCCTTGATAAATCTTGTAATTACATGCCCATAAGAATTTCACATGGAAGGGTATCTAGGATGTGTTTAGGTTCTTATGTTTGTTCATTTTTCACACATACATTCCTAAAGGGACCATTACATATGTTTTTATAGTCAAATATTTTAATAAGAAGATAGATTCATGTCCATGGAAGAGTCTGCTCATTAATTCACCACAAGGATGAGGACATATACATACTAGGTAATATCTACCTGGTTGATCTATATAGACATCCATAATTCATGTGAATCACATGCCCCTAAAGAGTAATTTTGAAGAGTTTTATGAACATTTCTGAACGATTTATAATGACACCACATTCATGGGAGGGGTCCCTTGTTCATTTGACATAGATTCTACCATTGATCTATTCATTATGTAGGTGAGTGAATTTATAACACCATGCAGGGCCCACACCTCCACAATATGCATAAACACAATAAGGTCATACAATGAACTTTGTTATTATGCACATTGGATTAATATAAAAGCCACATCATTCATAGTTTATTGTTAATAATTTTCTCTGAGGATGAGTGTAGGGAATTTTTGTCACACTCCCTATTTGTTTTCCTTGAATTACAAGGGTGTACATGGGGTCCTAAATTTCAAGGTGGTTATATCAAAGGCCACTTTTAGGCATCGAGAGACAACAATACTACTTGTACTATAATAACGAAGGAACACATTATTACATTTTTGAGCATGTGTGGTGGCATCATACGTGTGGAGAGCTAGTGTTGTGGATTATCTTCCTTGGTTATCAATGATATTGGTGGTAGTCCTTCTGATCATTAGTTAAAGAGAATGTATCATGCTACAGAGGGTTTGAATGAAGCTTCCATGATCATGTAATTTGATTTTTTAGTAATGGGATCTCACCGAATTTTATATTCATATACTAGGTTTATTTTGTAGTAGCCATGTGAATGGTTGTGGGTTCCCATTTTATGGTGATGGAGGGTTTATTGAATATGGAGGGGATGAAGTCATCTTGTCATCACCATACCGTTGAGATTAGGGGAACTACGAGATCGAGGGTTCATGAAACTACAAGGCACATGTCCACTTGGGTATTACCATAGACACTAATATGAGAATGGTGTAACCCCAATTAACTACCATGTCATAGCATATGTGCTTCAATCACTCCTACACACACGTGATCTAAATTAATGTCATGTAGGAGGTTTCATAATCGAATGTGGGGGGCCAATCCTGGTCTATTCATGCAGAAGAATGTCTTCTTTATAGATTCCATGAAAAAAATTTGGATATCAGGTGATCTCTTGAATACCCCATGTCAACTAGGCATCACATGATTCTTAATTCATCTTGTGATCACCAATCCTTCTAGAAATCATAAAATAGGCTATTATGATCACCCGAGGAGGTTCTATGTGGGCAATCACCCCCAAAATCTATTTCATCACATACCATCTTCTCTCCAGTATCTCATTCTCTTACATTTTTTTTCTCTTTATGGGTGTGGTTTTATTATAGGTGACATCAACCCAATGCTGCTATACAATTATAAGGGTCGACACCATATATTACGACTGAGGTGATGGAAATTTTCTATATCAACATGACATGGTCGTGAGGAGCTTCAAATGATCTTAATTCTCTTTATTTTTGTTGATGATATCACTTGATAAAAAAAATACTATTTACATTGGGTGAAAAAGACTCCGGAGGTGAAAGAGTTCACCATTCTAAACATCTCATAGAGACTCCAATGATTGTATTTAATTTTTTCGCATGATCAAAAGGCGGTCAAAAGATATATCTGATTGATTATGGGGGATCTCATGGTATTCCACTAGATTTAATAATGGGATCTTATGGTGGGTCTTTCTTGTTTTATTAAAATTGCTTGAATATTAGTGTAGGTTTTTTGATGGTGATCATGGTGATCACTGAGTGATTATCTGATAGAAGTAGAGATTCCATGTTGAACCAGCAGTGCATGATGGTAATAGTGGAGTGGGAGGTTGAATACTGAGGCCTCGTGCAACATAGGATTGGATAATTTTAATTTTGTATAGAACTGGATGATTTTTTTGAATCTGAGATGCATGATATTGGAGTGGATGGATACGATCGGTGGAATACATGATCGAGTGACAATGCTTCCATCAAGTGAACTGTACACTAGAAAATGGAATCCGACATAAAAATATTGGTTGTTATTTTCTATGGTATATAATCTATTTAGTGCCACTTCTACCTCAATTCATCTATGGGGTTCATCACTCATACAGCCTCCATGACTTCCACCGAAGGTCCAACCCGATGAGATTTGCGCCAACATTAAGCAATGTTCGATCCACACACAGTACAAGCCCTATATACAGGTTCACTCACATACTTAGGGTGATATGATACATATCTGTTGGCTGTAATTGGATTGATCCAACTAGTCATGTTCATCCTTGGTCTCACATGTTCTTGGTAATCCTACCTTGTTCTAGATGGCCAGTTGTTAGCCTAATTTTATATAAAAGGAAAGGGTCCAACAATTTAGAAAAAATTTATAATATTGGTGGCTATAAAAAGGAACTTTATAATATCGCCTTAAACTAAGAACCATACTTTATGTATTCAATTTCCATGCAATTAAATTAAATAACATCAACTATGTTTTTCACGGTCTCCACACTTCTCAAATATTTTATGGGCATTTCAAAGAGAAAAATTATGTGTTCCAAGAATCCCCCCCTTAGAACGAGATTCATTTAGGTTGATAAGAATATAATTCTATGGTATATATAGATAACATTTCAACATATCTAAACATATAATTTCCTTAAATATTGGAATACCATAGAGGATCCATCTAGAATATGTCACTAAGGATGTTGAGGTACTTTCCAAAGGACATTTTAATCTATGAGTGCTTGAAAAAATATGATATTAGATTCAACATTGGATTAGGGATATGGATAACCTAGAATTGGAATGTGAATAAAATTTCTAAAATGGATCCAGGATTGGGTGGAACAAAACTTGTGGATGGATTGGAAGTAAGGCACATTGACATCACTACATATCCCATGAGAATGGGAATCGGGTCGAACATAGATCTGAAATATCCCACTATGAATATCAAACACCGTTATAAGGAATATAGGTTCATTGGTAAATAAATCTACAATTAATGTCCTTATGTATATCTTGATCATACATAGGAGGGGGAATATCACATTTTATGTGATTAAATATTGGGTAAGGATCCATGTTTAGGTGGAGATGTTGTTCAGATAATTCACAATAGCCATCCTTTGTGAGTAATACAAAACATTCCCAATTTCAAAAGGTTGATTGATTTACTTACAATAGGAAACTCTATAAAAAATGTTCATGAATTCCCACTGAAATGAAATTATTCACTAATTCCCCTACTATGGTAGTCTAGAGATCATCTTATTTATAGGTACTATTTGAACATGTTATCACTCATTAATGATCTAACATCTATGTAGTCCTGGGACATAACACGTGTATCTTGATTTTTTTATAATCCCATATGGTGATCTCCATATGCTTTTTATTTTTTCCATATATTTTTCCAAAGATTCATATAGAGGTTGAATTAGTGGGAATGGGCATAGATTTTTCATAGGTCTCATTCTTATGGGGTTTAGACCTGATGTTTTTTTCTTTTTCTATTTTGTAAGTGTTAAATATTTCATGAATCACACATTGTTCATGTACAATGATTGTGACTTGAAATTTTCTATAAAGGCCCCTATCAAGTTTAAATCAGGCCGATTATTGTGTCTTTTTTGTTTTAATGTATTGAAACCTATAAAATCGCTATGTTATAGTTTAGAGTCTTTTAGAATATATATTTTGTATGTCGTTGTTTAGGATATTATTGATTCAACCATTAATGTTATGTAGTTTAATGCCTTCTAGATTAGACATTTGTGTGTTTTAAATTAACATCTTTTTTCTTAGACCTGTATGTGTAGTTGTTCAATTTCTTCTAGATCAGAACATGATGTGTTGTAGCTTATGACTTTATAGCACGGACCATGATGTGTTGTATTTTAGGGTATTTTATCTTGGACCTCTTTCATGTTGTAGTTTATAGTCTTCTATCTTGGAACTTTAATGTATAGGGAATATGGGGTATGAAGACTAAGTGTTACTCAAAACACTCTGGTGTGCTATGATCCACCGCAGTGTTTCTAGGGATCACATGGATTGGTGTCCCATTCTTATAGGAATAATATTTCATTGTTTTTGGGATAAAATTATTATGCATCGATATAATAGCCATTTAATGTTTATGTTCACTCTTTTCTAAGGCCCGTGAATGATTTATTAGGGTAAATATGGATTTGGGTGAAATACATAAGATATTATGTATTCCTATATACTTTTAATGGGGTTGATTTATGTTATAATCAAATGGAAAGAGTCTATTATTATGAAATTTGGATGAAATACCAGGTATGTCCTATAACACTTTGAGACATTCGGTTTCTACCATGGTGTCTCTAGAGCTCATAATTATTAGAAATACATATTTACAGAGCCAATATGTCACTTGTTGGTTGGTTTAAACCCTTCTTCTTCAATATAATTGACAAACCAAAATATATATTATCCTCTATAGGGGATCTGAATGATTATTGAATAATTAAGTGTCTGACTCATAATGTTGGGTGTGGAAAGAAATCTATCCAGGAAAGGGATCTGGAACCCTACTGAGTATTATCTCTTGTTTATGAAGCTCGAGCCCTATGAATTTTGGTTTAGAATAATGAGGTGTTAGATATCAAATGTTTTATAATGGATTGTCACATTTGTACTTTGATAAAGGACACAAAATAAGTATACATACCATCGAGGGTATTGAATCCAATTTAATAGTTTTCTATATATATTTTTAATCATGGTATAAAGTGCTCAGGTTATAATGTTTGTACTGGACAGTCATGCAGGGAGAGGATAACAAGATAATAATGTGTTTAGTTCCACCACAGTGACCACATGCTTATAGGGACTGAAAATCCTCTTATGTTGGGCCAAGATGTCACTTATTGGTGGGTCTAAGAGATTATAGATCAATAGAATTTCCAAACTAAGAGATATATTTTCCTTTAAGGTGGTTGTGTGGAACTTTGGTTACCCAAATAATTCAATTGATAATGTGTGATTTATAGAGAATTTATTATCCAAGGAGTGTTAGAGCACCTAAAATGTTGTGTCCCTGCATAGAGAACATATTCTCTTGGAAATGAGGTGTGAAAAATCACCACTCAGAATTTTTTCTGGACCAGGGGATCCAGTGATCATAGCCTTGATTTTATTAGGGATACAATGTAGTACCTATAATATTTATGTATTATTTTTTTAGAAAAATCAATTTTTCCTACACATTAGAGATTGAGAGTTTACCAAGAAAATACATGGATTTTGACATGACTACCTTTGTGGGTTTTCAACTTGATAGAATTTTTTCTAGTTCACTAGTATTTCAAGGTATTGGGATTTGGACCATTATAGTCAAGATTTAATGATCATACAACACTGAAAAACATGTTGGTAGTTTAATAATGTGACATAAATGGACCAAACATGGGTGATGTCATAGATGATCCTGATTATGAAACCTAGGGTTAATAGAACATCAATATCCATCTAAGTGGTAGATGTAAATGTTGTAAATAACTGATCACATTTCTTAAGTCATGAGTAATGTTATGGGAGATTCATATTAGGGATGACCTAAAGCTGAATAAGGTCAGTGGATCCACCATAGGGACTTCATGCTCTCAGTAATTACAAATACCTTTATATTGGGTCAAGATGTCATAATTTAGTGTTTCATATTCCATTCTACATCAATAAAATGACCTAATAGAGAGGACTTTTGTCATTTAGAAGGGATATGAAAGGATTTTTAAAGCCTGAGGTATTAAATACCTAAACTGTGTTTCATAGATTGAGATTCCATTAAAAGACGGTGGAAGAACCTCAAAATTTGTATGACTAGGATAATGAATTGTAGTCCCTGTATATTGGTTGTAAATTGGGTGATTCCTTACATAGTTATTGTTATGTGGTGGGGAAATTTTTTATATGGTTTAGCATCATGCACTAGGGAATTTCACACCATGGTTTATCATTGTTTTGTTCAAACATTATTGTTATGAAGTTTTAATGTCATACATCCATGATGTTTTCATTGTAGTTTAACATCAGGTGGTAAAGAGATTCTACCATAAAGTTTCTCGTCACGTTGTTATGACATACTCTCATGTAGTTTAAGATCATTCTATAAGGTTGTGGGAACTAATGTGAAAGAATAATAAATTTGTAGTTAGTACCAAAGGAAGATTTTTGGGTGTCTCTACATTTTCCATTAAAATAAGAATCAAACCACACATAGTTCTTAAGGTACGTGTAGTTCAACATATTATGTTGAGGTGATGGGCCCTCAATGTGAAATGGGGGTATTATGGATGTGACCATGATTAGAATGATGGGTATCAATATGTATAACATGGTGATGGGAATCAATAGAAATGTTGTTCTTAATGAAATTCCATACACATGACTTACTCAAATGAAAAGCTAGTGTAATTTTTATATGTATCTATTTTTACTGGGAATATAGTTAAAAATCTGTTTGTTACTACATATCCTATGATGACATGAATCAAGGAACAAGAAATTCTTGATTGAGAAACATTTTCTTCACCAGGATGTCCCACACATAGAGGTGGGATATGTTTTTGATGATGATTATAGTTGGGCCCAGAATTGGTGATCTAGGCATCACTACATATCTTGTGACAATATGAGTCAAGTCACTCTACATTCATGAACGAACTTGTAATTTTTTATCATTAGGAAAGGACATTTACATTGTGTTTTAATGTCATGCATCAAAGAATGAGGGTATTCCTTTTATGGTCTTTCATTATGGATAAGGATTGAAATATCAGGTACATTCATTCCATCGCTGTGTGGACAGGACATTACTGTAAATCATAATCTCACGTCACCTATGATCGGTGTGATAAATAAGAAATTGGAATTATTTCTCCTCGAATACTGTGGTAGTAGAGTGAAAATAGAGGTACTTTTTATCATGTATTATATAGAATAAGATATTTGATCAAAGAAACCCAAAAAAACTTATTTAAAAATATAGAGCAATCTATACATAGTTTGAGATGGTGTGTGTAGTTTAACGTCATGTGGTGATGATGTTATCCATGTAGTTTAACATCTTGTGGTAAAGAGAGTAGCCATGCAATTTAACATATTATGGTAAGGACATGGTTCTCTAGATGTGAATGAAAATGGAATTTGTGAATGGGCCTAATCTTTTATAGGTTCAGGTGTCACTACATATCCTTCAAAATAAGAAATCAAAAAATATATAGTTATCTAGGAATTACATAGTTTAGTGTCATTCATCTAAGACATACTCTATATATCTTATCATCATGTTATCAGAATAGAGCACAAGATGCAGTATAATGAATTACCATTAGAAGTTAGTATACGATGCGGTTTAAAGTCTTTCTAGTAGAAAAAAATTGGATTCAAGGTTTATTATCTATTTTACAAGAAGTCTCCATACATTTTAACATCATGTTGACATGAGGTACTCTATATAGTTTGACATAATTTTATTAGTGATTACTCCTATATTTCCTTCATGAACTATTTAGGATCTCATAATAGGAAATACAAATGGGTTTGGGCATGTTTGGGACATTACTACTCACTAACACACTTCTTATATACAATTCATCAACATATTAATCATAACTATATGTCTTTACCTCATTAATACACTAGAGGATGCCTCTCTAGGTCACATTCTTACTATGGTGATGTTATTTTAATAGTTGGTGGGGAGCTATATACTATTGACCCCTATATTTGGAGCATATTTCTATTATATGTTTATTAATATTTTTGGGAACATATTTATATGAAGGCTTATGGTATTTTTGAGAACCTCCATATACAATGGTGTCTCGGAAAGGGGAGGACTTCCTTTTCCACAAGAGATATCATAGTGGGGAGGTTGACCATGGTGGATGTCTGAAGTATATTGAATATGATGCATACCCACACAACTATGAGGATGAATATCATTGTAATTATCACCCTCTACATTAGTTTATGAGTTAAATAACACTTTGGGTGCTGAAAATGTGTATTGATCATCCTCAATGAAACTCAGAATTGAGAAATTCATGAGTATAATCCTCACTTTTCTTCATTGTCAGAATATTTCATTCTTCATTTTATGGTTAATCATTGGTATATGCCTTCGCTATTACAGCTACTAAAATCCATTGATAACCACATGGTGTTATGAGAATATTTTCCCACTTTTAAAAAGTTTTATGAGTTTGATAATTGGATTCTATAATATGGATATGAAATTTTTCCATTGTTTATTCCACACTTACGTGGTGGTCCATAGCCAAAATGGGGACATAAGCTCGATAATTGGCCTTTCTAATAGGCTAATTTTGTTTTTCAATAGTAGTATGACTCCATACTGAGGAATGTTCCACTCTCACATGATGATCCCCTATTGTAATTGGAATATATTACCAATATGGATATGCATTCAAAAAAAATTATATCGATTGACCACTCGAATGGGATAAGGGACAAAAACGACTACCTATATTACCAAAGAAGGTTTCTCTTGCAGTCATTCAGTATTGGATGCTAGAATATGCACACGACTTCCGTAATGTGCTATATTTTTTTAGGAAAATTATTTGATTTGAAGATGAGCCTATCTGAAGGAACATGACATTCTAACATGGTTTTCCAGGCTAGAATGGGGATATAGGCTTGACCATGGGAATTTGGAGTATACCGAAATACTTATTAGAAAATAATATGATCTTGTCTCAAGTCTTGTTCTATCTAACATGGGGTGCATTATCTAGGATAGGTATATGAGAATGATCCTAGAACATTAGAATTTTCCAATGGACTATTGTGATAGTGATATGAGATCTTCCCAAGGAATGTTCCGAATTTACATAGAGTGTCCCAGTTTGAACAGAAATATGATCCTGGTCCTGCACCTCTTTATGTACCATTATATAATGATAATCATTCTAGAATAGAGAAATATTATAGTCTATTTCTAGAGTGACCACATGGTCACAATTATTAGAGTGTTGAGCTACCATGGCTATATGAATAGGAATATACACCTCTCCCTGCATCATTACCAGAATATACTTGAGAATGCCAATTTTTGTTGTAAGAATTCAATAACACTGCATTAGGGTAAGTAAAAAAATATATTCATGTTTTATCTCAGCTACCATAATATTTTGGTAAATTAATTTTATTGATGTCGGGATATATACCCACTCATTTACTCCTTGTTCCATTTCAATATTTCATTATACATAATACACAATAGTTGAGATACGTACCTCTCAATGCCTGCTGTAGTAATTTTCCTGCATACTTTCTCTGAGTGAGTAAGGAAAATATTTTTATCTATTTAACCCACAACTATTTTGATCTTGAATTTGGTTCCATGAAATTAAGATCTATGTGTATGGGGAGGTTTCATGATAGAGTACAACCTTAGTAGGAAACTAATGGGTATTGGTTATTTTTTGATATAGTTATGATTGAGATTGTACTGTGTTAGTTGTGCATATAACAACTGATATTTCCACCTAATTCAAACTTCATCTCTCAAATATTAACACACTATAGATTTTGTAACACCCCAAGCTTCCACAGTACATTTCCCTTTGAATAATGCAATGGCGTGCATTGTACACATCTTCGAGATTCTAACACACCACTACCAATCAAACAAGCCGTTATGGATAGTAATACCTACTTTTTAAAATTATATAAATTTTATCTCTTAAAATGGACTTCATTTTTGGATTTGGAGTATCGAATTTAGCCTAAGGTGAAATTTTGGTACTTTTCAGATAACTTTAATATTTTGATGAATAGTGAAAATTACTAAATTTTAATGAAAAACAACTTTTTTAATCAAACTAATTAATAGTGATAAATTATGAAATTGAGTGGTTTTAAAGTATAATTAGAATATATTTTTACCTTTTTATACAATGGTGTTCATTATAATTAATTTCACTTTGAAATTGGACATAAACAATTGTCAATCTTTTGATATATATTGTTTCTTAAAAACACGCTATTTGTTGTGACAGCGAGAATTAATTATAAAATTAATTAATGAAACTTATATGTTCGGAAATTTTTAAAATAGACATCATTTTTGAATTCGGAATATCAATTATAGCTTAGGGTGAAATTTTGGCATTGTTCTGAAAAACATCAATTTTTGATGAATAGTGAAACCACTAAGTGGTAGTTAAAAAACTAAATTTTCATAAAACTCAATTTTATCGCTTCTGTGAGTGTAATTTAGAAAATCCGAGAAAAATTGTTAATATCAAGGAGTAAAATGTGGTACAATGGGATGAAAATAATTTTTGGTGAATAGTAACTTTTTACTTTTATTTACCACGGTTAAAAGTAAATAGTGTAATTAAGGGTAAAAATGATATTAATATTACCCTAATACATGTCCTAATTCTATTGGTCAAGTGTATCTCGACCAAAGGCAACCTTAGGAATAAAATATTATCATTTAGGTCCAGTTGGATTAGATTAGGACATTTATTATTATTTAATTCAAAGAAGAGTTAAAATAGTTAAAATCAATGTTTATTTACTAAAACATTTTTAATATAGGGTTATACATAAGATAAATTAGATTTTAAATATCAATTAGAAAGATAAAATTATTTCCTACATAATTATATTTTATTAATAATTTTTAGACAATAAATAATTTAATTTATTTGTGACACAATGGTGATGCAGTAATTACCATTATAGTGAAAAATTAAAATGATTGATATTGTAGATATCCAAATAAATATAATTTGAGACTTTTTATGAATTACACTAATTTTATAGGTTAATATGACATGTTAGTAATTATTTATTTAACTTTTTTAGAAGTAATCATTCTGTTTTGAGTTTTACAAAAATCAATTATTGAATAGTGTCAAAATTGACATAAAAGAGTTTTTAAAACAAATATTATATTATTAATTAATATTAAATTCCTAAAAATCTGAGGATCGGCCAAGAGACTTATCTAATGATATGTGTATCATTAATGTACCACTTGGGGGTATCTTGGATGTATATAGTAAGTTTATTAACCATATAATATAAAAATATAAAGAAACATTGTAAAAGTGAAACTAATTAACTAAGAGTTAATACTTAATGATAATGTTAATATAGTAACCCAAACCTGTCTAAAATATATTGGTTGAGTGTTTTTCGACCCATCCCCACATTAACCATTAAATAATCCACTTTGGACACATTAAAAACCAAATATGAATTTATTATAAAATAATATTTCTAGATTTTCCAAAGGTGCCCCTCACCCCTCTTATAGAAGGGAACTCCCCCTTCTCATTTATTCACACCATCAAAGCATTTTGGATCGGCCAAAATCTGACCAAATACTCTATCAACTTAACTCACTACAACCTAGAGGCCTTAGTTTGATCATAATTCCAACCTATGAAGCCCTTTTGATCAAATCAAAAGGAAGAACCCGAAGAAGAGGTAATGTTTTCACCACCCTCTTTCAAGTTTCGTTCTTCTTCAACTTCTTCTTTCTTTGTTATTTCTATTATAAAATAATAAATATAGTATCTTCTATATACTGTTATGTTATTATAAAAATGGTACAACCATATTCAGTATTCTATCCATAATTTTAATGGCATGTCACCATACGTGCGTACGTACGACTTACCGTCTCCACGTCGTGGTGAAATTGCCATTCAATAAATTATTATCTGGATGGGTATAATAATGATGTGTAATTCATGTAAATAATAAATATAACATAATAGTTATTCTTTCTATATTATATAGCATCCAATTATATATTATTTTAACATCAAAAGAATGATATTATCGCTCGTGCGTATGTACGGACTACCGGCTCCATGAACGCGATGAGATTAATTCTCCATTGTATCCCTTCAAGTATAATTCTCATTTAATGATTAAAAATAATTTATAAGGACTTGATATAATTTGGGATATGAATAATATACAACCTATCCATAACAAACATGGCTTACGTAACAAAGAATATAAAGGAAAACGAGTAAGTTAACACCCGAAATGATGATAATACTAAGATATTATTAACAAATAAATGTTAAAAGATCCTATATTATATCATATTAATGTAAGTAAGTGATTATTTTATAATTAAATAATAATTATTTCACCATTATACAGGAGGTTAACCTACCATCGACCAAGGAAAAAGTACAAAGTAAGGGGTTTCTTATCTCACTTTTAATTCCGTGAGATTTCCATTGTTCAACGCTTATTTATTCCATGTGGTGTGTGTACTGCCCATGATTTTATTCATTGTGTAATATACTTTAATTTTTGTGTATTTAAATCATCATTGTATGATCATTATTTCATGGTTGTATGTTTTATAATTTACCAAATTGATAAGGGAATTTGAAATTTCAATTTCCACTCATTCGACTTTACGCATACTTCATTGATTATTTTACTCCAAGATTATGTGTGGAATCACTATTCATTTGATTATGTTATAATTTCCACTCCACTTTCTGTGGATATAATTTTTATACACATAATCACTCCATTGATAAATTCTCAAGTCATCGGTATGAACTTGATTAGAGTAATTTTTACTCAATCTCGATTTGTTGAGATAAACATCCAATTCATTGGTGTTGTTTTTACAAGAATATGTGTGAATGTCACCTGATTGATTTACACTAAATATCCAATAACATTGAGTGTATTTATATTTGTCACACATAATTATGTCATCGATTTATCTTTAACCTAAGGATATGGTCTTTATAGGACAATTCATCTCAATTTACATTCCATTGAGACTTCTTTGTTGTTATACACCAAATCACTTTTATATGGTGTATATAATGTACTTTGACATAGTATATCATGAATCCCTTTATTATCATGATATTATAATATTTTTATTACATCAATTAATTGTATTTAACTGTCTCTCTTTTTGTTAGAAACTCTAACTAAAATACATTTTTAAGGGTTTTACAGATTGATTATTCTAAATCTTTCTCATTAATGTCCATGTTTTAAAAATGGTTTTAAGGATTTGTTTATATGGACATTAAAGTTTTAAAATCAAAATTCCTTTTAAATGTTTCAAAGTGGTATGGGACACTTTGATTCTAAAATCTATTTTAAATGGATTCTTGACAAATAGTGTGACTTTTAAATGATTTCAAGAAAAAGGGGGATATTTCACTCTATTTGTTTTGATGATTATTTTCATCTATGTCAATATCCTTCATCATTCTCGATTGAGGTTAATATGATATAGTAAAATCTTCCATATTGTATCGAATGAGTTGTGTTTGACAGTGGATGTGCTATTTTTATACCATTCATGGTTTGTGGATAATGTATTGACATTTATTATGCTATTTTTTTACGAATATTTATGTTATGTTTAATACTTTTCATATGAGGAATTAATTGGACATAATAAGTGATTGGTGGAGCCCACTATAGCTCCTCGATGCATAGGTAGGTCTCATGAGACAAATTAGTGTCTTGGCACAAGGCCTTGGTAAAATCTTATTTTTAGTCTGGGCACGAGGCGTTGGCTATGTGGTTATGATAGTCTGGAATTATGCATTCCATCATTATGAAAGTGGTTATTGATATTGCATGGGATTATTCAACTAGTAGAATATCCTTGTGAATAAGTAAATGAAATTATTACATTTTATCTTTTCCCTATTATGTTTAAGTTCATGTTTAAAAGGCTTTTGTTTTAGTTATACATTTCCTTAAATGTTTATTCTTATTTATGAAAGTTTCCACTGTATTGCTTACCCTTACTGAGTGTTTGAGCTCGCCCCTTTCAATGTTTTATTTTTCCCAGGATGTGAAGAATTAATTTATGAATGACCTTCAGGGATAGTATTGGGGATATGAGTGTGGACTATGAAGAAAAGATGTTGTTGTAGTTTTCATTTTATGATGTAATGTAAACATTATTAATGTATCTTATTATTCCAAGGCTACTAAACTAATCAGTCTTTCGAGACTTGATCTTTCTTGTGACCATTCCAATGTTATGTAATAATGCACCGACTCTGGGTAACTGGCGTCGGGGCGTTACAGTTGGTATCAGAGGAAGTTTAGTACAAACCTTGGAATATAGATTTAGATAAACTCTAATTAGAGCACGTAGACCTAAGATGAACTTTGAGGATTAGTATAGAAGAACTTACTTGATTTTTGGTATTGTAGTGATTTTGTGAGTTTTCCAAGAAATACATCCCTGTCTGGATACGAGAAGGTAGAGGTGGATCTCACACAGATGTACCTAGGGGTAAACCCAGAAAACACCGCTTTGAGCTAGACTCGAATGGGAACTGGTGCACGACAATGGGCCTTGCTGCACTCTTGGTTACGACTCTCCCGGGGGATATGATTAGGATAATTTACATTTTCATTACAAACCAATATGAGGTATTATATATATAAGTTGAGAGTAAATGACATTGGTTAATCTTAATGTGTTTAAAATTGAGAATATGGTGACATGTTAATCTCTAAATGATTTTATGACTACTATTACTCACACAATGCTTTCTGGTTTTAGTCAATGGATGGATTCCAAGGAAGCCATAGTGACTTTGAGAATGATGTACAAGGTGGGAACGGTGGTGGAAATGAGCAACAATATGGAATGTTGATAGGCGTAAAAGATATCGTCTTTATGCCAAATCAATTTTCCAAAAATATGATAAAAATATATATATTAACCAATTCCCGGACTCAACAAAGAATAGAAAGGTGATGAATGATAAGATCCCCAGTAGTGGAGACCATGGAGAAAGGAATCCTCAATTTCCGTTATGCAGGAAATGTGGAAGGAGACACTGAGGAAAGTGTCTCAATGGGACAAGGAAATTCTTTTCATGCGGTAAGGAAGGACATAAAGTGAAGAATTGCCGATGAAAAATGAAGAGTTCTATGGAAGAAGATAAAAATGGTCCCAAGAATCCATTTACAGTCTTTTTCCGTAAATGTAGGGGACCTGACCATTACCCGAGTGAATTCCCTATTCTATAGGATATTTTCGTGGTCAAAGAAGAAGCTATGAGGAAATAAATGGTTGAGAAATGTTTAAAAATTACTAGCGCTCCTCGTTGATGGGTTTACTTTGGATTAATTTTCTCTTGTATTTGTAACCCTTCAGTTTTCCTTGTGATAATGATATTTGAAGAATAATTATCTTTTCTCTTGTGTATATAGTTATGAATAACCATTTGGTTTTATATGATCATTGGGTATGAGGCAATTATAAGTTATTATAATTTGGGATGAAAATGAAAGGTATGACATAACATTTGGTGTTAAATTATGTTATGGTTATTTTGAGGAATTTATCTCATTTTGATAATGTTATAAAATATAGTTTTTGAAAAGGGACAACACGCAGACCGTGTGACAACCCGTCGCATCGGATACAGCTGTGGGAATCGAACCCACAACCAAAGTGCGATTGGGAATTATCGCCCACCACTAGACTACGTGAAGTCCCTGGTTAGTGTGAATATTATTTTAAGATAAATGATTTTATTGATCAATAATAATTTGATTTGGGATCTTATGTCTTATCAAATGAATACCCTTAGTATAGGAAAATGATTTGGTGATTAAGTGATAAATGCTATTTTGGAAGTTGTTCGCTTTGTTGTGAACACAATATGCCCAAGGAAAATAGAATAGTATGGGATTTAATTTGAGGAGTAATGTTGGATTTTTATCTATGTTTTTATTGCGGATTTATAATGATTTGGGATATTTATGGAAATGATTAGGTTAATTACATTTAAGTATGTGACTTTAAGAGTAATTAATGTCATTTAGAGATACAATTTAACGTGGAAGACTACATTCTTATATGTTTTTGGTTTCAATATTAGTATTGAATATATTGAAGGATTTTAAGTACAATATATTATTGAATGATATTTATTTAACTTTGGGGTATTGATTGTTTAATTTTAGAAATTAAGATTAGTGTTTTTTTCTCTAATGGAATATCCATTTGGTGGATCATCAGATATTATACTAACCATTTTGGTTTTGATTAATCTTTAATGACAAGGTAAATATGTAGATTATCCTATGTGGATCATGTATTTCTATAGAAGTTTATTCTAGCTCTTCCATTGTGACCAAGTCTTATTGAATACTCATTGTTCAAAAAAATGAGTTAGTGGTAAAAATTTATTAAAGAATGAAACTCTACATAAAAAGTAAGTATATATCTTTATGTTCATAGTCAATATCATAAATGAATTCATCATCCTTATGAAATATAACTTAAAGAAAAAAATGTTGTCCGTTTAAATTTCCCACTGGGAGACTAATGACGGTTTGTCCCAACACAAGTTCGTGATTTTCTTGTTGTTAACTTTCTCCTGATCATGTTTTCTATCCCTCTCCATCAGAACTTAACACCTAGTTTATCATCCATATCCATATTTTCCTACATGGAGGCCTAGTATGGGTTATCTTGGGTGACCTTTGTACTTCCCTTTCTTTCTTTTAAAGTGATAGTTTTATTGACTTTTTTTTCGATGTGGGAATTTCCATTATATTCCCAAGACCAATTTTAAAAATTTCGAGGACGAAATTATTTGAAGGAGGGGAGAATGTAATACCCCAATCTTCCACTGTACGTTTCCCTTTGAATAATGCAATGGCGTGCATTTTACGAAACTTCGATATTCTAACAGACCACTACCAATCAAACTAGCCGTTATGAATAGTAAAACCTACATTTATAAATTATAGAAATTTTATCTCGTAAAATGGACTTCATTTTTGGATTTGGAGTATCAAATTTATCCTAAGGTGAAATTTTGGTACTTTTCGGATAACATTAATATTTTGATGAATAGTGAAAATTACTAAATTTTAATTAAAAACAAATTTTTTAATAAAAATAATTAATAGTGATAAATTATGAACTTGAGTGGTTTTAAAGTATAATTAGAATATATTTTTACCTTTTTTATCCAATGGTGTTCATTAGAATTAATTTCACTTTGAAATTGGACATAAACAATTGTCAATCTTTTGATATATATTGTTTCTAAAAAACACGCTATTTGTTGTGACAGTGGAAATTAATTATAAAATTAATTAATGCAACTTATATGTTTGGAATTTTGTAAAATAGGCATCATTTTTGAATTCGGAATATCAATTATAGCTTAGGGTGAAATTTTGGCAGTGTTCTGAAAAACTTCAATTTTTTATGAATAGTGAAACCACTAAGTGGTAGTTAAAAAACTAAATTTTTCATAAAACATACTTTTACCGCTTCTGTGAGTGGAATTTTGAAAATCCAAGAGACAAGGTAAATATCAAGGAGTAAAATGTGGTTCAATTAGATGAAAATAATTTTTGGTGAATAGTAACTTTTTACTTTTATTTACCACGGTTAAAAGTAAATAGGGTAATTAAGGGTAAAAATGATATTAATATTACCCTAAAAATGTCATAATTCTATTGGAAAAGTGTATGTCGACCATAAACAACCTTAGGAATAAAATATTATCATTTAGGTCCACATGGATTAGATTAGGACATTTATTATTATTTAATTTAAAGAAGAGTTAAAAAAGATAAAATCAATGTTTATTTACTAAAACATTTTTAATATAGGGTTATTCATAAGATAAATTCGATTGTAAATATCAATTAGAAAGATAACATTATTTCCTACATAATGATATTTTATTTATAATTTTTAGACATTAAATAATTTAATTTATTTATTACACAATGGTGATGGAGTAATTACCGTTATAGTGAAAAATTAAAATGATTGATATTGTAGATATCCAAATAAATATAATTTGAGACTTTTTATGAATTAAATTAATTTTATAGGTTAATATGACATGTTAGGAATTATTTAATTAACTTTTTTAGAAGTAATAATTCTGTTATGATTTAAAAAAAAATGAATTATTGAATAGTATCAATATTGACATAAAAGAGTTTTTAAAACAAATATTATATTATTAATTAATATTTAATTCCTAAAAATCTATGGTTCGGCCAAGAGACTTATATCATGATAGGTGTATCATATATGGACCAATTGGGGGTCTCTTGGATGTATATTGTATGTTTATTGACCATATAATATAAAAATACAAAGAAACATTGTAAAAGTGAAACTAATTAACTAAGAGTCAATACTTAATGATAAGGTTAATATAGTAACCCAAACCTGTATAAATTATATTGGTTGAGTGTTTTTCGACCCATACCCATATTAAACTTTAAATAATTCACTTTGGAGCAATTAGAAACCGAATATGAATTTATTATAAAATAATATTTCTAGATTTTCCAAAGGTTCCCCTCACCCCTCTTATAAAAGGGCACACCCCCTTCTCATCAATTCACACCGTCAAAGCATTTTTTCTCGGCCAAACTCCACCCAAATACTCTCTCAACTTCCCTCAATACAACCTAGAGGCCTTAGTTTGATCTTAAATCCATCCTAAGGAGCCCTCTTGATCAAATCAAAAGGAAGAACCCGAAGAAGAGGTAATGTTTTCACCACCCTCTTTCAAGTTCCTTTCTTCTTCAACTTCTTCTTTCTTTGTTATTTCTATTCTAAAATAATAACTCCAGTATCTCCTATATAATGTGATGTTATTATAAATATGGTACAACCATATTCAGTATTCTATCCAACCTTTGAATGGCATGTCACCATACGTGCGTACGTACGACTTACTGTCTCCACGTCGTGGTGTAATCGTCATTCAATAATTTATTATTTGGATGGGTATAATAATGATGTGTAATTAATTTAAATAATAAATATAACATAATAATTATTCTGTATATATGATATACCATCCAATTATATATTATATTAACATCAAAAGAATGATATTTTCACTCGTCCGTACGTACGGACTACCGTCTCCACGAACGCGATGAGATTCATTCTCCATCGTATCAATTCAAGTATAATTCTAATTTGATGATTAAAAATAATGTTTGAGTATTTGATATAATTCTCGATATGAATAAGATACAACCTATCCATAACAAACACATCTTACATAACTAAGAATATAAAGGAAAACTAGTAAGTTAACACCCGAAATGACGATAATACTAAGATATTATTAACATATCAATGTGAAAACATCCTATATGATATCATATTAATGTAAGTAAGTGATTATTTTATAATTAAATAATAATTATTTCACCATTATATAGGAGGATAACCTACCATCGACCAAGGAAAAGGTACAATGTAAGGGGTTTCTTACCTCACTTTTAATTCCGTGAGATTTCCATTGTTCACCACTTATTTATTGGATGTGGTGTGTGTACTGCCCATGATTTTATTCATTTTGTAATATAAATTAATTTATGGGTGTCTAAATCATCATTTTATGATACTTATTTAATGGTTGTATGTTTCATAAGTTACCAAATCGATAATGGAATTTGAAATTTCAATTTCCACTCTTTCGGCTTTACGCATACTTCATTGATTATTTTACTCCACGATTATGTGTGGAATCACTATTCTTTTGATTATGTCATAATTTCCACTCCCCTTTCTGTGGATATACTTTTTATACACATAATCACTCCATTGATAAATTCTCAAGTCATCGGTATGAACTTGATTAGAGTAATTTTTACTCAATCTCGAGTTGTTGAGATAAACATCCAATTCATTGGTGTTATTTTTACCAGAATATGTGTGAATGTCACCTGATTGATTTACACTAAATATCCAATCATATTGTGTGTATTTATTTTTTTCACACATAATTATGTCGTTGATTTATCCTTAACCTAAGGATATGGTCTTTATAAGATAATTCATCTCAATTTACATTCCATTGAGACTTCTATATTGTTATACACCAAATCACATTTATATGGTGTATATAATGTACTTTGACATAGTATATCATGAATCCCTTTATTATCAAGATATTATAATGTTTTTATTACCTCAATTATTTGTATTTAAGTGTCTGTCTTTTTGTTAGAAACTCTAAATAAAATACATTTTTAACTGTTTTAAAGATTGATTATAATAAATCATTCTCATTAATGTCCATGTTTTAAAAATGGTTTTAAGGATTTATTTATATGGACATTAAAGTTTTAAAATAAAAATTCCTTTTAAAAGATTCAAAGTGGCATGGGACACTTTGATTCTAAAATCTATTTTAAATGGATTCTTGACAAACAGTTTGACTTTTAAATGATTTCAAGAAAAAGTGGGATATTTCACTCTATTTGTTTTGATGATTATTTTCATCTAAGTCAATATCATTCACCATTCTCGATTGAGGGTAATAAGATACAATAAAATATTTCATATTGTATCAAATGAGTTGTGTTTGACTGTGGATGTGCTATTTTTATACCATTCATGGTTTGTGGATAAAGTATTGACATTTCTTATGCTATTTTTATACGAATGTTTGTGTTATGTTTAATAATTTTCATATGAGGAATACATTGGACTTAGTAAGTGACGGGTGGAGCCCGCTATAGCTCCTCGATGCATCAGTAGGTCTCATGAGACAAACTAGTGTCTTAGCACAAGGCCTTGGTAAAATCTAATTTTTAGTCTTGGCATGAGGCCTTGGCTATGTGGTTATGATAGTCTGGCATTATGCATTCCATCATTATGAACGTGGTTATTGATATTTCATGTGATTATTCAACTAGTAGAATATCCTTTTGAATAAGTAAATGGAATTATTACATTTTATCTTTTCCATATTATGTTGAAGTTCAAGATTAAAGGGCTTTTGTTTTAGTTATAAATTTCCTTAAATGATTATTCCTATTTATGAAAGTTTCCACTGTATTGCTTACCCTTAATGAGCGTTTGAGATCACCCCTTTTAATGTTTTATTTTTCCCAGGATGTGAAGAAGTAATTTATGAATGACCTATAGGGATAGTATGTGGGGATATGAGTGTGGACTATGAAGAAAAGATGTTGTTGTAGTTTTAATTTTATGATGTAATGTAAACATTATTAATGTATCTAGTTATTCCAAGGCTACTAAACTAATCAGTCTTTTGAGACTTGATCTTTATTGTGATCATGCCAATGTTATTTAATAATACACCGACTCTGGGTAACTGGGTTCGAGGCGTTACAATTGATATCAGAGGAAGTTTAGTACAAACCTTGGAAGCTAGATTTAGATAAACTCTGATTAGAGCATGTAGACCTAAGATGAACTTTAAGGATTAGTATAGAAGAACTTTCTTGAATTTTGGTATTGTAGTGATTTTGTGAGTTTTACAAGAAATAAATCTTTGTCTGGATACGAGCAGGTAGAGGCGGATCTGGCATTGATGTACCTAGGGGTAAAACCTGAAAACACCACTTTGAGCTAGACTCGAACGGGAACTGGTGCACAACAATGGGCCTTTCTGCACTATTGGTTACGACACTCCCAGGGGATATGCTTAGGATAATTTACATTTTCTTTACAAACCAATTTGATGTATTATATATATAAGATGAGAGTAAATGACCTCGGTTAATCCTAATGTGTTTCAAATTGAGAATATGGTGACATGTTAATCTCTAAATGTTTTATGACTACTGTAACTCACACAATGCTTTCTAGTTTTAGTCAATGGCTAGATTCCAAGGAAGCCATAGTGATTTTGAGAATGATGTACAAGGTGGGAATGGTGGTGGCAATGAGCAACAAAATAGAATGTTGATATGCCTAAAAGTTATCGTCTTTGTGCCAAATAAATTTTCCAAAAATATGATAAAATATATATATATATTACCCAATTCCCAGACTCAACAAAGAAAAGAAAGGTGATGAATGATAAGATCTCCAACAGTGGAGACCATGGAGAAAGGAATCCTTATTTTCCATTATGCAGGAAATGTGGAAGGAGACACTGTGGAAAGTGTCTCAGTGGGACAAGGAAATGCTTTAGGTGCAGGAAGGAAGGACATAAAGTGATGAATTGACGAAGAAAAATGAAGAGTACTATGGAAGAAGATAAAAATGGTTCCAAGAATCAATTTACATTCATTTTCCATAAATGTAGGGGACCTGACCATTACCCGAGTGAATGACCTATTCTATAGGATATTTTCGTGGTCAAAGAAGAAGCTATGTGGAAATAAATGGATGGAGAAATGTTTAAAAAGTGTTATTGCTCCTTGTTGATGGGTTTACTTTGGATTAATTTTCTCTTGTATTTGTAACCCTGCAGTTTTCCATGTGATAATGATATTTGAGGAATAATTATCTTTTCTCTTGTGGATATAGTTATGAATAACCATTTGGTTTTATATGATCACTGGGTTTGAGGCAATTATAAGTTATTATAATTTTGGATGAAAATTCATGGTATGACATATCATTTGGGGTTAAATTATATTATGGTTATTTTGAGGAATTTATCTCATTTTGATAATGGTATAATTTATAGTTTTTGAAAACGGACAACACACAGACCGTGGGACAACTCGTCCCGTCGGACAAAGCTGTGGGAATCAAACCCACAACCAAAGTGCGATTGAGATTTATCGCCTACCACTGGACTACGTGAAGTCCCTGGTTAGTGTGACTTTAATTTTCAGATAAATGATTTTATTGATCAATAATAATTTGATTTGGGATCTTATGTATTATCAAATGAATACCCTTTTTATAGGAAAATGATTTGGTGATTAAGTGATAAATGTTATTTTGGAAGTTGTTTGCTTTGTTGTGAACACTACATGCCCAAGGAAAATAGAATAGTATGGGATTTCATTTGAGGAGTAATGTTGGATTTTTTATATGTTTTTATTATGGATTTATAATGATTTGGGTTATTTATGGAAATTATTAGGTTAATTACTTTTAAGTATGTGACTTTAAGAGTAATTAATGTCATTTGGAGATACAATTTAACATGGAAGACTACATTCTTATATGTTTTGGGATTCAATATTAGTATGGAATATATTGAAGGATTTTAAGGACAATTTATTATTGAATGATATTTATTTAACTTTGGGGTATTGATTGTTTAATTTTAGAAATTAAGATTTGTGTTTTTTTCTCTAATGGAATATCCATTTGGGTGATCATCAGATATTATACTAACAATCTTGGTTTTTATTAATCTATAAAGACAAGGTAAATATGTAGTTTATCCTATGTGAATCATGTATTTCTATAGAAGTATATTCTAGCTCTTCCAATGTGACCAAGTCTTCTTGAATACTGATTGTTCAAAAAAATGAGTTAGTGGTAAAAATTTATTAAAGAATGAAACTCTACATAAAAAGCAAGTATATATCTCTATGTTCTTAGTCAATATCATAAATGAATTCCTCGTCCTTATGTAATGTAACTTAAAACAAAAAAATGTTGTCCATTTAATTTTCCTACTGGGAGACTAATGACCGTTTGTCCCAACACAAGTTTGTGATTTTCTTATTGTTAACTTTTTCCTGATCATGTTTTCTATCCCTCTCCATCAGAACTTAACAATTAGTTTATCATCCATATCCATGTTTTCCTACATGGAATCCTAGTATGGGTTATCTTGGGTGACCTTTGTACTTCTCTTTCTTTCTTTTAAAGTTATAGTTTTATTGACTTTTTTTCGATGTGGGACTTTCCATTATATTCCCAAGCCCAATTTTAAAAATTTCAAGGAAGAAATTATTTGAAGGAGGGGAGAATGTAACACCCCAAGCTTCCACAGTACGTTTCCCTTTGAATAATGCAATGGCGTGCATTGTACGCAACTTCGAGATTCTATCACACCACTACCAATCAAACTAGCCGTTATGAATTGTAATACCTACTTTTATAAATTATAGAAATTTTATCTCTTAAAATAGACTTTATTTTTGGATTTGGGGTATCGAATTTTTCCTAAGGTGAAATTTTGGTAATTTTCGGATAACTTTAATATTTTGATGAATAGTGAAAATTACTAAATTTTAATTAAAAACAACTTTTTTAATCAAAATAATTAATAGTGATAAATTATGAATTTGACTGGTTTTAAAGTATAATTAGAATATATTTTTACATTTTTATCCAATGGTGTTCTTTAGAATTAATTTTTCTTTGAAATTGGACATAAACAATTGTCAATCTTTTGATATATATTGTTTCTTAAAAACACGCTATTTGTTGTGACAGCGGGAATTAATTATAATATTCATTAATGCAACTTATATGTTTGGAATTTTGTAAAATAGACATCATTTTTGAATTCAGAATATCAATTATAGCTTAGGGTGAAATTTTGGCATTTTTCTGAAAAACATCAATTTTTTATGAATAGTGAAACCACTAAGTGGTAGTTAAAAAACTAAATTTTTTATAAAACATAATTTTACCGCTTCTGTGAGTGGAATTTTTAAAATCAGAGAGACATGGTTAATATCAAGGAGTAAAATGTGGTTCAATGAGATGAAAATAATTTTTGGTGAATAATAACATTTTACTTTTATATACCACAGTTAAAAGTAAAAAGGGCAATTAAGGGTAAAAATGATATTAATATTACCCTAACACATGTCATAATTCTATTAGAAAAGTGTATCTCGACCAAAAACAACCTTAGGAATAAAATATTATCATTTAGGTCCACTTGGATTAGATTATGACATTTATTATTATTTAATTCAAAGAAGAGTTAAAAGAGTTAAAATCAAAGTTTATTTACTAAAACATTTTTAATATTGGGTTATACATAAGATAAATTCGATTGTAAATATCAATTAGAAAGATAAAATTATTTACTACATAATAATATTTTATTTATAAATTTTAGACATTAAATAATTTAATTTATTTATGACACAATGACGATGCAGTAATTACCATTATAGTGAACAATTAAATTGATAGATATTGTAGATATCCAAATAAATATAATTTGAGACTTTTTATTAATTACACTAATTTTATAGGTTAATATGACATATTAGGAATGCTTTAATTAACTTTTTTCGAAGTAATCATTCTGTTATGAATTTTACAAAAAATCGATTATTGAATAGTGTCAAAATTGACATAAATGAGTTTTTAAAACAAATTTTATATTATTAATTAATATTAAATTCCTAAAAATCTACGGTTCGGCCAAGAGACTTATATCATGATATTTGTATCATTAATGGACCAATTTGGGGTCTCTTGGATGTATATAGTATGTTATTAACCATATAATATAAAAATACAAAGAAACATTGTAAAAGTGAAACTAATTAACTAAGAGTTAATACTTAATGATAAGGTTAATATAGTAACCCAAACCCGTCTAAATTATATTGGTTGATTTTTTTCTACCCATACCGACATTAAACTTTAAATAATCCACTTTGGAGCCATTAGAAACCGAATATGAATTTATTATAAAATAATATTTCTAGATTTTCCAAAGGTGCCCCTCACCCCTCTTATAAAAGGGCACTCCCCCTTCTCATTAATTCACACCTTAAAAGAATTTTAGATCAGCCAAACTCTGCCCAGATAATCTCTCAACTTCCCTCACTACAACCTAGAGGCCTTATTTTGATCATAAAGACAACCTAAGGATCCCTTTTGATCAAATCAAAAGGAAGAACCCGAAGAAGAGGTAATGTTTTCACCACCCTCTTTCAAGTTCATTTCTTCTTCAATTTCTTATTTCTTTTTTATTTCTATTCTAAAAAAATAACTCCAGTATCTTCTATATATTGTGATGTTATAATAAATATGGTACAACCATATTCAGTATTCTATCTATCCTTTGAATGGTTTTTCACCATACATGCGTACGTAAGACTTACCGTCTCCACATCATGGTGTAATTGTCATTCAATAAATTATTATTTGGATGGATATAATAATGATGTGTAATTCATTTAAATAATAAATATAACATATTAATTATTCTGTCTATATGATATACCATCCAATTATATATTATTTTAACATCAAAAGAATGATATTGTCGCTCGTGCGTACGTACGGACTACTGTCTCCACAAATGCGATGTGATTAATTATCCATCGTATCCATTAAAGTATAATTCTCATTTGATGATTAAAAATAATGTTTAAGGACTTGATATAATTCTGGATATGAATAAGATACAACCTATCCATAAAAAACATGGCTTACATAACAAATAATATAAAGGAAACGAGTAAGTTAACACCCGAAATGACGATAATACTAAGATATTATTAACAAATCAATGTTAAAAGATCCTATATGATATCATATTAATGGAAGTAAGCGATTCTTATATAATTAAATAATAATTATTTCACCATTATACTGTAGGTTAACCTACCATTGACCAAGGAAAAAGTACAAAGTAAGGTGTTTCTTATCTCACTTTTAATTCCGTGAGATTTCCATTGTTCACCACTTATTTATTGCATGTGGTGTGTGTACTGCCCGTGATTTTATTCATTGTGTAATATACTTTAATTTATTGGTATTTACATCATCATTGTATGATCCTTATTTCATGATTGTATTTTTCATAAGTTACCAAATCGATAAGGGAATTTGAAATTTCAATTTCCACTCTTTCGGCTTTACACATACTTCATTGATTATTTTAGTCCAAGATTATGTGTGGAATCACTATTCATTTGATTATTTCATAATTTCCACTCCCCTTTCTATTGATATACTTTTTATAAACATAATCACTCCGTTGATAAATTCTCAAGTCATCGGTATGAACTTGATTAGAGTAATTTTTACTCAATCTCGATTAGTTGAGATAAACATCCAATTCATTGGTGTTGTTTTTACAAGAATATGTATGAATGTCAACTGATTGATTTAGACTAAATATCCAATCATATTGAGTGTATTTAAATTTTTCAAACATAATTATGTCATTGATTTATCCTTAACCTAAATATATGGTCTTTATAAGAGAATTCATCTCAATTTACATTCCATTGAGACTTCTTTGTTATTATACACGAAATCACTTTTATATGGTGTATATAATTTAATTTGACATAGTATATCATGAATCCCTTTATTCTCATGATATTATAATGTTTTGAGTACCTTATTTATCTGTATTCAAGTGTCTCTATTTTGGTTAGAAACTCTCACTAAAATACATTTGTAAGTATTTTAAATATTGATTATTCTAAATATTTCTCATTAATGTCCATGTTTTAAAAATGGTTTTAAGGATTTATATATATGGATATTAAAGTTATAAAAACAAAATTCTTTTTAAAAGTTTCAATGTGGTATGGGACACTTTGATTCTAAAATCTATTTAAATGGATTCTTGGCAAATAGTGTGACTTTTAAATGATTTCAAGAAAAAGGGGGATATTTCACTCTATTTGTTTTGATGATTATTTTCATCTATGTCAATATCCATCATCATTATCAATTAAGGTTAATATGAAACAATAAAATCTTCCATATTGTATTGAATGAGTTGTGTTTGACTGTGGATGTGCTATTTTTATACCATTCATGGTTTCTGGATAAAGTATTGACATTTCGTATGCTATTTTTAATATGAATTTTTATGTTATGTTTAAAACTTTTCATATGAGGAATGCATTGGACTTAGTAAGAGATGGGTGGAGCCCTCTATAGCTCCTGGATGCATCGGTAGGTCTCATGAGACAAACTAGTGTCTTGGCACAAGGCCTTGGCCAAATATTATTTGTAGTCTTGGCACGAGGCCTTGACTATGTGGTTATGATAGTCTGGCATTATGCATTCCATCATTATGAAAGTGGTTATTGATATTGCATGTGATTATTCTACTTGAAGAATATCCTTGTGAATAAGTAAATGGAATTATTTCATTTTATCTTTATCATATTATGTTGAAGTTCAAGTTTAAAAGGCATTTGTTTTAGTTATACATTTTCTTAAATGTTTATTATTATTTATGAAAGTTTCTGCTGTATTGATTACCCTTACTAAGCGTTTGAGCTCACCCCTTTCAATGTTTTATTTTTCCCAGGATGTGAAGAAGTAATTTATGAATGACCTGTAGGGATAGTATGTGGGGATATGAGTGTGGACTATGAAGAAAAGATGTTGTTGTATTTTTAATTTTATGATGTAATGTAAACCTTATTAATGTATCTAGTTATTCCAAGGCTACTAAACTAATCGGTCTTTCAAGACTTGATATTTCTTGTGATCATGCCAATGTAATGTAATAATGCACCGACTCTGGGTAACCGGGGTCAGGGCGTTACAGAGTTTATTGTCTAGTGTCTAAGGTGTGTTCCATTATGTTTATTATAATTATATGAGAATGTGAATATTGGTGTTTAGGCCAAGATTTATGATCCATTCATATCTACATATTTCATTAGGATGGGAATCAAGCCATGTGTAGGTCTAGAAAAACTATTCAAGTTAATTTAATATAGAAATGAAAATATCCATGATTTTTAACATCTTGCAGTAGAGAATGAGTTATGTAGATTAGTGTCTTGCGATAAGTATTCCCTCTACGAATTTTAGAGTCTTCCTATAAGGACACTAGTTGTGTAGTTTAACTTATTGTGGTGATAACTGTATCCATAAAATTTAAAATATTAAAGAATGGATAATGGGAAATAATTTAAATTTCAATCGGTAATGATGATATCTATACATTTTATCATATTGTGGTAAGGATTATGTACATGTAATTTAATGTCATGTCGTAAGGATGATGGATATGATGTTTAATGACTTGATATAATGAAACCAGTTATGTAGTTTAATGTCATTTGGTAAATAATATTTCCATGCAAATTAATGGGTTTGGTAAGGATAATGGACAATAACCTATCAACAATGTAGCTCATCTGATGGATCATTGATAAATCTCATGTATATTAGGAGAGTGTTAGTATCATTTAAATATATCAAGTATGAACTTACATATAAATCCAACCAATCCTTAAATGAAAATAATTTGTCTATTGTCTTCCAATGACATAGATGAATTGGATAATAGTTTTTATTTCCTAACATAATTGAATCACTCATATTTCTCATCATTGGACATTCCCCCAAACTAATTTTCCTTTAACAATCAATATACATGGATACATTCCATGTTTGGAATGAATTAATTTACTATAATCTTATCTATAAATATGGACTTTATACATTCATGGTAGCTATATCTATCTTCGTTTCAATATATGTGAAACCTTTTCGATGCCATCAGATGACTCGAGCCTGGATTTTGGTGTTAGTGGATACAATATCCCCATGTTTATCTGTAACGCCCCGACCCCATTTACCCAGAGTCAGTGCATTATTTTATTACATTGGCATCATTACAAGGAATCAAGTCCCGAAGGACTGATAAGTTTAGCAGTCTTGGAAAAATAGATCACATACATGAATGCTACATTTTCACTTTAAGACGTACAAAGAAACATAAATAATCTTTATGAATGCCATTATTACCTTGGATTAAACCTGCATATCAATCACATTACACTTCTTGGAATCCTTGGAAAAATAAAACATAGAAAGGGGTGAGCTCAAATGCTCAGTAAGGATAAGAAATACAGCACAAACATTCAAAAATAAGAATAAACATTTAAGGCAATGTATAAAACTAAAATAAAATCCTTTTAAACTAGAACTTCAGCATAATATGGAAGAAATAAAATGAAATAATTCCATTTACTTATTCACATGGATATTAATTTAATCAAATAATCACATGTAATATCACTAACCACTTTCATAATGATGGAATGCATAATGCCAGACTATCATAACCACATAGCCAAGGCCTCGTGCCAATACTACAAATAATATTTTTCCAAGGCCTTGTGGAAAAAAACTAGTATGTCTCATGAGACCTACCGATGCATCGAGGAGCTATAGTGGGCTCTACCTGTCACATATTAAGTCTAATGCATTCCCATATTAAAAGGTTTAAACATAACATAAACATTCGTATTAAAACTAGCATACGAAATGTAAATAATTCATCCATAAACAATGAATGGTATAAAAATAACACATCCACAGTCAAACATATCACAAAACCTTCAATACAATATATAAGTTTTGTATCATAATAAATCAACTTCAAATAAGCATAAAATCCATCAAAGGATGTTGACATAGATGAAATCAAAACTCTTTTTAGAGAAATATCTCTTTATATTTTGAAATAATTTAAGAGTCATATATTTATAAAATAAAACATTTTCTTTGAAAATATTATTATAAGCTTGTAAGGGATGCTTTGAAAATTTTATAATGGCGGAAAATAGCCGCACCCTCCATATAAGATAAAAAACATTCTTACCTTAATTTTGCCGAAAAGGTTAAAAAGAACCTTGTTTGGAAAATGACAGAAAGATTCCTTTATAAACCTCTTATAAAAAGTCAAACAAGGGTATAAATATATTTAACCCATATTCTTGTAAATAATAAAAATGTTTTGAATTACATTTTCAAGGAACATGGATGTGGATGATAAAGTGATCCCAATAGATTATTACGTATAAACAACCTCGGATAATGAAGAGATTTTGAAATAACCCTTACCAATTCGGTAACTTACAAAACATACAACCCATGAAAGAGGTATCATACAATGAATATGTAAATACACATAAATTAAAGTGTATTACACAAAGAATACAATTATGGGAAGTACATACACCATAGAAAAGGTAATAGTGGCAATACGACATGAATCTCACGGGAATAAGGAGTGAGATGAAAACCCCTTACCTTGCACTTTCCTTTAGTCGAGGGTACGTTTATCCTCCTGTACGAAGATCATAGTATGTTATTAAATTATACCAAAACCATATTAATATTTATGATATCATACATGATTCATTTATGACTTTATATTACCCATTTAATAATAATATCCATGTTAAGTTAGCATTTCGGGTAATAATCACTTTCTTTATCGTATGTGTTTTAACTTGTCACTCTTGGTTGTGTCAATTAGATCATGATTTAAATAATTCTACAATATAAAACATGAAAAATATATCATATATATTTAGAATGTAAATATGTATAACATACTTATATATGAAATGGAAAACACCGTTTATAGAGATGGTAGTCCGTACGTACGCATAAATGTTGTTTCTGTTTTCATATATTATTGAACGGTAGTAAATGAATAAGATATATGTAAGTACATAAATTCTTATATATATATATATATATCTCCAGTTTCATTATTATGTCATATATTACATACTTATTAGTAATATATATTTTTATAATCATCGATGAATGGTGAACTTGGAAATGAATCTCATCGCGTCGTGGAGACGGTAATCTGTACGTACACACGAGCAAAAATATCATTCTTTTGATATTAAAATAATATATAATTGGATGGTATATCATATATAAAGAATCATTATCATTTTATATTTATTATTTACATGAATTAAAAATCATTATTATACCCATCCAAAAAATAATATATTGAATAACAATTACACCATGACATGGAGACGGTAAGCCGTACATACACACGTATGGTGACATGTCATTCAATGGATGGATAGAATACTGAATATGGTTGTAACATATTTATAATAATATTAAAGTATATAGGAGATACTGGATTAATTATTTTATAATGGTAATAACAAAGAAATAAGAAGTTGAAGAAGAAAGGAACTTGAAAATGGTGGTGAAATCATTACCTCTTATTCGAGTTCTTCCTTTTGATTTGATCGAAAGGGATCCTTAGGATGGATTTATGACTAAAGTAAGGCCTCTAGGATGAATTGAGGGATGTTGAGAGAGTATTTGGTGTGAGGGTAGCCGAACCAAAAGGCTTTGATGGTTTGAGTTAATGAGAAGGGAGAGTGCCCTTTTATAAGATGGGTGAGGGGCACCTTTGGAAAAGCTAGAAGTATTATTTTATAATAAATTCATATTCAGTTTAAAATGGCTCCAAGGTGGATTATTTAAAGTTTAATATGGGTATGGGTCCAAAACCACTCAACCAATAGAATTTAGACAGGTTTGAGTTACTATATTAACCTTATCTTTAAGTATTAACTCTTAGTTAATTAGTTTCACTTTTACAATGTCTCATTGTATTTTTATATTATATGGTTAATAAACATACTATATACATCTAAAAGACCCCCCAAGTTGTCAATTAAAGATACAAATATCATGATATAAGTCTCTTGGCCGATCCTTAGAATTTTAGGAATTTAATATCAATTAATAATATAATATTTTTAAAAAACAACTCTTTTATGTCAATTTTGATACTATTCAATAATTGATTTTTTTAAAACTCATAACTGAATGATTACTTCGTAAAAGGTCAATTAAAGCAATACTAATATGTCATTTTATCCTATAAAATTATTGTAATTCATTAAAAGTCTCATATAATATTTATTTGAGTATTTATAATATCAATTATTATAATTTTTCACTATTATGGTAATTACTTCATCATCATTGTGTCATAAATAAATTAAATTATTTAATATCTAAAAATTATAAATAAAATATCATTATGTAAGAAATAGTCTTATATTTTTAATGAATATTTACAATCGAATTTATCTTATGTATAACCTTATATTAAAAATGTTTTAGTAAATAAACTTTGATTTTAACTCTTTTAACTCTTCTTTGAATTAAATAATAATAAATGACCTAATCTAATCCAACTGGACCTAAATGATAATATTTTATTCCTAAGGTTGTTTTTGGTTGATATACACTTGTCCAATAGAATTAGGAAATGTATTAGGGTAATATTAATATCATTTTTACCATTAATTACCCTATTGACTTTTAACCGTGGTAAATAAAAGTAAAAAATTACTATTCACCAAAATTGTTTTCATCTCATTGAACCAAATTTTACTAATTGATATCAACCATGTCTCGGATTTTCGAAATTCCAATCACGGAAGTGGTAAAATTAAGTTTTATGAAAAATTCATTTTTTTAACTACCACTTAGTAGTTTCACTATTCATCAAAATTGAAGTTTTCCATAACAATGCCAAAATTTTACCCTAAGCTATAATTGATATTCCGAATTCAAAAATAATGTCTATTTTAAAAAATTCCAAACATATAAATTGCATTAATTAATTTTATAATTAATTCCTGCTATTACAACAAATAGCCTATTTTTAAGAAACAATATATATCAAAAGATTGACAATTGTTTATGTCCAATTTCAAAGTGAAATTTATTCTAATGAACACCATTGGATAAAATGGTAAAAATATATTCTAATTATACTTTAAAACCACTAAATAATATAATTTATCACTATAAATTATTTTGATTAAAACAGTTGTTTTTAAGTATTTTTCACTATTCATAAAAATTGGAAGTTCTTAGAAAAATACCAAAAATTCAACTTAGGATAATTTTGATATTCTGAATGCATAAATTAAGTCCATTTTGAAATATAAAATATATATAATTTCAAAAAAGTAGGTATTACTATTCATAACGGCTAGTTTGATTGGTTGTGGTGTGTTTGAACTCGATGTTTCGTACAACACACGCTATTGCATTATTTAAAGGGAAACGTACTGTGGAAGCTTGGGATGTTTCATTGTAAATTTTTGATGTCCCCATTCTAAAAAGTAAATTTATTTAGTCAAATTGAATATATAAAAGTTTAAAATATTGGATTTAAAAATGGTTCACTAATAATAGTTTGTAAAAGTGCAATACTGAAAATGAATTTGTTCGTACATTATGTCTAAGAAACTCATAATATGGATTAAAAAATTATAAGGATTATATAAAGATTAAAATCTAGTTAATACTATTCATAACCTCTTTTGAACCGCTTGTTTAGTAAGTCATGGTGCACATTAACTCGGTGTGGCGTGTAGTGCAAGTTATTGAATTACTTTGAAGAAATAACACACAATGAAATCATGGGGTGTTACTTTCTCCCCTCCTTCAATAAATTGCATCCTCGCAATTTGAAATTGTTCTTTGAAAATAAAAGGTTGAATATAGAAAATATCTTTGTGGGAAAACCCACATCAGAAATTGGGTTAATAAAATTTAGTCTTAATATGAGGAAATGGGAAATGAAAGGGTCACCACCAAATTATGATCTCTCTTAAGAGAAAATTGGTGGCAATTAGAGACATATAATTGGAGGAAAAACGTAAATATTTATAGGTAGTGATTGAGGTCATCAATCAAAAACAAGTGTAAATTGAGGGCCTTAAATTACTCAATCTATGATGATTTAAAATACCATTGGTTCAACAAAAAATATGGTATTAGGATAACACATTTTTTGTTTTAAGATCCCTTCACTAAACTATAAGAATTAATTTCTTCATTGAATAAGAGATGAAGATAAATATATACTTGACATGTAGAGTCTCATCCTTTAACAATGTTCTACCATAAACTCATCTTTCACTCTAAAAGATAATAGAACTCAAAAATAATATTCTATTTATCCTATTCGTATAGTGTTCAAAAAATGAATTTATAATTTATCTAGAAGAACCATTAAAAACGACATTATTCAAACCAGGACATCATGTGGGTCAGTGGTAGGTGATACACCCTTGTCACCCTTCAATTGTGGGTTCAAGTCTCACGGCCTTGCCGGACACGATGGGTTGCCACCCGATATCCGAGTTCTCCTTTTATGGCATTCCAAAATAATCCAAACTAAAAATATCCAAAATTCTTTAGTACAAAATTTATTAGGAAGGTAAACACAATAAAGATCCTTTTTTTGCGTAATAACATGTGATCACCTTCATCATGTATTCTTTTAAAACACTGAAACATTCTGAATTACCATAAAACCTTATTGATTACATTCATGATCCATAATTCCTTAAAGAATAATAGAGATACTCCTTCAATCCAAAAATGTTGTACACCCCAACAATGATGGAATATACAAATCATTAATCAGTTTCAAGGTATTCATGAATATCCAATATAATTTATCCAAATCAATCATGTATTATTCTAAAATCACTACCTCGGTATCAGAACCATATTATGGTTTATCTTTCTCTCAACCATATATTTTCCAAAAATTTAACTTGCTATTGAGTCACTTTTCTTTGTTCCACACAATCTCAAGTCCTTAATGAAATAGTACTGCAGTACAATCTTTATATACTCCATAATCATTATTACAAGTACATTGTTGATACAACACTCAAATGACATAATTAACATAAGAACTCTAATCATTCATCTTCATCAATGGTAGTATCATAACTTGATTTTTATCCAATAGCATCACTTGCGGCATAGTCTTCTGACTGGGACATAGGTTCGCGTAGTGTCCAAACTCCTTGAAAATGAAGCATTGTACATTTGAAACCATTTTCTTACCCTTGCAGTTACGTACATTGTGCACTTTTCCTCCACACTGATAACAAACTCCCATTGCTTTCAGGCAAGTTCCAGGGTGTTTCTTCCCATAGTTGTCACATATGGGAAAAATTCGTCTTTTCCCTCTTCCCTTTATCCATATTTCTCTCTTCCATCCTTTTCTTCTCTTGATTCCCTTCAAAAAAATAGGACTCCGAGGATTATTTACTCATCTTATCAACACATGATACTATTTCTTTATATGATGATAATATGTGGGAAACTATTTCCCTTCTAAATTCTAGATTAGGACCATAAAAGATATGATCCTTGTTACTCTTTGGATCATACGTATTACAGGAGTTCACATTCCATCTACTGGTCACCATTTCTATACAATAGCATAAACTAGTTTAGTTTATGAATTGCAATGAATAATTACCAAACTTGTAAAATACTTAACACAAATTGAACAGTTTATGGATATATTCCATAATCATAATTTTTTTATTTGAGTAAGTATATACTCATAATACCTTAATAATGTTTTGTAATGAAAATGAGAATTATCCTAAGCATATCCCTCGAGAGTGTCGTAACCAAGAGTGCAGCAAGGCCCGTTGTCGTGCACCAGTTCCCGTTCGAGTCTAGCTCAAAGCGGTGTTTTCAGGTTTTACCCCTAGGAATATCTATGCCAGAGCCGCCTCTAACTGCTCGTATCCAGAGAGGGATGTATTGCTCGGAAAACTCACAAAATCTCTACAATACCAAAATTCTAGGAAGTTCTTCTATACTAATCCTCATAGTCTATCTTAGGGATATGTGCTCTAATCAGAGTTTATCTAAATCTAGTTTCCAAGGTTATTGCCAAACCTCCCTCTGATACCAACTGTAACGCCCCGACCCCAGTTACCCAGAGTCGATGCATTATTACATAACATTAGAATGGTCACAAGAAAGATAAATTCTCAAAAGACTGATTGGTTTAGTAGCCTTGGAAACACTAGATATATTCATAATGTTTTACATTACATCATAAAGTGAAAAACTACTACAACAACATATTGTCTCTATAGTCCACACTATTATCCCCTCATAATATCCCTGCAGGTCATTCATAATTTACTTCTTCACATCCTGGGAAAAATTAAAACATAGAAACGGGGCAGCTCAAATACTCAGTAAGGGTAAACAATACAGCGGAAACTATCAAAAATAAGAATAAACATTTAAGGCAATGTATAAAACTAAAATAAAAGCCTTTTAAACTTGAACTTCATCATAATATGGCAGAAATAAAATGAAATAATTCCATTTAATTATTCACATGGATATTATACTAATCAAATAATCACATGCAATATCACAAACCACTTTCATGATGATGGAATGCATAATGCCAGACTGTCATAACCACATAGCCAAGGCCTCGTGCCAAGACTACAAATAATATTTTTCCAAGGCCTTGTGCCATGACACTAGTTTGTCTCATGATACCTACCGATGCATCGAGGAGCTATAATGGGCTCCACCCTTCACATATTAAGTCCAATGCATTCCCATATGAAAAGGATTAAACATAACATAAACATTCGTATTAAAAATAGCATACGAAATGTAAATAATTTATCAATAAACTATGAATGGTATAAAAATAACACATCCATAGTAAAACATATCACAAAACCTTCAATACAATACAGAAGTTTTGTATCATAATAAATCAATTTCAAATAAGCGTAAAATCCATCAAAGGATGTTGACATAGATGAAATCAAAACTCTTTTTAGAGAAATATCTCGTTATATTTTGAAATCATTTAAGAGTCATATATTTATAAAATAAAACATTTTCATTGAAAATATTTTTATAAGCTTTTAAGGGAAGCTTTGAGGATTTTATAACGTTGGAAAATAGCCGCACCCGCCGTATAAGTTAAAAAAACATTATTACCTTAATTTTGCCGAAAAGGTTAAAAAGCACCTTGTTTGGAAAACGACGGAAAGATTCCTTTATAAACCTCTTATAAAAAGTCAAACAAGGGTATAAATGTATTTAACCCATGTTCTTGTAAATAGTAAAAATATTTTGAATTACATTTTCAAGAAACATGGATGTGGATGATAAAGAGATCCCAGTAGATTATTACGTATAAACAACCTCGGATAATGAAGAGATTGTGAAATAACCCTTACCAATTCAGTAAATTTCGAAACATACAACCCATGAAAGAGGTATCATACAATGAATATGTAAATACACATAAATTAATGTTTATTATCTAAGGAATACAATTATTTGTAGTACATACACCACAAAAAAGGTAATAGTTGCAATATGACATGAATCTCACAGGAATAAGGAGTGAGATGAAAACCCCTTACCCAGCACATTCCTTTAGTCGAGGGTACGTTTATCCTCCTGTATGAAGATCTTAGTATGTTATTAAATTATCCCAGAACCATATTAATATTTATGATATCATACATGATTCTTTTATGACTTTATATTACCCATTTAATAATAATTTCAATGTTAAGGTAACATTTCGGGTAATAATCACTTTCTTTATCGTACATGTTTTAACTTGTCACTCTTGGTTGTATCACTTAGATCATGATTTAATTACTTCCAGAATATAAAACATGATTAATATATCATATATATTTAGAATATAAATATGTATAACCGAAATATATATGAAATGGAAAACACAGTTTATGGAGATGGTAGCCCGTACGTACGCATGAAAGCTGTTTTTGTTTTCATATAGTATTGAACGGTAGTAAATGAATAAGATATATGTAAGTACATAAATTCTTATATATATATATATATATATATATCTCCAGTATCATTATTATGTCATATATTACACACTTATTAGTAATATATATTTTTATAATTGTCGATGAATTGTGAACTTGGAAATGAATCTCATCGCGTCGTGGAGACGGTAATCCGTACGTACACACAAGCAAAAATATCATTCTTTTGATATTAATATAATACATAATTGGATGTTATATCATATATATAGAATCATTATCATGTTATATTTATTATTTACATGAATTAAAAATCTTTATTATACCCATCCAAATAATAAAATATTGAATAACAATTACACCACGGCGTGGAGACGGTAAGCCGTACGTACGCACGTATGGTGACATGTCATTCAAAGGATGGATAGAATACTGAATATGGTTGTACCATATTTATAATAATATTAAAGTATATAGGAGATACTGGATTCATTATTTTATAATGTTAATAACAAAGAAAGAATAAGTGGAAGAAGAAAGGAACTTGAAAAGGGTGGTGAAATCATTACCTCTTCTTCGGGATCTTCTTTTTGATTTGATCAAAAGGTCTCCTTCGGATGGATTTCTGACTAAAGTAAGGCCTCTAGGATGAAGTGAGGGAAGTTGAGAGAGTATTTGGTCAGAGGTTGGAAAAAACCAAAAGGCATTGAAGGTGTGAGTTAATCACAAGGGAGAGTGCCCTTTTATAAGATGGGTGAGGGGCACCTTTGGAAAAGCTAGAAATATTATTTTATAATAAATTAATATTCGGTTTCTAAAGGCTCCAAGGTGGATTATTTAAAGGTTAAGGTGGGGATGGGTCTAAAACTACTCAACCAATAGAATTTATACAGGTTTGGTCACTATATTAACCTTATCTTTAAGTATTAACTCTTAGTTAATTAGTTTCACTTTTACAATGTCTCTTTGTATTTTTATATTATTTGGTTAATAAACTTACTATATACATCCAAGCGACCTCAAAGTGGTCAATTAAAGATACAAATATCATGATATAAGTCTCTTGGCCGAACCTTAGATTTTGAAGAATTTAATATCAATAAATAATATAATATTTGTTTTAAAAAACTCTTTTATGTCAATTTAGACACTATTCAATAATTGATTTTTGTAAAAATCATAACAGAATGATTACTTCATAAAAAGTCAATTAAATCAATCCTAATATGTCATATTATCCTAGAAAATTAGTGTAATTCATTAAAAGTCTCAAATTATATTTATTTGGGTATTTATAATATCAATTATTTTAATTTTTCACTATTATGGTAATTACCGCATCATCATTGTGTCATAAATAAAATAAATTATTTAATATATAAAAATTATAAATAAACTATCATTATGTAGGAAATAATTTTATCTTTCTAATGAATATTTAAAATCGAATTTATCTTATGTATAACTATATATATTAAGAATTGTTTAGCAAATAAACTTTGATTTTAACTCTTTTAACTCTTCTTTGAATTAAATAATAATAAATGTCCTGATCTAATCCAACTAGACCTAAAGGATTATATTTTAGTCCTAAGGCTGTTTTTGGTTGAGATACACTTGTCCAATAAAATTAGGACACGTGTTAGGGTAATATTAATATCATTTTTACCCTTAATTACCCTATTTACTTTTAACCGTGGTAAATAAAAGTAAAAAGTTACTATTCACCAAAAATTATTTTTATCTCATTGAACCACATTTTACTAATTTATATTAATTGTGTCTCTTGGATTTTCGAAATTCCAATCACAGAAGCAGTAAAATTATGTTTTATTAAAAATTCTGTTTTTAACTACCACTTAGTAGTTTCACTATTCATCAAAAATGGAAGTTTTTCAGAACAATGCCAAAATTTCACCCTAAGCTATAATTGATATTCCGAATTCAAAAATTATGTCTATTTTAAAAAAATTCCAAACATATAAGTTGCATTAATTAATTTTATAATTAATTTCCGCTAGTACAACAAATAGCGTGTTTTAAAAAAATAATATATATCAAAAGATTGACAATTGTTTATGTCCAATTTCAAAGTGAAATAAATTATAATGAAAACCATTGGATAAAATGGTAAAAATATATTCTAATTATAGTTTAAAACCACTAAATAATATAACTTATCAATATAAATTATTTTGATTAAAAATTTTGATTTTATATATTTTTCACTATTCATAAAAATTGGAAGTTCTTAGAAAAATACCAAAAATTCAACTTTGGATAATTTTGATATTCTCAATCCAAAAATGAAGTCCATTTTGAAATATAAAATATATATAATTTCAAAAAAGTAGGTATTACTATTCATAACGGTTAGTTTGATTGGTTGTGGTGTGTTAGAACTCGATGTTTCGTACAGCACACGCTATTGCATTATTCAAAGGGAAACGTACCGTGGAAGTTTGGGATGTTTCATTTTAAATTTTTGATGTCCCCATTATAAAAAGTAAATTTATTTAGTCAAATTGAATATATAAAAGTTTAAAATATTGGATTTAAAAATGGTTCACTATTAAAAGTTTGTAAAAGTGCAATACTGAAAATGAATTTGTTCTTACATTATGTCTAAGAAACTCATAATATGGATTCTGAAATTATAAGGATTATGAAAAGTTTAAAATTTAGTTAATAATACTCATAAACCCTTTTGAACAGATTTTTTAGTAAGTCATGGTGCGCTTTAACTCGGTGCTACGTGTAGTGCAAGTTATTGAATTATTTTGAAGAAATAACACACTATGAAATCTTGGGATGTTACATTATCTGTACCTGAATCTAGTATTTAAAGGAAAAACAATATATTATTGCATGGATGAGACATTTATGATATTTATATTTATTTCTATGTCATGTCATCTTTGACTCTCATGGAAGTTTCATTGTTTACAGGACTATCAAACATTTTTCCATGGAATAGTTGAAATACCAAGGAACATGTATTAGTTGGATAAAATATACTCTTTGTTGTCTCTAATCAAGGTATGGGAAACCGTATAGATTATCCAATATGAAATATATTACAATATTTTAATGGGTTCATGATTTACTGTAGAGGATATTGTATAGAATCCATTCATTATTTATTAGGACAAAGTGCTAATGCATTGGGGTTCTTTAAGGACAAAGATTCCTCCCACTGATTAAAATATCCCTACAATCATGGAGGTTATGTGTAAAAATTTGAGTAAAGATATTTTCTAGAATATCCCTTATTAGGATGGTAAAATAAGTAAATTCTCTAATCCATGTGGGATAAGAGACTTGAAAATATAATTTTTTTTCTAGACCTGCGGTCTAGGGTGAAGTAGAACAATGTTCGGATTTCACCTGATGATAGAATAAAAAACAAAAAGATTCCCCCTGCCATTTGGGTAGGGAAACATCACTCTAAGTAGGTATTACTTAAAAAAACAAGGGTAAATCATCATGAGGTATCGATATCATGAGTATTCACACAATTATATATCATAGATCTTTATTCTCTTATTGCACATGAGTGATATGTTCTTCCGCAGAAATTTCATTGTCAGCCTTAGGGGGATGATTGGAAGGAAACATGAAAACACATTCTCATCTGCTAGTGGTAGGGCGATATAATGATTATGTGAGTCCCGATGTAGAACCTAGAAACTAAATCCACTAGTTCCCATAGTCACGTGATCTATTATCATTATCTCTATAATACTAACACAATTGGTAATACCTTTTCAGGATTCCTAAAAGACAATGTTGGGAATTTCATTTCTTATGCTAGCGGAAGAAGGTAAGAAAAACTGTTGTGGATCTAATGATTGCATCAGGGCATTATTTTACCCTTTATAAGTGTTCTTTTATAGATTTTATGAGAAGTATACATATAAAATTTATATCACATTGGCTAAGACACAATATGATTGTGGATCCCCCTCAATAGAGCATTCAGTTTAGCGGGTTGGGTCCAATGGTACCATTTGAGGGGTCATTTCCCATGGTACCATTTGAGGATTTGGTGCACATGGTACAATTTGAGGGGATATTTTCCATATTTATGATTAATATACGGTGAAATATGGTAAAAGTGACCAACCACATTGGGCAGGGGTGCTCCGTAGGATTCCAAAGTCTTCGAGACTAGTTGGGATAATGTTAGAAGCTCCTGGTTAGTTATGATCTGGGGTAGATTCTGGGAAATTGTTGGGATACACTAGTGGGAAACAGAAATTTTGGAATAATTAGGTATTTAAACCGTCTCTTAATCATATATTATTGTATACACCTAGTAGGATCTCCTATTGGGTGCCCCAACATGGACAGTTGTGTAGGCATACCCTCTTTTGATGTTACTTTTGGAATCATTGTCATATGTCGAGGATGTTGATCATAATAGATGTGATACCTCATAGTAAACTCATAAGGTATTTATTATTAAGGTTGATTTTCCATAACCCCTTCATTGAGTCAGGGAATTTATGTGTTGTTGCACTCTAGTTTTAGGCTCATGAAGTAGTTGAATGTAGATGTAGTGGATATTTCCTCTCATGAGACCTCTGAGAGGATAGAAATATGGTGGTAAAACATTATTCATTAGGTTTCATAATAAGATTATAGTTTCATGAGGGAATTTTTTTTGGGGAATTTGTGGTCTAAGATATTTAAAAACTGATACTAGATCTGGTATTTATGTGACAACACATATCAGGGACTCGATGCCAAAGCATATTGTCCAATGATCTCAGAATTTTTTGGATCATTGATTTATCTCATTTTCATTTTAATGTATCTTGAGATGTTCTAATGAATAATAAAACCAACCTTATTAGTGAACAATTATATATCTGAGTACATGATTGATCTAAAACATCATCAGTTAAAAGACAAAGAGGAAGTACATCATTTCACACTAGGTCAAGTGTGGTTTTATTTTTTGGGTGCCCCATTTTCCTCTGAAATGATCTCATCATAAACCAACCTAATGGTTACTAAAATATCAATCCTTTTTTACCAACGAAATGGAAGAAACATTTAATGGTATTGACCTCAAGTTCACCATTTTGTTTTATAAAAAATTGGGATATGGAATAATATTATCCTGATAGTTGGATTAAAGGGTGGTTTAAGAAAATACTCAATTTCTTCCATTAGGAATTCCATTTTTTAGTCATCCATAGAACTCACAATGGTATCCAAATCCATAATTATTCCCTTATTTCATTCCAAAGGTAGGAGTTCAATTGGTGTTTCACTCCTAACAATGAAAAGGAACATAAATTAGTCGCACAGATGAGAGGTTTGGATCATCACACCCTTTTAGGGGGTATGGGATTTCCCACTCTATGACTCTGATAGATTAAAGATTTGTTAGTAAAATACTTACTAGATACATATGTGGTAATTTTTGCTCATGTGTTAATGAAATGATTATGAAACTATATTGATATTAATAATTGTGTTTGCATCACATGATCTATATCACCCTCTTCTATATTTATGATGCTTTGTGTTATGTCCATATTTAGGAAGTATGTATTTTTTTAACATTTAAGGAGGAAATTGGGGTCTTGGAATGGTATTTTCCCTCTATGATGTGTCCTATGTATTATGTAAAAAAAATAATCAAAACACTTATAGTTCTGTTGACATAGTTAAATGACATGTGACTAGACTAATCATAGATGTTTAACTGCATACAGAAAGACCATAAATGGTTTTCTTAGTCCTTGATGAGGTTTCCCACATATCATATTTATATAAAATAAGAATATTATATATATTTATTTTAATGGGAATTTGTTCCACAAGATTTTGGAGAACATAGGACATTAGAGGGACTTCAGAATATGATAAAACCCCATATTACTTCTTAATGAATATGAACCATTAAGTAATGAGTAAATTTATTCATATTTACTTCTCAATAGTTAGAGTGTTCTTGGAGGATTTTCCACATACTATAAATAAAATTTGTAGTGGTCTCTATGGCCATGTAATCCACTCACAGTGTGAGAAACAAGATATAGTATCAGATTGACTCATTTCATGTGAGAATATCCATATGAGGACTAATAATTGATGTTTCACTTTTAGGGGAATGGTTTTCAATCTAATGGAGGATATGGATTGGATATCATTCCTTAGGAAGTAATATTATATATCACATTTATGAATGGAAATGGTATTCTTATAGTTCATTTCGTCCCCCAACCTTCTAATGGGTTTGAAGTACATGACGACATGATCAAGGATCATACTAAAAATTGCATGTCTGTGAGTCCCCTTTTCATCCTATGATTGAATAGGAAGGATGGTAGACATAATTGTGAGTTTAATCTAGTAGGTCAGGAATTATTTGAAAATGAAGTTACATAAATAGAATTGGATGGAAAATAGAGCTGAAGAATTAGAAAGGATTCTTATTTATCCCAGTTATAGTGGGAATCAATGGCCTCACTGTTCCATTTTCCTTTAACCCAATGATTGTATAAGGTGGATAATCAGTCTTAGAGACAGTATTATTATCCCCATGGTTTTATGAATTCAAGGGTCTTATACTAGGATGGATTCTCTATTGATCGAGGAATAGGCACTAAGGTTGCATTATTGATGTAGGCTTACCCAATAAGGATACCCAACTAGTTGGGTATTTAAAACATAGGCAACCCTATTTACCAAGTCTTACACAATGAGGCTTCCCATCGGATGGAGATTATGTAATGATGTTGCCCTTTTATTTTGGCTTTCTCATTTATATTTCATCATTACAAGGGAAATATTATATTATGTCGGTGATTGCGGCTTATGTACAAAGGATGAACGAAAATGGGGAAATATCGTATTGTGTTGGTAATATGGTCTTATGCACTAGGGTTTACCCAGTAACACACTCTTTATTTACCCTCTGATATATAAAATTGATTTGGTTACCTCAAATGGGTTTTCTAAGAGAATGTCATTGGGAGTGTCGCTTGAGTGCATAAACTAATCTTATCAGGGTCACCAACCTTAATTAAGAGAAATGTGTCTGATGGTTCCAAGCTATGGTCCACATGGTATGTGTCCAAATTAGTCCACCCTATGTTGATTACACTACATAAGGGATATTACTAACATGTCTTGAATATATGTTGGACATGTTTCGATTGACTTCCTAACATATTTCTGGTTATAATCTGTTATGGCAGTGATGTTCATGTGTCTCCACCTGACATGTTCAAGATAACTTGCATAACCAATGTAGGAATGAATAAGATCATAAAAAATAAAAAATTAGAACTAACCAAAATTCTTTGCATAACCAATGAGGACATGTACATTGTCTTGGTAATGATTGATGTGGGCATGTCATTATGATGCTTCCTTATTAACCCGACCTTTCATCAGATGATCACATGGTAGTGCTTTAATGGGAAACCATATGATCATTCGAAAATGTCAATGATACTTTGCAATGTCATCCTAACATGTCATGATATAATCTTATGAAAATAAATCCATGTCAATGTGATTTTTCATGATTGACTTGGATTGACCTTAGGCTGTCATGCGATAATGGTGTCATGCCAAGTTGATATCTTGAGAGCAATCACACATTTTAAGGCATATATCATGATCAATGAGAAATGTAAAAACATAAAATTTTCTTATAATGTCCCATAAAAAATATTTAAATCATGTCCCCTTAAAATATTCACGTGGTGGGGTCTAACATATGTGTTTATGGTCATTCATTTGTTTGAATGTTATAATCCATGACCAAAAATATTTTTCCCTAAGTTCATATAGAAAAATAATTTTACTAGGAAGATGGATGGATATCCCTAGAAGTGTTTTCTCTTGAATTATACACATGGTTGATCCATATATCGAATGGGGAATATCTACCTGAGGTATATCCATGGTGCTCCATAATTCATGTGATTCACATGACACTAAAAATGACTAGTGAGGGGTTTTGAAAACATGTCCAGAGGCTTTAAAATGAAACTATATGTATTGTTGGAGGTACATTATGAATACATCCATGGGTTTACCCATTTTAAATTTAGTATGTTTGTGGGTGTCATCATGACAGAGCAGGAGGCCCATAGATTCTTGATATGCATGACCTCCATGAAATATTATGATTATCTTTGTGATTATGTGCAGTAGATGCATATAAAAATAGCAGTGTTCCTGGAATATGGAGGAAATTTCATTATGAGGATGAGTGCATGGAATATGTTTTTTCCATCCTCTTTATTTTTTGTGGATGACATGTTATTTGGGAAGAATATTACATGTCATGATTGAACCTTCCATGGCCACATTTAGGCATCGAGTGACATGAAAATATCATGGTACCAAAAGAGTTAGGGAACACATGATTTCTTATTTGATGATTAATGGAGGAATCATATATGTCAACATCCAGTTATTGGGATTATCTATCATGGTTATAAATTTGAATTGTGGAATCCCACGTGATCATGGGTCTATGGGAATTTCTCACACTATAGAGGGTATATATGAATATTTGTTGCTATATTTAATATTTGGGCTTCCAAATGGGGTCTTTTAATGGTCTTTGCTAATGTATGAGAACTATATGTTTATCAATCCATGTTTATGGATACAGTTTCCAATTTCATGGTGAAGTATAGTATTTAGAATATGGAGGTGCACAAGTCTTCATGCACACACCACTATGCCGAGCTGAGGGGAATCATTATTTTAAGGGTTTGTGACACTATAAGGAGCTCGTCCACTAGTGTATGACCTCAGACAAAAAACATGTTAAATGTACACCATAGTGACTTACCTTACATATAAATGATGATCCATAAATAATGTACATGTTTAACATGAATGAAGGTTATGTAGGATGTATTGATAATGAATGTGGGAGGGGGGGGGGGGGGGGGTGGGGGGTATGCACTGGGGCTATCGGTGTGGAAGAAGGTGCTACATTACTTGGATATGATAACATTGGAGATATCATTATATCTCATGAATAATCCATGTGATCCTAGTGTCTCCTGATGCTGAATTCATCATGTGATCTCCTAACCTCCACAAAATCATAAAACATTCTATTGTGATCACCTGAGGATGTTCTCTAGGGATGATCTGTTCTTCATCCTATTTTCTATTATCTGTCATTTCTACTCCCTATCCATCACATTCTTAGGAATTTTATGTGATTTGGGTTTTTATAAGATATTTTTGGATTGATGTTTGTTTTGGTTATCTATGGATTGGGATCCACATATTCCTTATAAGGTGGTAGAGATTTTATAGATCAATATCACACGACCGTGGTGCTACTTCACATGATTCTCATTCCCATAATTTTCTTCTTTGACGTCATGTAATATTAAAAAAATGGTTTAAATAGGATTAAATTATCTTTACAGGTTTAAGGATTCACTATAATAGAATCCTCGTGATGACTAGATTAATTGTCTTCAATATGATCACATGATGAAAGGGTTATCATATGATGGAAATGAGATATAATGGGAGACCTCCTAGAAATCCACCAAATTTGATGATTGGATATTGCAGTGGTTGTTGATGGTTTTCTTGTTATCAATTTTCTATCAGTGATGGGTTTAGAGATGGTTATAATGGTGATCACTAATGGATCACACTATAATCATCCAGTTTCCAAGTCCATCCAACGTTGTAGGATAGTAACAATTGAGTGGGAGGTTGAAGAAGGAGGTATCACACTATGTGGGATTGAAAAATATAAACATTGAATATCACTTGTTTTTTTTAAAATGTGATGCATTGGACTGAAGTGGTTGGCTAGTATCAGTAGATGGCATGATCAGACCCTAGTGCTTCTATCACATGAAAAGTATACTTGAATATAGAATCCCATATCAAATTTCTGTTTGTTCCTCCAATAGTTATAAGACCATTTCAGTGAATGCTTCAACATTGATCTAGTAATGGGTTTGAAAACACATACCACCTCCAAAACAACCACCTGGTCATTGGCACGTTGGGTTTACATCCATGTTATATGCTGATGTGGTCATGAACACCACATTCCATAAATACAAACCTTATTTGTTGATTAGATTCTATTCCACCTACTCCACTAGATATACTGGGATGGTACCCAATGGGCATGGTCTCCCCTCGTCCAACTTTTTCCTAGTGGGTTTTCATTGGTCTTTATGTCTAGCGGTTAGACGATTTTTTTGAAATTTGTTTGTGTAGAAGCACATTGAATAATTTTCTAAAATATATGGGTTCTACAAGGGATAATAAAATACCCACTTTTGAACAAGATAATACATTCATGTATACCATTTCAATTTTATTTATGGACATCACTTCAAAATTGGTTTTCATAGTCTTCACACTTCTCAAATATTTTTTGGAAAAGTGAAAGAGCACAATTATGGGTTCCAACATTGAATATAATACAATTTTTATACATTATATCATTGATATAGTTATCTTCAGTTAATTTAAAATTTCATTTTAGTTTTATATTCATGTGGGTTATGATTGTGAAGTTAAAATGTGGTAATGGTTTGTTTTAAAATCTCATAATTATTCAGAATGATATATGTCTATGTACCCATTATAGGAATTATTTAACATGTTTGTCTAAATATTGATAATTTTTTGTCTCGTCTAGTTATTCATTAATATTAATTTTAATAGTAAAACTTTTATATATTTTTAACTACTTTAATTGTGAAATCTATTTTAATAAAAAACTATATTAATTTTCTCTTCAATTAAAACCCCCCTTCCTTCTATATCCATGTCATTATAAAATCTTCCAAAAATATTTTTAATATAATAAAAATGATATATTATTGAATATTTAACACATCTGTGAATTTTATATATATATATATTTAATGAAATGTTCATTTATGTTTACAAATAGGGTAATTTTTACCATTTTTAGAATATTTTGAATTGATTTTTTTACATATATTACATGTATTTAATGTCCCCCATAATGAACAATGAATTTTTAAATTCATATTTATAAATTTAAATTTTAAAAAAAGTATATTAAAAATATGATGTTATATTTTAAAAGATATTGTATGTTTCAAAATGAAAATAACCATTATATTTTCTTATATTGTATAAGTTGTACTCATTAATGATACAAATTTATTATTTCCCTACATGGTTCAGGATCAATTTCATTGGGATGTAAAACTAAGTTACTACCGACCATATTAATCTACATGGTTTTTTATTATGTTTATTTTTTATATTAAGTATGAAAAATCATATGTTTGTTTTCTATTATAAATATTGTTATTGATTTTAGTTCTTCCCATTAATATGATAAATGAATTTGACTTATTATGTGATTTGTGGGGCCCAAAATTATATATCCCCTAGATCCATTTGCTGGTATCATGGGATAAATATACTTGAAAAAAATAAATGTGTTATTGCACATTGATTTAAAATATATTGTGAATGGTCGTTACCATATTTTTATAATGTTTTTAATTATATATTCCATCATTATCAGATTAGTTATTTATTTCCATGTTATTATTCAGTTAGTTATAATAATAATTGATATGTTTTTATAAAAATGTGATAATTTTTATGGATTTAATTTTACATCAATTATTCCCAGAAGATTGTTCTCAAGTTAACTTTTAAATAGAAATTTTTTTAGTAAGTTACCACATCATATGGATTATGAATATATTATCAAGATATATCCTATATATTTATAACAGTACAACAAATCTAATATCACATCATTTTTATTATTTATTGTCTCCAAGATACAAGGAAGGTTTTTATAAATGATATATAAGTATATGATTAGGAAAATAATGGAGTTCTCAATGATTTTTTGAGTGTTATGTTTAAAAAAATGTCTTTTTCTAGTATGGATCTTGTTCAACATGAATAATAATTTAGTTAAAACATTTGGATTTGTTTTCTTCTATCTTATATTGATATACCAAGGTATCCACTAGCTATATGAAACTAGGGCATAGGTCCTTACATTTGGATTTAGATCTAGGTTTAATAAAAACCGGGGGGAATAGACACGAGAATGTTATTTTAGATAACATAACCATATGATAGACATTTAGGAAAATTATTTAAGAAAATATTATTGTATTTTGATGAAGAAATTATGTTTTTCATCTTAGAAATATATCCATGTCTATTAATACAAGTGTATGTTTTTTCAGAATAGACGAGAGTATTGGTAAGAACTCCAAAAAAATCATGTTGTGCTTGACTAAATTGTAATGTATTACATGAAAAGATATCATAATGTGAACAAATTTTGACACACTCATGGGATAATATTTGGTCAATTCGGATTTTATTTACAATTAATTATAACTAATTTGAAAATAAATCAATACATTTAAAATTTCATAAAGAATACATGTTTTTGAATATGATATTATCTATGTATAAATTTTTTATATAATGTTTAACATTTCACTAATATTGTGATTATTCAATATGTTTCATTTATTTAGGATCTATTATATTATGTACTCAATTATTATTAAATTAATCCTAGTTGAATTAATGATTATAATATCAACTCAGGTAAATGATCATGTGATTTCCCTTCAAGGAAAGATAATGTAGTTATAGATATAAGTTCATCTAGAAATAAACAACATATCACTATATTGCTATAGCTAAATAATTTTTTTAATGGAAATGCTTCCCATAATGATCATTATTCAAATCCAAATTGTTGAGAAATAATATTATACCACATTATTCTTTATAAATAATACTCATTTAGTGGGACTAAAAAACCATTTTTAGCTGAAGAATAGAGAAGTTCCCTAAAGAAGATATTTATCAATTTGGAATATAATGAATGGGAGAATGTTATCATAGAATTTTATTATCTCTATTTTTTTTCTAATAAATGGTGTTCATTGACAAAACAAAATATGTTTTATGAATAAATTGAAAATATGGCTGGGAATGATTTTAATGATATTTTTTAGGAGAAATATTTTACTCATGAGATACAATAAGGTATAGAGTTAAAATTCTAATGTCCAAAAAAATAAAGTTGAAAATATTTAAATGTATGAGTCCAACTTTAGAATGAGATAAATTCATAATACAGACAATGTAAATAATCTAATATTTATGATTGATAATTCGTTTTATAAGATAAATCCAATTCATCAAAGTTGTTTTATCTCTCAAAAAATACATTCGTATAAAATTATATTTTCATGTGCTATCAATTGAAAAATAATTCTCCATATATTTTGGATTCTAATGGAATTAAAAAATAAGATGATTAGAGTAAAAAAAATATATAAAGGGAATAATTTAAAATAAGACATACTAACATGTGATAATTGTGGAATGAATCACCATGGTGCATAGTTAATGGGAATCAGTGTTTTTATCACTTGTAAAGAGAAAGTCCACCAAGATCATGATTTAAAGGGAATGAAATTGGATATAAATGTTTAATAAAAAACTTCAAGTAGATGGAGAACTATGAATATTTATTCCCCAAGAATTGATGGAATATACCATAGATAAATTTAAGGGATAATGAAAAATAATATTATATTAATATTGATGAATTTAATTAATGTAATATAATGTTTTTTGGATTAAATAAATATGTAATATAATTAAATTATCAATAATTTTCTCTATAATTGAATCATAAAATATACAAGTATTATAATATAATAGTTTTTCAATAATGGATTGATTTTTTAATAGTATTGATGACCATGATAAGTTATTCATTAACATGATGAACTTATATAAAAGACCATGATTGAGGGAGGATACCCATTAATATGTGATAAATGTTATGATAATATTGAAAAATATATTTTAATGGGGTAGTATCAGTTACTTAGAAATTTTTAACCTGTATGAGGTATTACTGGAGTTTACTATAAGTTTGGGATTCTGGATTATATTCCACAATATCATTTTTTAGAAATTATGAGATATTTAATTTTTTTGATTTAATGAAGTTTTTTATGTGTTTATGGTGATGAAGTAATTAATATATTTGTAATAAGAAATATTTATATACTTTTTTTGTATATGGAATATGATGTCATGTTTATTGTTTTTTAGAAATTTAGAAAAATCCTTTAAAATTGTCTTGAAATTGAATTTTGTTAATAGAATTTGGAATTACTAAATGGTAAAATATTTATGTAATGTAAAAAATTATCATTTGATATTATTTGATAAATTTTTATAACAGTTTTTTTCTAATTTCTAATAGTTGTAAAAATATTTTGATATCATTTTGTGGAATCATGTGATTCATTAAAATATGATATTTGTTCTGTCGATATTAAAATTTTGTTTTTATTAGTCATAATTTAGGGAACCAAATGATATTGTTATGTAAATTGGTAAAATGTAAAATTTTTGCATATCTATAACTATATTTCATTATTTTTTTAGTATATATGGTAATGGAATTACATTAGTCAAAGAAAAATGATCTTGAAAATAAATTTTATACAACGAAATTTTTTTCTGATGAATTTATATGTTTTGGGATTTGAGGTCCCTAACATTATATTGGTCAATCAATTTCTTCTGATAAATGATATCAATCACTATCTAATAATTTTTAAACATTATTTTAATCTGTATATCCTCACATACCTTAAATTATTTAATAGGTATAATCCATCTTATATGTTAGTATTGATGACCTTCTCACTTCTCTTTATATTATATCATGATGACTTTTTATTATCCATATTTTCAAAGTTTGTTTTCATTGTATGTATATTTTTCCACATATCACACCCTTGACATTAGTGCACAATTTAAAATTGTGAGGATGAAATTGATTAAAGGTAAATATTTTGAAACACCCTCATATTTAAAATGTGGAATATTTTTATATTATACAAGAAACAAAACATAATTCTAATATGATATTATGATAACAAAATAATTTATGATATATTTTATTTTATGAAAATTAAATATCTTCAATGTCATGAAAAAAAATCAACATAAAACCATATGAACTATAATATTTTATATCATTATAGCAAAGTTATATAATCGGATGTTTTGAGTATGAGACAATAAATTACGAAAATAAAATAGCATAAAAATTTGTAAATAAATTCATCTATTATATATTGACTTAGAATATAATTATTACTCAATATAATCAAAATGAAAAATTGGTAAAAAAATAATTTCATTAATGCTGGATTTGTCATGTTATTAAAAATTATTTTAAAACAAATTTTTTCCTATTTTAGAATAAATATTTGAGAAAACTGTTTGCAGTTTTATATAATCATAATAAAATTAAATTATTGACACTATTTAAAAAATAAATGTAATTATATTTTATATAATGATTATGAAAAAGAATGATTTTTAAAGGTATCTTTTTATTTTGAAATATTTATAATATTTTTGTGTTATAATTTTTTTGGAAATTTAAAATTTATTTTATTTATATTTGTTTAATCCAAAATATTTCACTAAAGTCAATTTCTTTTTGATTTTTTTTAAAAAAATTAACAATGAATTTTTTTCCATTGGAAAAAATATTTTTTCATCATCTATGCATGTTAAATTTTATATTTTATTCTAAATATTTATTGTTTTGAATTATTAAAAATATTTTCTAGAGTTTTATTTATAATATTTTATATTATATAATTTTCTCAATTATTTTAGTAATAATGAATAGTTAATACAGTAAAAAATATTTACGATGGTTAACATTAATAATGGTTTACCAAGGAAAAAATGACAAAAATAACATATCAAATCATATTGGATGTATGTATTTAAAATTATTCACAACTATGCTAATATCATGGTACATATTTTATAATTTTTATCATTAGAAAAATGATGGTTGTACATATATTTTCAAGAATGCTAAATGTGTCGACTTGCCCACTTATAAAAGGCCACCCCTCCCCTATCCTATCCACACTGACAAATCATTTTGGTTCAGCCATGTACATCCTATACACCATCCATACATATATCCAAAAAATCTAAAGGCCTTTTTTTGATAAAAAATACACTCTATGATAGGTTTAGTTATAAACACAAAGATGTTGTCTGGGGATGAGGTAATGTTTTTAACAATGCATTTTAATTTCATATATTCTTTTATCAAAATAAAAATATTATAATAAAATGATAAAATAATAAAACCAATTTTTATTATATACTGATACATTATTATGTTAATTTAGTAACCTATATCCTTATTCTCTTCATTCATAGGGGAAACAAAAGCATTTATCATGGTTACATCGGCTTACCTCTTTACGAACTAATGTAATTCATTTTCCCAAACCACCTCTCAAAGATAGATCTAATGATGTATTAATAATAAAAATTTTATATTTATGAAATTATTATAAATTTTGATTTATAATATCACACATATCATTTTACCTTATATCATGTCAATGAAATGACATCACGTGTGGGTGTGTGTGTGAAATACCCCCTCCACAAAAAATAGTGCATTGTTTTTCATTTAATTTTTACATGGATAGTAATAAAGATATATTTAATATATATACTTGAAAGATTTTCTATGATAATATTTCTAGAAATGTGAAATTTAATTTTCCTTTTTTATGATTCATCATGTGGAAAATTTGTAATATCATTGTTATGTTTGTACAAACATCATTCTCTAGTAATTATGTAACTCATTTTCAAATATGTTACCTTTATGAAAAATTAAAATTATTTATGCCATGTTTATATATTATATTTATCTCTTGGATAAAAAAATTAGTATAATAGTACCATGATCAGTATTAATGGGAAAAAACTACCGAAGGAAAACATATATAAAAATGAAGTAATTAAAACATGAAATATTGATTTTAACATATAATTGTTAATTAATGAGAAATAATAGTTGACAATTTTATAAAATATAGTATCGAATATGTGAAAAAAAAATTCAATAGATTTATAAACATTGATATTTATTATCTAGGAGTTACATGCACATATGAAAAATGTTTGAACACATTCAATGGTTATCCTTATAAATTTTACATCCATGATACTAAAGTCTTATTCACCACTTATTTTTTTTATTAGTGTATATAATATTTTATTGATATGTTATATCATGAATAATTTTTTAATCAATTTATTTAATGTTACATATCATTTTTTCCATTCATGGTCATTGTGATTTAAAAGATACTAAAGGGGTTAGAGATTATTTCACAATCACGTCTTTTTTCAGGATTTTATATATTCTAGTCTCCCTTGGGGGAATTATTTAATATTTCAAATTTAAAAAGAATATATTTTCATCAAATACATTTATTCATAAAATATTAAAGTAATATTACCATTATTCCTCCCTTTGGTACTTAATGCAATAGATTAATTTTTTTAACGGACAAACTATTTTATTTATGCCTTCATTCAAATATACATTTTCATCCATATCCATGATTACAAAAGATATTTTGAAATTTTTTAAAATTACAAAAATTATATATTACTGATTATTTATCTAATGTGGGAATTTTTGGAGAAAATTTGAAATTAAAATACATTTCATTTTCCAAATGAATAATATTTTATCCTTTTGACAATAGTGAGATATTGATTTTTATTTTAATTATGTGATACATACATACTTTTCCATATCCATGAACAGTAAATATTTTAAGGCATATGTTACATGTACATTATCAATTATATTTGTCATAAATATTTATCCTAAAAATTAATTTCTATGTTTTTTTAAAAAGAAAAAAGGATATTATCCTCAAAAATGATTTAATGGTACCTTTTCTGGCATTTCTATTGATCTATGTCAACGAAAATTATTTTTTAATATTCTCCACTAGTTATATATTGTAATAATATTATTCTTAGTCTATACCTTGATGGCTTATTATATGGTCGACTATATATGTAAAAATTTATTATCATTCCCTATATTACACTGGATGGTGGGTGATTATGTTTTTTGGTTAGGGGTAAATATCAAAAATTTGTAGGTTATTTTAATGTTTTTGATTATGTGATAATGTTTCACCCCATTAATGTGAATAATTAATTGGAATTATTTTATATTGGTGTGCCCCTGAATTACATAACCCATAGATGCATCAATAGGGACTGTGATTCAATCAATTTTCCATATTTAATGGGTTTTTAAAAATCATTTTATATTTTCTTTCTAATGGACTAGATAGTATGCATGTGATGTCCAATATTACCAATTCCACCAATATGAAATTATTTATTGATGTCCCTTGGATTGTTCTATATTTACAATATTAGGGAATACATTTCATGATCAAGGTATTGTTTATATGTATTTATTTGATCATCAATTAATGTGTCCAAATTATCCTCATGTAACTATTTAAATGGAATTTGTTTTAGTTATTTAACTTATATATATTTATTATATTTTTTTAATTATAAAATACATTGTATGTATAAAATAATTTGGAATCTCCTATTTCCCATTTCATATGATTTTTTTTTTCAATTGGATACAAAATTTGTTTATTAGATATATGCAGGTATATGATGTGAGGAATAATAGTGCAATCAAATAAAACACCTCACATATTTTACGTTTTAAAATATAATATGGTTTTCAACTATATATATTGTGTACCAAGTCTATATAACTATATATTCCTTGGTATGTTATAAAATATATTATATTCAAATATAATAATTCATCAACCACATCTGGGATACTTGGGAGTGTGAATTTACAAAAGGAACATCCATGAAGGCTTTGTTTGTAAGCCAATGATTATTTTTTTGATGAACAAGGTTACTATTAACTACATGTTATAATTTTACAGAATAATATACCTAATTAAATTATTACTAATAAATTATGATATATTAAAATAAATGTATCTCATATCTTATATTTATTTTAAAACAATAGTAAAAAATATTATTCATCTCATATTTCATCAAACATGGAATGATAACATCGTCAATTTACATGTGTGGACTACCACCTCCACAAACCAATATATTTTTTTTCTATCACTGCCTCTCAAAAATATTTATAACAGTAGAAATAATTAATATTTATATGAAATTAAAGAAATAATTATGATTTTTGGAATATGGTATATAATTTACCTTTTCACAATTCGACCCAAAAAAATAAAATCATCACCCATGCGTACAAGAACAATACCACTTCTATGAATCGTTGTGATTAATTTTTCTAGTCACCCATTATTAGTTAATTATAAAATTATAATTGACGTATATAAATTATATCTATTCAAATTATTTTCAATCTATATATAATATAAAAGTACCTATATTGAAAATTTTCAACATACTAATGTCATTTGGTAATTATGAAACAAATTTCCTCAAAATATAAGACATGGAACAATCCTATTAAGTAATTAAATATGTCTGTTGAAATAAATGAAAAAAAATCATTAATTATAAATTAATAAAATTGTATGTAATTCTAAATAACTAAATATCTCAGATAGTACTATTATACATGAACGTAATTGATGCACATATAAAGTATATACTTGGGGTAACAGGGTTTTTAAATCCATTTCCACTCATTAGGTTATACATGAATATTACATACCATGTTATTCTAATATTATGTGAATATATATCTGATTATATAATTCTTATTAAAATAATTTTTCAATGTTAAATTTTTTATTCATAATAAATTATTATATTAAACACTATGATTAATGATATATCATTGTATGAATTATTTATCTTAATATTGATTTTATGAGACATTTCTTATTTTATGCACTCGCATCCTTATATAAGGTGGATATTATACCTTTTTAAATATTATATCATTAATGAATCAATGATCGGGACATTTTATGTTGTTTTTTATGTTGAAATTATCATCAGATATTGAATGGATTGTTATATAATATTAAGGGGTTTTCATGGTATCCATTTCAGTTATATAACACCTAAATCATCTTCAAGGCATGATTTATTTTGGTTGGTGTACATAATGAAATATTATGTTATATTATCATATTATTGCATGAAAAATATTTTTTATACACAACAATTATATGTTTCTCCATTCAATTGATTTTTTGATTCATCCATTTCGTGAGTTTTAAGGATTTATCATCTCAAACAACATTCCATAAGATATCTTATGATTAATACAACTGTACTGATTAATATAGTGTTAATACCGACTCTCAAAATATAATATCATGGATAATTTAATTTTTAATTTAATTTTTTCATCTAATATTTTTCCCAATAATGTTTTTTTCTTAAAAGACTGTAAATGATTAGTCTGTGAGAACATTTTCTAAAGGGTTTGATGACTTTTAATAAAAACTGTTCTCCGTAATCATTTTCTTATTTCAATGATTTTTTATATAAATAAAAATTATTTCATAAAATAATATTCCATTATCATTGAACTTATAATAAATGTGTTTAAAATTATATTTCCCAATGTCTTCTTTATGGGTCTTTTTTAACAGCCTTTTGAAAACATTGATTTTTTTTATTTTCAACCGTAATGAAAAAATGATTTTCACAAAAAAATCAAAATTACTAGGTATAAAAATTCCATTATATTTTTTGAATTTAATTTTCAATGAAATCATTTAGCCTGATATTTTGGACAATAATATTTTTATAAAAAATATATATAATATTAAATAGGAATTTTCCTTATTATTTTATTTAAGTATTGTTTTTAATTTTATATCTACTAATATATGGAAATAATCCTTCATTTTACATATATTTTTTATGGTATATCTTTTAATTATACATCTATATTCGATATATAAAACTATTATAATAATTTCAAATAGAGTGTCAAGGAACCTATTTCTCTTCATTTGTTATATCATGATAAAACTTAAGAATTGCTATTTTGATGTTGTAAAGTATGAGATTCTCATTTATTTTATACTAATATATTAAATGGATATATATATATATATATATGAATGATTGTTGGGTGTTTTTTTATAAAGAATATAGTTAGATATGGTAAATCCCTCTAATTCATCTAATAAATAGACAAAAGTAAACTAGCATAGGTTTCGTTGAATAAATTATTGGAATTAATTAGGTAGGATATTATATATGGGATAGTGAGTGTATGTGTGATATAAGAATGATGTTCCAGGAAACAAATTTTTTTAAGGAATTCATGGATTTTTAATTGGAAACTTTGATCAAAATTTACATCACAAAGTTCATGATAATTGGTTAAAATCCATATTTCCATTGTTAAATCATTATGAACTATATCATGTTTATTGATTAATGATTTTAAGGGAAAACATATATTATGATACACACATAATAATTTGTTACTTTATTATTCCATTATTCTCATCTTATTCTCATAAGTCAAAATTAATTGTTAATGGGTTATTAACTTTTAGGGTTTTGGTTGTCACCCTTGTTATGTTTATTTTCTATAGGTAATGAATGATAATGTTGAATTAATTATCTGTAGAAAAATTTCATGTGTGAAAAATCATATGGGAGAGTATTATTATATAATATGAAATAAAAAAATTCATTTAGGGAGGAACAAATATATATCTAGAGACTGGGGAATTTTTTGTTATATTGATTCATAATTGTCATAAACTCTAGTCCTATATGGTCAATGGGTATGTAAGTGATACATTTCATTCATTTTATATTAAAATTTTTTATGGATAATATTGGTTCATATTTAATATTATCAATGATTGAAATATATAGATTACTATTTCTTGCATATGATCTATGAATGTCATTTTAAGGCTGCTATAGTTATATTATCCCACTATACAGACTCTATGTATCTGTAATGTTACTCGGTTAATTAATAGTGATCCATGAATTTATTAATCATGTGGGATTCTCTTTATTATATATTTATGATAATATTAATTTATTTATTAAAAATAACACCTAAAAGAAATTAAATTAACAAAAAAACTACTGTTTCATATGAATAATTATTATTAGATTCTCATAAAATGTCACAACAGGTTCCAACTGAAATAATTTTGATTGAAGAACATGAGATATATCATATTGAATTATCCTCTATATTATTATATATAAAAAAACTTGAAATTTCAAGATATCATTAATGTAATTCTGAATAACAAATCATTTTAGAAATCCTCAATAAATTTTATAAAGTACATACAAAACAGCAGATTAGCATGCCATTATTTTTGAGTATTTAATGGTCTAAACACATAGACACTTACAATAAGACCAGATTAACCAAATTTAATTCCAAATGACACCACTTATCATAATTATATATAATATATTGATTTTGTCTAATTATTTAATGTTTTAAAAAATAATTTTATTGAATTATTTTTGTTGAACTAAAATCATACTAACAAGTGTGTTTCATCTCATTTTCTCCCAAAAAAATCATGATTAAAATGATTAATACATAAGTCCTTGAATATATCCAGGTAGATTGTGTATTTTTACATATTATTGTTGAATATTTCCCATGTATTTTTTTTCAATGTTACCACCAAATCCATAATTCATCCATGTAACTTACTATTGATAACATAGAAAATCTAATCTATTTATCATTGTATATACAGATTGAGAAAAAATAAAAAACATAATTTATATAAGAAGATAATTCTAGACACTATTTAAATATTGTTAATTAAAATTTATATTTATATAAATAATTATAAACATATGAACATCATCATACATAAAAATGATTATAATATTGATTTATAATGTAATCAATGTAATGAATATCCAAAATGTTAAATATTAATATAAATACTAGGGTCGATATATAAGAATAAGTAATTAGTTACACCCCATGGTTTACATGGGTTTACATAGTGTGATGTTTAATACAATACCCCCACATCCATTTTGGAACAAGGAAAGAAACAATATAACTATTAACTTATTGAATTACTACACATTTAGAAACTTATTTAGGAAAATTCATAATGAATCTAAATACCCAAATATCCCTCATGATTTAATGATATAATTTTTTTAAAAATATTCCAATTCCTTGTGAGAATATTGATTCCCCTTCATCAAATCATTCTTATGCGTAAATATAACGACAATTAACTTTTTGTAATGGGTAGATAAATCTTATTCCATCTACCACTCATTATTTTTATCCTCCCAGAAAATGGTTTTCCAAATCCTCATAAGCATATGAAAATATAATTATTAATATCTCACAAAATTAATCAAATATTCTTTCTCATTTTCCCTAGAATGATCTACAGTACCATATATTTCACTCAATTTTAGGTATAAATTAGGTAACAAATAATTTAGTTCACATTTCCTTTCATCGTATTTTGTAGCCCATGTTTTATGCATCCAACCCAAAGAATCAACTACAAAATTTTATTTATTAAAAATATTTAAATATCAAAATTAAATGTTTTTAGATAAAACACCCATGTGTATTTTCATTTATTAACATTTCATTACGAGTGGTTATATTTATTAGACATTACTTTTGTTTATATGTGTAAATTTCACGGTGTGTGGAAAAGTGTTATTCATTTAATTGTTTTCACATACATATTTATTTCTAAATCATGTGTAAGATACCTCATTCCATTAGTAATTTGTTCCATTAATACATTCTATACATGTTACTTGTTTTTTAAATATGGGAGGATCTTATTATTCAATATCTAGGTGAATGGTATACACCATAGAGATATATATTTTGATATTACACACACATTGAATATTGAAAAATTGTTGGTTAAAATGAGTGAGATCAGGGTAGAACACACATATTATAGCATTATGATATATAATGTGGTATTATCATAGGATTTCCATGTCCATAAGATTGAAACATATAGTCATATAATAATGATTGATTCGTTTATTAACTCAAAATAAAATTTGACAACTATAGTCATGAATTTAATTTGTACAATTCTGAATCAATTATTTATTATCTAATTGTGTTGGAGGATAATAATTGTACATTTAATGGTTTAATTTATTATTAAATTGGATCCATATTTTTTCAGTCATCATTATAATTTTTAAACACATGGAGAAATTTACATATTCAAATATACCTAATTTATATATATATATATCCGTTTTCCATCATATTTCTCAGGGTTATCCAATAGATGATTAGTACAATTAACATTTATTTAAAGGATGTGTTGCTATAATAGTATAGGTTAATTATTGAAAATAACTATATATATATTCTTTAAATGTAATACATTATTCTTTTAAATGGATTTAATTAAAAACATTTTAATTTAAATGATCTCCTTAAGTTGTTAACTCGGTCTTAATGAGTGATTCTTCAAAAAATAAAAAAATGTAGAAAATTATATGTTGTACATTAATTACATTGAGGTGTGTCATTTGAAAATTTAAAATGATTTGTAGTATCATATATAGAATTTATCTTGGGATATTTGGTTTTTAAAATAAATTAGCAATGATGTATTTTTGTGTAGAAGATGTAATTATTTTTTATGATTGATAATAAAAAATAATTATTTTTTTGTGAAAGGAACATAAAAAACATCTCACATTATATTTTTGTTTTTAACTAAATATCTATGATACATGTATAAGAAAACATTGAGGATCCAATAGAGGGATAACATGAGGTGATAATAACATGGATTAAGGTTATTAATAATATTCAAATAATTTATTGTTCATTGACATAACATGTTTATTTTAAAGATTATTGTTTTTCCAATAAATTTTTGTCATTTAAAAGAATCGCCGTATAAAATATTATTATATATTTATTATTTAATGACAAAATAATTTCATTTGGGTTCATTGAAATTTATTGAAATATTTTTAAAATAAAATATATATAAATAATATTTTATTACTATAAATTAATTGATAATGTTATGAATTTTTAAAATAAATGAAAGAAACATAGATAATTGGAAATCCCTTAATGTGATGAATTTGAAAAAAAATCTATAACTATAATTATGGAATTATTTGATGTCTTATTATGGAGCCACTTTTATTAATTTAATGAATTAAATACATGAATTTTTCTTCAGTGGTTATGATACATTGATAATTTAGGAAGAATCTGAATGTAGAGGGGTCGTAATTAAATATGTTATGATGTTTTATGAAATTACAATGATTTCGACATGGTATAAAAAATTCAATATCGATAGATGGTGATGTGGGCATCCCAATTCAACTAGAGCAGAGATGATTTTCTATATTTTTCATTAATAAATATAATATTTTTTTATATTAGCATATAAATATATGAGAAATGGAATTAAATGTTTTGTAGTAGGAAAAATTATCTAATTTATCATGTTAATCGGCCACATAATTCTAGGAATTTTATTTCAAAAAAAATCCATTAGTGGCTTTATTAGTTGAGTCCAATGACCATGAGAGTATTGTATCTATAATTGGAGGGTTTTGTGGAAATGATGGGAAAATTAACGTCATGTAATGTGGTGAGAATAAGTAAATATGGTAAATATATCTAACATTTAAAACTAAAAATGTGGGTTTCAAGGTAGATTCTACACATGAATATATAGGGGGGTTCTATATAGAGTACCACATTTGTCAGAAACCCATTGAAGGACATGTGTTTGCGTTGGGTAGCCAATTATAAAATTGACATGGAAATTGGAATTTTTATAAAACATTGGTTATATTTTAACCATGGTTGGGAAATTAGGCTACCATTTTATTGAGAATTCTGAATCAGATATTGGATTTTAGATAAATGTTTTTATATGTATTCATATAAAGTATATCTTTTTTGAAAATGAATTTTTTGACTGATTTGTAACACCTTATCATCATATATAAATTTTTTTAGTATAAGGAACAAAATTAAGTGGAAAATGGTTTAATTGTTTTTCAAAAATGTCATGAATTAATTCTTAAAATATTATTATTTTTCATTAAAAAATAATAATTTTTTTAAAATATTATATAGAGTTTGTTATAAATAATATATTTCACAATTTGATAAGGTATACAATAATGGTATTGTAGAATCAATATTATTTTTATCATTGTGGTCATGAAATGATTTTATAAAAATCAATAATAATCAGTTAAAAATGTGAAGATTAATCATGAAATATTTTTAGAATTTCTATTGTGGGGTTGAAATTGTTTTAAAGTAATGAATTGAAAATATTAGTCACAAATGATAAAGACGTATTTTAATAAAATATATAAAATAAAAAATAATTAAATTAAATAGTCAATAATATATAATGACAGACCTATATGATCTATTTATATATGTGTGGTAAAAATTAATTATATGAATTCACAGATTAATTTGATGTGAAATAAGTGTTAAAAGTCAATGTAGTTTGTTGGATGATATAATTGGATATCATTACAAATAATGATCTTTTTTATTATATAATAATTCTTTTTAGCATTATTGAATTGAAAACGGGTGAGAATATGGTCTTTGTTTTTAAGTAAATAATGTAATTTGTATTTTAATTTAACACCTTGGATGTAGATTTCATTTAATAGTGAAGCATAATTATAAAATAATTGAGAGGTTATTAAAGGAAGAGTAGTTATCACTATATTATAATATTAAATAAATATTTCAATAATATTTTCTATTGTTGTGGAATTATATTTTTTAATATTTAACTATTCATTAAAACGTTAGAAAATGTTGTAGAAAATTTGATAACATAATTATTTATATTAGGAATCCTTTTTATTATTTAACATTTTTCAAATTTAATATTACTATATAATATTAAACAACTTTTAATTTAAAATATTAAATTATATATATATGTAATTTTTTTATAAGAAGTATATGTCACAATATAATTAATTATAAGTTTTATAAATAATGAAATAAATATTACTTTTCATAAAAACAAATTTTTTTATTTTTTAAAAATATATGTTCATATTTTTACATATAAATATTTTATATCATCAAAAAAATTTATAAATGAATATATAAATAATTTTTTTATTTAATATTGTTTATTATTATATAAATGATCAAATAATTTAATAATAGAATATGTAATCTTTCTAATGGAATATAATTTGATCTAGTTAAAAAATAATATTTTTAATATATAAATATTTAATTTAGAATTTGAATATATATAATCATATTTTTTGTTAAATTTTATGTTAATTTTTTCTACTCATTGATTTTCTCTTATACTAAATTTTTCGTAAATTTTTACAATTATTTATTTTCACAAGATATTATTAATATTGTTTTTATCTATTGTGACTACAAATATTATTGTTAATTTTTATCAACTATATATATATATATATATATATATATATAATTTTAAAAATGGATTTAAATTTTGGTTACATTATCAAAAATATGTAATCTAGATAACATATAATTACTGAATGAAATTAATTTTTTGAGGTAAAAAATAGTCACCACATTAAAGATTACAATTCAGTAAAAATTTACAATTAAGAGGAAGAGTAAAAAATTAATCTAAAATCTCATAAATAAGTTGATAAATTATGTAATAAAAAAATTACCCCTTAAAATTTTATTATTTTAAACCAAATTCATTTAATATTAAAAAAAATTATATTCAGAAAATAATATTTATAAAATCCCACCACGTAACCTATAAAAGGACCCAATATATACTCTATTTTCCCTAACAACGTGATTATATTTTCCCTTTTATGCGATAATAAAACAACTCTTCATCTAGGATTATGTTATTTAAGAAGTTTTAATACAACCAAAATATCACACGATGATTGTTTTATGGTTAGGGAAATGAAAAATATAACTGGAAGATAATGTATTTTAACCAAGTTCCTTAACATTTCATTATTCTCATACCTCTACTAAATAACTTCAATTGAATATTAAATAATCTTATATTTATATCTATTATAATGAAACAATATTATAATTCTAAAATACATATAGTCTACTATTTAACCACATATTATAATGATGATGATGATGAACTAAACATTGTATGTGTTATGGTCAATTCACATCCCCCATAGATGACATGTTTCATTTATTGTAGTTGAATTCAGTGGATATTATGGTAAATGGGTTATTTGAATTAAAAAAATATTATTTGTATTATAGAAATATCAATATATCATTAAATTAAAAATCATAAAAAAAATACAATTGTCAATTTAACCCCCTAACATGAGCTTACTACGTGAAAATATAATTATTTTGAATCTTTTTTTAAACAACAACTCGGATGCATGATGATGATATTAAAAAAATGGTATTGAATATATATCTCAACTATTTTTGATATTATTAATCTCATTAATCTATATATATACTAAAGTAGTCTTTTTCTGGACATGTGTTGCTCTCACATTAACTCACCCCACTATTCCATAACCCTAATCCCTCATTCCGTCGCCTCAGCCACTACACCGGTTGTGATTTTCCTCTTCATTATCCACAGTTTCAAAATCTTCAACTCACCCTCACCCCCATCCCTCATCTCCTCCCGTTCTTGAATCTTCTCTATAGCCTTGAATCCTCCAACCCAGATTTACCGCTGAAGACCTATTCCTCCCCCCATCGCGATTTTCCTCTTCGTTTACCACTGCTTCAAAACCTCTGCTGAAAACCTATTCCTCTTGATCATGATTTTCCAAGAATCATATTAGGGTTCCCTCTCAATTTCCCTGAATCCACTCTCCAGCGATGCCACCGCCTCCACCTCCACAACTGCATCCAATATTTCCACGACATCTCCTTCCACTGGGGTATCAGCATCATCCTTGACGTTCTCTCAGCTCCCTCCCCGACTACCCTTTCCATCCATGCCTCCACCTCCAATAGCACCTCTGATCCCCGACATCTCCTTCCACTAGGTTATCAACATCTTCCTTGACCCCTATTCCAAACCCCGATACCATTATAATGCCATCCTCGGCATCAGGATACCCGGATTCTATGATTCTCAGCTCGCATCCTCGGACTCTAGACCTCAAACCGTCTTCCATTATGTATCTTCTTCGAACTTAATCTATACAGTAATTTATTCTCCATCACCACCTCTGACTATTCATCACAACCCATATTCCATCCCATATCTGCTTTCCAGTTCAGTTCTGTGATTATTTCTTCTTGGATGGGTTCCTCTGACTATGTGTCGCATCTCCAATTCCTTCCCGCATCATCTTGGAAGTTCAGGTATGAGATTAATTACATATTCCAAAACCTAAATCCTTTCTGTATATTACATATTCTCAGCTGGGTTCTTTTCTATATATCCTTTCTTCCGTATTTCTCATATTATTTCTTATTTTTTTGTCTGATTCATGGAAGTCTACAGATTTACATTTGTAGGTTAACAAAAGGTAACTAAAGTTTCATACTAATTAATCATATTTCAATACTACAAGTATAATTTCTCTTAATAATTTACCTTATGTTCTTCATAATACTATTTTGTTATTTACATTGTTTGTAATATGATCACATTACAACCTCCATGTTTACATGTTTAATCTGATTGTTAATTTTTTTAGGGACGAAATGTTTAATATACAGCAGCTGATGCATGGGAGTCTATAAAGATCTATAACATATGTAGGTTCTGGTTCATGGAAAACCAAAAGTGTTATATCACAACACGTGTTCATTAATTTTCCCATTTGTTGTGTTTATTGTGTTCTCTTATGACTTATGTAGGTTGATGTTCTGGTTTAGGGAATGGTTCCTTCTTTTGAGAACTATGGTTAATCAACATTCTCCTTTTTGAATCTCCCATGGTATATATATAGAGTAATCAGTACTACATGGCTACTACTATAGTTGACATCATTGAATTCATTTTCTTTTTCAACCAGTTTTCCAGTTATGATTTTATTTACTTATAACCTATTGAATATATATATATATATTATGTTTCATCTATATATAGTTCATTCAATATAAAAAAAAGTTCCAAACATATTTTTAATGGATAAAGTCACATATACATATGGTATACTTGGATAATACAATTCAGATTCTAGAATCAAATATATTGATACAGGTGTTATTTCATTTTACCATTTTTTGTGTTTATTTTACTCTCTTAATACTGATTCAGGTTCAAGTTCTAGTTCGGTGCATGGTTCATTCTTTTGAGAACAATGGTTTTGAAATATGCTCATTTTTGAATCCCCCATGTTAATTATAGGGAAATATGAGTACCGTATTTCTACTACAATAGTTGTCATTGTAGACTTCAAATTCCAGAATCAAATTTATCGATACATGGTTTGTTTTGTACCTTATATTTCTTTTGACATTGCCCTATTACTATTTTATTGTTATATGTCATTAGTACATACCATATTTTTTAAACATTATCTTTATAGCTTTTTCAGTTGTTATCTACATAAGTTTCTCACTATGTTAGATGATATTGAGGTTAAAGATTTAGTAAAAATGTACAATGAAATTATCCAATATTCTTTCTACTATCTTGACTGTCTTCATATTTGTAGTACACTTTTATTACTAAATTTTGTACAACTAATTAACACTTTCAATATATTCAATATAGCCTATTAATATCGGTTTTCGAACCTGCATACAATGTTACATGGTTTACTATAACATGATTTTCGAGACATACAACATCATGAAACATAGAAGCATTGAAATAATTTTTAATCCCTGTAATTTTGTTTAATGAAAATGGATGTACCTTATAATCTAAGCTATATATTTCATTATATTATCTGGTATTTATTCCCTAAACAATGTCGAATGACTTTACATGTCTCCATTGATTTAGGTATAATTACCACCATATCCTTCCTTTTAGTGTAATTATATCAATGATTCAAGGTAATTGATTCTCACTATTATTTATATTTCAATTTTCATAATGTTTAATTTGTTATTTTGTTCTTTGAAATCAGTATTTTTTTGATACATTATTCTGCTGCATCTTCAAAGAATACAGTGTGTCATGTAAATTTTGAAATTTATATTTGATCCAACTGTTGTCTGTTTTCTTTTTATGAAGTACTATCTCAAAGGGATATATGATTTGGTCAGATTTGACAAGATGGTCAAGCAAGCAAGCCTAGACATTCACCTTAGAACCTGTATAAAGTCTATGCTTAGTGGAATTTTGTGGAATTTTGGATTTTTCTTGTATGTACAAGATATTCATGTGTTTGAATTCATGAACATTTAATTTTCTTAATTCTTTACAAAATATTGGGGTTTCCCTATCTGGCTGAAAAATTCTATAGGGTTCATTTTTAGAACTGATATTAGTCCTTTCAAGGTTTGTTTCAGAATCTATAATGGTCCATTCAATAATTATTTCTGTTATGATTTTTTTGGTTTTCAATCCTAAACACTCTGAATAATTTTCTGCGATGAAGGTGGGATCGCATAAATTTATAGAAAAAAGTTTCAATATGATGAAATGAGATGGATTATTCCAATCCCAAGGTGGCCCTATAATATTATCTCAGGGTACTGCATTCTAGGTAATTACATTCTTTAATTTTTTGTTTTTTTAAATTTCATCTTCATTTTCTATAAAACAAATTCTAAAAGTGTTTAGTATGTACAAAATATTTATGTGTTCGAAGAAAACATGCCTTTAAGTTCATCCCAGAATCAGTCCTTATGTTTGTGCCATGTGGGATTTCAGGTAATTCTGAATGTTTTTAGTATGTTGTGTTTCAATTCAATAACATTGATTTTTTTTATTCCACTAAACATACTAAATATGGGTGACATATTTATACAAGTCACCAAACTATGTATATTAAACATCAAAGTCTTTTTTGTATTTCTAAGTTCACATAGATGTTTCACATTTTTTAACATTTTTATACTTATTAACCTCTTTAAAACTATTCAACAATATTAATAAGATTTACATATTACTAAAAAAATACACATAATGTTGTATCCTATATCACTGTTTAGCACTTCATCCTGAATAAGATGATTCTTTATTATGATTTCATTTTCAATCAACCTATTTCTTATTAGTCATCTGTTTATTTGTACATGTGGTCGCTTATTCATAGAAAATTTTCTTTATTTATTAAAATAAAATCCCATAGACATCATAATTAAGGGTGGAAGATAAAAATATCATCATGTTTCATTTTGCAAATATTCCATGATTTCATTTTGATATTCCATTTTTTCTATGTTTTCCATGATTTTCATATTAGAATCCACTGGAAATTTACTAGCATATAGTGAGATTTACCAATGCTATTTTAGTAAATCTATTTTACGTCTATAGAAGTACTACTTTTGTGCAAAAATGGTGCATTGAAAAAAACACCACCTTATGTTAACAAACAAGTTACAAGTAAATAAACAATGACTCATGTAAAAATCAACAAATTCTCAATCTTAGAAGTTGGGTGAGGTTGTCGGATTGGCATGATTCATAAGAACTACACACCAGCAGACCAACTGTTCCCATTGAGTGGGGTTCTTTTTTGGTATTGAAGTTGAACTAACTAGAATTGAAATTGGAGGATGAAGAATGAGTGGAGAAGAAAATTATTCTAGGTTCCCCCACCCAAGACCTAGGTTGATACTATGAAAAATAATCTGTGTCTGTATAGTCCCCATTATTCTCCCTTATATATCCATTTTCCTCTAGCTCCATCTTCCTAAACCTTTTTCAGTTTGATGTAGAAAGGGTGAAACAATGGATGAAAAATTGGTTGGGGCTACTTACTCCATGAAAATATAGATGATATCTTTTTAACTATTGTTCTTTTAATACTCCCTCAATCCCTACTCTATGGTACTCAGTTTTGTATTGGCTAACAATATCATTTTCTCTGAGTTTATATGAAACTTACATCAATAAAAATCCCACTAGAATTTTTAAAACATTGTTTTCAAGTTAAAAGTTGAGATGTATTGTTGATTTATCAATTATTTTACATACCTGAGGCACTATAAATGGAATGTGGTCTTTACAGAAAGGATTCCATGTATTCAATCAAATTCATAACTTATCATGTTATATAATAATCCTTTTGTGTACAAATTTTTCACCAAAAAAAATTCTTCCAATTACCTAAAATAAAATTATAAAACTTAAACATTCTCTAGAATCAAATTTTTAGTGGAAGGAAACTGTCATTTTTAGCTTTTGGAATTGTAGTTATCATATTCATTTCCAAATATATATGTCTTATTACCTTCTCTTTCACCCCACATTATATATATTATTTGGCCATGATTTTTTGGTTTTTATTTTATTAATGATTATAATTTATTCACCTTTGAAATATATGCAATTAGATATAATGAAGTACTATTTTTTCATTATTATCTTTGTAGAAAAACCTATAGATAACAATGATGTTTTATGATGCAGTTCAACATGAAGATTTTATAATATTCTTTCAAAACAAGAACTAGATACTATCCAAATAGGTAAGTCCACACACCCACTCCCTGTAAAAGGTTCCAAGGGACAAAAGTTTATATTCTACTAAGAATATTGACCAACTAGATGGTGTCACTTTCAATCCACATTCTTTCTTAGGCATAGTTAACTTCAAATATTGCTTCAATATGATTACAGGTTGTGTCACTTTCACATTTTGTCTCATGCACAGTTAACTACATAGTGTGAATTTGAAATATAGCTTCAATATTATTCCATATCATCATGGAATGGTTACAAGGGAAGAGAAGGTCATGTCCCTATGAATTTTTAACTAATAAGAAGCATATAGATACAAGCGGTATGCTTTCCTTATACCCTAGGGTTTTAGCAATATAGTTCTTCTCCCTCTTGATTCTCTCTTCCACAGATTTCACATCGTTCCAACTAAAGTTACAGTTATAAACAACTCCCTCGATTATTTTATTTTTGTTTCTAATGTTTCCACCTTCCTTGTTTCTGATTTAACCTCATCATGATTTCTATTATCATTTGAAATTTTGTTTTTTAGATATTGGAGTTGACGATTTATAGGTTGTTGGTTGTTTGACATTTACGTGAGAAATTTTTTTCCATCACATTTTTATTCAACATTCATTCATAGATCTGTTTTAGATTGTAGATTGTGTAATAATTTTCTATTATAATTTTTCTTGGTAATGTTTGGAATCTTATCTATTTCTTTTAATTTTTTTGGGGGGTTAATGTGAAATCCTCAAGATTTCGTTGCCTTTTTCAAATTCCCACCAGATCAGGGTACATTTAGAAGTGGTGATTAATTTTGTGTATTGGATTAAGTTCTAATTTGACTGTAATAATCATCGATATCCAACTATAGTACATCAGAACTAGAAATTACGATGTTTCTAGGTCATGTTGTGTATTAAAAAAAATAATTTATTGGGATTTTATTCTATTTTCATCTATAATTAGAAATTCTTCCATGAATATTTGTAATCTATGAATTCATTCTATCGATTTCCCTACCTACGTGTTTTTTGTTCTGATTATCACCATTTCCAGAATTTTAATAATATGCAATTTTTATGCTAATTTCCATTTTTTCACTATGAAAACCAATAGTTCAAATGATCTGAGGCATGTTTTATTAGATTCTCATTTATATATTTTCATACATATAACAAATTCATCCGTCTCTAATATAACACACTACGTGGACCATTTTATTCAAATGATCTGAACTGAGACAAGGTACATTATTCATCAAACGCAGAATTATTCATGTTTATTCCATATGATTGGGGTCTTTTATATCATTTTTTTAAAATGGGTAATTTTCCCAGCCACATAACACAAGAAAGACCAAAAAATTTCAAGTACATAAGGCTTCAACAATCAGCACTAGCTGGGATGCATGTACTGACCTCCAGGAATCTACCCCCTATGGTGTACTACTCATCCGTGGTCTCTCTTAGGTTAGTATGGATTCCAATTTACATCTATCATTGAGCAGTGGTTTGTAATTTTCCTTCATAATTTTAATTACATTTCATTAAAGCAGGGTATAAATTATATGTTTTCCTACTATGTTGTGAAGTTATATCATACTCACTATATTAATTATATGATATTTATTGATTTCCTATTCATATTCACTTATTATTTCTATTCTGATCTTGCATATATTTCCCCTGTATCGATCCACTACATTATTAAAACCTTTGAAAATTTTCACATCCAGATCTCTACACTGTTATAGTTCTGGGATGATTATATATTTACTAGGATTTATATCTGTCTATTGTGCATCTTCATATATTATTAACCAATCATTATTGATGATATAAAAAAGGAATCGTCTATAACACCAAATGGAAAGATTAAATGGTAGTTACAGTGTACTATTTTAATACATTTTCATGCAAGATGGATGATGTACCAAGATTATGCAATGAATAATTGATACTTTGTTTCCATTATGAGAAAAGGGGTGATTTTTAACTTTAGTATGTAGTCGTTAATAGGTATATTTATTTTCAGTTAGTCTATTTTTTTAGAATCACTCTGTTGTCTGTTTTTATTGTATGAAATAATATTAAGAAGGGAGATATTATTTGGGAAGATTTGTCAAGCTGGAGAAGCAATCAGGTCTACACATTCATCTCAGAATTGGGCCTTCTGTCTGTTCCCAACAACAAGACAGGTAATTTCGATGGTGTTTAGTATGTAAAATATAATAATGAGTTTTCATTCAAAAACATTGATAGTTTTTTATTTCATTACAAAGTGCAGGGGTTTCCCTATTTGGCTGAAATATGTTCCATGATTAGTTTTAGAATCGTTAATGGTCCTTTCAAGGTACGTTCTTATGTAATTTAATGAATTACATTTTTATTGGCTCATTGGATGGGTTATATGAATGACATTACACAATACATGAATATTGTCTATCTTAGACTACATTTTTGGACTATAAAACCCAATCCTGCGAGGTTATTAGTAATATTATCTTATGCATATCTCATATTTGGAAAAAGGTATTGCAGTGTGTTATTGTTATTAAAAGGTAACAACTTATAAACTGTTCTGTACTCTGTACTACATTTAATTAATGCACATGCATTTATGACCCAGCAAGACTACTACCACTTAGCGAGACCTTAGGGATTTGATTTGGGTCCATTTTCTACTCTGTTTCACTTCAGTTCATGTGGTGAGTCTGTGTTTTTTCGGTTTCAGTTTAGTTCTTATGTAGGGTTTATTTTTTTGTTATGTTTCAGTTTAATTCATGAGAATATCTTTAAATCCATCATTTTATTCGGCTCAAAATTTATTGTTAAAATGCTTCTCAAAATTTTCTGTTTTATAGGTAACAATTTAGCATACAGTACTAGGCATGGGAGGGAGGAGGAGGTGGGACGAGGAGGGGGGGGGGGTCAGATTTATGTTTGGTTAGTGGATAGGGGAGGGTAATGGCTGGGTAGGTTGGAGGGGAGAGGAGAGAAGGGGACTGCTTGGGGAATAGGTTGGGTAGGGGGAGGGGAGGGGATGTGAGGGTAGGGGCTGGGCAGGTTTGAGAGGAGGGGAGGGAGCGAGACTGCTTGGGAAACAGCTTAGGCAAGGGGGTGGGAGGGGAGGGTAGGGGAGGATGAGGGGAGGGAAGGGTAGAATGAGGACAGGGGGAGGGTGCTGGGAAGGTTGGAGGGGATGGGTGGGGAGGGGAGGATGAGGGGAGGGCAGGGGAGAATGAGGGTAGTGGGGAGGGTACTGGGCAGGTTGGAGGGGAGGGGAGGCGAGGGGAGGGGAGGGCAGGCGAGGATGAGGGAAGGGTAGGGGATAATGAGGACAGGGGGGAGGGCGCTGGGCAGGTTGGAGGGGAGGGGAGGGGAGGGTAGGATGAGGGCAGGGGGTGGGCATGCTCAAGGGGAGGGGTGGGGAGGGAGGAGGGGGCTATTGGGGGAATAGGTTGGGCAGAGGGGCTAGTGGTTGGGGGAGGGGGCTAGGCAGAGGGGAGCCTGAGGTGGGAGGGGGAGCTGGTGGGATTGGGTGGGAGACAAGTAGATATGGGGGAAGATATTAGGTAGAGCAACGTAGCGGTGTAGGAGGAGGTGCTGGAAATTTTTTGGGGGGGAACTACAAGAAACATATAAGCTATTTTTAATGACATTTTTTTTCACTTCGCTACAATACCCATGTTTTTTTTCATTGTCATATTTCCGAAGGAAATGGTACAATCCTATGACAAAAAAAGGATTGAATGTCCAATTTACCTATTTTTTGACTTCTTTTATTTTTCATTTCAATTTAATACTTTTATGTTATCGTTTTTTTACTCTACAAATTCTGGTGTTCTTATTGTAAGGATTTTTTTGTATATAGAAATGTTTTTCAGTCATTTGAATTTGGATATTTATAAATTGTGTTGTAGTTTCTCGAGGACATAAAGACTTCTAATGAATGTCCATAAATTAAAATATCCATTTGAATGTTCATTTAATTCATGTTCATTGTAATATCTAGCTATTTATAGAAATCCTATATAATATTTCTTTCATGTACATGTCATAATATATCAGTGACATTAATAGCTATGTAATTTCATTCCTGTTCATTTTTTAATATAATTTTCTAATTACTGTTGATTAGTTATTTTAATTCATGTATTTGAAAATATATACTTATGATTTTTTCTACAACATGGCCTATTTAATTTTTCTTATTCTTTTATATTTTCATAGACGTTCATTTCATTTTGCTGCTAAAATGTTGTTTTAATTTTCATTGACTGTTATCCACTATATTTTCCTATATGTTTTATATATTTTTAAATAATTTTACATTCCTTCTATATTCTCCTATTTGTTTCCCATATATTATCCCTCAATCATTTCAATGGTTTATTTTGTACAGTGATGGTATAATTATGTTTTCATTTTGTATTATCATATATTCTCCAATATGTTTTCAATAATATACTACATATTCTTCTATATTATTTTCTTAATTTTATTTTCTTATGTTTTTAATTCTATATATTATATCCGATTACAGTTCAATATTAAGTATCACAATTTTTTTCAATATATACAATATTGATGTTATTTAATATTACAATATAGTTTTGTCTTCTTGAACGTAATAATTGAACGTATTGCTGTGAGAATTCATGGGTAAGTACTAGTTATATCTTCTATTGAAATTATCATAATGAATATGTTATGTACAAATTATTCAAATAACCTAACGTGACCGATTTCAGAATAAAATACATTATAAATGGAACACATGTGATAATAAATGAAATGAAAAAATATAAAATAGTACAGATTATAACCTATTATAAACAAAATTTAATTATTATGTCGGTTAGTTCAATGTAATGGTCATGTAATGATGAAAGATAAGGGATGATCTCATCAAAAATATTCACTATTGTGTGGAACAGTCAATATCAATTTCTTAAATTCAATATCTATTATTATATTGTAAATATAAAAATATATATATATATATGTATATTACTTATATACGCTTTTACCATATTTTTATTTCTTATGGTTATATATGTTTTTAGCATAGCTTTATTTTATTTTCTTGTGAAAATAATAATTACGATCTCCATTTTTTATAATTCATTTTCCTAATAAAAAAATTTAATGTTTTTCTATTACATGATTTCATAGAAAATATACTATATTATTGGATTACTTAATTTTTACATTATTTTTAATGGACGATACAATATACTTTGTATAATTATTTTTTCATTTAAAATTTCATAAAAATAAATTTTTCATGTTAATTTATATACCAATGTCTACAAAATTTCTTTTCAATTCTTCATCTCATGGACTCGATATATATGTTTAATTCTTAATATTTTAAATATGTATGAGAAAAATATTTATTTCATTCTACCAAAAATCATAATGATTTTAAGTTTGATTATATTCAAAAATAATATTATTTAACTTGTTTCTCAGTGTTTAGTTTATATTTTCTTATTTCGTTGTTATTTATTTTTGATTCACACATATGCATGTATATATTTTGATATTATGTGTGACCCCAAAATGATATATCTATATATAAATATTTTTTATTGTTCTTATATAATTTTATATAAGTTATAATTCATATGAACATTTTATTTAAGACTATATGATGTTTTCTTGATAGTCAGTATTAACTTATGTTTACAATGTTTTTAAGTATGTTGTGTAAAAAATCATATGAATAAATTTTACATTATATAATATTTTATTGTTACATGATTTTATAATATTTGATACGATCTAAAAAATTTATGATATCATCTTATGGTTCTTTCCTTGTACATTATTATTTATTATACTTAATATTACATTTTGAGATTTTATTTCACAAAATTTTCCTTAGGTATGTCCTCTGGATATCCTATATAGGAATAATAACGGAATGGATAATTGAAAAAAACTGTATGAATCAAAATAATTATGATTCACATTATGTTTAATTGATTTATTTATATACTAATATCCAAATGACACAAGTTCTATAGATTTTTATTTTTTTAATTTTTTCTAGAAAAATTATAATAATTTGTGTTTGAGACTCATATTGGTATAGTTAGTATTATGGGATGTTCTATTTTATAATTTTATATTGATAAAAATAAATTAAGGAAACCCCATTTTATTAGAAACAATATAGGAAAAAATCAATCATATATTTTAATTAATAGAGTCTGTGGTTTCATAAAAATTATGTATATATGTATATATATACAAATAGTTGATCCCATATTTGGACCTGATGTACCTTGTGTTATTGATAAGGAGAACAGTTTTTTTATTAAATGTGACTTCACGCTGTGAAAAACATGAGGAATCTATCATTATTCCATTTTTTATAATCCTTTGGGATTTGATCTTCTTGATTCACAATCTTTTTATTACCCATTATAATGTATTTGTATACGTTGATATGGTATGGATATTGAAACTAATAAAAAAACGAAGAATGACATACATTTATGTATAAAACATAATAACATAAGGTATTCATTTTATTTAAGAGGTATTACTTCAAGTATCACATTTATCATTTTCTGTTCTTCACAATTTTTGTATTCAAAACCATGCCATTTATTTATTTAAAAAAATTACAATAAATACAAAGAATCATGCCAATAATCAATGTCATGGATGATGTAATGTCTTAAATGTTATGATACCAAATTTGAAGGTGGTGGTGTTCATGAACACATGATGTTTCTTGTACAAATGACCCATGGTAATAATAGTAACATTAATCAAATGTAAAACTCAACTTCTCATAGGAAAAAATGTAATTATTTGATCATTTATACATCAATGGTATCCAAATTCGACTATACATTTTGGTCACAAGATATAATAAAAATATATTTCTTCCAATGAGAATTAATAACATTTTCTTAAATATTCCAAATTATAGAATTTTATTTTATCTTTTGTCATTTAGAGGACGGAGATGATTTTTATTCAAAACATATAAATACTAATATCAAGGACATAATCAAATTTAAAGAGAGTTTAGTTTTCAAGAAATGTTTTCTAAATAAAATATTTCCTAGCACTATCTCGATTAAAATAGAGGCCAATATTCATAGACTCATGAAATGGGGGGAATAATTAGTCATATCTTTTTGGAAATACATTACATTGAACATGTGGATCAGCATTATATCATTCATGAACCCAATTGAAGAATGAAAATTTCAATAATTGTGTAATACTGGGTATTTGAAATGATTTAGAAAGTAAATAAAATAATTTATTCTAGTATATTTTATATAGAATCCTCAATGTTTAATACGAAAATAGATATTCCAAATATTCTCATGGGGTTAATGATAAAAAAAGATAACTAAAAAATAAATATAGAGGAAAACATTAAATATCTCAGAGAAAAAAATATCTAAATTTCCCCATGTAACACTTGTTTGAAGAATAATCTAGGTAGTTTTATTACGATTATTTTTTGATTTTAGATATCATATTGATGTTAATTAATGTGAAGGAGATATGAATAAGTTGACTAAAATTATCTAAGACGTAAATGATCTTATTACACTTCCACATATGGTGTGTTTTTAAATTAAAATATTCATATGCACAATGAAACATTCTTTAGTAAGACAAATGTAATTGAGTATGACCATTGAATACAACATCCTAGTCTAAGAGAGAAAGGACATATTTACACTAACACTACTATTTATGTCACAAACCCACTTGCCCAAAGGTACCCCTCTTGTTCTAGAAATGATACAATCTATATATTTATGCTAGAATCATGATTTAAATAAGAAATGGGTGGTATAAAATCACTTATAGTATAATTATGAAAATATTGGAGAAATTATCCTCAAAAATAAAATGAGGAATGATATATAACAAAAGAAAACCAGTTTACTCCTTAGATAATGTAACAGAAATATTTCACATGTAAAAGAATGTAATATCACAAAAAATGTAATAAAACATAAAAGGTTACTACTAGGTATGAAATGATATACTTTGTAGTTACTATGAAGCCAAAATATGTTTTTAATAATATTGAAAATGTATAATCCTTCTCAATATTGAACATCCAAAAAATGACTTATAAACATTTAATATTAATTTGTGGTTAGAATAATAGGTATCCTTAGTTGTATTCTAATGATACCTAACCTAGTATACCCGAGTTATTGGTTACATTGTTACATTATCATAATATACAAGTAATCACATATGGAAATACTAATTTTTTTAGTATTGGTAAATAAAACACATTACTGAAATTCACATTTCATTTAAAACATAAAATAATAAATTAGTTTTCATTGATTATTCCATATTACCCTATTTGTGTATCCATACATATCATTCAAGAATCACTTTCATGTATCTTGGGTAAAGTAAAAAATAGGAAAGGGTTGAAGCCAAATTCTCAGTATGGGTAATGATATAGTAGAAGAGATGAATAAAAATGTATAAAAATTATGTAAATGTAAATTATAAAAACACACGTTCCATTTAATAAATAACATTTCTACAATATGAATCCACAAATAATTTCATAGTGAAATAAAAAAATATTAATTATTAATGAAGGAATTGCATAACTGTTTGAAATTATTTCTCCAAGGAACATGATACCTTTATCTATAATATGCTATAGATGAATGTATAATCACTTTGGGTAAAACCACATTTATTTCATCAAACATATTCATCTCATGAGACAACTGATGTGATGTGGGTATTTACAATATAAAGTACCCACACATTCTTACATTACTACATAATTCATTATATATACCCAAATTGATTTAATTATTGAATTCACAAAGACTAATAAAAAAATATTATTTGTTGAATAACCCATATGAGTTTCTATTTATTTCCTTAGTTAATGAGATCACATTTAATGTAAAAAATATTTATAAAAATTATATATGGATTATGAAATAATTTTATATATGATACACGAAATATGAAAATTTAAGTGAAATGAAATATTCAATGAATTATTATCAAAAATAATAAAAGTGAAAAAATATATCCTAGAAAAGAAATAACGAGCGTAATTTTAAAATATTCCCAAATAAAGTTAAATTTTGAATAAGTCCCCTAAATAGATATTATCAATGTAGTAAATGTTAATAAAATGAAAGAATAATGTGTATCCAACATAAATGAATATAATAAAATTATAAATAAATTATAATATAATCATATTTTATTTCCTAGAAAATATTACTCTGATATAATCCCTGAAGTATATGTTTAACCCGAAGATTGGATATTTTGTTATGAAACCCCATACAACTTTGTAATCAGTCAAATCATATTCCCCATAAATCAAATAATTAATTGATATAATAATAATCCCATAATGATATTAATATTTCAGATATGATATTTTAAAAGGAATTATTTCGAAACAATAAAAAATAAATAATTGGTGAATAACATATAGATCTCATAGAAAAAAAAGGGAGATGAGAAACCCTTGCCTCATGCTTCCCTTTAGAGGAGACAACATTAAAATCATTTATAATGTATTAAATAACTCTATTAATACATTTTGAAACTATAATCATATTTATAATATGTTATTAAATACTTTTATAACATCTTATCACTCATTGATTTTATGTATTTCATTATTTTAATTTTTTGGATGTGTTATTTTCATGATTTGATAATTTCTTCATTTGTGTATAATTATGAACTTTATTTTCAAATGGATATAAAAGATAAAATTTAAATTAATTAGTATTAATTCACATATTTAGGTTTTAATGGTCAAATATATCATTTTTATTTCTAACATGGGGATGATTCTTTGATAAAATATTAATGATAAATGATTAGTTTGATTTTGTGCATTTTAGGACCACTATGAACTAGTTTTTTTATTAAATATTAAGTATAAATGTTATTTAAATTACATGAAATTGTTTTTTATATTTCTCATAAATTATTATTTAACAATAATAATACATTTCTGACCTACCTTGAAGGTGGTAATGAAAAAGAATACATCTTTAGACAAATATATGTTTAACCACTAAAATTTGGACAGTAGTTTCATTTATTTGAATGACCGGAGGTAATAAAAGGGTTGTATATAAAATTTTCCATATAAATATAAATTATATTATTTAAATAAATATGGAGTTATTATTTCTTAATGGATAAACCAGGTGAGGAGAAATAATACGAATAAACTTAAGTAAGAAAGATGGTTTTAAAAAATTAATATATCATCCCAAGTATATAAAGGATATGATATTTTCAAATTTATTAATATTTGTGAAATAAATATTAATTTTACTTTAATTTGGATTATGTGTTCAATGGAATACTCGATATGCCACAATAGTTTTTTTTAAATCTAATGTTGCACACACTGTGGAGTTATACAGAAAAATAATAATATAATGTTAATATTTTAAATGGTTGTTAATGCTTATCCATTATATTGGAAAGAATGAACAGAACAAACTAAAATATTATTAAATATTATTATTAAATGTTTTTATATTTATCCAATAAAATATATAGGCTTAATATATGAACGAATCTAGTTTTAAGATTAAATACTCGAATATTCATTAATAGGTCGATTTACAGCTTTTTGATGGTGAACATTTTTAAATATAGTTTTTATCACTCTTATATATTATATTTCTCAAAATAATATTTTTATTTAGAATTGCGACCTAAAAATTTAATTTGAATAAAATTTTGATATTTTTCTGATAAATTTAATTTTTTAATGAATTGTGAAAAATACAGTACTTTAATTCAAAACTGCATTATAATATAATCAATTTTTATGGTTATATTATATTTTTAAATAAATTTAATGTGTAATTAGATTATATTTTTACCATTTAATCCAATTTTGGTCATTAGAAATAATTTCACTTTATAATTGTCAATAAACAAGTGTCAATCTTTTGATAGTTATTTTTTCTTAAAAACACAATTTTTGTTTTGACAACAAGAATTAATTTTATATTATTTTATTCTACATATATGTTTTGAATTTGAAAAAATGGATTCCATATTTGGAATTAGGAGCCCCAAATTTTGTAAATATGTAAGTTTTATTTTAATACATTATGAAAATTTACTTCAATAAATATTTTATTTATCATAGTTAAAAGGTAAATCTCATAAATAAGGGTAAAAAAATAATATTATAACAATATTAAATTACCATAACACATGTCCTAATCCTATTATATGATACATGTATGACCACAGTTATCCTTGGGTCGATTTTGAGACCCCATGGATTTACTTAGGAGTTATAATGACACTTTATCTTAATTAATTTAAATTAAAGACAAAAATTACATAAACATATGTCTTATAGTAAATCAATTTTTACATGGGGTTATATAAGTTATATATTAGTCTATAAATATTAATTTTAATGATAAATATATTTCCAACATCATGGATTTTCAATTATAATTTTTAGGCATCAAATAAAAAAAATTATTTTTGACGCAATGATTATGCAATGATTACCTTATTAATAAATGATTTAAATAAATTAGAAAATAAATTAGAAAATAAAATTTTAAAAACTATCCAAAACATTTGAAATTATTATTGGCTGATTTTATTTCTAATAAGAGACATCTTATTGTAAAATTTAATGAGTTTTGGACTTTTTGAAACCAAAAAAAATTTTATAATTAAATAATGTTTTCAAACTATCCTAAAGAGCCCCTCCTCCCCATAAAAAATATCCATCACCTCTAACACATTACTGACATTTCTAAAGACCATTGGCCCATCCAAACTATTTCTAAATAAGTTCCCAAAATCCCTCTCTTCGACCTAGTATCCTTACTATTTGAAGAATCACTTCAAGAGAACCTTATGGATCAAACCAAAGGGAGTTAACTGATTTAATGGTAATGTCTTCTCTCAAGTTCTATTCATTTATTTTACCTCCCTAGTCCCTATAGTCTTGTTATTAATAGTTTACATAAAATCCAATATCCTCAATATACTAGGTTCTCTTTCTGGGATGTATTTTAACTAATCTTCCGCACACCTCTATCGAATGTATACGAACATACTCTTTCTGTGGATGTCGAACTACTACCTCACGAAATGACGATTGTTAAAATATCTCCAACCACCTATCATGGTGGCCATTATGATAGAATTATATACATATATGATATATATAATTTTCATGTTTTTTCTATGATTCAATATTTTTCATTTATAGAATACCTTTATGGTTTCCATAATGGGTAAATTCGATAATTTCATTTGAGGAAGCGCGGACTACCGCCCACTCAAAGTGATATTACTCATTTATTCCATATGTGGGATGTATAAAGGATGGAGTTAATGAAATTATATTTGATATTATACTAGAATTAAAATATACCTATTTATCATTATGTTTTCATTCCATTAAATATAAAATAAAAATAAAAGTTGTGTTCATGTGTACGTAAAACATGCTATCTCTATGAACAGTGAATTTCTTTTCTTACCTCCAAATTTTATGTACTATTAGAAATACAAATATATACTATATTTATTTTATTTATATGATATATTAACCAGGAATATTATTCTGTAGCTACTGGAATTTTGACCACATGGATAATTTTTATTTTTAAGAAGATCATTATTGACTCAGGTACCAAATATCGACAAAACGACCTTTATTAAATTAAATGATTACCTATTGTTTATAACATGTTAATAAGTAATATAAAAGGAATAATAAAATTGAAAAAGGTTCTTAGGATAGTATAAATTCAATATAGTTTATTATTTTAGAGATTAAGGAATGAATGTGTAATGTCAGACCAGAGGTAAGGGACTTTATCTTAATCTCCTTTCATTGAGGCATATATTGATTTATACACTACTTTCTTTTATACAGTGTATTAAATCATTTTACATATCATTTCATTATAATTTAATCTTTTCTATGAAGAGTTTTACCAAATAACAAAAAGGAATGATTCTTTTTAACGTACGCAGTGACAATAACCATTCCGCCTCCGCGGGTATTATTTGATCTTTAGAGTCTTTAACAAGACGTAGTGTTTTTTTAAAAGGAAAATAAATACCATATACTCTGTTATGTATTTTTGTATTGAAATGGTTTTTATAATGGCTTGATTATGTCAATACATTTAAATGATATATTGTGATTGTAATTTGAAAATGTTATCTTTCTTTTATGTTTGTTTTATGTGTTATGCTTATGTATAGTTCTTGGGAATTGTTTATGCATACAGTTGGTTTTGTTATAATCCTAGGGACATTGAGCCAATGACATATCTTCAATTCATAGGGTAATATTATAGCAGTAAACATTAATGTTTATTCTAATAGATTTTGGGAATATACTGTGGCAGGTATTCAAAAAGTAACTCCCTACACAGCTATGAAAGCTACAATGTAAGTTTGATATGGATTCCACATGTGACCATTATCATTAATGATTTATATTTTATATTCATAAATCATATGATTTCATGAGTTAGATAAAAGAGTTTATGTTTTGTATGTATTTATGGTCTAATTATTTCTTTCTTTATTTTATAACCCTTACTATGCTTTTTATGTGAGTCCCATATTTTTTTGAAATTTTTTTCACATGACGTAAACATGAATAAGGTCAAGGATGGGATCAAGGAACAGTCATGCCGTCTAAAATATGGAACTAGACATGAATTTTTTTTAAAGAGATTTTATTTTATGGAAAAATAGAAACTTAGTAGAGGTCTCTACTTTTTAATTTTTGAGGTTTAAGGTAATAGTTATGGCCAAATTATCTAAAACTCAGAACCTGAAAAGAACCTCAATGTGAATTATTCATTTAATTCATGATTATGTAATGTTTTAAGGATGGGTCCTTATATTTTGTATTAGAGGCCAGTTTATAAAACATTATAAGTTAAGATATTGTTAAATTAATATCCATATATTATTTTAACTCTATGATAATATTGAAATGATATAGCATTCACATATTACCATATTTCTTTTCCAAATATATTTCTATGTTCTAAATCATTTTACATAGAGGAAATAACTCATCTATGTTAGGAAGGAATACAGAAGAGAATAAACATCCAAATTAGCATCCTGAGATTATTGGAATCGGAGTTGAATAGTGTATTGCAGTGATAGATCTATTTACTAAGGTTATAACTGGTGGTTGTGTTCATTGAGATTATTTTGGATTATTCCAAAAGTAAAGAGGAACAAGAAAGTCAATTAAGGGATATATTACAAACCATAATAGAAATTAATCTATATGGAAAATTTAGAAAGTGTGGGTTGTGGTGACAAAAAATTTCTTTTCTTGGTCACGTTATTTTAAAAAAGGGCATAATAGTTGATCATGCTAAAAGAAAAGTTGTTGAAAAATTACAAAGACCCAAAAAAATAACTGAGATCCATCATTTATTAGGTTTATTAGGTTATTACAAGTGGATTGTGGAAAATTATTCATGGTTATCTAGCCCAATGACTATGATTACTCAAAATGGTGTTAAGTTCATTTGGACAAAAGAAAGTGATGATTGTTTTCATGAACTGAAAAGAAGATTTGTGAATGCTCTAGTTTTGGAACTGCCTTCCAGAAATGGATAGTTTTTTATCTATAGTTAAGTTTGGTTGAAAGGAATTGGTTGTGTCGTATTGCAGAATGATCAGGTAAATTGTTATGCTTCATTCTAGTTGAAACCTCTTGAGTTAAATTACTTTAAACAAGATTTGGAATTAGCTGCTATTGTTTTTTTTCCTTCCTAATTCAGAGGCATCATCTGTATTTAGTAAAATATGAAATATATACTGACTAAATAAGTTTGATGTATATATTTACTCAGAAAAAATTGAGCATGAGATAGAGGAGATGGCTGTAATTAATCAAGGATTATGATTGCACGATCCATTACCATCCGGGAAAGGCAAATAAAGTGGATGAAGTTTTGAGTCGAAAGAGTAATGCTACATTAACCATGTTACATTTGGAACAAGATCCTTTGATTAATGATTTGATGAACTTTGGAATAGAAGTTGTTGGTGTCGAAAATTTCTCTATTTTATTTTAGGTGTTAGTGAAATCATCTCTATCAGATAGAATTATGCTAGTGTAGAAGGAAGACAATGAGTTTCAGACAATGGTAGAGTTGGTTCAGAATGGTATGTTTCCTGATTTAACATTCATAATGATTATATTTTGAGATTTGGGAGGAGATTATGTGTGCCACGTGATACTTATATGAATAATGAGTTGTTATGTGAATCTCATTGTTCTCCGTTTTCAGTTCACCCTAGAATTACTAAGATGTATAGAGATATTAGAAAGTGTTAATGGTGGGATGGAATAAAAATACATATTTATGACTTTATTTTGAAGTGTTTGACTTTTCTATAGGTTAAAGCAGAGTGGTAGTTACCGAAATGGATGCTTCATCATTTACGAGTGATAGAGTGGAAATGGGAAAATATATCCATCGTCATTATTGTTGACTACCAAAGACATCTCCTGGTAATAATGAAATCTAGGTTATTGTTGACCGATTGATTAAATATACCCATTTCTTTCCTATTCAAGATACATTGTCTATAAATCAACTTTTTTAGTTGTATGTTAAAGATATAGTCAAGTTTCTTGTATTTCCCCTCTCAACTGTATCTGATCGTGATCCCATGTTTAGTTATAGCTTTTGGAAAGGCCTTCCGAAGTGGTTGGGTATTGAATTAAATATTAGTACAACTTTTCATCCAAAATCATATGGGTAGTCAGAACGAACAGTTCATACATTGGAATATATTCTATGAGCATGCTCTATGAATTACCATGGTATTCGGGACCACCATATTTCATTTAATGAATTTTTTAATAATAATATTTCTCATTCTCCTATACAGATGGCACCATTCAAGTCATTGTAGGGATATAGATGTCGAACTCCAGATTTTTGGGATGAGGTTGGTGAACGTAAGCTGATGGGACTAGAATTGTTAGAAGAGATGGTATAAAAGGATTAGTTGATTCAGAAGAACATCAGAACAACTCAAAGAAGGTAGAAAATTTATGCGGGTAACCAGAGGAAATATATTTATTTTGAAGTAGGTGATCATGTCTTTCTAAATGTTTGTCCACTAAAAGGTGTGATGTGTTTTGGAAAGAAGGGAAAGTTGAGTCCGAGGTTTTTTGGACCCTATGAAATGCTGGCGAAAATTGGATTAGTTTCTTATGGAGTGGATTTACCTCCATGATTATCCCAGGTACACAATGTTTTTCATGTTTCAATGTTCAGAATATATATTCAAGATCCAAATCATTTTTTGAGTCCAGAGGTATTTTAGTTGGAAGAGAATCTTCCATATGAGGAGCAACCAGTCATGATTCTTGACTGAATAGAAAATGTGTTGCGGAATAAGGTAATCCATTAGAATTTTTTTTAAAACCATATGGTTTTAGAGGAAACATGGTAATCTGAAAATGATACGAGGAATAAATACCCACACTTATTTTATAATTGAATAAAATTGTGAGGATTCAATTTTCAAAAGGAGTGAAGGATGTAACATCACAGGTAAATAAAAAATTTGATATTTTCATATTTGTTAATATTTATGAGTTAAATATAAATTTTACATTAAAGGGGACGCTATGTTCTATGGAGTATATAAGAACCCAACCTTAAACCTTACTTAATATTGAATTAAATGAATAATTCACATTGATGATCTTTTCTAGTTTCGAGTTTTAGATAATTAGATAATAAATCATGAATTACATTCCACATTTAAAAAAAGTGGTTATATAAAAGGTAGTACTCGTTTTTCCCCATCAACGGAAACATATTTAAAATAAAACATGGATTCTTTCTTGACACTTCCTGGACACTATCATCATATCATGTACCTTTCCCTTGACTTGTGAAAAACATTTCAAAAACATGGGTTGAGCGTAAAAAGCTCTGTAAGGGATATAAAAATATGGAAAGGAAACATGAGTACATGTATACATAAGAATGAAATCATACTTTACCCATAAAACATAAGCACTTTAACATACCTCATCAAATCATGAATAAATCATAGAAATCATAAGACATAAGGGTAACTTGAGGCATTCATAACATTCTTACGTAGGGAGTAACCCTCTTGGTTACGTTTGGAAAACCCATCATAGTATATTCCCTAAATCTCTTTAGAGAAACCTTAATGTTTAACCCCTTCACGTTACCCAATGCATTGGAGAGCTATATCGGGCTCACCTGCCCTTAGTTTATCACAGAACTACCCGTCTTCATAATAATTCCCATGAAACACAACATAATCGTATCACATAAAACATGCATAAAGGAAACATAACATTTCCACCTTTCAATCACAAGATATCAATACAACACATTGATATAAAAACATTATGAAAACCATTTTAAATACCAAAATAAAATAAAAGTAAAACATGGTATTTATTTTTCTTTTAAAAAGAAGGTATGGCTTGTAGAGGAAGCCGAAACTCAAATAATGGTCACGACGGCAGAGAAGTCTTTGTCACCGCATACGTACAACAAAAAAATTCCCTTTTTCATTTAGTAAAACACTTCGTATAGAAAATATTCCTTTTGGATAAACGTAATAGTCAAAGGGGTTTATACACCATATAAAAGAAGGTTTTGTATAAAATAAAATATGCCTCAATGAATGGAGATTGAGACGAAGTCCCTTACAAAGACGGTATCCATCGATTAAGGATAAATCAATTACATAATTATGTGTGAAAAAATAATACACGAAATATAAGTGGATATTAAGTGTAAAAAAATCATAGGTTATTCACAAATATTCATAGAACGACATATTCAAGGAGTACAAGCATATCCCAAAGAATCAAAATTTGGTTAAGAAGTTCCCTTGCAAAAATCTGACAGCCTAACGGCGTCACTACAAAATTCAGAAAATGAGTTGATCAGAGATAAAAGGGTATTTCATCAATTGGACATAAAATTTAAATCAATAAGGATATAGAAGAACATATCCCAACATAATGTTATGTTAATTAAAAGACATAGAAAAATAAGTCTTTTAAAAAAAAGAGGGTGAAAGGTTCCCTTACCAACATGGGTATCTTTCGAAACATACACCCCGTGAAAGAAGGACAATACAACATTGATGTAAATACTCATAAATAAAATTATATTACAAAATGAGTAAAATAATGGGTAGTACCTACACCACTCAATGGAAATTGTGGAAAATGTAGCATAAATCTCACGGGAATAAAAGTGAGATGAAAAATCCCTTACGAAAACTCGGAAGCCTAACGGCGCCACTTAAAACTTACAAAAATGGATTGATGACATCAAATAGGGTCTCTAATCTAATTGACATAAAGTTTCTAGCAAGATTAATATAAAATAACATCCACCAACATAACAAATAGGAGCTTAAAATAAGTGACAAAAAGGAGAGTACTTAAAAAGAAAGAGAGAGGTTAGATCTCTTACGAAAATTAGGCAGCCTAACGGCGCCACTCAAAACGTCCAAAATTAATTATTGAGAGATAATAGGGTCTGTAACACCCCGGGTAAATAAAGAATATGACATTTTCATATTTATCAATATTTGTGAAAAAAATATTAATATTACTTTAAAGGGAACTCTATGCTCGATGGCGTACCCAATACGCGACAACGAGTTCCTTTGAAATCTTACGTTGCACTTTAATAATATTATTTTAAATGGTAGTTAACGCCTAGCCGTTGTAATGGAGGGAATGAACAGAACTAACTACAAAATTATTATATATGTTTGTCAAACATTTTTACTTTTTACAATAAATGTAAGAGGATTAAAAATGTGCATGAATTCAATTTTAAGCGTAAACATTCTAATATTCTTTTAAAATTCGATTAACCGCCTTTTGATGGAGAACCTCTTTTAAATCCACTTTTTGAAAATTTTATGTGTTATATTTGACAAAATAAAATTCTTCTTTAGAATCGGGACATCAAAATTTACATTGTGTAAATTTTTGGTATTTTTCTGATAAAGTTCATTTTTAATGAATAGTGAAAAATGTTGTATTTTAATTCAAAACCTCTTTTTAATCTAATTAATTTATATGAATAGATTATATTTTTAATTGGTTTTAATGTCAAATTATAATATATTTTTACAATTTAATCCAATAGTGGTCGTTGGAATTAATTTCACTTTGAAATCAAACTTAAACTAGTGCCAATCTTTTGATACTTATTGTTTCATAAAGACACGCTATTTTTTCTCACAACGGAAATTAATTATTAAATTAATTAATGAAACTTATATGTTTTGAATGTTGTAAAATAGACAACATTTTTTAATTCGTAATATCATATATATATTTGGGTGAATATTTGGTAATTTTTTTGGAAAGCTTCAATTTTTGATTAATATTGAAACCACTAAGTGGTACTTAAAAAAACAGATTTTTCATTTAAATGAAATTTTACCACCTCTGTGTTTTGAATTTCCAAAATCCTACATACATGGTTGTAATTAAGAAGTAAAATTTCGTTCAATGGGATTAAAATATTTTTTTGGTGAATAGTAACTTATTAAGTTTTTAATCGCGATTAGAGGTAATTAGTGTAGTTTTAGGTAAAAACAATGTTTTAATAAGATGAGATGAGCTTGAAACATGTCCTAACATCATTGGATGTGTCATGGACGACCGAGAAAATCCATGGGTCAACATGGGGACCCCATGGAGCCACTTTGGTTGGAAAATGACATAAATACCTTTTTATTTAATGTTAAAGTAGAAATGACACAAACATGAGATGTTTTACTAAAACAACTTTTACATGGGGTTATACAAGTCATAGTTTTGACTATAAATAGTCATTGGAAATCTAAAAAGATTTCCTACATCATAGTATTTTTTTATAATTTTTAGACATCAAATTAATTAAATTATATATGACACAATGATGATGCAGTGATGACCTCATTATTTAATGATTTAAATAAAATAGAAAGATAATGTAAAATCTAAGAACTAAACATGTCCAAAACCTATTGTATGGGTGGATCTCAAACTCTTATCCCCTTATCCTTGAAAAACATCAATGTGGGACCATTAAAATCTGAAACTCATTCTAAAATAATGTAACATTTCTTTACATTCCAAGAGTGCCCCTCCTCTCCTCTTATAAAAGGCCCCCACCTCTACCTCCTTACCCACACTTCCAAAGCCTTTGGCTCGGCCAAACCCTGCCCATTTTGTCTCTACACATCCCTATATAACTCTTTGAAGCATCACTTTGGGCAGAAGCCTTCCCAAGGAAGCTTTTGAGCTCAAACCAAAGGGAGTTACCCGATTTTAAGGTAATGTCTTCACTTGTGTCCTTTTGTTTTATTTTGCTTCTCCAACCCCATAAACACTTTTTATTCATTTATTTTGTAACAAATATAGTATCATCAATATACTAGGATGTTCTTATAATAAGGATTCGAGCTACACTTACACACACCTTCGTTTAATGGTTAAAGAACATACTGTTTCTGTGGTTGGTGATTTTCTGCCTCACGAAACGATGATTGTTCAATATTCTTTTACCACCTTTAAAGGTGGCCATTATGATGTTACTATATTTTAGATATGATATATATGGTATTTATGTTTACTATATGCTTCTTTATTATATATTTAAACCATACCTTTATTCTTTTCATGTCGTGTAAATGCGACAATTTCTTATGACGAAGTGTGGACTACCGCCCCCTCATTTGATGTGACTCGTACATGAAATACATGGATTGTATAAAGAATGAAATTAATGAACATATGTGACCTATATAACATATATATTATAATGTAATTATAATATATATATATATATCATTTTATTTTAATTCTATTAATATGACAAAAAAATGAAAGTAGCGTTCATGCGTACGTACGGCCTACCGTCTCCATGAACGGTGCTTTTTGTTTTTTATCTCCAAATGATATGGAATAGTATAAAATTAATATGTACTAGATATATATAATATTTCAATCATTAATACTATTCTTGAAATTATTTACTTAAAACTACATGGGAAATCATTTTTCAAACAAGTTCATTTTTGACTCATATACCAAACATTTGCAAAAACGTCTGATATGAACTAACATTATAAACAATTATTATATCATTATAATATGTGATATGAACTGAATAATAATATTTAAAGTAGGTCCTTAGGAAATTATAAATTGACCAAAGTTTATTATTCAGGAATATAAAGAAACAAACAAGATAAGTTGGACTTGAGGTAAGGGATTCTACTCCTCTCTTTCTTTTAAAGTACACTCTTTTATGTCATTCCTTTTAAGATCATCTTTCTTGTGATTGGTATGTTCTTTTATATTAATATTACTTTAATTTTTATTTTCATATGATGAGAGACCCTATTCTTTCTCATCAATCCATTTTGGATGTTTTGAGTGGCGCCGTTAGGCTGCAGAATTTTCATAAGAGATCTATCCTCTCTCTTTCTTTTTAAGTACTCTCCTTTATGAGACTTCTTTTAAGCTCCTCTTTGTTATTATGGGGGATGTTCATTTATATTCCTCTTTTTGTACATTTTATTGTAATTTTATGAGATACCCTATTTGATCTCATCAATCCATTTTTGGATGTTTTAATTGGCGTCGTTAGCCTACCGAGTTTTCGTAAGGGATTTTTCATCTCACTTTTATTCCCTTGAGATTTATGTTACATTTGACATAATTTAATTTGAGTGGTTTATTTACTATCCATTATTATACTCTTTGTGTAATATAATTTCGTTTATGAGTATTTAAATCAATGTTGTATGACCCTTCTTTCATGGGGTGTATGTTTCGAAAGATGCCCAAATCGGTAAGGGAACCTTTCACCCTCCACTTTTTAAAAGAATTATTTTGATATGTCTTTTAATTAACATATTATTATGTTGGGATATGTTATTATATATCCTTATTGAATTAAAGATTATGTCCTAGTGATGAGATACCATTCACTCTCTCATCAACTGATTTTCTGAATTTTGTAGTGACGCCGTTAGGCTATCAAAATTTTTCAAGGGAACTTCTTAACCCAATTTTGATTTTTTGGGATAAACATGTACCCCTTGAATATGTCATTCTATGAACATGTGTGAAAAACCTCTGATTGTTTTACACTTAATATCCACTTATATTTGGTGTATTAGTTTGTCAGACATAATTATGTAATTGATTTATCCTTAATCCAAGGATACCGTCTTTGTATGGGACTTCGTCTCAATTTCCTTTCATTGAGGCATATTTTGTTTTATACACAACCTTATTTTATACAGTGTATAAAACCCTTTGACTTCAATGAAAGGAATCTTTTTTATACAAAGCGTTTTACTAAACGATAAAAGGGAATGTTTTTGTCATACGTATGCGGCGACAACGACTTCTCCGCCGCCGTGACCATTATTTGAGTTTCGACTTCCTTTACAAGACATACCTTCTTTTTAAAAGATAAATAAATACCATGTTTTACATTTATTTTATTTTGGTAGTGAAAATGGTTTTCATAATGTTTTTATATCAATGTGTTGTATTGATATCTTGTTATTGAAAGGTGGAAATGTTATGTTTCCTTTATGCATGTTTTATGTGATAAGATTATGTTATGGTACTTTGGAATTGTTATGAATATGGGTGGTTTCGTGACAAACTAAGGGCGGGTGAGCCTGATATAGCTCTCCAGTGCATTGGGTAATGCGATGGAGTGAAACGTTAAGGTTTCTCTGAAGAGATTTAGGGAATATAATTTGGTGGGTATTCCAAACTTAACCAAGAGGGTTACTCCCTACGTAAGAATGTTATGAATGCCTAATGTTACCTTTTATGTCTTATGATTTCTATGATTTATTCATAATTTGATGAGGTATGTTAAAGTGCCTATGTTTTATGGGTAAAGTATGATTTCATTATTATGTATATATGAATTCATGCTTCCTTTACATATTTTTTTATAACCCTTCATGAGCTTTTTTTTCTCATCCCAAGTTTTTTTGAAATGTTTTTCACAGGTCAAGGGAAAGGAACATGATATGATGATAGTGTCAAGGAAGTGTCAAGAAAGAATCCATGCTTTATTTTTAAATATGTTTCCATTGATGGGAAAAAAATTAATACTATCTTTTATGTAACCACTTTGTTTAAATGTGTAATGTAATGCAAGTTTTATGATCTAATTCTCTAAAAATCTAAACCCGAAAATATCCTCAATGTGTAATCTTGTAATAACTCAAGATTAAGTAAGGTTTAAGGCTGGGGCCTTATAGTTGGTATCAAAGGTCAGTTTAGATAACTTTAGAGGTTAGGGTATTCTCTAAGCATAAGTGACAGTACCATAATGGATAGGATTTAAGAAAGAGTCCTAGTTTTAGATAAAGTGAATGAGTAAGTATATCTTAGTGGTTATCTCCCTCATTAGTACATGATGGTTTTGTTGATATACTCACACTGACATTTCTGTCTTTTGTGAATGGATGGATCTAGTAGGCACCAAAGTGACAATAGGTTTGAAGGAAACTGTGGTGGTTCTCTGATTAAAAGACTGGATGAAATGGGATATTCAATGAGGAAACTCGTGGTTCTTCTAAACCAACAATCAAGGAGTCATGATCAAAAACTTGAACCTTGTTATGTTTTGTAATTCATCATGTATGATATGACTAATCGATGTGGAAGTTAAGGTAATAATTATAAAGGTAACCATTAGGGTTTATATGATCCTTACCTTTTAGGTAATTATGGGTTACTCTATGATATGATGGAAAATGAAAGGCGTGAGATAATCTTGATGATAAAATATGTTATGGTTATTTTTGAAGATTTTATCTCGTTGTTGGGGAATGTTTTAAGAATTATATAGTTTTGGAAAAAGGACAACACGCAGACCGTGTGGCAACCCGTCGCGTCGCACAAAGCTGTGGGAATCGAACCCACAACCAAAGTGCAACTGGTATTTATCACCTACCACTGGACTACGTGAAGTCCCTTGTTAGTTTGACTGATTCTTTTTAGTTAAATGATTTTATGAATTAAGAGTAAGTTTATTTTGGGTTATCTATGGAAATTTATTAACCTATCATGGAGGATATGTGATTAGGTTAATTACTTTTCAATACGAGACTTTAAGAGTAATTGAGGTTATTTGGAGATATGTGTTAATTTGTACCTTGGAAGACTATGCGACTAAATGCTTCAAATATTTGGGTTTCAATATTATTTTGGTTTACTTTGAAGTATTTTATGGACAATTTGTTTATCGAATGGTCCATGTTGAACTTTCCGTTTTGTTGGAAATTTTTTGGAGATTCAGAATATATTTTCTTTTTATAAAGGGTTATCCTTTTCTGGATTATCTGATCTTGTACTAACCATTATGGTTTTGGTTAATGTCTAAAGACATGGGATGTATATTGTTCTATTTTTTGGATTAGGTGATTCTCTATAAGTTGATTATAGTGAACAAGTCTTCCTAAATACTCATCTTTTGGAAAAAAATATGAGTTTGTGTAAGAAATCTAATAAAAGTTGAAAGTCAACATGATAAGTAATTATGTTTCCTTATGAATAAATTCCTCAATGAAAAGAAACTTAAAACAAAAATGTTGTCTATTAACTTTTCCTACTAGGGAATCGAATACCGTTTAACCCATCACATGTTTGTGATTTCCTTGTGGATAACATTCTCCTAAACTTGTCTTCTATCACTTTCCATCAGAACATGTCCCTTTAGTTTTTCCTCTATGTCCTTCTTTTCATACATGGGATCCTAGAATGGGTTAACTCGGGTGACCGTTGTACTTCCCTTTCCTTCTTTTAAAGTGATAGTTTAATTTACTACTTTTCCGATGTGGGACTTTCAATGGAGTTTTCAAGCCCAATTTTGAAATTGTGAGGAAGCAATTACCAAAAGGGGGGAAGTATGTAACACCCCAGGTAAATATAGAATATGACATTTTTATATTTATCAATATTTGTGAAAAAAAATATTAATATTACTTTAAAGGGAACTCTATGCTTGATGGCGTACCCAATACGCGACAACGAGTTCCTTTGAAATCTTACGTTGCACTTTAATAATATTATTTTAAATGGTAGTTAACGCCTAGCCGTTGTAATGGAGGGAATGAACAGAACTAACTACAAAATTATTATATATGTTTGTCAAATATTTTTACTTTTTACAATAAATGTTAGAGGATTAAAAATGTGAATGAATTCAATTTTAAGCGTAAACATTCTAATATTCTTTAAAAGGTCGATTAACCGCCTTTTGATAGAGAACCTCTATTAAATCCACATTATGTCAATTTTATGTGTTATATTTGACAAAATAAAATTCTTTTTTAGAATATAGACATCAAAATTTACATCGTGTAAATTTTTGGTATTTTTCTGATAAAGTTCATTTTTTTAATGAATGGTGAAAAATGTTGTATTTTAATTCAAAAACTCTTTTTAATCTAATTTATTTATATGATTAGATTATCTTTTGAATTGGTTTTAATTTCCAATTATAATATTTTTTTACCATTTAATCCAATAGTGGTCGTTGAAATTAATTTAACTTTGAAATCGGACTTAAACTAGTGTTAATCTTTTGATACTTATTGTTTCATAAAAACACGCTATTTTCTCTCACAGCGGGAATTAATTATTAAATTAATAAATGCAAATTAAATGTTTTGAATTTTGTAAAATAGACTTCATTTTTGAATTCATAATATCAAATATAGCTTAGGGTGAATTTTTTGTAATTTTCTGGAAAACTACAATTTTTGATGAATAGTGAAACCACTAAGTGGTACTTAAAAAACTGATTTTTCGTTTAAATGAAGTTTTACCATATCTGTGTTTTAAATTTCCAAAATCCGAAATACGTGGTTGTCATTAAGAAGTAAAATGTGGTTCAATGGGATTAAAATAATTTTTTTGGTGAATAGTAACTTATTATGTTTTTAATCGCGATTAGAGGTAATTAGTGTAAATTAAGGTAAAAATAATGTTTTAATAATATGAGATGAGCTTGACACATGTCCTAACCTCATTGGATGTGTCATGGCCGACCATGAAAATCCATGGGTCAACCTGGGGACCCCATGGAGCCACTTTGGTTGGAAAATGACATAAATACCTTTTTATTTAATGTTAAAGTAAAAATGACACAAACATGAGATGTTTTACTAAAACAATTTTTACATGGGGTTATATAAGTCAGATGTTTGACTATAAATAGTCATTGGAAAGATAAAAATATTTATTACATCATAGAATTTTTTTTATAATTTTTAGACGTTATATAAATTAAATTATTTAAGTCATAATGATGATGAATTGATGACCTCATTATTTAATGATTTAAATAAAATGCAAAGATAATGTAAAATCTAAGACCTACACATGTCCAAAACCTATTGGATGGGTGGTTTTAGAACACTTATCACCTTATACTTGAAACAAATCAATTTGGGACTATTAAAATCCGAAACTCATTCTAAAATAATGTAACATTTCTTTACGTTCCAAGAGTGCACCTCCTCTCCTCTTATAAAAGGCCCCCACCTCTACATACTTACCCACACTTCCAAAGCCTTTGGCTCGGACAAACCCAGACCATTTTGTCTCTCCACATCCCTATATAACTTCTTTAATCCTCACTTTGGGAAGAAGTCTTCTCATGGAAGCCTTTGAGCTCAAACCAAAGGGAGTTACCTGATTTTAAGGTAATGTCTTCACTTGTGTCCTTTTGTTTTATTTTGCATCTCCAACCCCCAAAACTATTTTTATTCATTTCTTTTGTAACAACTCCAGTATCTTTAATATACTAGTATGTTATTATAATAAGGATTTGAGCTACACTTACACACACCTTCGTCTAATGGTTAAAGAACATATTGTTTCTGTGGTTGGCGATTTTCTGACTCACGAAACGATGATTGTTGAATATTCTATTAACACCTTTAAAGGTGGACATTATGATTTCACTGTATTTTATATATGATATATATGGTATTTATGTTTACTATATGATTCTTTATTTTATATTTAAACCATACCATTATTCTTTTCATGTTGTGTAAATGCGATAATTTCATATGAGGAAGTGTGGACTACTGCCCCTCAAGTGATGTGACTCGTACATGCAATACATTGAATGTATAAAGAATGAAATTAATGAACATATGTGACGTATATAACATATATATAATACTGGAATTATAATATATATATATATATCATTTAATTTTAATTCCATTAATATGACACAAAAAATGAAAGTAGCGTTCATGCGTACGTACGGCCTACCGTCTCCATGAACGGTGCTTTTCGTTTTTTATCTCCAAATGATATGGAATAGTATAAAATGAATATGTACTGGATATATATAATATTTTAATCATTAATAATATTCTGGAAATTATTTACTTATAACTACATGGGCAATCATTTTTCGAACAAATTCATTTTTGACTCATGTACCAAACCTCGGCAAAAACGTCTGATTTGAACTAACATTATTAAACAATTATTATAACATTATAATATGTGATATTAACTGAATAATAATCATTAATGGATGATCTTAGGAAATTATAAATTGAACAAAGTTTATTATTCAGGAATATAATGAAACGAACAAGACAAGTTGGACTTGAGGTAAGGGATCCTACTCCTCTCTTTCTTATTAAGTACACTCTTTTATGTCATACCTTTTAAGCTCATCTTTCTTGTGATTGGGATGTTATTTTATATTACTCTTACTGTAATTTTTATGTTCATATGATGATAGACCCTATTCTCTCTCATCAATCCATTTTGGATGTTTTGAGTGGCGCCGTTAGGCTGCCAAATTTTCGTAAGAGATCTAACCTCTCTCTTTCTTTTTAAGTACTCTCCTTTATGTGAATTCTTTTAAGCTCCTCTTTGTTATGATGGGGGTGTTATTTTATATTCCTCTTGCTGTAAATTTTATTTTAATATGATGAGAGGCCCTATTTCATCTCATCAATCCATTTTTGGATGTTTTAAGAGGCGCTATTAGGCTGCCAAGTTTTCGTAAGGGATTTTTCATCTCACTTTTATTCCCATGAGATTTATGTTATATTTTCCCCAATTTCCTTTGAGTGGTGTATTTAATATCCATTATTCCACTCTTTGTGTAATATAATTTCGTTTATGAGTATTTATATCAATGTTGTATGACCCTTCTTTCATTGGGTGTACGTTTCGAAAGTTGCCCAAATCGGTAAGGGAACCTTTCACCCTCCTCTTTTTAAAAGACTTGTTTTGTTATGTCTTTTAATTTAAATCTTATTATGTTGGTATATGTTCTTATATATTCTTATTGATTTAAATTTTATGTCCAAGTGATGAGATACCTTTCACTCTCTCATCAACTGATTTTCTGAATTTTGTAGTGATGCCGTTAGGCTGTCAAATTTTTGCAAGGGAACTTCTTAACCCAATTTTGATTTTTGGGGATAAGATTGTACTCCTTGAATATGTCTTTCTATGAATATGTGTGAATATCCTCTGATTGTTTTACACTTAATATCCACTTATATTTAGTGTATTAGTTTTTCACACCTAATTATGTAATTGATTTATCCTTAATCCAAGGATACCATCTTTGTATGGGACTTCGTCTCAATCTCCTTTCATTGAGGCATATTTTGTTTTATACACAACCTTCTTTTATACGGTGTATAAACCCCTCTGACTTCTATGAAAGGAATATTTTTTATACAAAGCGTTTTACTAAATGACAAAAGGGAATGTTTTTGTCGTACGTATGTAGCGACAACGACTTCTCTGCCGCCGTGACCATTATTTGAGTTTCGACTTCCTCTAAAAGCCATACCTTCTTTTTAAAAGAAAAATAAATACCATGTTTTACATTTCTTTTATTTTGGTATTGAAAATGGTTTTCATAATGTTTTTATATCAATGTGTTGTATTGATATCTTGTCATTTAAAGGTGGAAATATTATGTTTCCTTTATGCAAGTTTTATGTGATAAGATTATGTTATGGTACTTGGGCATTGTTATGAAGACTGGTGGTTCCGTGACAAACTAAGGGTGGGTGAGCCCGATATAGCTCTCCAATGCATTGGGTAATGAGAAGGAGTGAAATGTTAAGGTTTCTCCGAAGAGATTTAGGGAATATACTATGGTGGGTATTCCAAACGAAACCAAGAGGGTTACTCCCTACGTAAGAATGTTATGAATGCCTCAAGTTACCTTTTATGTCTTATGATTTCTATGATTTATTCATGATTTCATGAGGTATGTTAATGTGCCTATGTTTTATGGGTAATGTATGGTTTAATTATTTTGTATATATGAAATCATGTTTCCTTCCCATATTTTTTATAACCCTTACTGAGCTTTTTATGCTCATCCCATGTTTTTTTGAAATGTTTTTCACAGGTCAAGGGAAAGTTACATTATATGATGATAGTGTCAAGGAATTGTCAAGAAAGAATCCATGCTTTATTTTTAAATATGTTTCTGTTGATGGAAAAAAATGAATACTATCTTTTATGTAACCACTTTGTTTAAATGTGGAATGTAATGCAAGTTTTATGATCTAATTCTCTAAAATTCTAAACCTGAAAAGATCCTCAATGTGTAATCTTGTAATAACTCAGGATTAAGTAAGGTTTAAGGCTGGGGCCGTATAGGGTCTCTCATTATATGAACATAAAAATTACAGTAGGAGTAATATAAAAGAACATCCCAATCATAAGAAAGATGAGATTAAAAGAAATGACATAAAAGAGTGTACTTAAAAAGAAAGAGAGGGGTAGGATCCCTTACCTCGGGTCCGACTTGACTCGATCGTTCTTTAACGTCCTGAATAATAAACTTGAGTTAATTTACACCTTATTAAGAACCTTTTTCAAGTTCATTTTTCCTTTTATATCACTTATTGCCATGTTATAAACATTATGTAATCATTTAAGTTAATAATGTTTGTTTTGTCGATATTTGGTTCTTAAGTCGAAAGTGGACTTCTTACAATTAGATGTTGTTCCTGTGGTCAAAAGATCATTATATCCAAAATAATATTCATGATTTGGATATCATATATCATATATATCCGGAATATACATGCTTTTATAAAATTACATAATCATTTAGAGGGAAGAAATGAAATGCACCGTTCATGGAGACGGTAAGCCGTACATACGCAGGAATGCTACTTTCATTTCTATGTCATATTAATGGAATTAAAACCAAATGAAAGGTATGTATATTTTAATTACGTAATTATATTAATCATTTATATGTAGCATAAATCATATATAATAACATTAAATCTATCCTTTATACAACCCACATATTGCATTAACGAATCAAATCACTTTGAGGGGGCGGTAGTCCGCACTTCCTAAAATGAAATTATCGTGTTTACCCACAATGGAAACCATAAAGGTATGACACAAAAGAAAAATACGGAAGCTTAAGTAAAACATAAACATATTATATATCATACATAAATATATTGACATCTTAATGTCCACCTTTTAAGGTGTTATATGAGTGTTGAACAATCATCGTTTCGTGAGGCAGAAATTCGCCATCCACAGAAACATTATGTTCTTTTACCATTTGATGTAGGTGTGTGTATGTGTAGCTCGAATGATTCTTATAACAACATCCAAGTATATTTAGGATACTAGATTTGTTACAAATGAAATGAATAAAAAGAGTTTATGGGGTTGTAGAAGCAAAATAAAACAAAAGAACACAAGTGAAGATATTACCTTAAAATCTGGTAACTCTTTTTGATTTGAGCTCAAAGGCTTCCTTGGGAAAACTTCTGCCAAAAGTGAGGATTCTAGGAGTAATAGAGGCATGTGGAGAGACAAAATGGGCAGAGCTTGTCCCAACCAAAGGATTGAGAGATGTGGGTAAGGTGATAGTGGTGGGGGCCTTTTATAAGACGAGAGGAGGGGCACTCTTGGAAAGTAAAGAAATGTTAAGTTATTTTAAAATGAGTTTCGGATTTAAAAGGTCCCACATTGATATAATTTTAGGATAAGGTGATAAGGGTTCTAAATATACCCATCCAATAGGTTTTTGACAAGTGTAGGTTTTAGTTTTTACATTAACTTTTCATTTTATTTAAATCATTAAATAATGAGGTAATCACTGCATCATCATGATGTCATAAATAATTTAATTTATTTAATGTCTAAAAATTATATAAAAAATACTATGATGTAGGAAATATTTTTATATTTCTAATTACTATTTATAGTAAAAAATCTGACTTGTATAACCCCATTTAAAAATTGTTTTAGTAAAACAACTCATGTTTGTGTCATTTTTACTTTTACATTAAATAAAAATATAATAATGTCATTTTCCTTCCAAAGTGGCTCCATGGGGTCCCCAAGTTGACCCATGGATTTTCTTGGTCGTCCATGACACATCCAATAAGTGTAGGACATGTTTCAAGCTCATCTCATTATATTAAAACATTATTTTTACCTTAAACTACACTAATTAGCTCTAATCGCGATTAAAAACGTAAAAGTTACTATTCACCAAAAAATTATTTTAATTCCATTGAACCACATTTTTCTTCTTAATGACAACCATGTATGTCACATTTTTGAAATTCAAAACACATAGGTGGTAAAATTTCATGTAAATGGAAAATCAGTTTTTATAAGTACCACTTAGTGGTTTCACTATTCATCAAAAATTGAAGTTCTTCAGAAAAATACCAAAACTTCACCCTAAGCTATATTTGATATTCAGAATTCAAAAATGAATTCTATTTTACAAAATTCAAAACATATAATTTGAATTAATTAATTTAATAATTAATTCCCGCTGTCAGTGCAAATAGCGTGTTTTTATGAAATAATAAGTATCAAAAGATTGACACTAGTTTAGGACTGATTTCAAAGTGAAATTAATTCCAATGAACACAATTTGATTAAATGGTAAAAATATATTCTAATTGAACTTTAAGACCAATTCAAAATATAATCTAATCATATAAATAAATTAGATTAAAAAGTGGTTTTGAATTAAAATACAACGTTTTTCACTATTCATTAAAAAATGAACTTTATCGGAAAAATACCAAAAATTTACACAAAGTAATTTTTCATTTCCCGATTCTAAAGAAAAAATTTATTTTGTCAAATATAATACATAAAATTGATAAAATGTGGATTTAAAAGAGGTTCGCCATCAAAAGGCGGTTAATCAACCTTTTAAAGAATATTATAATGTTTATGCTTAAAAATTGGATTCATTCGTATTTTTAATCCTCTAACATTTATTGTAAAAAGTAAAAATATTTGACAAACATACATAATCATTTTTTAGTTAGTTCCATTATTTCCCGCCATTACAATGGCAAGGCATTAACTACCATTTAAAATAATATTAGTTTATTATTAGAGTGCAACAGAAGATTTCAAAGGAACTCGTTGTCGCGTATTGGGTACGCCATCGAGCATAGCATGTAACACCCCGAGATTTTATGAAAAATATTCTTTTTAATTTCATTAATGTCTTGTGTTGTACGCTACACCAATAGGATCTTTCAAAACACGCATCCTTGACTTGCCTTTCATTACACGCAATCGCGGACTTCCTTGATAGCGTGTGTAGTACGCAATACCGAGTTTCACTAAACAACGATATGCTATTAAAATATTATTAAAACTAGCCGTTATGAATAGTAATAACCACTTTTTGAAATTTTGTAAATTTTATTTTTCAAAATGGATTTCATTTTTGGATTCGGAATATCTAAATTAGCTTAGGGTGAAATTTCGGTACTTTTCGGATAACTTTCATATTCTGATGAATAGTGAAAATTACTAAATTTTAATTAAAAACAACTTTTTTAATAGAAATAATTAATAGTGATAAATTATTAATTTGAGTGGTTTTAAAGTATATTTAGAATATATTTTTACAATTTAATACAATGTTCGTCATTGGATGTAATTTCACATTTAAACCAGTTATGAACTAGTGTCAATCTTTTGATAGTTATTATCTCTTAAAAACACGCTATTTGTTTTGATGATGAGAATTAATTTTTAAATTAGTTAATGTAACTGCTATGTTTTGAATTTGGTAAAATAGACATCATTTTTGAGTTCATAATATCAAATATAGCTTAGGCCTAATTTTTGGTATTTTTCTGAAAACTTTCAATTTTTGATGAATAGTGAAACCACTAAGTGGTAGTTAAAAAAACTGAATTGTTCATAAAACATAATTTTACCACTTCTGTGAGTGGAATATCGAAAATCCGAGAGACATGGTTAATATCAAGGACTAAAATGTGGTTCAATGAGATGAAAATAATTTTTGGTGAATAGTAACTTTTTACTTTTTTTACCACGGTTAAAAGTAAATAGGGTAATTAAGGGTAAAGATGATATTATTATTACCCTAAAACATGTCCTAATTCTATTGGATAAGTGTAATTCGACCAAAAATAAACTTAGGAATACAATATGACCATTTAGGCCCACTTGGATTAGATTAGGACATTTATTATTAATTTATTTAAAGAAGTGTTAAAAGAGTTAAAATCAAAGTTTATTTACTAAAACATTTTTAATATGGGGTTATACATAAGATAAATTCGACTATAAATATTAATTAGAAAGATAAAAATATTTCCTACATAATGGTATTTTATTTGTAATTTTTAGACATTAAGTAATTTAATTTATTTATGACACAATGATGATGCAGTAATTATCTTATTAATGAAATATTGACATAATTGATGTTATAAACACTAAAATAAATGTAATTTGAGACTTTTTATGAATTCAACTAATTTTATAGGTTACTATGATATATTAGTGTTGATTTAATAAACTTGGTTCTAACATATAATTCTGTTATGACTTTCACAAAAATCATATATCAAATAGTGTCAAAATTGACACAAAATAGTTTTTAAATCAAATATTATATTATTAATTGTTATTTTATTCCTAAAAATCTATGTTTCGGCCAAATGACTTATATAAGGATATATATATTAATAATAAATAATTTGGGATTCGTTTGGTATGTTATAGTAAGTGTATTAACCATATAGTGTAAGAAAACAAAAAGACACAGTAAAAGTTAAATTATTTAACTTAGAGTTAAATCTAATTGATAAGGTTAAAATAATAACCTCAAATTGTCTAAATCCAATTGGATGATATGATTTCGACCCATCCCCACTTTAGCTTCGAAATAAGACCATTTGGAACCATTATAAACCGATTTTGACTTTAATATAAAATAATATTTTGAGATATTCCTAAGGTGCCCCTCTCCTCCCTTATAAAAGGACACCTCCTCCCCCTCCTCCTCGCACCAATTTGAGCACTCAAGCTCGGACAAACCCTGCCAAAATCCCTTCTCCACTTCCCTAGAATAATCCTAGAGGTCCTGGTCTTCTTCAAAGACCAATCATAGTTCCCTATGTGGAGGATTCAAAGAGGCGTTTCAAAGAAGAGGTAATATCCATTACCGATCTTTTCAATTTCTTTCTTCTTCAACTTCTTCTTCTTTAGTTGTTTCATGATAAAGTAATAACATCAGTATTACTTACAGACTGATATGTTATTATAAATATGAAACAACCCTAATTCACCTTCTATCCATCCTACGGAAAAATGAAATCACCGCGCGTGCGTACGTACGGAATACAGTCTCCACGCCGTGGTGTAATCTATTTTCCATCATCACCTTACAAGGATGGGTATAATGGTGTAATGAGTAACTATATATGATTATTATAAAGTGATATTGATACTGAAATAGTATAAATACACTTAAATACAATTCCACGATCATGGGAACAATTTCATCGCTCGTGCGTACGTACGGAATACCGTCTCCACGATATGATGCGACTCGTTCTACACGATCATCATTACATAGTAATTATATAAATGAATTGAATGAATAAATATGATATATGTTACACTAATACCATTCTGGATATAAGGTATCTATAACCTTAAAATAATAATAAGAATTTATTCGGCAAAACACGCATAAGAACAAAAGGCAATAAAGACCCGAGTAACAAGTAACAATGAAATATTACTAATAAGAAGCTAAGAATATGACCATATATGATATCATATCAATATCTATGATTCTGGAATAAGTCAATAACATTATTTAAACCATTATACAGGAGCTTCAGACACGTACAAAGCAAATCAGACTTAAGGTAAGGGAAATATCACAATCTCATTTTTATCCGAGATTGTTTATTTGTAAGTATTTACTGGGGTGTATTTTGTCATCCACATCCATGTTTTCTCAATATGTAATATTATTTCCATCCACCTAAAATTGTTTAAATCCTATTTTACCCTTCGGTGAGTTTTTAGTAATGAATATGAAAGGAATCTTTTGTCGTTTTTTTCGTACGAGGTACTTTTTGACTTTTCCGACAAAAGTACGAAGAATGTTTTTTTTAACTTATACGACATGAATGGATTTTTAAAAAATTATTTCCAAGAAGAATCCTTTACAAGTTTTCGAGTTTATTTTTAATCAAATTTTTTTTGTACGACATGTTACGAAAGGAAAAGTGTTTTTAAAGAAGAAAGGATATTTTCCTCAAGAATGGAGTTCAAGTGTTTTATCAAAATTATTTTCCAGCTAAGATAATAAAGGGTTCTGTTTTTATACCTATTATTACATTGATTTGATTATGTTGTGATGTAATTATTTTTATGAATTCCTTTATTGTATATGAATTGTTTTATGATGTCATGATGTTTACGATTCCCATTTTTATTACATGGGTTATGCAATGACGTATGGTTTATGATCTTGTGGAACACATAAGAATGGTTTCATTATGAGATGGGTGGGACCTATATCTCCCTCCAATGAATTGGGTAAAGATTTTATATCTCATGAGATAGACATGGCTGGAATGGTAGGTTATACCGGTTTAGTGAAACAGGACTGAAACGAGGGTTACTCGATTCAGAAGGCGACTTTGTCCACTAAGATAGTCTTGCCAATGAGTTTTGACTAACAAGAAATGATTCTCTATGATTATGTGTGAATGCCAAAAAGTTTCATGTTTTAAGTTATGATTATTGTGATTACATTTCACTGCCATGATTTATCCTATGTTATGAAATTATGCTCTCTTTTGCAGGTTATGATTTCAAAAATGTTATGTTCTTTTGAATATGATGTGATTGTTATTTCTGTTGTTTACCCTTACTGAGCATTTGAGCTCACCCTTTTATGTTTTCTTTTCCCCAGGATATAAAGAAAGGTTTTAGGTAAAAAAAGGAAGATCTTTATGGGAGATGTTGAAGATCTTTCATCAGGATTAGAAGATTATATTCCGAGTTTCCAAAGACACTAAACTATTACGATCCTTGCGTGTGTGTTTTTGTTATGTACTAAGTATTCCGCAAATGTAATGTATTGTCAATGTACGCCAAGATACGGGTCTCTATAGTTGGTATCAGAGGAATGGTTTAGTCAACCTTTGGAAGCTAGGATGCGAGAACTTTAGTGAGATCCCTAGATATATTTCTAAGGTGTGTCTAGGGATGTCTCTAAGGTTAAGTATACGTATAGGTTATAGTACTATAATTACGCTAACGATCATAGAATTAAACCTAAGATGTTAGACATTGAAGGTACTTCCCCTTTATTATGTTGTTTTCCCTAGCATGATTTTTGCCTCTCACACTATTTTTTTGGGTTTTAGACGATGGCTGGAACCCGAAGGAACCGTGTTGATCAATGCAATGGACAATGCAATGATTGCCCTCCTGAACAAACAAATGTTATGGGAGATGGAGTGAAAAATCTTATTGCTATACTTACACAAGCTATGAATCATTCTGGACTTCCAAATGAACAGAGAAGGGAACAATATTCTATTGAGTCATTCATGAGGCAACGTCCACCTTCTTTCAATGGGTCTTCCGATCCACTTGTTGCTGAACAATGGATCAGTTCCACTGAAAAGATATTTTCAGTTCTTCAATGTTCTGAACATGATAAAGTCATCTTAGCAGTATATCGATTGGAAGGTGAAGCTGATCAATGGTGGAATCTTATCAAGAATACGAGGCCAAGAGATGAAATTGAGTCCATGGAATGGGACGAGTTCAAGAACTTGTTTTTCAGTAAGTACTTCCCTCGTATTCTTTGAACAAAGATGGAAAAGGAGTTTCTTGAGCTGAAGCAGAAGGATGATGAATCTATTGGTATATACGAAGCGAATTTTACAAGACTTGCAAGGTATGCATCTGGCATTATCATCCAACCTGAAAGTAAAGTTGATCGATTTTTTAGTGGCTTAAAACCAAGTCTTCGAAGGGAATTAGCTATAAGAGACTTCAGTAGCTATGAAGAAATTGTGCGTTGTGCTATCAAGGTAGAAATGGAAGTTGGTGTTACATATCCATCTCATGGTTTTGACAAGAGAAGAAATATGGAGTTCAAGGAGAAATCTCAGAATAATGGTGAAAAGAAGATGAATGTTTCCTTATGCACAATGTGTGGAAAGAAGCATGGTGGAGATTTTCTTAAAGGGACTAGAAAATGTTTTAAGTGTGGAAAAGAAGGTCATCGAGCAGTTGAGTGTCGAAGTAATGGGAAAAGGGTTTCTAATGATGTGAATAAAGAAAAGACTGCAGAGAACGCACCACCAACACTTCAATGTTTCAAGTCCAAGGAGATGGGACATTATGCCAATAAATGCCCTAATCCAAGGGATAGTGATGATCAACATGAGAAACCACTTATGGAAAAGGACAAAGGGAAGTCACATGCGATCACTATTGGCGATGTTGAATATGACAAAGATGCGGTGGAATGATTAAGTGTTTATGTAATGGGATTCCAAAATAATGTTGTATATAGTATCGTGGAATATTGGAATATTTATGTTTTGGTCTATTGTGGTTTTCAATAATTTTATGGTACCAGTAACCATGAAATGCGATTGAGACATTTTTGGTAAACAGATGATATGAGCATAATGAAGGGATAAGAAGATAATGAGATGTTTGATTGTATTCATGAGCTCATGATTGATATAAGGACTAAGTGATATCTTGGTTTGAGTATATAGAATTTTGAGGATTTTGGTATGTGGAAGGTGTTAACATTTAACTGCATTCATGTTTTCACTAAGGTTCAATGGGTATTCAAGAAAATACTTGATTAAGGTCTTTGAATGTTTGGAATGTGACCAACAAGACATATCTTATGATATATAGGGATCAATGATGGTATTAAATCTCTGGTAATCCTTTTCATTATATTATGAGAGTGGACTGCAGTATTCTGGATAAGCCTAAAGATTAGAATGGATTATGTTGGACATAAGTTAGTATTGTTTAAGGATAGAAGATTTTCGATATTATTGATGGGATGTTATAGTAATGTAGTTTTAGAAAAAGGACAACCTGCAGGATGGGCGACAGCCCATCACGTCGGACAAGGATGTGGGAATCGAACCCACAACCGAAGTGCGACTGGCCTTTATCGCCTACCACTGGCCTACAGGAAGTCCCTGTTTAGTAGAAACTAGTTTTATTTTATTAAGCGGTATGATATATGAAGTATAAGTTCATTTTTGGAACCATATACGATTAATCTAACCATATGATGAACTTATAACTTTTCAAACCTTTTGTTTGAGACAGATGGAATGACCCATCATTCTATTACATGATCTGCTAACACATCACGAATGACAAATTGAACTTCATTTCTTTAAGAGATGAAGTAGAAATTTTCCAAAGAACGAAAAACAGTGAGACTATACCAAAATCACGAAAGTATTTCTTCTAATTCAAATTTCATCAACTTTAGGGAAATGATCTTGAAAACGAAAAATGTTGTCCTAGTGCTCTTATATCTGATTAATCAGATGGTACCTTAGATCATCACAAATTTATGGATTTGTGATTGTTGGCTTTTCCATAGCCATGTTCTCTACCACTCTCCATCAGAACATGATGGTTAGATTTTTCTTCCATATCCATATTTTCACCTATGTGGAAACCCAGTGATTAGTTTATTTGGGTAATCGTTACATTTGATAATTTAGTTTTTAAAGCCATGTTTTGGTATTCCTTTTTACGATGTGGGTTTCTATCAAAGAAAATTTTGAATAGTAAACCATTTTTAACCCCGACAAATTTCGAAGGCGAAATTCATTTTAAGGGGGGTAGAATGTAACACCCCGAGATTTTATGAAAAATATTCTTTTTAATTTCATTAATGTCTTGTGTTGTACGGTACACCAAAAGGAGCTTGCACAACACGCATCCTTGACTTTCCATTCATTACATGCAATCGCGAACTTCCTTGATAGCGTGTGTTGTACGCAATACCGAGTTTCACTAAACAACGATATGCTATTAAAATATTATTAAAACTAGCCGTTATGAATAGTAATAACCACTTTTTGAAATTTTGTAAATTTTATTTTTCCAAATGGATTTCATTTTTGGATTCGGAATATCAAAATTAGCTTAGGGTGAAATTTTGGTACTTTTCGGATAACTTTCATATTCTGATTAATAGTGAAAATTACTAAATTTTAATTAAAAACAACTTTTTTAATATAAATAATGAATAGTGATAAATTATTAATTTTAGTGGTTTTAAAGTATATTTAGAATATATTTTTACAATTTAATACAATGTTGGTCATTGGATGTAATTTCACAATTAAACCAGTTATAAACTAGTGTCAATCTTTTGATAGTTATTATCTCTTAAAAACACGCTATTTGTTTTGACGATGAGAATTAATTTTTAAATTAGTTAATGCAACTAATATGTTTTGAATTTGGTAAAATAGACATCATTTTTTAGTTCATAATATCAGATATAGCTTACGCCTAATTTTTGGTATTTTTCTGAAAACTTTAAATTTTTGATGAATAGTGAAACCACTAAGTGGTAGTTAAAAAAACTGAATTGTTCATAAAACTTAATTTTACCACTTCTGTGATTGGAATTTCGAAAATCCGAGAGACACGGTTAATATCAAGGACTAAAATTTGGTTCAATGAGATGAAAATAATTTTTGGTGAATAATAACTTTTTACTTTTTTTTACCACGGTTAAAAGTAAATAGGGTAATTAAGGGTAAAGATGATATTATTATTACCCTAACACATGTCCTAATTCTATTGGATAAGTGTAATTATACCAAAAACAAACTTAGGAATAAAATATGACCATTTAGGCCCACTTGGATTAGATTAGGACATTTATTATTAATTTATTTAAAGAAGGGTTAAAAGAGTTAAAATCAAAGTTTATTTACTAAAATATTTTTAATATGGGGTTATACATAAGATAAATTCGACTATAAATATTCATTAGAAAGATAAAACGATTTCCTACATAATGGTAATTTTTTTGTAATTTTTAGACATTAAATAATTTAATTTATATATGACACAATGATGATGCCGTAATTATCTTATTAATGAAATATTGACATAATTGATGTTATAAACACCAAAATAAATGTAATTTGAGACTTTTTATGAATTCCACTAATTTTATAGGTTACTATGATATATTAGTGTTGATTTAATCAACTTGGTTCGAACATATAATTCTGTTATGACTTTCACAAAAATCATATATCAAATAGTGTCAAAATTGACACAAAATAGTTTTTAAATCAAATATTATATTATTAATTGTTATTTTATTCCTACAAATCTAAGGTTCGGCCAAATGACTTAGATAAGGATATATATATTAATAATAATTAATTTGTGATTCGTTTGGCATGTTATAGTAAGTGTATTAACCATATAGTGTAAGAAAACAAAAAGACACAGTAAAGGTTAAATTATTTAACTTAGAGTTAAATCTAATTGATAAGGTTAAAATAATAACCTTAAATTGTCTAAATCCTATTGGTTGATATGATTTCGACCCATCCCCACTTTAGCTTCTAAATAAGACCCTTTGGAACCTTTATAAACCGATTTTGACTTTAATATAAAATAATATTTTGAGATATTCCTAAGGTGCCCCTCTCCTCCCTTATAAAAGGACACCTCCTCCCCCTCCTCCTCACACCAATTTGAGCACTAAAGCTCGGCCAACCCCTGCCAAAATCCATTCTCCACATCCCTATAATAATTCTAGAGGTCCTGGTCTTCTTCAAAGACCAATCTTAGTTCCCTATGTGGAGGATTCAAAGAGGCGTTTCAAAGAAGAGGTAATATCCATTACCGATCTTTTCAATTTCTTTCTTCTTCAACTTCTTCTTCTTTAGTTGTTTCATGATAAAGTAATAACATCAGTATTACTTACATACTGATATGTTATTATAAATATGAAACAACCCTAATTCACCTTCTATCCATCCTAGGGAAAAATGAAATCACCGCGCATGCGTACGTACGGAATACCGTCTCCACGCCGTGGTGTAATCTATTTTCCATCATCACCTTACAAGGATGGGTATAATGGTGTAATGAGTAACTATATATGATTATTATAAAGTTATATTGATACTGAAATAGTATAAATAAACTAAAATACAATTCCACGATCATGGGAACAATATCATCGCTCGTGCGTACGTACGGAATACCGTCTCCACGATGTGATGCGACTCGTTCTACATGATCATCATTACATAGTAATTATATAAATGAATTGAATGAATAAATATGATATATGTTAAACTAATACCATTATGGATATAAGGTATCTATAACCTTAATAGAATAATAAGAATTTATTCGGCAAAACACGCATAAGAACAAAAGGCAATAAAGACCCGAGTAACAAGTAACAATGAAATATTACTAATAAGAAGCTAAGAATATGACCATATATGATATCATATCAATATGTATGATTCTGGAATAAGTCAATAACATTATTTAAACCATTATACAGGATCTTCGGACACGTACAAAGCAAATCAGACCTAAGGTAAGGGAAATATCACAATCTCATTTTTATCCGAGAATGTTTATTCGTAAGTATTTACTGGGGTGTATTTTATCATCCACATCCATGTTTTCTCAATATGTAATATTATTTCCATCCACATACAATTGTTTAAATCCTATTTTACCTTTCGGTGAGTTTTTTGTAAAGAATATGAAAAGAATCTTTTGTCGTTTTTTTCGTACGAGGTACTTTTTGACTTTTCCGACAAAAGTACGAAGAATGTTTTTTTAACTTATACGACATGAATGGATTTTTAAAAAATTATTTCCAAGAAGCTTCCCTTACGACATGTTAAGAAAGGAAAAGTGTTTTTGAAGAAGAAAGGATATTTTCCTCAAGAATGGAGTTCAAGTGTTTTATCAAAATTATTTTCCATCTAAGATAATAAAGGGTTCTGTTTTTATCCCTATTGTTACATTGATTTGATTATGTTGTGATGGAATTATTTTTATGAATTCCTTTATTGTATATGAATTGTTTTATGATGCCATGATGTTTACGATTCCCATTTTTATTACATGGGTTAGTCAATGACGTATGGTTTATGATCTTGTGGCACACATAAGAATGGTTTCATTATGAGATGGGTGGGAACTATATCTCTCTCCAATGCATTGGGTAAAGATTTTATATCTCATGAGATAGACATGGATGGAATGGTAGGTTATACCGGTTCCGTGAAACAGGACTGAAACGAGGGTTACTCGATTCCAAAAGGGACTTTTTCCACTAAGATAGTCTTGGCAATGAGTCTTGACTAACAAGAAATGATTCTCTATGATTATGTGTGAATGCCACAAAGTTTCATGTTTTAAGTTATGATTATTGTGATTACATTTCACTGCCATGATTTATCCCATGTTATGAAATTATGCTCTCTTTTGCAGGTTAAGATTTCCAAAATGTTATATTCTTTTGAATATGATGTGATTGATATTTCTGTTGTTTACCCTTACTGAGAATTTGAGCTCACCCTTTTATGTTTTCTTTTCCCCAGGATATAAAGAAAGGTTTTAGGTAAAAAAAAGGAAGATCTTTATGGGAGATGTTGAAGATCTTTCACCAGGATTAGAAGATTATATTCCGAGTTTCCAAAGACACTAAACTATTACGATCCTTGCGTGTGTGTTTTTGTTATGTACTAAGTATTCCACAAATGTAATGTAATGTCAATGTACGTCAAGATACGGGTCTCTACATAGCATTCCCTTTAAAGTAAGATTAATATTTTTTCACATATAAGGATGAATATAAAAATTTCATATTCTTTATTTACCTGGGGTGTTACATCCTTCCCCCCTTTTGGGAATTGCATCCTCACAATTTCAAAATTGGGCTTGGAAACTCCATTGAAAGTCCCACATCGGAAAAAGTGTCGGTAAAACAGTCACTTTAAAATAAAGAAAGAGAAGTACAGAGGTCACCCAAGTTAACCCATACTAGGATTCCATGTTGGAAAACATGGACATGGAGGAGAAAACATAGGGTCATGATCTGATGGAGAGTGATAGAAAACATGTTTAGGAGTAATTTAACCACAATAAAATCCCAAACTGGTGATGGGTTAAACAGTATTCAATTCCCCAGTAGGAAACGTTAATAGACAACATTTTGGTTTTAAGATTCTTTTTATTGGGGAATTTATTCATAAGGAAACATAATCACTTATCATGTTTACTTTCAACATTTATTATATTTCTTACACAAACTCATATTTTCTCCAAAAGATGGGTATTTAGGAAGACTTGTTCACATTAAGAGTACTATAATCAACATCTAGAAAATCACCTAATCCACAAAAGAGAACTATATACTTCCCATGTCTTTATACTTTAACCAAAACCAAATCTAAAAAGGTTAGTACTAGATCAGATAATCCAGAAAAGGATAACCCTTTATAAAAATAAAATATATTCTTAATCTCTATAATTTGTCCAACTAACCCAAAGTTCAATGAGGACAATTCGATAAACAATTTGTCCATAAAATTCTCCAAACTAAGATTGAAACCCAAATATTTGAAGCATTTAGTCACATAGTCTTCCAAGTTAAATCGGAACATTTATCTCCAAACAACATTAGTTGCTCTTAAAGTCTCGTATTGAAAATTAATTAACCTAATCACATATCCTCCATGATAGGTTAATAAATTTCCATAGATAACCCAAAATCAACTTAATATTAATTCATAAAATCATCTAACTAAAAATAATCAATCAAAGTAACCAGGGACTTCACGTAGTCCAATGGTAGGTGATAAATACCAGTCGCACTTTGGTTGTGGGTTCAATTCCCGTAGCTTTGTCCGACGCAATGGGTTGTCACACAGTCTGCGTGTTATCCATTTTATAAAACTCCAAATATAACGGTAACATGTTTTAACCTAAATAGTTTCCTTATACCTCTCATTTTCATCCAAATTAATTATGATCTCAACACCTTAATTCTTGAATTATTATTTCACAACCATAAGATAATATAAAATGATTCCCAAAATGAATAATAGCATACCTTGATCATGGAGTCCACTCAGTTTTATCGTCATCTTGTTCGCGTAGGTAGACGTCCCATGCATTACAACAATGATTTAGAGATCCTTCAAAATAATTTTCTTCCTTTATCAAAATACACCTTGTACAACATGTGTCATATGGGTGTTCATAGAATAACAGTTTTGGAAAATAATCATGTATGACATATAATTCCAAAACATCTGATAAAAATGATTTCTATAAAATAGTCGGACAGAATTTGAGTTGAAACATTCTATTATTGGTCCTTTTAAAATACCATAAGTAGGTGCTGAGAGACTATATTTTAATAGAAAATATAAATAGGTTGCACAAGGGTCTCCTTCCTCATCACCATTTTTAAAATCATAATATGCTTCAAATTCTTGTGATAAGGTAATCTATTTGAAAATACCTTGATAATATTTACCTTTCTTGAAAATATGAGAATATTGTGAAAATAGTATTTGTCTAAAAACAACCCCTGATACACGACGATAACGAGGTATAGTGGAGGTGTTTGATATCTCAAACAACTGCATGCAAGTGAGTTTTATGCTAGAAAAAGTTTCACAATCATCCGAACATGACTTTGTAATAATTATTGCAAGCATGTCATCAGGAAGAGATAGGAATGTCGTCTGAGATCCTTCTCCTTCCATTCATAACTGACTTTACTTGTCCTGAAAAAAAGTTATAAAATAAGGATTTAATTGGAATAATAGATATAGGGACTGGCCATGTATCTAACAAAAACTCATAATCCCTAAAGTTGTCTAAACCTACCTCTGATACCAACTATAAGGACCCAGCCTTAAACCTTAATTAATATTGAATTAAATGAATAATTCACATTGAGGATCTTTTCAGGTTTAGAGTTTTAGAGAATTAGATCATAAATCATGAACTACATTCCACATTTAAACAAAGTGGTTACATAAAAGATAGTACTCATTTTTCCCCATCAACAGAAACATATTTAAAATAAAACATGGATTCTTTCTTGACACTTCCTTGACACTATCATCATATCATGTACCTTTCCCTTGACCTATGAAAAACATTTCAAAAACATGGGATGAGCATAAAAAGCTCAGTAAGGGATATAAAAATATGGAAAGGAAACATGAGTACATGTATAAATAAGAATGAAATCATACTTTACCCATAAAACAAAATAACTTTATCATAACTCATCAAATCATGAATAAATCATAGAAATCATAAGACATTAGGGTATCTTGAGGCATTCATAAAATTCTTACCTAGGGAGTAACCCACTTGGTTATGTTTGGAATACCCATCATAGTATATTCCATAAATCTCTTCGGAGAAACCTTAACGTTTAACCCCTTCGTGTTACCCAATGCATTGGAGAGCTATATCAGGCTCACCCACCCTTAGTTTATCACGGATCCACCCGTCTTCATAATAATTCCCGAGAACCACAACATAATTGTATCACATAAAACATGCATAAAAGAAACATAACATTTCCACCTTTCAATCAAAAGATATCAATACAAAACATTGATATAAAAACATTATGAAAAACATTTTCAATACCAAAATAAATGAAAAGTAAAACATGGTATTTATTTTTCATTAAAAAAGAAGGTATGGCTTGTAGAGGAAGCCGAAACTCAAATAATGGTCACGGCGGCGGAGAAGTCGTTGTCGCCACATATGTACGACAAAAACATTCTCTTTTGTCATTTAGTAAAACGCTTCGTATAAAAAAGATTCCTTTTGGATAAACGTAAAAGTCTTAGGGGTTTATACACCGTATAAAAGAAGGTTGAGTATAAAACAAAATATGCTTCAATGAATGGAGATTGATACGATGTACCTTACAAAGATGGTATCCTTGGATTAAGGATAAATCAATTACATAATTATGTGTCATAAACTAATATAAAAAATATATGTGGATATTAAGTGTAAAACAATCGTATGATATTCACACATATTCATAGAATGACATATTCAAGGAGTACAATCTTATCCCAAAGAATCAAAATTGGGTTAAGAAGTTTCCTTGCAAAAATTTGACAGCCTAACGGCATCACTACAAAATTCATAAAATGAGTTGATGAGAGATAAAAAGGGTATCTCATCACTTGGACATAAAATTTAAATCAATAAGTATATAGAAGAACATATCCCAACATATTATTATGTGAATTAAACGACATAACAAATTAATTCTTTTAAAAAAAAGAGGGAGAAAGGTTCCTTACCGACATGGGTATCTTTCAAAACATACACACCGTGAAAGAAGTACAATAAAACATTGATGTAAATACTCATAAATAAATGTATATTACACAATGAGTAAAATAATGGGCATTAAATACACCACTAAAAGGAAATTGTGGAAAATGTAGCATAAATCTCACGGGAATAAAAGTGCGATGAAAAATCCCTTACGAAAACTTGGCAGCCTAACGACGCCACTTAAAACTTAAAAAAATGGATTGATGACATCAAATAGGGTCTATGATCATATTAAAATAATGTTTAAAGCAAGATGAATATAAAATAACATCCCCCAACATAACAAATAAGAGATTAAAAGAAGTGACATAAAGGAGAGTACTTAAAAAGAAAGAGAGAGGTTTGATCTCTTAAGAAAATTCGGCAGCATAACGGTGCCACTCAAAACTTCCAAAATGGATTAATGAGAGATAATAGGGTCCCTGATCATATGAACATAAAAATTATAGTAGGATTAATATAAAGTAACATCCCAATCATAGTAAATATGAGCTTAATATGAATTACATAAAAGAGTGTACTAAAAAAGAATGAGAGGGGTAGGATCCCTTACCTCGGGTCCGACTTCACTCGATCGTTATTTAACGTCCTTAATAATAAACATGAGTTAATTAACACATTATTAAGAACCTTTTAAAGTTCACTATTCCTTTTATATCACTTATTGCCATGTTATAAACATTATGTAATCATTTAAGTTAATAATGATTTGTTTTGTCGATATTTGGTTCTTAAGTTGAAAGTGGACTTTTTACAATTACATGTTTTTCGTGTGGTAATAGGTTCATTATATCCAGAATGATATTAATGATTTGGATATCATATATATCATATATATCCAGAAAATACATGTATTTATAATATCACATAATCCTTTACAGGTAAGAAATGAAATGCACTATTCATGGAGACGGTAAGCCGTACGTACGCATGAACGCTACTTTCATTTCTATGTCATATTAATGGAATTAAAACCAAATGAGAGATATGTATATTTTAATTCCAGAATTATATTAATAATTTATATGTATAATATATCATATATAATAACTTTATATCCATCCTTTATACATCCCACATATGGCATGAACGAATCAAATCACTTCGAGGGGGCGGTAGTCCAAACTTCCTAAAATAAAATTATCGTGTTTTCCCACAATGGAAACCATAGAGGTATGACACAAAAGAAAAATACAGAAGCTTAAGTAAAACATAAACATATTATATATCATATATAAATATAGTTACATCTTAATGGCCACCTTTTAAGGTGTTATATGAGTGTTGAACATTCATCGTTTCGTGAGGCAGAAATTCGCCATCCACAGAAACAGTATGTTCTTTAACCATTTGACGTAGGTGTGTGTAAGTGTATCTCGAATGCTTCTTATAAAAACATCCTAGTATATTGAAGATACTGGAGTTGTTACAAAAGAAATGAATAAAAAAGATTTTAGGGGGTTGGAGAAGCAAAATAAAACAAAAGAACACAAGTGATGACATTACCTTAAAATCGGGTAACTATTTTTGATTTGAGCTCAAAGGCATCCTTGGGAAGACTTCTGCCCAATGTGTGGATTCTAGGAGTAAGAGAGGGATGTGGAGAGACAAAATGGGCAGATATTGGCTGAACAAAAGGCTTGAGAGATGTGTGTAAGGTGATAGTGGTGGGGGCCTTTTATAAGAGGAGAGGAGGGGCACTCTTGGAAAGTAAAGAAATGTTACATTATTTTAAAACGATTTTCGGATTTAAAAAGTCCCAAATTGATATAATTTGAGGATAAGGTGATAAGGGTTCAAAATATACACATCCAATAGGTTTTTGAAAAGTTTAGGTTTTAGTGTTTACATTATCGTTTCTTTTTATTTAAATCGTTAAATAATGAGGTAATCACTGCATCATCATGATGTCTTAAATAATTTAATTTATTTAATGTCTAAAAATTATATAAAAATTACTATTATGTAGGAAACCTTTTTATATTTTCAATTACTATATATAGTAAAAAATCTGACCTGTATAACCCCATTTAAAAATTGTTTTAGTAAAACAACTCATGTTTGTGTCATTTTTACTTTTACATTAAATAAAAAGATAATAATGTCATTTTCCTTCCAAAGTGGCTCCATGGGGTCACCAAGTTGACCCATGGATTTTCATGGTCGGCCATGACACATCCAATAAGGGTAGGACATGTGTAAAGCTCATCTCTTATTACTAAAATATTATTTTTACCTTAAACTACACTAATTACCTCTAATTGCGATTAAAAACTGAAAAGTTACTATTCACCAAAAAAATTATTTTAATTCCATTAAACCACATTTTACTTTTTAATGACAACCATGTATGTCAGATTTTTGAAATTTAAAACACAGAGGTGTTAAAATTTCATTTAAACGGAAAATCAGTTTTTATAAGTACCACTTAGTGGTTTCACTATTCATCAAAAATTGAAGTTCTTCAGAAAAATACCAAAACATCACCCGAAGCTATATTTGATATTCCGAATTCAAAAATGAAGTATATTTTACAAAATTCAAAACATATAAGTTTCATTAATTAATTTAATAATTAAATCCCATTGTCAGAGCAAATAGTGTGTTTTTATGAAACAATAAGTATCAAAAGATTGACACTAGTTTAGGTCCGATTTCAAAGTGAAATTATTTCCAATGACCACAATTGGATTAAATGGTTAAAATATATTCTAATTTAACTTTAAAACCAATTCAAAATATAATCTAATAATATAAATAAATTATATTAAAAATTGGATTTGAATTAAAATACAACATTTTTCACTATTCAATAAAAAATGAACATTATCGGAAAAATACCCAAAATTTACACAAAGTAAATTTTGATGTCCCGATTCTAAAGAATAATTTTATTTTGTCAAATATAACACATAAAATTGTTAAAAATTGGATTTAAAAGTGGTTCTCCATCAAAAGGTGGTTAATCGACATTTTAAAGAATATTATAATGTTTATGCTTAAAAATTGGATTCATTCGCATTTTTAATCCTCTAACATTTATTGTAAAAAGTAAAAATATTTGACAAAGATACATAATAATTTTTTAGTTAGTTCCATTCTTTACCGCCATTACAATGTCTAGGCATTAACTACCATTTAAAATAATATTATTTTATTATTAGAGTGCAACGTACGATTTCAAAGGAACTCATTGTCGCGTATTGGGTACGCCATCGAGCATAGTGTTCCCTTTAATGTAATATTAATATTTTTTTCACAAATAGGGATAAATATAAAAATTTCATATTCTTTATTTACCTAGGGTGTTACATCGTACCTGATATGAATCAATGGGTTTCATTGTAATCTTACGTTTCACACAATGTTGAGTTATACTGAAAAAAAATAATATAATAATATTATTTTAAATGGTACTTAACACATAGCTGTTGTGTAGGAGAGAATAAAAAACTAACTAAAATAGTATTTCACATTTTTATTAAATGTTTTTATATTTATCAATTAAATGTTATATGATTAAAATGTGAATTAATTCATTTATAAATATAAATACTCTAATATTATTTAAATGGTCGATTTACCACCTTTTGATGAAAAAAACATTTTAAATATAGTTTTTTAAATTTTTTTTTGTTTTAGTCGAAAAAATAATTTCTCCTTTATAATTGGGACATCAAAATTTACTTTTGATGAAATTTTGGTATTTTTCTGATAGTGTTCATTTTTTAAAGAATAGTGAAAAATAATGTATGTTAATTCAAACCCACCATTTAATCGAATTTATTTCTATGGATAGATTATCTTTTTAAATTGTTTTATTGTATAATTCGATTATATTATCAATATTTAATCCATTAGTGGTAATTGTATGTAAATTTATTTTGAAATTGGACATAAACAAGTGTGAATCATTTGATAGTTACTATTTCGTAAAAACATGTTTTTTGTTTTGACAACAGAAATTAATGTTAAATAAATTTTTTTCCACTTCGTTATTTTTAAATTCGAAAACATTGATCCCATATTTTGAATCGTGAGGTCCAAATTATGTAAAAGGTAACTTTTATTTTTTGACATTATGAATATTTACTTCAGTAAATATTTTATTTACAATGGTTAAAAGGTAAATCTGGTAAATAAGTGTAAACAAAAAATGTTATAATTACATTAAATTTACCTAATACATGTCCTAATCCTATTTTCCAATACATGTCAGACCATGTTCACCCAAGGGTCAATTTTGGGACCCCGTGGAGCCACTTATTATTGATAATCACACTTTATATTAATTAATTTAAAGTAGTGATAGAAATTACATAAACATATATATTTTAGTAAATCAATTTTTACATGGGGTTATATAAGTTATCTCTTAGACTATAAATATTCATTTGAAAGATAAAACAATTTACTACATCATGATTTTTTATTTATAATTTTTAGACATCAAATAAATAAAAGTATTTATGAAACAATGATGATGTAGTGATTATCGTATTAATAAATGATTTATATAAATGAGATTATAAAATTAAAAAAACTATCCAAAACCTATCCAATTATTATTGGATGGTTTTATTTAGAACAAAGGTCTTATAAAATTATAATTTAATTATTTTTTGACTTTTTGAAACTGAAAATAAGTTTATAATATAATAATATTTTCCAACATTCCAAACAGGCCCCTCCTCCACTTTATAAAAAGACATCACCTCTAACCCATTACTCACACCTCTCAAGCCCCTTGTCTAGTCCATCATCTGCCTATAAAAGCTCACAACATCCCCCTCATTCACCTAGAATCCTTAAAATAGGAAGAAATCACTTTATGAAAGACTTTGGGTTTAAACCAAAGGGAGTTACCCGATTTAAAGGTAATGTGTTCCCTCAATTTATATTTTTTTAGTTTACTTATCCACTCCCAATTATATTCTTATTATTTGATTACATAACAAAACTAGTATCCTCAATATACTAGGTTTTTTATGATAAGGATTCTAACTACACTTCCACACACCTCCATCTAATGGATACGAATATATGGTTTCTGTGGACGACGAACTACAGCCTCACGAAATGATGATTGTTCAAATATTTCCAACCACCTTTCATGGTGGCCATTATGATGGATCTGTATTTATATATGATATATATTCTGTTTATGTTTTCTCTAAGCTTCTATATCTTTCATTTATAACATACCTTTATGTATTCCGTAATTGGTAAATATGATAATTTCATTTGATAAAGTGCGGATTACCGCCCCATCAATGTGATATGACTCATTGATACAATATGTGGGAGGTATAAATGATGGAGTAATTAAAATTATATATGATATTATTATGGAATTTTAATATAATTATGTATCATTATGTTTTCATTACATTAAATAACAAATATAAAGGAAAGAAGCGTTATTGTGTTTGTTCGACTTACCATCTCCATGAACGGTGCATTTCATTTATTATCACTAAATGTTATGTACTATTATAAATACATATAAATACTAGATATATATATATTATATATATGATATATAAATTATGAATATCATTATGGAGATTATATAATTTTTACCACATGGAAAACTTATAATTATAAGAAATTCATTTTTAACTCAAGTACCAAATATCGACAAAATGACCATTATTAACTTAAATAATTAAATAATGTTTATAAAATGGTAATAAGTGATATAAAAGGAATAATAAACTTGAAAGATTTTCTTAAGCAAGTAGAAATTAACTTTAGTTTATTATTCAGGGGATTAATGAACGAACGAGTCATGTCGGAAAAGAGGTAAGGTACTTCATCTCAATATCCTTTCATTGGGGAATATTTTGATTTATATACATCTTTACTTTATATGGTGCATAAAACCATTTTACTTTTTATGTCATTCAAATGTTATCTTTCCCTTATGTTTGTTTTATGTGTTATGATTATGTAATGGTTCTTGGGAATTGTTTACGCATAAGGGTGGTTCTGTGATGCACCTATAATGGGTGAGCTTGAGATAGATCTCCAATGCATTGGGTAATGTGACAGAAGTAAACATTAATGTTTCTCCTAAGAGGTATAGGTAATATACTATGATATGTATTCCAAAAGTAAATCCCTACGTAGTTGTGAAATATACAATGTAAGTTTAATATGAATTCCACAAGTTACCTTTATGATTTTTAATTTATATGTGTTATTCATAAATCTTATGATTTCATGAGGTATGTAAAAGAGATTATATTTTGTATGTATTTATGGACTAATGATATCTTTCTTTATTTTATAACACTTACTGAGATTTTTATTCTCATCCCATGTTTTTTTGAAATGTTTTTCATAGGACATAAACATGAATAGGGTCAACGATGAGATTGATGAAAATTCATCCCTTCTAAAACATAGAACTAGACATCGCTATTTTTTCAAAAGTTTTTATTTTATAAAAAACAAAAACTTCGTAAAACTATCTACTTTGTAATTTTTGAGATTTAATGTAATATTTATGGCCTAATTCTCTAAAACTCTAAACCTGAAAAGGTCCTTGATGTGAATTATTCATTTAATGCAAGATTATTTAATTTTTTAAGGCCGGGTCCTTATATTTGGTATCATTAGTCAGTTTGGAGAACATTAGAAGTTAGGATATTGTTAAATTAATATCCCTAAATCATTTTTACTCTATGGTAAGATTGAAATGATATAGAATTTATATATTACCATGTTTCTTCACCAAAGATATTTTTATACTCGAAATGTTTTTCCATAGGGGAAAAATATTAGCAAGGTTGGGAAGGAATACAGAAGAGAATAACCTTCCAAATCACCATACTGAGATGGTCAGAATCGGAATTGAACATTTTTTTGCAGTAAAAACTCAGTAGATACAGGTGATAAATAGTGGTTGTGTTCATTGAAGAGATTTGTGTTTATTAAACTAGTAAAAGGGGACATTATTGTCATTTAATGTTTGTATTGAATACCATAAATGAAAAAAAAACTGTATGGGAAAATCTAAAAATGTGAGTTTTTGTTACAACAAATTTCTTTACCTGGTCACTTTCTTTCCAGAAATGGCATAACAGTTTATCCTATTAAAACAAAAGTTGTATAAGAATGGACAAGACCAAAAAATATTACCATGATCTATAGTTTTCTTGGTTTATTAGGTTATTACTAGAGGTTTGATGAAAAATTTTCGGGATTTTCTAGCCTATTGACTAAGATTACTCGAAAAGGTGTTATGTTAATTTGGACCAAATAATGTGATGATTGTTTTCAGGAATTGAAAAGAATATTGGTGAATGATACAATTTTGTCACTGCCATCCAGAAATGGTGAGTATGTTATCTACAATGTTTATTTGTAGAAAGTAATTGGCTGGGTTCTAACATAGAATGATCAGGTAATTTTAAATGCATCACGCTAGTTGAATCCTCATGAGATAAATTAACCTACACATGATTTGGAAATAGTTGTTGTTGTTTTTGATTAAAAAATATTGAGGCATCATTTGTATAGGGTAAAATGTGAAATATATACTGACTTCAATTGTTTGAAGTATATATTTACTCAGAAATAATTGGACATGAGAAAAAGGATATGGTTGGAATTAATCAAGAATTATGATTGCACGATCTATTTCTATCTGAGAAAGTAAAATAAAGTAGATGATTCTTTGAGTCGAATGAGTAATGCAACAATAACCATGTAATGTTCGGAACAAGATCCTTTGATTAATGATTTGATGAAATTTGGTATAGAAGTTTTCTGTGTAATAAATTCCTCTGATTTTTAAGGTGTCAGTGAAATCATTTCTATTAGATAGATTTAAGATAGCATAGAATGAGGACAGAGAGTTACAGAAAAAGGTAGAGTTGTTTGGAAGGGTATGTTGCCAAATTTTAATATTGTTAATGATTTTATTTTTAAAATTTGGAGGAGATTATGTGTGCCTCATGATTCATAGTTGAGGAATGAGTTTTTATGTGATGCTTAGAGTTCTCTGTTTTCAGTTCACCTTGGCAGTACTAGGATGAATAGAGATCTTCTGTAGTATAACTAGTGGGATGGAATGAAAATAGATATTGCTGAATTTAATTTCGTGTGTTTGAATTATCAATAGGTTAAGGTAGAGTGGAAGTGACCAAAATGGATGCTTCAGCCTTTACTAGTGATAGAGTGGAAATGGGAAAATATATCCATGGTCATAGTTGTGGGATTAACAAAGAAATCTCGATGTAATAATGAAATCTGGGTTATTGTTGACCGATTGACTAAACCTACTAATTTCATTCCAATCTAACATATTTTGTCTCAAGATAAACATTCTCGGTTGTATGTTAATGAGATAGTCAGGTTGCATGGATTTCCCTTCCCCAATGTATCTAATCATGATCTCATGTTTACTTATAACTTTTGAAAAGGCCTTCAGAAGTCATTGGGTAGTGAATTAAATTTTATTACATCTTTTAATCCTCAATCAGCCGAGAAGTCGGAATAAACAATTCGTACATTGGAAGAAATTCTATGATCTTTCTCAATAGATTACTAGGGATGTTGGGACCAATAACTTTTATTTCTTGAATTCAATTATAAGAAAAATTTCATTCTAGTATACAGATGGAACCATTTGAAAAATTGTATGGAAATAGATGTCGAACTCCAGCTTTTTAGAATGATGTTGGTGAAAGGAAGATTATGGGACTAGAATTGGTATAAGAGATGGAAGAAATGGTTTAGTTTATTTAGAAGAACATGAGAACAACTCCGAGCAGGATAAAAAGATATGCGTGTAACCAGAGAAATGATATATCTTTTAAGGTAGTTGATCATGTCTTTCACAAATATTCTCTATGGAAAAGTGTGATGGGTTTTGGAAAAAAGGGAACATCAAATCCACGGTTCATTGGACCCTATAAAATCCTAGAGAAATTTGGATAAGTTAATTAAAGATAGGATTTACCTACATGCTTATCCCCAGTACATCATTTATATCATGTTTTAATGTTGAGAAAGTATATGCTGGATCCGTCTCATGTTTTGAGTCCAGAGGTAGTACAGTAGGAAGTGAATCTTTTTTATGAGGAATAGCCAATCCATAATATTAACTGAAGATAGAAAGTGTTGCAGATTAAGGTCATATATCATGTAAATGTTTTCTGGAAATACCATATGGATGAAGAGGCAATATTTGAATCTTAAAAATGCTATGAGAGATAAATACCCCCATTTATTTGATAAGTTAATAAAATTGTGAGGAAAAAATTTCCATAATGGGGGAAGGATGTAACAACCTAGGTAAATAATGGATATGATATTTTTATATTTATTAAAATTTGTGTATTAAATATTAATTTTACATTAAAGGGGATTCTATGTTCGATGTCGTATCTGTTACGTAACATCGTGTTTCGTTGAATTCTTACGTTGCACACAATTTTGAGTAATACTACAAAATAACAATATAATATTAATATTTTAAATGGTAGTCAATGAATAGCCATTGTATTGGTGGGAATGAATAGAAATAACTAAAATATGATTACACATGTTTATTTAATGTTTTTATATTTATCAAATAAAAGTTATAGGCTTAAAATAGGAATGAATATAGTTTTAAACATAAATACTATAATATTCTTTAAAATGTTGATTTCACGCCTTTAGATATAGAACTCATTTTAAATATTGTTTTTGGAACATTTATATGTTATATTGGAAAAAATAATATTCTTCTTTAGAATAGGGAGATGAAAATTTACTTTTGATGAAGTTTTTTTATTTTTCTAATAATGTTCATTTTTTTAATAAATAGGGAAAAATACTATATTTTAATTCAAGACTACCTTTTATTCTAATTTATTTATATAGATAGTGTAACACCTCATGGTTTTGAAAATAAATATAGAATCAATTTTTATAATCTATCCATTAAAAACAACTTTGCCTTATATTTGCTTTGAATTTCGAATAATGGTCATCTAAAGTTGAGTTCTTTAAGTCATTTGGAGTCTGATAGAACAAACATGATTTTTGGTGAATAGTAACATACCCTTATGAATAGTAATATGACCCTTATGAATAGTAACTAATGATATTAATTTATTTTTTTAAGGTAATGAGATAATGGGATCTTAATTAATTTTTCAATGTCATCTAAAACTAATTATACCTCTACGATTGTTATTTTTCGAATTAACCATGACTTTATTTAAAAATTAAATTATTAAAATATAGATAATTATTTTTGAAAAAGGGATTTCCCTTTTGAATTCTACACATCATAAAATGTTAGGGGTGAATTTTTGGGATTTTTCTAAAATTCTAAATAAAATTGAATAGTGAAATACGATAAAATACCGTATATAGAAATTATCAGTTAAATACACTATTTATGAAATCACAGTGATGAAAGGACACTTGGTTCGAACTCACATGCACTTGATACTATTATGGGTCACATGAAACCACACTATTGGTTTTCTTGAGGGAAATAATATAATAATGAATTAAATATTCAAAATTTATTCCTCTCCTCCACTATAAAAACCTCTCACCACTCCCTCTTCTATTCACTCCTATAAGCCTTTAAGATCATCAAATTTCATCCCCACTACCCTTCCCTATATTCTCCACACGTCCAAGAAGCTTTAGTTCTTTCCAAATGAACAAAAACCCTACCCATAAGTAGTTTTTCAAGGAGGTTATTTCAAGAGGTAAATCACCCTTCTTTTTCTTTTGGTTTCATTTCAATTTATATTCTTTTGTTGTCCCCTCCACACCTCCTCTATCCAAATGACCATGATAACTCCAGTGACATGTATATACTAGATTTATATCGTGTGAATGGATGAACCATCATAAATATTTTTACTCCCTCCCATTTATTTTTATGAACGAAATCGACGTCCATGAGGCTCCGATTTATAACCTTTGTGGTCGACGATGTTTAGTTCTTTAATTTCATATTAATTACAGGTCATGAAACCATATTCCAGGTTGAAACAGACTATAATATATTTTTTATAACCTAATTAATATTCATGAACCAGAATATGTACATATAATTAAGTTATATGAGAAAACTAGTTCATAATAATCAAAATACCGACGAATAATCGAAGTGGTTATCATCTAACGATCCATCCTCATTCCATGTAACCAAATGATAGAAATGAAAATAATCAATTCTTTATGTTCATTAATAATATATAACTCCAATAGTTGATATTTATGACCATTCCACATGAAATTCATTACTTAAAAACAAGTGAACTGAATATGAATATAAAGGAAACGAACACACCAGAATGACGAAATTCAATTCAATAACTTATCTATAAAGTCATAAATGAACTAACCATAATTATGGTAAACTGAATACATGTATAATAGGTTCTTAAATAATTTATTAAAAATTATAATTTCATGTTCTATGAGCTTATGTACAATAGTGGAACACGTTTGGAGTTAAGTTAACGGTTTTCCACACGAACTTCCATTTTCATTCGGGATACTTTCGTTGTTTGATTACATCAATGAAATTCTTATGTATTGTTATTTACTCCTCCTATATTCTGTGTGAGTATTATATATATGTTTAAAACCCAGAAAACTTCCCTATTTTTTGGATAGTTACATGTTTTAAGATAAGCTCTCAAAACTATTTCCAAAAATACGATCCCGATACAAGGGAATTTCTCAAATTCATATCTATTTTCAAGGGAAAGCTATAATCTATTTTTGGAAAAAATTATCCTTTTAAAAACACTCATTTTATTATTAAAATACTACCATACCTCACTTCTGGTTTTATACAATTATTTTTCCAAAAAACTCTTCTTTTCAAAATAAAAGAGTATTTATCTCAAGAATTGCCTAATTTTTATAGGACTGTTTTCATCTAATTCAACACTCTTGTTAATTCCATGGTATTATTGGGTTTAATAATTTATGAAGTCATCCAACATATTTTTTTAATGGTTTATTAATAACTCTATTGTATGTGATCTATCATAAAACCATTCAACTTATTACTTGGAATGGTTGGGGTTTTATGTTTAATGATTGGGGAAAGTTAGTTACATTTCATATGATAGTTTCAATATAAATGTATATGTTGTTTAGGTTGATTCCCACTCATATGAGGAATGAAACAGACTTATTATGTGATGGTTGGGGCCCGTAATAGCCTCTCGATTCATAGATAGGTCTCATGAGACAAGTAGACGTGGAATTTGCTGAGGCCTTTCCCAATGTGATATGGATTTTCACTGAGGCCATAATCATTAGACGTCTTGGTCGAGGCCATGACAAAATTTTTTAGAATGTTTGACATATGCACTTCCCTCATTTTGAAGCTAGTAATTTAATTTTTATGGGGTTATTAGACTAGTATAATACCCATGATAATTTTTTATTGTGGCATCATTTACTCAACTCATATTCCTACCATAATGGGTTCATGTTTATTTTTAAAGGAATTTATTTTCAATTATGAGCCATGTCATATTTTTCTGCTATATTCCGTTGTATTGCTTACTCTTAATGAGTATTTGAGCTCACCCCTTTCATTTTTTTCATTTTCTCTAAACATGAAGAAGTAATTTATGAATGACATTCAAGAATAATCATGGAGACGTGATGTTTTTGGTGGAATAAATTAGTGTGGTTCTCCTTTTATGTTGTAATTTTAATAATTTGTATGTAACATGTTTCCAATAATACTAATATTCTCTGTCCTTTGGGGTTCATATTCCTTGTATTTATGCCAACTTAATCAAATAAGGCACCAACTCCGGGAAACTGAGGTCAGGTCCTTACAGTTAGTATCGGAGGAAGATTAGTACAATACTTGGAAACTAGATTTAGAAAACGTAGAATTAGGGAAGAGTCCCTAAGTTAGTCTTTGAGTATATATATATAATAACATCTGGTATTTTGGTAAGGAATTGATTATGTGGATATTTCATGAAATAAATCCATTTCTGGATACGAACAGGTAGAGGCGGCTCTGGCACAGATGTATCTAGGGGTAAAACCTGAAAACACCGCATTGAGCTAGGCTCAAATGGGAATTGGTGCACGACAATAGGAATTGCTTCACTCTTAGTTGTGACACTCCCGAGGGATATGCTTAGGATAATTCAAATTTTCTTTCCGATCCATTATAAATTATTAGAATGTAAAATATTCTTCAAAGAAACCATATTTGTGATATGGGATTATCCATTTGTAGGATCTCATTTTTTTCAAAGTATTTTGTTATGTTATGATTATACATTATGATTCATAACCTAATCTAGTGTATTCCAATATCTATATAAGGTGCCAAGTAGAAGGAATAGAAACTGCATGAACACACGTGGCCCTTGTAGGAATTTTCCTCCGATGCAAGATAATGATGTTGGCTCTGGTGCTGTGACTAGTGCTGAGCAACACAAAACTATACTAGGAAAACTTAATTAGGTAATAAATAAAAACCGTACCCATATTAAGCATCTGGATCCACCACGTGGAGGAGCTATGCTGGATCGCTTTATACGTCAACAACCTCCATCATTCAATGGGACTTCAAATCCATTTGTAGCTGAGCAGTGGATAAGTTCCCTCGAGTAGATATTTCTTAATTTGGGATGTAATGAAATAGATATGTTTGTCATGGAATTATATCATTTATTGGGAGATGCAGATTAGTGGTGGTAATTAATCCAAAACTCAAAGGAGGAGGAAGAGATAAGAGAGATGGGATGGAGGGATTTAAAAGAAATATTCTTAGAAAAATATTTCCCTCATGAGCAGCGAGAAGATATGGAGAGACAATTCTTGAATCTGAGGCAGAAGGAGGATGAAAATGTTGCCAAGTATGAAGCCAAATTGAAAAGGTTAGCAAGACATATTGTGGACTATATACGAAATCCAAGAAAAAAAATTGATAGCTTCTTTGATGGCCTATTTCCATTCCATCGGTGGGCACTAGCCTTTCAATGTTTTTCATCATATGAGGATATAGTTTCATGTTCTATCAAGACAGAAAAAAAATTCTCTAAGTCTTATGAATATAAGGGAAAGCAAGAAAATAAGAGGGCTTCTGAAAACCCTGGGAAAGGAAATAAGTAAATGATAAAGAAGGGAAGATTTGAATTTCCACCATGTGACAATTTTGGAAGGAAACACCTTGGTGCATGCTTAAAATGAAAAGGAGTATGCTACCAATGTGGTCAGAAAGTCCATCTTGCTGGTGATTTCAAAGGGTAGAAAGAAGCCAATGATGTTCAATGATATAATTGTTGGGAGATGAGGCACTATGCTAATTATTCTCCAACGAATTTAGGAAATACGCAACTGAAAGGCCAAGGGATTAGGACGATATTATGAAATCTCAACTGTAGAAGTTGAAGTTCTTAAGGACGTGGTGGAAGGTACATTAATCA